>OY037009.1:3758686-4968700 GCA_955831195.1 Pilophorus perplexus
AAAACTACGAGGCTCTAAAAGCCGAAGTTTCAGTTCTTCGTAATGATGTTGAGCAAAAGCACGCGGATCTTCAGCGCCGTCTTGTGCAACTGGAAAGTAATCCCCCTCTGGACCCCGTTCCACCCCCCACCCAGGCCCATCCACCCCGTGCCATCGAGGAACTGATGGCTGAATTCGAGGACCGCCGCCGTAGAGCCCCGAACGTCATGATTTACGATTTCACTGAGCCTGACCTTTCTTTACCCAATATTTCGGCGATCGAGGAGGATATGAAAAATTTCAAGGAGAAACTTAATGAGCTCGCCCCTGAGTTGGTTGACTTGGTTCAGCGGTTTTCTCGCATAGGAGACCGTAAGGAGGGCAAATGCCGCCCCTTGAAGGTGATTTTCGACAGCCCTCCGTCCGCTACAAAATTCCTGGTAAAAAATCGCTCCAAGGCTCCCCCTCTTTTCTCGGCCTCATCCGATAAAACGCCTAAGCAGCGAGAATATCTCGGGATGCTGAGGGAAGAGCTAAAGCGTAGAACGGACGCTGGTGAACCGAACCTTACGATCAAATATGTGAATTATGAACCTCAAATTATCACCAAGGCTACCCGCACCTCCACTAAGAAATCTTTAAACTAATCAAGCCCACTACATTCTCTGCATTCTACCAAAACGTTAGGGGGCTAAATACAAAATTATATTATATTCGTGAGCGGTGCTGCCTGGAGTCCCTGGAGAGGCGTCGTGGCTCAGCCGATCTCACGTTGCTGTTCAAGATATTGAATAATCAAATCGACTGCCCTACGCTTCTGTCGAAGATCAGCCTTGTTGCACAGCGAACCTCTACCCGCTCGCAAGTGCTTTTTTACATCCCTTTTTCTCCTGCAAACTACCAGAGAAGCCGACCCCTACGCAGAATTCCTCGCAGTGCGAACCTCTTCCTGGCTGTAAACCCCGATTTCGACTTTTTTCACTCCTCCCTAGCCACGTTAAAATCAAAACTTTCCTCGTCCCCTATCATTTATACATAGAGACAGTTTTCCCTGTTTTTTTTTTTGTTTTTTTTCGCTTTTTTTCCCCCCTTTATATAGCTTCTTTTTATTTTGTAATTTCCTTTATCATTTTTATATTTTCACTTTATATTCATTTTCATAATCATTTTTCCCCTGGTTAGAATGACGTACTGATTTTATAGAATGTAATTGGGCTTGTCCCGTGAAATAAAGAAATAAGAAATAAGAAAGAAACATGCAGTCGCCTTCCAGCTGTAAAGTGATCGCTAGATCAAAGAGCTTGATCAAACGAAATGCCAGATATGCTAAGGCCCAGCGTTTTCCAAAGTTGCCGTCAACACCACAGGAATTTCGAATTTTGTGGCGAACACGCAATTAAATGACAAATTTTGTGACTTGTGAAGACGAGAAATTTCAACTGGTAACTAAAGCTGAGGGGGGTGTTATATCTTTCTCAACAATCAAAAACTTGCAATTTCAGGCGACCGCACTCTTCGTCGACGGAACATTTAAGAGCGTCCCCAAATTGTTTACACAAGTTTTCACAGTCCACGGTCTCGTCAACGATACATACGTTCCGCTGGTTTGCGGCCTCCTTCGTGACAAAAAAAAACAAAAAAAAACAAAAAAAAACGGAGTGCTACACAACGTGTTTCCGAAGTCTGCGTGACGCATGCACGAAACACGGCTTCTATTTATCGCCTGAAACTGTATTTACCGACTTCGAACAAACCATAAACTAAAGCAATCGGTACTATTTGGCCCAAGTGCTCATAATATGAGATATTATCGCTCCAACCATACCTACAACTGACAACTTACTTTTTACACAGTTACTTTTTCGAATCTGGTAGGTGCAGACAGTCCTAAGTCTGAGGATGCTGTGGCCGAAGCTCCTCGAAGACGGTTATTTCCCTGACAGCCGACAGACGGCGTCAGTGTTGGTTTGATGGTCCCATATGGAGGGAAAATGAAGGGATTGTGGAAAGGAGGCAGGAGGGATTTTATCCCGATGAAGTTCAATTTTCACATTCACTGCACTCACTGAGGTTATTAATTTAACCCATTAAAAACTTGGGCAAATTATTCTTAAAATCAAGCGGTCAACTTGACAATATTCGTGATCAGCATCACATTTCCTATAAGTATGAAGGTTTTCAGGTTTTTTCCAAAATATGGCCATTCGGGTCTTAGTTGGTATACTGAGTCTGAGTTCACAAAACGCGCTGAAGTGTCTCTCCAATGCTCTTGCCTCCTAGGTATATCTATGAGTAGTTACCCGAGGAGCAACCACGCATAGTTAATTTTTAACTGTTAAAAAAGTGTCGCTCTCAATTTATCATAGTGCATTACTACTAAGCACATAAAGGTGATTGACATAAATTTTCAACAGGCTTGGGAAGCCCTAAAGCGAGTTTTTGACGACAAGCGTCGTATAGCAGCTTCCTATCTGGAAATTCTCCTCAATTATAAATCGCCTAGTGGTCGCCCAACTGCTGACTCATTGCAACACTATCTATCACACGTATCTGAGAGCATAACTTCCCTGAAAATTCTAGAGATCCAACAATTTTCAGATTTCATATTATGTGAGCTTGCGCTTAGAGCCCTGGACGCCAGAACTCGGGAGGCCTTTGAATTGCAGTGGGTGCAAATCGGTACTATCTTTCCGGTTTTTGACTCTCTCAAATAATTCTTAGAGAACCGTTGCCAGGCTCTCCGACTCACAGCCGCTAATAATACGAGTAAGTCGGAACCATCAAAAGCTAGTAAACCTGTCAAGAACCCAAATAAGTTTGCTAAAGGCCAGGCCCTACTTGCCCACAATGAGTCTCGTAGCACTAAGCGCACACTACCTCAGGAAAATTCTGCAAAACAACATTCTAACGCAAAATTTGAATGTTTTATCTGTAAACAGCCACATCGAATCGTGACGTGTCCTGAGTATCTGAAATTGGACCCCGTGGGAAGACTCAATGCTCTGAAGATGTACTCTGGGTGTTTTAATTGCTTGCACCCTGCCCATCACAGTTCGAAATGTGATTCAGGATTCACCTGTAAGTACTGTTCCAAACGGCATCACTCTACTCTTCATATCTTTCCACTTTCTGAATCTTCATCTTCATCTTTACCTTCAACTTCATCTAAAACCTCACCACCTTCCGATCAATCTAACCAACAACCCCGACAGTTCTGTGGATCGAGCACGTCAGGTAATACCTCAGGTGTGCTCCTCGGCACTATCATTTGCCGCATCAAAGGCTCAGAAGGTAACTATCGATCATACCGTGGTATCCTGGATCCTGGAAGCCAGTTCAGTTTCCTAAAATCTCAAACCTGCAGGGATCTGAAACTTTCCAGCAAGCCTTATGAAGGAGCCATCTCTGGAGTAAACCAGTCACGCCTTCAGAATGTACAAGGACAGGTAATCCTATCAATACAAACGCCCTCAGGTTATCATAATTTGGAGACTCAAGCGGTCGTTGTTCCCTCGATAACACCCCCATTGCCACAGGTGAAACTGAATGCTGCGATGTGGGAAGTCTATAAAACTCTATAAAAGTGACCCTACATTTACAGAGCCCAGCCCTATTCATTTTCTGATCGGTGCGGATCTGTATTGTGAAGTAGTCACAGGAGTTCCCATAACAATTCTTGAAGACGGACCCCGTCTCATGGCCACCATTTTTGGATTCACGGTGATGGGGCGTTATTCTGCTGAAAACTTCAACACTCGCAATCATGTTGCCTTGTTGGCTCACGCCAATCCCATGTTTCATATGGAGAAATTTTGGGAAATAGAGGAACCCGCTGTAGTCACACCAAAGGCGTCTCCAGATGATGATATTTGTGAAAGGCATTTTCAGGAAACTCACTACAGAACAACGGAAGGTATGTATGTGGTTGCTCTACCGTTTAAAGATCCAGAACCTAAAGTGGAACCTAACATAACTGGCGCTCTCAATCGTTTATATTCTCTCGAAATCAAGTTATCAAAAAATGACTCACTTAGAGCTGAGTATAACCGCTTTATGCTTGATTATGAGTTGCTTGGACACATGCGAGTGGCTACTAGTGCACCAAAATTCGTAATACCACACCATCCGGTATTTCGAGTTGATGGCGAAAAGAAGAAAATCCGCGTTGTTTTTTATGGAAGCTTTAGATCAAAGACAGGTTCACTTAACAGTAAGCTACATAAAGGGCCAGCACTCCAATCTGATATATCCAACATTCTGCTCAATATGAGACGATATAAGTTTGTGCTTATAATATAAGCACATATTATGTGATATCATAAAGATGTTCAGACAGGTAGAAATTCGTCCTGCAGATAGATGTTACCAGTAGATAGTATGGAGATATAGCCCTAACGACCCCGTAGTTTTCTATGAATTAACTACAGTAACCTACGTTACTCGCCCAGCTCCATGGTTAAGCATGCGCGCCATTCGTGCACTAGTCGGCGACGAAGGTGCAAAATACCCTAACGCAGCAAGGTCTCTTTCCAGTTCCATTTACGTTGATGACGTCATTGATGGACGAGATTCGATTGAGGAGCTGATCCAGTTGAAAACCGAACTTGAGAGTCTTCTAGCTAAAGGTGGGTTCAGCCTAAGCAAATGGGCTTCAAATTATTCTCCTATCTTGAATAAAACCGACCTGCCTGAAGATGTCTCACTGTGCAACGACGAGAACCTGACAACAAAAATTTTGGGAATGCACTGGAGCCCCAGAACGGATTGTTTCTCGTACGTTGTAACTCCTACCACTCCAGGTAACTCGAAACGTATCATCTTGTCGACAATTGCTCGACTTTTTGACCCATGCGGTCTGATTGGTCCTGTCATATTTCATGCTAAGTGCATCATGCAGGAAACGTGGAAACACCAACTGAACTGGGACGAGGATGTTCCGGACTATATCATAAAGGTCTGGAACACTTTCACCAACGAACTACCAGCTGTATCAAACTTATCAATTAGCAGAGCCATACCTAAAACAGATACATCTTATCAACTTTTCCTGTACTGCGACGCCTCGGAGCGAGACTACTGCACAGTGGCTTATGTGCGATCAACTCAAGGGTCAAAGGTATCCATGACACTTGTCAAATCGAAAAGTCGGTTGGCACCGTTGAAATCAGAAACAATACCGCGGCTTGAACTTTGTGGCGCTGTGCTACTGGCCGAATAGTTGTTCAGTGGCTTTAGTAATTATTACTAAAGTCACTGAACAACTTCTGTGAAAATTTGGGGCTAACTGAAATATATTGTTTTTCAGATTCTGCTATCGTCTTAACTTGGCTGAGAACCCCTCCACACATGCTACAAATCTACGTTTCACGAAGGGTTCAGAAAGTTCTCGAGTCTACAAAAATCGAATGGTGGCGCCATGTGAAAGGTTGTGACAATCCTGCTGACGTCGGTTCCCGAGGAACTACTCCTGCCGCCCTGGAAACTCATCCACTATGGTGGACTGGACCTGAATGGTGCTATCAACCTGTTGAAAACTGGCCGCAATCAGGTGAAATCCAACTTTCTGATATCCGGAGCTTAAGCTAATCAAACTATCACTTGCCACAATTGATGAGTCACCCGAATTTCAGATTTTCGTCTCGAAATACTCATCATGGATTCGATTAGTTCGAGTTGTCGCCTGGCTCAAGAGATTTTTCGTCAACTGTAAAGTACCCAAAATTTTGAGCTCATCTCGTCTGAACGGCGCTCTATCAGCCACCGAAATTCGAGATGCAAACTATCATATCATCCGTATCCTACAACGATCAAATTATCCTGAGGTGTTCACTGAACCTTCGTTCAATAACTTACCACTTGAACTACACCGTCTCAACGTTTTCATTGACTCACACGGTGTCTTAAGGGTTGGTGTGCGACTTGAAAATGCTCCCATCTCAGAAAATCAAAACCACCCAATCAACGGAACATCGCATCTCGGAGTAAATTGGCAATTTATTCCTCCGGCGTCTCCTCACTTTGGCGGAAGTTGGGAAATCGGGGTGAAAGCTGTAAAAACCCTACTTAACAAAACTTTCAACAACATGAGCTACACTCAAGAAGAACTTAACGCCATGTTCATCAAAATTGAAGGAATTTTGAATTCAAGACCTCTCCAGCTTCGACTGACGATCCCGAAGCTTTGACACCAGCACACTTCCTCATCGGTCAGCCTCTTCACAGTGTACCAGAAATTGACTTCACCGACGTGCCAGCTAATCGTCTATCCAGATGGCAGCTTGTCCAGGAACGAATTCAACATTTCTGGCATCGATGGAAGGCTGAATACTTAAGTAGGCTACAACTCCGTGAAAAATGGAATAAGAAGACTCCGAACGTCAAGATTGGGGATGTCGTCCTACTCAGCGATCCCAACACCCCGCCCATGTGCTGGCCCATGGCCAGAGTGCTGAAAGTACACCCGGGCGAAGATCAAACCGTCAGAGTAGTAACCCTGAAGACCGCAAGAGGTATCTACGACCGTCCAGTGGTGAAGTTGGTCCCCCTCCTAGTCAGTTCAGTGTAAAAAGTTTCCCTCGCGAGTTCCAACCAAGTGTATGTGGTGGTTCTAGTCTTAAGTATTTCCAATCTTGTTATTTACCACTATTTGGTTATCGTTGAATATCTGTGATAAATTTTGTATTTGTATTGTTACTTGAATTTCGTTCAATTCGTTACCGCTAGTTTATATCACATGTATCTATAGTTTCTTAGCTCGATCGTGAATAGGGGGGAGAATGAACACGACTCTCTATTCACGATCGATCGAACTTAATTTGAATTGAATCTGAGCGCGGGTGGGCTCGTCACTGGCCGATGTCGCCAACCTAATAACTAATTATCGTTCCCCACCCCGCGGCCAGACGATTACCTACGTCATTACCTACTTACAACTTATCCATCTCGCTATCAATCACGTTTCTCTCTCGTCTTACCAAACCATTTATCTGCAATTTATATCAAGTTTAATCATTTATTGGCGTTCTGGTGCGTTTTGTTTTGTGCAATTTACTATCGTATCGAATCGGAATTATACAGTCCACTATTTACCGACGGAAGTTTTTCTTCACGAGCCCTACGCCAGGGAACTAATTTTCTTTCGGGCCGATATCATCATCTTAGCATCGTATCCCTTTCACACAACATTGACAAAATTAATGATGGCGCCTACTCTATACCTATGAAAAAATAAAAAACTCTTGTGTAAAATGTTCAGCGTTTTTTAGGAGTGGGCATTGGTTAAGAATATAATTTAAATTCATCTGGTTTGAAAAAAATATTATGACGCCACTGTTTGAGAAAAGACGAAATTGAATATTTTTCTCCACTTTCATAAATATGGAGTTACTGCACTTTACGTTAGCACGGCAGTATAATATGGTAAGCTTTAGTGCAGTAACTCCAATTACATGGCTGTTACTGCAATATAGCGTAGTGATGGAGAGTGATTAGCTAAGCCAAAATGCAGTATCCGCCCAGCCACATGTGAAATCATTAAAAAAAAATTTTTTTTTCAAATTGCTATGATGAGGCCAATACCAACATAATATTATGAAGCCACTGTTTGCGAAAAAAATCATATTTCAAAACGGTTTTTTGTGGTTTTCTCCACTTTCATGTTTTTGGAGTTACTGCACTTTGCGTTAGCACGGCAGTATAGATAACGGTAATTATAGATATAGGTAATGTATTTATACGTTAGGTAGGTAATCTAACTCATTTTGGCCAAAAACTGAATTAGGCTCTGATAGATGGTCACCGATGATATAATATTATATTAAAATGACGTAGATATTATCCACGTTTCAAGATGTGTGGATTCCAAAACTCCACAGCGTTTTGGGCAGTAGGAATTGATTTAAAAATCGGAAATTTTTGACAAAATACATAAAACATAATAAAACACCCTATCGACCAATTTGGAGTTTTTGAGTTAGGTACCTACATGGTTGAGTAGATTTCGACGTGGCGCGTATTTTGCACCAAGTTGGAACTTCCTACCTCCACTTGAAAGGTTCGAAAAAATACTTTATCCTATCTCCATTTTGCCAATTTGGGTCTTCGGCTTTTCCAGTGGTAAATTGTTATATCTGGATTTCTACTTGAACGAATCGGGCTACTGTGCGGTGCACTGACTGGTAAGATTTCATCTGCAAGCTAATTAAATCTCTTATTTTGCTATAAAGAGGAGTTTTCGTACTGTCGCCAAAGATGGCGACAGAATTCGACGAGAACTTCAATAAACACGTTAGAATCATTGGTGATGCTATCAGTGTAAAATCTCCCTCGTGCGAGGTCTGGATGGTGAGATACGTCGGCTCCGGGGGCTCACACCCATCCCCCGTGCCGCCCCGAAGAAATTGCCGAGGTCCAGAAACGATGAAGTTGCCGCGGAGATAGAAGGAGACCGGTACAAGGAGAACGCTTATTTGGCACCCCAGCACCCGGGGAACACCCATGCCGCCCTGGCCGGGGACGACATTCCCCAACCTGGCCAATCCTGACCTCTCCGAACAGATGGCCGGCATGAATTTGAACATGGGCTCCAACCAACAAATGCTCCCACTGCACCTTCCGTTTGCGTCAACAAATGGGATCCTCTTCGTGAACGCCTATAAATTTTATTGTAAAGGTCCTGAATCAAAGTATTCAACGAACAAGGTTTGGCGCTGCTCCAAGCTGAAGAAGGAAGTTTGACCTTGGCCGAGTGTTATTCAGCTCTTCAAAAAAAGTTATTTTCCAGTGGTAAATTGTTATATCTGGATTTCTACTTGAACGAATCGGGCTTCTGTGCGGTGCACTGACCGGTAAGATTTCATCTGCAAGCTAATTAAATCTCTTATTTTGCTATAAAGCGGAGTTTTCGTACTGTCGCCTGTCTTGGCGGCCACCCGGCTGTGGTGGCTATTTTACTGGAGTACGACCACCCTGTAAATGTTCGAGATCAGTACCTCGTGACTCCTCTTCACGTTGCTTGTGATGTAGGAATTAAAGACATTGTGCTGATGCTGCTCGAGTGTGAAGCTCACCCTAATGCTAAAGATGACCTGGATCGATTGCCTCTTCACAACGCCTGTAATCGAGGGAGCGTCGAAATTGTCGAACTCCTCGTGGAGCATGGAGCTAAGTACGGGGATATGTACCACACGCCATTACACAAGGCTTGTGCTAACCTCCAAATGGTGAAACTCCAGATCGGCGTGTCGTTGACGGACAAAGACAGCATGGGTCAGACCCCACTCCACGCCGCCTGTAAAATTGGAGATACCGAAGTAGTGAGGGTCCTGCTCGACCATGGCGCTCGGGTGAATGCCTCACTCCACTGTTCCGCGCATGCGAAGACGGTAGACCTGTCATTGTCCGAATCCTGTTGGAACACGGCGCCGACGTCAACCCACCCGAAGTTAACCAGAGGCCACAGAGAATTGCCATCACTGCCGACGTTGCAACTATTCTTCTCGACTATAACACTCGTGCCAACGTGTTGTGTACCTGTTTCCCACGTGGAAGTCACCGCTACGTCGAGTACTGCCACTCCTATTTGCTCAAACATTCTGTAAATGCCGAATTAGTGCCATCGTTAGAACGACATTTCGTTAAATCCCAAGCTGCCGGTTTTGATGACTATGAATTACCATCAAAATCATTCGCGGATTTGAATACTTCCCGACAAGAGTGTCTTACTGAACTCGACATCATGAAGAATGCAAAAGTCGACTCCTCCAACATCTCATATTTCTGCGTCTTGCACAAGAACTTACCCGCTTTGAGGTGCCCCAAACTGAACATGCTGTCACCAGAAAATCTGAGAAAGAAATTCCCTATTTATGGAGATATGCTGAACTGCAGCTACATTAATCTGCCCAAGAGAGCAGCACTAATGAAAAAATACTTACTCAATTGAGTTATAATTCTAATTTATTTGTGTTTTTCCAGGGGTGCTATCACAACTCGTGTCCCGTCATTGGGCATCTACCTCGCGATCGCCGAAGGATCTCTCGATAAGATGTCGCTACCCCTCGACTTGGAAACCATCGAAAAACGGTGGTCATTGAGGTTGGAAATTCCCTTAATGTTGTTTTGCAGAAAAGGGGATCTAAATCATGTCAGAGCTCTTTGGGGGGCTCTCTTGGCGAGGGGTCCCTTCTTTCATGTACCCAAGAATTCATATAATCAGACGGCACTTCATGTGGCGGCGGAATTCGGACACGAGGAGATTGTTCGGTATCTTTTGGAGAACGGCGCGTCGGCGGAAGTGGGCGACATTATATCCAACAGACTGATCCATTTGGCTCCGATCCATTCTACCTTGAAGTCTCATGAAATGACGCACACAGGAGCGAAGCCTTGTAAGTGCAATTAGTGTACTACAAATGCAGTGCATTGAGTTCATTGAAGAGACATGAAATGACGCACACAGGGGAGAAACCTACTGTCGCCTGTCTTGGCGGCCACCCGGCTGTGGTGGCTATTTTACTGGAGTACGACCACCCTGTAAATGTACCACCCTTCGCCAAGAGAGCCCCCAAAGAGCTCTGACATGATTTAGATCCCCTTTTCTGCAAAACAACATTAAGGGAATTTCCAACCTCAATGACCACCTTTTTTCGATGGTTTCCAAGTCGAGGGGTAGCGACATCTTATCGAGAGATCCTTCGGCGATCGCGAGGTAGATGCCCAATGACGGGACACGAGTTGTGATAGCACCCCTGGAAAAACACAAATAAATTAGAATTATAACTCAATTGAGTAAGTATTTTTTCATTAGTGCTGCTCTCTTGGGCAGATTAATGTAGCTGCAGTTCAGCATATCTCCATAAATAGGGAATTTCTTTCTCAGATTTTCTGGTGACAGCATGTTCAGTTTGGGGCACCTCAAAGCGGGTAAGTTCTTGTGCAAGACGCAGAAATATGAGATGTTGGAGGAGTCGACTTTTGCATTCTTCATGATGTCGAGTTCAGTAAGACACTCTTGTCGGAAAGTATTCAAATCCGCGAATGATTCTGATGGTAATTCATAGTCATCAAAACCGGCAGCTTGGGATTTAACGAAATGTCGTTCTAACGATGGCACTAATTCGGCATTTACAGAATGTTTGAGCAAATAGGAGTGGCAGTACTCGACGTAGCGGTGATTTCCACGTGGGAAACAGGTACACAACACGTTGGCACGAGTATCTCTAATTTTAGGTACACTACTTCGGTATCTCCAATTTTACAGGCGGCGTGGAGTGGGGTCTGACCCCTGCTGTCTTTGTCCGTCAACGTTCTCCGGGGTCGTCCTGATGACGGGGAACTTGATATCCCCAGCAGAGGCGCCGAATCACAGAGCCGCATGGGCGACGTCGCTCTTGAAGATCCGCCGGTCCCGTAGGTATCTGCAGGCGAAGATGAGGGGAAGAGAAGTTACAGGGAACTTCACGCAACTTGGGGAAAACGCGCCGAAAATAAAGCAAAAGTCTCTCGCGAAGGCCTCGAAATTGGCTCGGAGGCTTAGACACTTTACAGTCACTCACAACTGGGTTTTAGCACTACTGAGAACAACGACTTATAGCTGAAACGCCCGTTTCGTCAGAAATGCTGAGGTGACTGGTGGGAAACGGGACCTGCTTTTAGGTACATTGCGATGTTATAGGCGTAGAACACTTTACCGTCACTCACAACTGGGTATCATAAAAGAAAAGTTGCTGATTGGGTCGTTCAACACGTCACACGGGAAAAATATGGAGCCCAGACGAACGACCCAATGGTTGGGAAAAAACCAAGCCCAGGGGGAGTGCGGTCCCACCTTAACAGCCCGGTGGCTGACGACCGACTCCCGGAGCCCAAGACGGGCCCCTCTCGGCTCACAATCTCCGCCCAGATGGCGCTGTGGTCGGAGGATGCGAGGATGCCAGGTTCTTCTTAGGCGTATGGCTGCTTCTCGCCCCAGGTTGCCAGCTGCAGGGCGGTTCTTCCTTACAATATGATGGGATATTTTCTTTAATTAATCCTAACCCGCGATGTCCCATCACGGTGACGGCGCTCCCGCTGTCAAGCAGGGCCCTAATGGGGACTTCATTTATTTTGACATCTAGAAAAGGTCGCTGGTCTCCGGGGATACCAGAAAATTTATAGCACGACGACCGATCCGCTCGAACTCTTACAGCGGCCAAACGTTTCGGGATATATTCAACATTTTTAAAGATTTTAATTAACGTATTCAATGGGGCCTTACTAATTCTCGGAGAGGTTGTGTGGCCCATGGCAACCTTCCTCAAGCTTTTTTTGTGCACTGACTGCCACCCGTGAGACCACAAAATTCACACCTGTGATCGATATAAGTTCATTCCTCTTCTTACCAAGGGGTTCGAAGTGCCGGGGGCAGGTGCGAGCGAGGAATTAAATCAGTTAAACCACAAGTATCATAATATGTCAAGTATCATAATATGATAATATTATTATGGCATGTTCCCATAAAAAGCCCTTATCTAGTGTACACAATCATAATTGGTGTGACATATCCATGATCTAGCGGTTGTTCGATTCGCGCTCGCCGCCGCGTCAAGTACATACCAGTTTAAAACCGGTATGTACAAATGTACAAAATTTGTCAGCCTCTCTTACATAAAATATACCCAGTCTGTCAACCTGGTGTCGCGTTTCTATCAACCCGAAGTCACAACATTTTATTAATAATGGGTATTTTATGTTACCGCCCAAACCCGTGGGGCGCTATGCCGCTTATTTATTTTACAATTGTAAATCAGCCACTGTTTGTGATTTCAGATGAGGTGCCAGAGGTGGTCTTCCTACCGTATGGGTCTGCTAAGTACAATGGGGTCGTGTGGTGCCGTGATGAACGATACCGGAAAAAACCGTGTAAGTTTTGTAGTAGGTACCTACCTACCAATAATTAAGAATATTCGAACGAATGAGGTTCGACAGAATGATTATTATTTTTATACGTGTGCCCAGCCTGTTGAATAAAACAGCTGTTCGTGATCTGCCTAATGACGTGTAATTTTAATCACCCGGTCCTGGGATAAAATTAACTTCTAAATAACATTTAAAACAAATCTAATAAATAATACATGGTGTCAGGTGAAACTAAGTTCGACTGAGTAACCTTGTGATAAAAATCCGTGACTCGCGTCGTGTTTTTATTCGCGATAAGATGATATCTCCGAAGACCTCGCCGCCGCCGACCGAAGCCGTTGGGTCAGTGTTCAAGATAGGGCCGTTAATATTCGATAAAACTCTCGCGCAACGGTGGCCGAAATGGAAGAACATGTTTAATCCTCACATGACTGCTTCAAATAAAATTGAGTCGAAAAATGAAAATCTTAAAATTGCGCTGCTGTTGACTCACATGGGCGAAGACGCGGTCGATGTTTACAATACGTTTCCAGAGGGCAGTAAGGACACTTTGGACAAGGTAATCAAATTGTTCGATACGTATTGTGCCCCCCATATCAACCTTGCGATGGAAACACATAAGTTTCATAAAATAACACACTCTCAAGGTCAGGGATTTGATAGTTACCTAACGGAGCTCAAGACGCAAGCTAAAAACTGCAGTTTCGTGTGTTCAAATTCGCAATGTGGGAAGTCGTATGTGGATCGGATGGTGCTCGATCATATAGTCACCCACATAAATGACCCCGAAATTCAACAGCAGATACTCCGCCGAACCGATAAAACCTTCCTCTCCGATGTCGAAACGATTTGCCGAGCAGCGGAAGCCGGTAAACATTATAAAGAAGAGATTTCTACCGACTTCGTCAACGCCGACGTCCAATACACCCGGAAATCCAACAATAGCCGGCGCAGGCAACGCCCCAATAATAATAATCGCTGCAAAGGGTCCAACGAGTACCTCTGCAAGAAGTGCGGAAAGCGACATGGCCCGCGTTCTTGTCCTGCTTGGGGTAAGGTTTGCTCCAATTGTTCTAAAATAAATCACTTCGCGGTTGGATGTTATGAGCGAAATAAAAAAGGTGTTCATCGGGTGGAAGCCGATGAGGATGTCAGCGACTCGGACGAGATTTTTTCTCAGGAATGTTGCACCGGGGAAATTGTTCAGAATTGCAACACGGTTTCCTCGGAGAATAAAAATGCCTGGGAGGAGGTAATTTACCTTGGTGACAAGCCCACGAATTTTAAATTGGACACAGCCAGCGATGTGAATTTAGTACCGCTAGACTTGTTCAAAACGCTGAATGACCGACCTAAAATAACAAAAACAAATGTAAGAATAAAATCATTTGGTGGTTTTATCACCAAACCCGTCGGACAGTGCGAGCTAAAATGCACTTATAGAAATAAAAGGTTCGACTTGTGTTTCGTGATCGTCAATAAGAACTCACCACCAATTCTTGGGCTTGATTCTTGTCTAAAATTCGGCCTGCTAAAACGACTCTACGCAATAGACCGGGCAACACCGCAGCACGACTTAAATGCCACTAAAACTGGAAGGCAATCCGTAAAATTGACGGAAAATTCGGAAGAAAAAGAAAAATTTATTAAGAAAAACGAGGATTTGTTCACTGGTCTTGGAAAACTGCCTTATACCGTAAAAATAAGACTGACTGAGGACGCAGTACCTGTCGTAAAACCGGCTCGACGCTTGCCGGAAATTTTGAAAATTAAATTGGGAAAAGAACTCGAACGTCTTGTCGGTCTGGACATAATAGAAAAAATCGACGAACCAACCGACTGGGTTCACGACGTAGTAATCGTGGAGAAAAAAGACGGTTCAGTTCGTTTATGTCTCAATCCCATTCCGCTCAATAAATACCTAAAGCGAGAACATTTTAGTATTCCCACACAGGAGGAGCTAACTGCGAATCTGAGTGGAAGAAGCCTGTACAGCGTACTAGACTACCGTGAAGGTTTCCATCAGTTTGTCCTGTGCGAGGAATCCAGTCGCTTGTGTACGATGAACACGCCATTCGGGAGATTTCGCTACAAAAGAATGCCCTACGGATTGTCGTCATTCCCGGAAATATTTCACCGAGAAAACACTAAAATTTTCGGGGCACTAAATGGTGTGCAAGTTCTTTACGACGACATAATAGTGACTGGAAGTTCAGAGCAGGAGCATGACAGAAATATGGATGCCGTATTGAAGAAGGCCAGAGAGAACAACATCCGATTTAACAAGAATAAACTGCAATACAAGCTACCAGAAGTGAACTACATGGGCTTGATATTTTCAGGATCAGGAATAAGAGTAGACTCCAACAGGATTAAGGCCATAACGAAATTGGAAGTTCCACAAAATGTGAAGCAGCTTCAGGGCTTCCTTGGAGCGATTAATTACATAAATAAATTTGTTCCAGCCTATTCCCGAGTCTCCGCACCTCTTAGAGGACTTCTAAAAAAGGACACGCACTGGGAGTGGACTTCAGAACAAGAGGATGCATTTTTGAAACTTAAGCAGCTGGTGACTAACCAGCTCTGCAGCGGATACCCATTGCTATCCATTGCTCTGCAGCGGATACCCTCGTATGTGAGCATTCGGCCCTAGCCGAAGAAGGCTCTCAAATGCCCATGCCCGATGAACTAATCAGTTTTGTAGAGGCCAAAACGCTCATAAAGGAGGCCATAAAGGAGGCCGTAAACGACAAGCAGCACCGGGTCCACTAGTGGAGGGCTGAAGGCAAGTGCTGAATGGTGCTGATCGTGTGCCTCCCGCGCCGTTTAGATTCACCACTGGGCCAGTGGCACTGGCCACGATTACCTAAAACCTATTCGGCTTAGAGATGACCCGTCCTATTCCCTGCGCCATGGATTGCATGAATAACGTTAGCGTTATCGTCGTTATTATCAATAGCTTCGTGTAACTTACATTTTATTGCCCCGGCCACCATGATGCATGAGTGACACTAGGAGGAGCACATAGTAAGATTATCCGTTGTCTCTCTTACAACCAATGTCACACATACAAATAATTATATTTAATATAATCATTCACTAATTATAATAATAATCACTAATTTAGTGATCAAGAGTGATATAGGTAGGTACCTACTAAGTTAGAAATGCCTAACTCACATATGTTTGCGCTCTTACGGCAATGTAATCTAGGACGAGTTACAAGGGCATCCAAGTGATCCTACGTTAAAATTTCCTATCTCCACATTTTATGGCACTTACGACTTTTTAGCTTAGGAGCTGGCGCTTAGGAAGTTCTAACTTGGGAGAGGAGCCCAAATCAGCAAAATGGAGATAGGAAAATGTAATTTTTTTACCCTTTCCGATTGAGATACGAAGTTCTAACTTGGCTCAAAAGACGCGCCACATCGAGATCTACACAACCATGTGCCTAACTCCAAAACACAAAAATGGTCGATACGAAGATGTAGTTACTGTAGTTCTTGGTGGGGGATAAAGTTTTTCAATGCCGTCCCTAGCACTTTAAAAAGCAAGTCACTGGTCTCACTCAGGTCCAAAGTGAGCGGTTACCTGATTCAACTAGCTCCATACACATTTGACGACTTCCTGACCAGTGCCTGGGAAGAATGTAAATGAGAACTATGAACTGGCTATAAACTCTTGTTATTTTTACGTGAATATTTTTGTTAAATTGTTTTGATTCAAATAGTCAGTTCTGTAGTCTGTGTTCTCTGTTTTTTCTGTTTGTTTGTTTGTTTACGTGACTTAGTTTTAAGAAGTTTTATGTAGAAATTCGACCATTGTCAAAACACTCAGTGTAACTGACAAATAAAACTTTGATTGATTGATTGATCGATTGATTGAACTACTAGGGACAATTTAACCACTTTAGGAAAACAAATTGCTCACGTAGGTACACCTTCCACACCCGGCATGGAGGGATTACCTACAGAACCTAATAGGTAACTAACTACTCGTGGTACGACTGGTTTCTTTTTTGTCAACCATCTTCGTTATCTCTAATATCTCTAGTTGGACTAAATCACTCATATTTTATTAATAATGAGTATTTTATGTTACCGCCCAAACCCGTGGGGCGCTATGCCGCTTATTTATTTTACAATTGTAAATCAGCCACTGTTTGTGATTTCAGATGATGTCCCAGAGGTGTTGTACCTCCCTTATGGATCTTCCAAATACAATGGGGTCGTGTGGGTTGGACATGACCGGTATATAAAAAAATCGAGTAAGTTTACCTATCCGGGTAAGTGTGGCCGGGAAAAAACCCCAAGTTGTTTGAAGTAAAATCTCGTTTTCTTTCTTTTTCACTTCACTTTTTTATTACCTACCACTTTGTTTTTTGCCTTTCCCTTGACTGCTCTTGAACAAAACACTGCAAACTTTAGGTTTTTATTCGTTGATGCGCCTCTTTCACGTGCGGAGCAGTTAGTTGGTTCTAGCTAAAGCAAAAGTCCACGAAAGGTGGTCATGTTGGAAGAGGCCGAGATGCCGAGCAGTACTATATGTCACACACCGACACGAATTCATTCGGATTGAGGGAAGCCACGAACACGACTCTCCCGAAGCGATTCAAACGAATGCCATAATCATCCGCCGTTAAGCATCGAGCAAATTGAAGCCGCAAAGGTAGGAAAGTGTGGTAATCATGCTGAGTACTCTGAGCTCCAGAACAGGATAAAGCATACGATTCGGCTGGCAGAGGAATCATGGGTTGTTTCTCTGTGAATCGATTGGGGCATCATCATGGGGATCTCTTCAACTTGCACAAGGAAATCGGGGAATTGACTGGGACGCTGAAGCAGTCTGGTGAAGTTCTGCTATAGAATAGCTATGGCGAGCCAGTCCTGTTGTTGGCGGAGATTCACGACGAGTGGTTGCGCCTTCTTATTTCGAGGTAGCTTGCGTAGTTGACACATCTCGATAACGTGAATTGAGGCAAGGGTGCTCCTGGTGTGAGGAACGGGCAAGTTGTTGGTGATGTGTAAACATTCTGGCACAGAGGAAAGGAGAGAATTTCCTTACAGCCCATTCTCAACCCAAAGCCTCTTGGACAATCTGTGGGTGATGCTTGCGTAGGCGATTGGCCATTCTTCGCCACTGTGAATTGTATGAGCGAATTGGATCGCAAACTGAAAGTCTGGATTGTGAGGTATGAGGACTCGTTAAAAAGCAAGGCCCTTTTTCAGCTTGTCATTTTTGGCGTGGGTTGTTCGTACGAATATGTGAGCTTTGAGAAGTTCACGCAATGGTTTGGAAGGAATGCATGGTAATAGGTGACTTTGTCCAGGAAAGACTGTAGTTCGCTTGCTGTTGTAGGAACCGCTGACTCCAGAACTGCTTCGTGGTTGTCGTGGAGGTTGAGTCCTGCGGTGGCCAGTGTGTGCCGAAGAAACAGAATTTAGTCGAGTAGGAAGCTGCACTTGGTTTTAATAATAATATGTTTTATTGTACATAGAACAGTGTTGCTCCTCATAGTGTACAAATGTACAAATTACAGGATTAAAGGCGAAAAAAATAAAAACAATTACCAAACAAGTACAAAAAAAAATTTCGTCACCGTGGGACCTTCGAGAAAACATCATTTGATTTTGAAATTCCGACGGCGACGTGCAAAAATTCCAGCAATCCTCCACGATGAGGTCTGCGCCAAAGCCCGAGCTTATCTCAACTTCCAAAAAAGATGATCGATCAAAAACTTAAAACACTTGAACTTGCAATGTGGACAGTGATGGTACGAGTCGAGGGCGCATGTGCGGAAGAGGGAAGAGTTTTAGTAATGAAACAGAACGCAGGGAGTACGAAACTGTGTATGACATGACTGACCACTCACAAGATTACAAAAAGAATATCAGCAGAAGCTAGATGATGAATGTGCAGTTCGCGAGCATGAGCGTGAAGTATAACCACTGTCAAGATTCATACTACAATAGTGAGGTAACCAACGGCCATTTCAACTTATGATCCCACGAAGGTTTACTTACACACCCAGAACTGAAAATTAACGAGGAATTGAAACAACTGCTTTTAAACTGTCGTCGTTTTGACGTAAATATCCAAAGCAACACCAGTGCAATGACTTTGCCTGCTTTTCTCGGAGAGTGGCCCATACTGCTTCAAAATACAGGGACAGGTGCATAGAGCTATGCTGTAGCTCTACATTTCTGCAAGAATGGCCGGTGAGATTGCCACACGAAGAGCCAGTTTATCAAATGCATGCAATTGCCAGTCTTTTGTCACTCCAGCGGACGGCACCACATCCATTGCCGATTTCATGATGTTCCTGAATCAATTATTATAATGCAAGCTAGTTGCAGCATTGTTATTCTCTGAAGGGGATTCTTCGAACTGGGGTAGAAACCCACGAGCAGCCCAGCTCTAGCCAGCTCAGGCCGACCGCTCCATAGGAATCCAAATCCCATTCTCCAGCACTACCACATCATTCAGCTCCTAAGATCGCCTGGGAATGGCCACAAATATACCACAACGAAGATGAGCAAACACACCACCATGCTACACTTGCCAAGGTTATCCCTCGCTGGTTTGGGCGGTAAGTGTACATCAATGAAAGGTACCTCATTGATGTTCATTTACCGCCCAAACCAACAAGGGATTACCTCACTTTTTGGGTACGATTACCTCTCAAACTACGTTGAGAGGTACTTCTTGCCATTTGTTTGGTGATTAGTTACCGCGCATTTTAGGTGTGGGAGGTAACGTTTACCGAACGATATTGGAAATTCGGGAGGTGAATACTGGCCGCACAATTGCTTGTGGGAGGTAATTTTTTACCGCACATCCGAGTTCTGGGAGGTGATTCTTACCGCACATTTGAAGAAGAGAAGGTAATTTTACAACCTCACATTAATTATGGAAGGTTTAAATTCACCGCGCACTTTAACTTTGAGAGGTGATAATTTACCGCTCATACTGGAAAAGGTTTGAGGTTGGAAGGTTTTAAAATTCACCTTACAATTCGGTATGGCCGGTAACTGAAAATGTTCGGTTAGTTGGCGGCACAAAATGAGCGGTTAACATTGCGGGACACAGGGATTACCGAACAATTTAAGTAAAAATGTTCGGTAACAGCTTTCTTGAGCGGTGAAACCGTTTTGGTGTTCGGTAGAATCATGAATGAAGATGTTCGGTAATCGAAATGTTCACCCCAGTATCTTTTTTTCTTTTTTTTTTTAAGTGGCAACTGCATGAGCCCGGTAGGGCTATCAGCAGGCCCCCCACATTCGGGGAGCGCCACGACAGGAGGAAACGGAGGGGAGGGGACATGCTGATGGGAAGGGGAGGTGGACCTCACAATTGGGGTACAACCCAAGTGGGCCCTGGGGGCGGCTATTGGGAGTCTATGCTCGACCAACTGTCATCCCCCCCCAGGGCGCACCGGTCCACGCGGGGGCCTTGTCGCCGCCGGAACTCTCAGGACGGCCCTCGCAAAGGCCACAAACGCCCTGTAGCGGGATGGGCTGGACACATACTTGCTCCAGTCCTCCCTCATACCGTCGGGGAACACCTCAGCCCCGAGGACAGCCCTTTCAGTCTCGAATGCCGGGCAGCTCCGAAGCAAGTGCCTCGCCGAGCCCTCAGGGTCCGTGCACCACACACAGCCAGGCTCATCGGCCAGCGCCAGTCGGTGGAGGTTAGCGGGGAAGTCCCCATGACCAGACAGCAGCTGGTTGGCCCCGTGGTCGGTCACCCCAGTATCTAGTGTACACAATCATAATTGGTGTGACATATCCATGATCTGATGTTTTTCACTGAAGCGGAAAAATTATGTAGGTATACATCCCACCCGAGCGAGCGATGCGATTTACCTATTTTCCCCCTCTTCTAAAACCTTGTGAAAACTAATATACCTATTCTACTCTACTTCTAGGAAGAGCAAAAGCCCATGAGAGATGGGCGTGTGGGAGAAGGCCGGCATGCAAGGCGGTGCTGTATGTTACGCTTAGCAGGCGATACCTGAGGGTTGAGGGCCGCCACAACCACGACCCTCCCGAATTGGCAATGGCACAGGTAGGAAAGTGTTAGCATGGGTGTGTGTGTGAAACCACAACATGTGGACCTAGACCTAGACCTCCCCGCTTGATTTATCCATTCGAAATTTCATTGTCCCCACGCGAAACTCTATTCCTTCTCAAGACTTGTGTGGGCTTACTTGTAAATCAGCCACTGTTTGTGATTTCAGATGATGTCCCAGAGGTGTTGTACCTCCCTTATGGATCTTCCAAATACAATGGGGTCGTGTGGGTTGGACATGACCGGTATATAAAAAAATCGAGTAAGTTTACCTATCCGGGTAAGTGTGGCCGGGAAAAAACCCCAAGTTGTTTGAAGTAAAATCTCGTTTTCTTTCTTTTTCACTTCACTTTTTTATTACCTACCACTTTGTTTTTTGCCTTTCCCTTGACTGCTCTTGAACAAAACACTGCAAACTTTAGGTTTTTATTCGTTGATGCGCCTCTTTCACGTGCGGAGCAGTTAGTTGGTTCTAGCTAAAGCAAAAGTCCACGAAAGGTGGTCATGTTGGAAGAGGCCGAGATGCCGAGCAGTACTATATGTCACACACCGACACGAATTCATTCGGATTGAGGGAAGCCACGAACACGACTCTCCCGAAGCGATTCAAACGAATGCCATAATCATCCGCCGTTAAGCATCGAGCAAATTGAAGCCGCAAAGGTAGGAAAGTGTTACGACATACACGTGTGAATAATGGTGACGATTCCTTCTCAAGACTTGTGTGGGCTTATGTCCAACTCACCGGCAATTGAATCGGCAATTGAAAGATTCAAACGAAGGCCATAATCAATTGATGGCTTGTTGTGAATTTGTTCTGACATTTGTAGAAAACTGCAATGATGGCTGCTCCGCAGGGGTTTTATGGAGAGCTCGGCTCAACCATGCACAACCGCAAGCATGGGCTGGTGTTCGTCGGCCGACATAAATATATTGTTGCAACTCTAGTTGTTGGAGGAGGTTCCAAATTATCATCAGCGGTATATGGGGATGAGTTGAAAAATGTTCATTTACCTATTTACCTACCAGCTCCCGGTGACGCGTCCCAGGCCCTTGGCAACAGAGACGTTGGCTCGATTTCAACGCTTTTTACTTCAGACGAATTTGTAGACGTCATGGCGCTAATTGATGACCTGAACGATTTAGACATTTCTGCCCTTGGCAAGTAAGTCCCTTTAGCATTTCAGTGCTTCGACAAAAAGTCACTTGCTATCTATACCTTTTTATGTTTGGGGGCATTGGTAGCTCATTAGCTTCAAGACAAAATTTGTCTTATTTAATAACTCACGATGGTTTACGTCATTACAGGTCGTGGTGGTTTCCCGGCAAAGCTAACCACAAAACTCGATCGTGACATCCATGAAAAGTCCGGAGAGCATAACCACGAACCTTGGCCTCCTCAGGAATTGGATCCTTGTAAAACCTTGTAATATATATCTTGCAACCCTACTCCTAGATGAATATGAGACGTTTGTAGCGTGGGAGTGTTGGCGGAGGAGGGTTGATGGCTGCAAAGCCTATGTCCAACTCACCCTCGATCGGCATATCCATGATCTGATGTTTTTCCCTGAAGCGGAAAAATTATGTTGGTATACATCCCACCCCGAGCGAGCGATGCGATTTACCTATTTTCCCCCTCTTCTAAAACCTTGTGAAAACTAATATACCTATTCTACTCTACTTCCAGGAAGAGCGAAAGCCCACGAAAGATGGTCGTGTGGGAGGAGGCCGTTTTGCAAGGCGGTATTATACGTAACGGTGGGGAGCAGGCGATTCCTGAGGATTGAGGGCCGCCACGAACACGACCCTCCCGAACAGAGCGAATTGGTAATGGCACAGGTAGGAAAGTGTTAGCATGTGTGTGACTTAGTACAATAGTTTTTGTACTACCGACAAAGAGCTCCGCCTTGCTCAGGTAGGAAATATACATTTTGTCATATCCCCCCTTCGAACTTACACAGAGACAGCCACGGAGGGAGCGCTGGATCGATTTCTACGCTGTTTACGCCCTGCGAATCTTTGGACATTGATGATCTGGGCGATTTCGACATTTCTGTCCTTGGCGAGTAAGTCCCTTTAGCATGTTGATAAACTCGATTGAGGAGGTAAAAGGAACAGTAATTACCAAATAAGAGGTTGTGTGAGCCAATAGGATCGTTCGGAATCAGGTGGATTTCATAATGATCAATAAACGCTCCCGGAATCCTGTCAAGTACGCCAAAACGTACCCTGGAGCTGATGTGAACACTGATCACAATCTTATGGTTCTGGGTCTCCAGGAGAAGCTAAAACCGGCTCAAGCCTCAACTGCCCGTAAGGCGAATCTGAGGCTATTGAAGGCTCAGAAGATTGAAAGGAAAGTTTCGTATCAACTCAATAGCTCACTTGGAGCACTTGAAGTTGAAGATGTGGATACCACCTGGATAGGTTTCAAGAATGCAATTAATTCAAGCGGCGTCAGCATCTTCAAGCGTCGAGATATTCCCTCCCCCGCATTTCCCTTCCACCCTTTTTCCTTCACTACAGGACAACAGCAGAGCCTCAAAATTCGCCGCTGGGAGGTGAGGGGATGGGAAGAAAAGGTGGCAAAGGGGGGAGAGGGAAATTTCCAGAAAAACAACTCCCCTGTCCCTGTCATCATTCTAAAATACAATAAAAGAGGAAGACGTCTCATCTTTGGCCGAGAGTTGGCCACAGAACGGAGAAGAAGAATATAATAGATTTTACTTTCAAGTTTTTAAATAATGATGAAGAGTACGAACTCCCAACCCTGGCTGGAAATTCTTCTCAAGACAGTGCATGAGGTCTCAAGACCAACATGAAGGACGAGTATCCAGAGGACACATGATGTGAAGTTCTCCGCAGAAAGGATTAGTATGCCCGAATCATCGGTTAGCAGTTAAATTTCAACTGTCGGACGCCTCGGTACCTCGATGGCTCCCGGGAGATACATTGGGCACCGTTCAAAAGCTTCATCAGTTGTCTGATGCACTGGCATTAAAAACCAGAACAAGCAAGAAGATGCTGGCAGTGATTGGAGAGCAGAAGACAACAATGATTAGACAGGCAGCTGCCTCAATTCCTCGACTGTTATACGTTTTATGTACTGAATTTTAATCGTAATAGTTCGAGAAATATATTTCTTTATACATATATAAAGAAATTCGTGGAAATTGGGGAGCGAAACTCATGCTATGTCGTTCGATTAATAACAACCGTTGGTCAAAGATTAAAGAGTGACGTCATGCCTGAACTGTTAAAGTATTTTTGCAAAATTATTTCGGAGGACTGGAGCTGATTCTAAGAATTCAAGAAAACTGTGGCCGGATCAACGTTTTTGGAGCTTTTTTCCCAGGGTGGGTTTATTGTTTTTTTCTCCCTGGTGGGTTTATTGTTTCTGGCTTTGAATGACACTGCAATCGGCGTCTGCAGCTAGGGACTGGATCGTAGAGGATTGCTAGAGTTTTTGCATGGCGCCGCCAGTGCTTTGATGTTCTCTGAAGAGTACCGCGATAATGTTGGGGATGAAAAGACTTCAAAACATTCGCTCTTTCCGCTCCGGAGTTGGACAAATGACCGATTCAGCATTTGGTGTTCTTATTATACGTCGCCAGGAGTGAACGATTGATTGATTGATTGATTGATTGAAATAAAATGAATCAATCTGTCCATTTTTAGGCCATATGGCCCACTCTTCCTAATGTACAGATAATTTTATACATACATCGTGTAGGCACCTACAATCAGGCCACTAACATATATAGGTATAATAACATAAAATTTTTCTTCTTTATTATGTATCCGACGAAAACAAAAACTCACCTCTTAAGCTAGAAGCATTTTTCTGTACTGTTTCTTAAAAATATTGACATTTTTCGAATTCTTATATAACTTAATATTTTTATTATAAATTCGTCTGCCTTCTACTACAAAGGACTTGTATCTCCAATAAATTTCCTCTATTTATTGTAAATAATTGTTCTCCTTCTATTTTCTTAAAACTATTATAAAGGTATCCTGGTCTTCCTTGTTGCAATATATTATACATCATAGTAGCAATTTTTAATTCTCTTTTTTCTTTAATTTTCAACCAAAGCAATTTAAGATACAGCGGCGTAACATGTTGATCAATCTTCGTTTTGTATCGCACAGCTGAATTTAATGAACGTTGCAGTTTATCATTTAATCTCTGGGTGATATCAATTAAACAGCAAGATGCATATTCAAAATGCGGAACAATGAGCGATTGAACCATTAAATGGTTCAGTAAATTTGCAAAACCATGTATGTCCCATTTTTGACGAAAATAAGGTTTTGAGCTTTCATGATAGAAAATGTGGCTTTTGATCCACCAGAATACTATTGACTGACTACTGATTTATTAAATCGATACATGGTTTTGCAGATTTATTAACGACAATTTCCGGAGTATGTTAAGAAACAAATTTAGTACTCCAGAAATTCGTCGCCTAGTTTAAATTTTAAGTTTAAAGTTTAAGTTTATTTTTTCATTCTCTTTTCTTTTTCTCTTTTTCTTCTTTTTTTCATTTTTTTCTTTTTTCTTTTTTTATTTTTTTTATTTTTTTTCCTTTTTTTTTATTTTTTGTTTTTTCATTTTTTGTTTTGTTTTATTTTTCATTTTTTATTTTTTTATTTTTTTCATTTCTTCATTTTTTATTTTTTTCCTGATTTTAAATTTTTTTATTTTTTCAACTTCTTTTCCTTTCTTTTCTCATTTCGTTGCTTTCTTCTTTTCAATTTCTTTGTCCATTTTCTTTATCGATGTTTTCTTCTTTTCTTCTCTCTCTTTGCAGATAGGTGACTTTTGCAAACATACATTGTGAAAATGCGGCACGGACTCTCCCCATAGGTGCACCCGGATACTCCCAATGTAGTGTTCGAAGTTGTGGCGGCATTTTGGCGTTTTTCAAGCTGGCTGAACAGGAATTGGCGTTCTTTTCAAAGTCCTGATCAATCGAAGGCCAGTACACGAGAGATCTGGCTGGGCCCTTTCATGTTCACAAGACCAATATGGGCTAAATGTCACGAGACAGCCTGGGGTCTGCAGGTGATGATACAGAAATCAGGGGTGTTGGCGGATCTGTCCCAGGGTAAGTTCATCGAGCTCATCTAACAAGGCTGCTGTCTCGTCATGCTGGAATGACAACTGATTGCATGAGACGTCAGCAATGGGAGCTCGGGAAGGGTAATCATGTTTATGTTGATGTTTATGGTGTACGTGGACATTGGTTTGGAGCATACCTTGGTAGTTGCCAAGCTAAGGGTGAAATTGGCCAGATGTCACAGGGTGAAGAGAACGTCTTCTCTTCCTGTTAGGAACGTTCGTCTGCTTCGCAATGAGGGAATGAGGATGAATGGGGCGTCGTTTGGGCGAGGTCTCAATGGGGCAGGATGATGTTGGTGGTCTGTTTTGCAGACAAGTCAGGGTACTGCGAGGAGGGAGGACAGCAGGTCATACATGACGGAGGAGATCATGGCTCTTATGGAAGGACGAAGGCTTCGGAAGTTGGGTGGTAATCATGCTGAGTACTCTGAGCTCCAGAACAGGATAAAGCATACGATTCGGCTGGCAGAGGAATCATGGGTTGTTTCTCTGTGAATCGATTGGGGCATCATCATGGGGATCTCTTCAACTTGCACAAGGAAATCGGGGAATTGACTGGGACGCTGAAGCAGTCTGGTGAAGTTCTGCTATAGAATAGCTATGGCGAGCCAGTCCTGTTGTTGGCGGAGATTCACGACGAGTGGTTGCGCCTTCTTATTTCGAGGTAGCTTGCGTAGTTGACACATCTCGATAACGTGAATTGAGGCAAGGGTGCTCCTGGTGTGAGGAACGGGCAAGTTGTTGGTGATGTGTAAACATTCTGGCACAGAGGAAAGGAGAGAATTTCCTTACAGCCCATTCTCAACCCAAAGCCTCTTGGACAATCTGTGGGTGATGCTTGCGTAGGCGATTGGCCATTCTTCGCCACTGTGAATTGTATGAGCGAATTGGATCGCAAACTGAAAGTCTGGATTGTGAGGTATGAGGACTCGTTAAAAAGCAAGGCCCTTTTTCAGCTTGTCATTTTTGGCGTGGGTTGTTCGTACGAATATGTGAGCTTTGAGAAGTTCACGCAATGGTTTGGAAGGAATGCATGGTAATAGGTGACTTTGTCCAGGAAAGACTGTAGTTCGCTTGCTGTTGTAGGAACCGCTGACTCCAGAACTGCTTCGTGGTTGTCGTGGAGGTTGAGTCCTGCGGTGGCCAGTGTGTGCCGAAGAAACAGAATTTAGTCGAGTAGGAAGCTGCACTTGGTTTTAATAATAATATGTTTTATTGTACATAGAACAGTGTTGCTCCTCATAGTGTACAAATGTACAAATTACAGGATTAAAGGCGAAAAAAATAAAAACAATTACCAAACAAGTACAAAAAAAAATTTCGTCACCGTGGGACCTTCGAGAAAACATCATTTGATTTTGAAATTCCGACGGCGACGTGCAAAAATTCCAGCAATCCTCCACGATGAGGTCTGCGCCAAAGCCCGAGCTTATCTCAACTTCCAAAAAAGATGATCGATCAAAAACTTAAAACACTTGAACTTGCAATGTGGACAGTGATGGTACGAGTCGAGGGCGCATGTGCGGAAGAGGGAAGAGTTTTAGTAATGAAACAGAACGCAGGGAGTACGAAACTGTGTATGACATGACTGACCACTCACAAGATTACAAAAAGAATATCAGCAGAAGCTAGATGATGAATGTGCAGTTCGCGAGCATGAGCGTGAAGTATAACCACTGTCAAGATTCATACTACAATAGTGAGGTAACCAACGGCCATTTCAACTTATGATCCCACGAAGGTTTACTTACACACCCAGAACTGAAAATTAACGAGGAATTGAAACAACTGCTTTTAAACTGTCGTCGTTTTGACGTAAATATCCAAAGCAACACCAGTGCAATGACTTTGCCTGCTTTTCTCGGAGAGTGGCCCATACTGCTTCAAAATACAGGGACAGGTGCATAGAGCTATGCTGTAGCTCTACATTTCTGCAAGAATGGCCGGTGAGATTGCCACACGAAGAGCCAGTTTATCAAATGCATGCAATTGCCAGTCTTTTGTCACTCCAGCGGACGGCACCACATCCATTGCCGATTTCATGATGTTCCTGAATCAATTATTATAATGCAAGCTAGTTGCAGCATTGTTATTCTCTGAAGGGGATTCTTCGAACTGGGGTAGAAACCCACGAGCAGCCCAGCTCTAGCCAGCTCAGGCCGACCGCTCCATAGGAATCCAAATCCCATTCTCCAGCACTACCACATCATTCAGCTCCTAAGATCGCCTGGGAATGGCCACAAATATACCACAACGAAGATGAGCAAACACACCACCATGCTACACTTGCCAAGGTTATCCCTCGCTGGTTTGGGCGGTAAGTGTACATCAATGAAAGGTACCTCATTGATGTTCATTTACCGCCCAAACCAACAAGGGATTACCTCACTTTTTGGGTACGATTACCTCTCAAACTACGTTGAGAGGTACTTCTTGCCATTTGTTTGGTGATTAGTTACCGCGCATTTTAGGTGTGGGAGGTAACGTTTACCGAACGATATTGGAAATTCGGGAGGTGAATACTGGCCGCACAATTGCTTGTGGGAGGTAATTTTTTACCGCACATCCGAGTTCTGGGAGGTGATTCTTACCGCACATTTGAAGAAGAGAAGGTAATTTTACAACCTCACATTAATTATGGAAGGTTTAAATTCACCGCGCACTTTAACTTTGAGAGGTGATAATTTACCGCTCATACTGGAAAAGGTTTGAGGTTGGAAGGTTTTAAAATTCACCTTACAATTCGGTATGGCCGGTAACTGAAAATGTTCGGTTAGTTGGCGGCACAAAATGAGCGGTTAACATTGCGGGACACAGGGATTACCGAACAATTTAAGTAAAAATGTTCGGTAACAGCTTTCTTGAGCGGTGAAACCGTTTTGGTGTTCGGTAGAATCATGAATGAAGATGTTCGGTAATCGAAATGTTCACCCCAGTATCTTTTTTTCTTTTTTTTTTTAAGTGGCAACTGCATGAGCCCGGTAGGGCTATCAGCAGGCCCCCCACATTCGGGGAGCGCCACGACAGGAGGAAACGGAGGGGAGGGGACATGCTGATGGGAAGGGGAGGTGGACCTCACAATTGGGGTACAACCCAAGTGGGCCCTGGGGGCGGCTATTGGGAGTCTATGCTCGACCAACTGTCATCCCCCCCCAGGGCGCACCGGTCCACGCGGGGGCCTTGTCGCCGCCGGAACTCTCAGGACGGCCCTCGCAAAGGCCACAAACGCCCTGTAGCGGGATGGGCTGGACACATACTTGCTCCAGTCCTCCCTCATACCGTCGGGGAACACCTCAGCCCCGAGGACAGCCCTTTCAGTCTCGAATGCCGGGCAGCTCCGAAGCAAGTGCCTCGCCGAGCCCTCAGGGTCCGTGCACCACACACAGCCAGGCTCATCGGCCAGCGCCAGTCGGTGGAGGTTAGCGGGGAAGTCCCCATGACCAGACAGCAGCTGGTTGGCCCCGTGGTCGGTCACCCCAGTATCTAGTGTACACAATCATAATTGGTGTGACATATCCATGATCTGATGTTTTTCACTGAAGCGGAAAAATTATGTAGGTATACATCCCACCCGAGCGAGCGATGCGATTTACCTATTTTCCCCCTCTTCTAAAACCTTGTGAAAACTAATATACCTATTCTACTCTACTTCTAGGAAGAGCAAAAGCCCATGAGAGATGGGCGTGTGGGAGAAGGCCGGCATGCAAGGCGGTGCTGTATGTTACGCTTAGCAGGCGATACCTGAGGGTTGAGGGCCGCCACAACCACGACCCTCCCGAATTGGCAATGGCACAGGTAGGAAAGTGTTAGCATGGGTGTGTGTGTGAAACCACAACATGTGGACCTAGACCTAGACCTCCCCGCTTGATTTATCCATTCGAAATTTCATTGTCCCCACGCGAAACTCTATTCCTTCTCAAGACTTGTGTGGGCTTACTTGTAAATCAGCCACTGTTTGTGATTTCAGATGATGTCCCAGAGGTGTTGTACCTCCCTTATGGATCTTCCAAATACAATGGGGTCGTGTGGGTTGGACATGACCGGTATATAAAAAAATCGAGTAAGTTTACCTATCCGGGTAAGTGTGGCCGGGAAAAAACCCCAAGTTGTTTGAAGTAAAATCTCGTTTTCTTTCTTTTTCACTTCACTTTTTTATTACCTACCACTTTGTTTTTTGCCTTTCCCTTGACTGCTCTTGAACAAAACACTGCAAACTTTAGGTTTTTATTCGTTGATGCGCCTCTTTCACGTGCGGAGCAGTTAGTTGGTTCTAGCTAAAGCAAAAGTCCACGAAAGGTGGTCATGTTGGAAGAGGCCGAGATGCCGAGCAGTACTATATGTCACACACCGACACGAATTCATTCGGATTGAGGGAAGCCACGAACACGACTCTCCCGAAGCGATTCAAACGAATGCCATAATCATCCGCCGTTAAGCATCGAGCAAATTGAAGCCGCAAAGGTAGGAAAGTGTTACGACATACACGTGTGAATAATGGTGACGATTCCTTCTCAAGACTTGTGTGGGCTTATGTCCAACTCACCGGCAATTGAATCGGCAATTGAAAGATTCAAACGAAGGCCATAATCAATTGATGGCTTGTTGTGAATTTGTTCTGACATTTGTAGAAAACTGCAATGATGGCTGCTCCGCAGGGGTTTTATGTAGAGCTCGGCTCAACCATGCACAACCGCAAGCATGGGCTGGTGTTCGTCGGCCGACATAAATATATTGTTGCAACTCTAGTTGTTGGAGGAGGTTCCAAATTATCATCAGCGGTATATGGGGATGAGTTGAAAAATGTTCATTTACCTATTTACCTACCAGCTCCCGGTGACGCGTCCCAGGCCCTTGGCAACAGAGACGTTGGCTCGATTTCAACGCTTTTTACTTCAGACGAATTTGTAGACGTCATGGCGCTAATTGATGACCTGAACGATTTAGACATTTCTGCCCTTGGCAAGTAAGTCCCTTTAGCATTTCAGTGCTTCGACAAAAAGTCACTTGCTATCTATACCTTTTTATGTTTGGGGGCATTGGTAGCTCATTAGCTTCAAGACAAAATTTGTCTTATTTAATAACTCACGATGGTTTACGTCATTACAGGTCGTGGTGGTTTCCCGGCAAAGCTAACCACAAAACTCGATCGTGACATCCATGAAAAGTCCGGAGAGCATAACCACGAACCTTGGCCTCCTCAGGAATTGGATCCTTGTAAAACCTTGTAATATATATCTTGCAACCCTACTCCTAGATGAATATGAGACGTTTGTAGCGTGGGAGTGTTGGCGGAGGAGGGTTGATGGCTGCAAAGCCTATGTCCAACTCACCCTCGATCGGCATATCCATGATCTGATGTTTTTCCCTGAAGCGGAAAAATTATGTTGGTATACATCCCACCCCGAGCGAGCGATGCGATTTACCTATTTTCCCCCTCTTCTAAAACCTTGTGAAAACTAATATACCTATTCTACTCTACTTCCAGGAAGAGCGAAAGCCCACGAAAGATGGTCGTGTGGGAGGAGGCCGTTTTGCAAGGCGGTATTATACGTAACGGTGGGGAGCAGGCGATTCCTGAGGATTGAGGGCCGCCACGAACACGACCCTCCCGAACAGAGCGAATTGGTAATGGCACAGGTAGGAAAGTGTTAGCATGTGTGTGACTTAGTACAATAGTTTTTGTACTACCGACAAAGAGCTCCGCCTTGCTCAGGTAGGAAATATACATTTTGTCATATCCCCCCTTCGAACTTACACAGAGACAGCCACGGAGGGAGCGCTGGATCGATTTCTACGCTGTTTACGCCCTGCGAATCTTTGGACATTGATGATCTGGGCGATTTCGACATTTCTGTCCTTGGCGAGTAAGTCCCTTTAGCATGTTGATAAACTCGATTGAGGAGGTAAAAGGAACAGTAATTACCAAATAAGAGGTTGTGTGAGCCAATAGGATCGTTCGGAATCAGGTGGATTTCATAATGATCAATAAACGCTCCCGGAATCCTGTCAAGTACGCCAAAACGTACCCTGGAGCTGATGTGAACACTGATCACAATCTTATGGTTCTGGGTCTCCAGGAGAAGCTAAAACCGGCTCAAGCCTCAACTGCCCGTAAGGCGAATCTGAGGCTATTGAAGGCTCAGAAGATTGAAAGGAAAGTTTCGTATCAACTCAATAGCTCACTTGGAGCACTTGAAGTTGAAGATGTGGATACCACCTGGATAGGTTTCAAGAATGCAATTAATTCAAGCGGCGTCAGCATCTTCAAGCGTCGAGATATTCCCTCCCCCGCATTTCCCTTCCACCCTTTTTCCTTCACTACAGGACAACAGCAGAGCCTCAAAATTCGCCGCTGGGAGGTGAGGGGATGGGAAGAAAAGGTGGCAAAGGGGGGAGAGGGAAATTTCCAGAAAAACAACTCCCCTGTCCCTGTCATCATTCTAAAATACAATAAAAGAGGAAGACGTCTCATCTTTGGCCGAGAGTTGGCCACAGAACGGAGAAGAAGAATATAATAGATTTTACTTTCAAGTTTTTAAATAATGATGAAGAGTACGAACTCCCAACCCTGGCTGGAAATTCTTCTCAAGACAGTGCATGAGGTCTCAAGACCAACATGAAGGACGAGTATCCAGAGGACACATGATGTGAAGTTCTCCGCAGAAAGGATTAGTATGCCCGAATCATCGGTTAGCAGTTAAATTTCAACTGTCGGACGCCTCGGTACCTCGATGGCTCCCGGGAGATACATTGGGCACCGTTCAAAAGCTTCATCAGTTGTCTGATGCACTGGCATTAAAAACCAGAACAAGCAAGAAGATGCTGGCAGTGATTGGAGAGCAGAAGACAACAATGATTAGACAGGCAGCTGCCTCAATTCCTCGACTGTTATACGTTTTATGTACTGAATTTTAATCGTAATAGTTCGAGAAATATATTTCTTTATACATATATAAAGAAATTCGTGGAAATTGGGGAGCGAAACTCATGCTATGTCGTTCGATTAATAACAACCGTTGGTCAAAGATTAAAGAGTGACGTCATGCCTGAACTGTTAAAGTATTTTTGCAAAATTATTTCGGAGGACTGGAGCTGATTCTAAGAATTCAAGAAAACTGTGGCCGGATCAACGTTTTTGGAGCTTTTTTCCCAGGGTGGGTTTATTGTTTTTTTCTCCCTGGTGGGTTTATTGTTTCTGGCTTTGAATGACACTGCAATCGGCGTCTGCAGCTAGGGACTGGATCGTAGAGGATTGCTAGAGTTTTTGCATGGCGCCGCCAGTGCTTTGATGTTCTCTGAAGAGTACCGCGATAATGTTGGGGATGAAAAGACTTCAAAACATTCGCTCTTTCCGCTCCGGAGTTGGACAAATGACCGATTCAGCATTTGGTGTTCTTATTATACGTCGCCAGGAGTGAACGATTGATTGATTGATTGATTGATTGAAATAAAATGAATCAATCTGTCCATTTTTAGGCCATATGGCCCACTCTTCCTAATGTACAGATAATTTTATACATACATCGTGTAGGCACCTACAATCAGGCCACTAACATATATAGGTATAATAACATAAAATTTTTCTTCTTTATTATGTATCCGACGAAAACAAAAACTCACCTCTTAAGCTAGAAGCATTTTTCTGTACTGTTTCTTAAAAATATTGACATTTTTCGAATTCTTATATAACTTAATATTTTTATTATAAATTCGTCTGCCTTCTACTACAAAGGACTTGTATCTCCAATAAATTTCCTCTATTTATTGTAAATAATTGTTCTCCTTCTATTTTCTTAAAACTATTATAAAGGTATCCTGGTCTTCCTTGTTGCAATATATTATACATCATAGTAGCAATTTTTAATTCTCTTTTTTCTTTAATTTTCAACCAAAGCAATTTAAGATACAGCGGCGTAACATGTTGATCAATCTTCGTTTTGTATCGCACAGCTGAATTTAATGAACGTTGCAGTTTATCATTTAATCTCTGGGTGATATCAATTAAACAGCAAGATGCATATTCAAAATGCGGAACAATGAGCGATTGAACCATTAAATGGTTCAGTAAATTTGCAAAACCATGTATGTCCCATTTTTGACGAAAATAAGGTTTTGAGCTTTCATGATAGAAAATGTGGCTTTTGATCCACCAGAATACTATTGACTGACTACTGATTTATTAAATCGATACATGGTTTTGCAGATTTATTAACGACAATTTCCGGAGTATGTTAAGAAAAAAATTTAGTACTCCAGAAATTCGTCGCCTAGTTTAAATTTTAAGTTTAAAGTTTAAGTTTATTTTTTCATTCTCTTTTCTTTTTCTCTTTTTCTTCTTTTTTTCATTTTTTTCTTTTTTTTTTTTTTATTTTTTTTATTTTTTTTTCCTTTTTTTTTATTTTTTGTTTTTTCATTTTTTGTTTTGTTTTATTTTTCATTTTTTATTTTTTTATTTTTTTCATTTCTTCATTTTTTATTTTTTTCCTGATTTTAAATTTTTTTATTTTTTCAACTTCTTTTCCTTTCTTTTCTCATTTCGTTGCTTTCTTCTTTTCAATTTCTTTGTCCATTTTCTTTATCGATGTTTTCTTCTTTTCTTCTCTCTCTTTGCAGATAGGTGACTTTTGCAAACATACATTGTGAAAATGCGGCACGGACTCTCCCCATAGGTGCACCCGGATACTCCCAATGTAGTGTTCGAAGTTGTGGCGGCATTTTGGCGTTTTTCAAGCTGGCTGAACAGGAATTGGCGTTCTTTTCAAAGTCCTGATCAATCGAAGGCCAGTACACGAGAGATCTGGCTGGGCCCTTTCATGTTCACAAGACCAATATGGGCTAAATGTCACGAGACAGCCTGGGGTCTGCAGGTGATGATACAGAAATCAGGGGTGTTGGCGGATCTGTCCCAGGGTAAGTTCATCGAGCTCATCTAACAAGGCTGCTGTCTCGTCATGCTGGAATGACAACTGATTGCATGAGACGTCAGCAATGGGAGCTCGGGAAGGGTAATCATGTTTATGTTGATGTTTATGGTGTACGTGGACATTGGTTTGGAGCATACCTTGGTAGTTGCCAAGCTAAGGGTGAAATTGGCCAGATGTCACAGGGTGAAGAGAACGTCTTCTCTTCCTGTTAGGAACGTTCGTCTGCTTCGCAATGAGGGAATGAGGATGAATGGGGCGTCGTTTGGGCGAGGTCTCAATGGGGCAGGATGATGTTGGTGGTCTGTTTTGCAGACAAGTCAGGGTACTGCGAGGAGGGAGGACAGCAGGTCATACATGACGGAGGAGATCATGGCTCTTATGGAAGGACGAAGGCTTCGGAAGTTGGGTGGTAATCATGCTGAGTACTCTGAGCTCCAGAACAGGATAAAGCATACGATTCGGCTGGCAGAGGAATCATGGGTTGTTTCTCTGTGAATCGATTGGGGCATCATCATGGGGATCTCTTCAACTTGCACAAGGAAATCGGGGAATTGACTGGGACGCTGAAGCAGTCTGGTGAAGTTCTGCTATAGAATAGCTATGGCGAGCCAGTCCTGTTGTTGGCGGAGATTCACGACGAGTGGTTGCGCCTTCTTATTTCGAGGTAGCTTGCGTAGTTGACACATCTCGATAACGTGAATTGAGGCAAGGGTGCTCCTGGTGTGAGGAACGGGCAAGTTGTTGGTGATGTGTAAACATTCTGGCACAGAGGAAAGGAGAGAATTTCCTTACAGCCCATTCTCAACCCAAAGCCTCTTGGACAATCTGTGGGTGATGCTTGCGTAGGCGATTGGCCATTCTTCGCCACTGTGAATTGTATGAGCGAATTGGATCGCAAACTGAAAGTCTGGATTGTGAGGTATGAGGACTCGTTAAAAAGCAAGGCCCTTTTTCAGCTTGTCATTTTTGGCGTGGGTTGTTCGTACGAATATGTGAGCTTTGAGAAGTTCACGCAATGGTTTGGAAGGAATGCATGGTAATAGGTGACTTTGTCCAGGAAAGACTGTAGTTCGCTTGCTGTTGTAGGAACCGCTGACTCCAGAACTGCTTCGTGGTTGTCGTGGAGGTTGAGTCCTGCGGTGGCCAGTGTGTGCCGAAGAAACAGAATTTAGTCGAGTAGGAAGCTGCACTTGGTTTTAATAATAATATGTTTTATTGTACATAGAACAGTGTTGCTCCTCATAGTGTACAAATGTACAAATTACAGGATTAAAGGCGAAAAAAATAAAAACAATTACCAAACAAGTACAAAAAAAAATTTCGTCACCGTGGGACCTTCGAGAAAACATCATTTGATTTTGAAATTCCGACGGCGACGTGCAAAAATTCCAGCAATCCTCCACGATGAGGTCTGCGCCAAAGCCCGAGCTTATCTCAACTTCCAAAAAAGATGATCGATCAAAAACTTAAAACACTTGAACTTGCAATGTGGACAGTGATGGTACGAGTCGAGGGCGCATGTGCGGAAGAGGGAAGAGTTTTAGTAATGAAACAGAACGCAGGGAGTACGAAACTGTGTATGACATGACTGACCACTCACAAGATTACAAAAAGAATATCAGCAGAAGCTAGATGATGAATGTGCAGTTCGCGAGCATGAGCGTGAAGTATAACCACTGTCAAGATTCATACTACAATAGTGAGGTAACCAACGGCCATTTCAACTTATGATCCCACGAAGGTTTACTTACACACCCAGAACTGAAAATTAACGAGGAATTGAAACAACTGCTTTTAAACTGTCGTCGTTTTGACGTAAATATCCAAAGCAACACCAGTGCAATGACTTTGCCTGCTTTTCTCGGAGAGTGGCCCATACTGCTTCAAAATACAGGGACAGGTGCATAGAGCTATGCTGTAGCTCTACATTTCTGCAAGAATGGCCGGTGAGATTGCCACACGAAGAGCCAGTTTATCAAATGCATGCAATTGCCAGTCTTTTGTCACTCCAGCGGACGGCACCACATCCATTGCCGATTTCATGATGTTCCTGAATCAATTATTATAATGCAAGCTAGTTGCAGCATTGTTATTCTCTGAAGGGGATTCTTCGAACTGGGGTAGAAACCCACGAGCAGCCCAGCTCTAGCCAGCTCAGGCCGACCGCTCCATAGGAATCCAAATCCCATTCTCCAGCACTACCACATCATTCAGCTCCTAAGATCGCCTGGGAATGGCCACAAATATACCACAACGAAGATGAGCAAACACACCACCATGCTACACTTGCCAAGGTTATCCCTCGCTGGTTTGGGCGGTAAGTGTACATCAATGAAAGGTACCTCATTGATGTTCATTTACCGCCCAAACCAACAAGGGATTACCTCACTTTTTGGGTACGATTACCTCTCAAACTACGTTGAGAGGTACTTCTTGCCATTTGTTTGGTGATTAGTTACCGCGCATTTTAGGTGTGGGAGGTAACGTTTACCGAACGATATTGGAAATTCGGGAGGTGAATACTGGCCGCACAATTGCTTGTGGGAGGTAATTTTTTACCGCACATCCGAGTTCTGGGAGGTGATTCTTACCGCACATTTGAAGAAGAGAAGGTAATTTTACAACCTCACATTAATTATGGAAGGTTTAAATTCACCGCGCACTTTAACTTTGAGAGGTGATAATTTACCGCTCATACTGGAAAAGGTTTGAGGTTGGAAGGTTTTAAAATTCACCTTACAATTCGGTATGGCCGGTAACTGAAAATGTTCGGTTAGTTGGCGGCACAAAATGAGCGGTTAACATTGCGGGACACAGGGATTACCGAACAATTTAAGTAAAAATGTTCGGTAACAGCTTTCTTGAGCGGTGAAACCGTTTTGGTGTTCGGTAGAATCATGAATGAAGATGTTCGGTAATCGAAATGTTCACCCCAGTATCTTTTTTTCTTTTTTTTTTTAAGTGGCAACTGCATGAGCCCGGTAGGGCTATCAGCAGGCCCCCCACATTCGGGGAGCGCCACGACAGGAGGAAACGGAGGGGAGGGGACATGCTGATGGGAAGGGGAGGTGGACCTCACAATTGGGGTACAACCCAAGTGGGCCCTGGGGGCGGCTATTGGGAGTCTATGCTCGACCAACTGTCATCCCCCCCCAGGGCGCACCGGTCCACGCGGGGGCCTTGTCGCCGCCGGAACTCTCAGGACGGCCCTCGCAAAGGCCACAAACGCCCTGTAGCGGGATGGGCTGGACACATACTTGCTCCAGTCCTCCCTCATACCGTCGGGGAACACCTCAGCCCCGAGGACAGCCCTTTCAGTCTCGAATGCCGGGCAGCTCCGAAGCAAGTGCCTCGCCGAGCCCTCAGGGTCCGTGCACCACACACAGCCAGGCTCATCGGCCAGCGCCAGTCGGTGGAGGTTAGCGGGGAAGTCCCCATGACCAGACAGCAGCTGGTTGGCCCCGTGGTCGGTCACCCCAGTATCTAGTGTACACAATCATAATTGGTGTGACATATCCATGATCTGATGTTTTTCACTGAAGCGGAAAAATTATGTAGGTATACATCTGTTGCACCGGTTTCGGCTGCAACCTCTTAACAATGCAACATCGAGTTCAACCTACGAGATTGAATCATCCAGACTCCAAAGACGAAGGCACATGTGCTCTTCCAACATAAAACCCTTGATTTCAACGTGTAATGGGCACAAGGACACAGCTCATGATTCACCGTCTGCAGCCGACCTACCAGACTCCAGGATGACGTCAACCAAGCAGTATAAAAGAGCCCTCCTACCGGGAGGCTACTGTTCAGTCGCCCAGAAGCTCCGATCTCACCACACTCGTCCAGGAGTAGTCACTTGGTCCCCCAGCCAAGATGGTATCAGTGAGTAACTTTTGAAATTGCAATACCCTTTCCCATCCAAGTAGAGTCACACGGACCTTCTGGTCTTATACTCTCTGTATCATCATATAATAAAAGGATTCGCACTAATCTTGTTTGATTCCTGAGCTACGACTCCAGTTGCAGTATTTATAACAAATACGGCACAACATAAATGGTGGAGGCGCCTCAAAAGATCCTAACAAAATAACACATAAAGACCCACGCTTGTAAAACTAACAACCCCCGTAATACAACCGATTCGTGCAGATTAATGATGCGTGGCGGGTGCGCCTGGCCAAGTTAAATTAACACGCCGAAGAGGTTTCCTAGAAGCGTCGCTTTCTCGACCTCGTAACGTACGACCCAAAAGGGGAGATTCGTATATGGCCCACGAGGTTGCTTAAGCAGATTAGCTTCCCCCTGGCATGCAAAACATTTAACACGGGCAGAAGTTTCTCTATTCGGCCAGACCCGAGAAAAAACTATATGCTACGGTGCTGGCTGCTGGAGAAAACGAACCCAAAGTACTAACAGAGGAGAAGTTTCCTCTCGACTGAAGGCACAAGATTGATCTTGCGTCTCAGTAGGTCGACTGGCTTCAGATCCTCAACTTAAGAACTAACACAAGAATAAGATAACCGCGACAACGGCGAACCTGGCCGTCTACATAAATATATGGAAAACAACCCTATCTTGGGAAAATCCCCCGAACAAATAAACCCCGCGACTGAACCCCAAGGGACCCCTAATACAGTAGAAAAAACATTCGAACGGGTAATTGATAGTCTCCTACAACAAGCGATAGAAAAGCGTGAAACTAACGCGTTCGCGTGGATTTGGAGGACCACTGCCCACGAATTACTAGAAGCCGCGTCGATAATAAATTTCAAACGACCCGAGAATCCGACACGTGATTGGGCACGGGAATCAATTAGGCTCTGGACGCGGCATCCCGGATTTCAACCCTTGGAACACGCAGAACGAATTTGGGCCAGGTACCCACAGCATCCACGACACGCAATTTACGCAACGCTGATACAGGGATTAAAACCTCAAAAAATGGCACCAGTTCAACTGAAAATTAAGCCCTCAACGTACTCAGGCAGTACTTCCCCTCAACTATACTTCAAAGAATATGAGAGGGTGGCAAGAGCGAATCAATGGGGAGACGCTGAGAAGAAATTGTACCTCCCAGCATACCTTGAAGGACGAGCAAGGGATCATTATTTATACCTCGAGACGACGGAAAATACGGACCTAGCGGAATGGACCACAACAAAGCAGAATCTAATATCCCGTTTTTCCAGCCGAACAGAACAAACAGCAAACCGGCAAGCGTTCGGAAAAATGAAGCAAGGCCCAGCCCAGACGGTAGCCGATTTTCTCGCAAAATTGCGTGAAATGGCTGCACAGTTGGAGCCAAGCCCGACGGACGCTGAGATCCTTGCAGTGGCACAACGAGGGATTCTCCCTCATTTAATGACGTCACTCGCGGTGTTTGAAATAAATGATTTAGCGAACTTGGAGCAAAAGGGGACCACATTAGAAACGAATCTGTTCTGGGCGAAAAACAGAACAGAAGAGGCAGACCTTGTCCGCCGCATTGAAGCGTTAGAATTGAATCGTACGACACCAGGGACTGGCAACTCAACATTCGAACCACGTCGAAAGTATCGTGAAAAATGGAAACCTAGGGCCACTACACAACAACAACACCCAATGAGATGGGATCCTCGGCGAGATCGAGATAACTACGAACGGCAAAACCGATCCTTTCAAGAATGGCGACCAGCCACTCGAAGGGTTACACGACCTAGTAACCCACTTAAACCACGACGACGTTGGAGACCGACGAATGAGGAATACTCTAAAAATAGACAGGCGAGCCGAACCTGGGATGGAAGAAACACTCCTACAAAAAACTCAGGGGGGCCCCGGGCGTGAAACGCGGGGCCTACAGAAAAAAGGGACGACGAGAAAAAATACCATCATTTAAAATGGATCAACTAACGATAACAGGAAATTTAAAACCACATTGTATGCAGAAGATAACCCTTCTTTTAGACACAGGAGCGAACATCAGTGCAATCAGGGCATCGGCCGTGCCTCATGCACTCATGTCGGCGATCAGGAAGATTAAAAACCACACCGTTATGACTGCCTCCGGGGACCAATGTCAGGCGGTGGGGATTTTACGAACCAGCATACAATTGCAAAATGATCCATACGAACACACGTTTCTCGTCATTCCAAACTTACAATCGCAGGTCATACTAGGAGGAGAATTTCTACAGAAATATAAGGCACAGCTTGACTATCAGGCGGACACAGTTCGCTTATGTAAAAACGGCATAACACGGACATACCCGTTGAACAAACAGGGAAACGGCATGGACGCATGCATTCTCGTTCAAAAACCCAAAAAAGGGCAGAAAGTTCAAAAACGGGAGGTCCGCTGCGACAGCAAGGTCTTGTCGTTGACGCACATCCAACATAAGCAACAGAACGAACGAGAGCGAAAACCCCAAAAACAAAGTACAGATTGGATCGACGGCGAACTGCCGTTAGGGGTTTGCGATGAAACGCTCACGTTAAAATCAGGAAAGGAAATAGTTATTCCTCCTGGACAAATAGGCACACTCCCCTTGCAAAGGAGCATTTCAAGACTCCGTAAAGGACGGAATGTCTACGAATTTTTCGACATAAACGGGCACTTGGAACAGAAGCTAGGACTTCTTGTACTGGATCAGAAAATTCCAGAAAAAGGGCTGAAGAAAATACAGGTTAAAACGACAAAAGCCCACCCCGTAAAATTAAGCTGCGGAACGGTAATAGGCACATTTTCGTGGGAACCAAAAAACCCGAAAGCCAGGAAGACGGGACCTACACAGGGGGAACCAAAGACCCAAACAGGTGACAAACCAGTTTTCACCGATAGGGTAGGCCAAGCATTTAACATTTGTGATAATCTTCCCACAGCAGCATATTGTCAAATAGGAAAAGTGCTACAAAAATACCAAGATATATTTTTAACGAAGGCAGAGGATTTGACTCCCTCAAAAGCTGAACCCCACGAAATAAGGTTCATTGATTACACACCGGTAAATGTACCGCCTTACAGACGATCACCGTTGGAAGAGGAAAAGTTGAACCAGTGTGTAGAGATACTCTTAAAAACGGGCGCACTGCGTCCAAGTAAAAGCGAATACGCTAGTCCAGCGTACGTGATTTCAAAAGACGATCCCGCAACGGGGACAGAATCACTACGTTTAGTCGTGAATTATTCAAAATTAAATGAGAAAATATTACCAGAAAGATGGCCTGCACCAGGGACGCAGGAAATTTTAAGTCATTTGACAGAATACAGATATTTCTGTAAACTTGACTTGTTTTCTGCATTTTTCCAGCAGAGACTAAAACCTGGCCTGTCACAGCGATGCACTGCATTCAGAACTCAAAAAGGACTATGGGAATTTACAGTCATTCCCATGGGACTAAAGCAGAGTCCAGGAGCGTTTGCGAGAGGCCTGGCAAAAGCCATGGCCCCACATATGTATACACGAATGATCGCATACTGCGATGACATAATTTTGTTTGGAAAAACGATACCTCAAATGATAGCAAATCTACAAGCTGTCCTGCAAACTTTCCGAGAGTACGGCTATAAGCTGAAAACCACAAAATGCGTCTTCGGATTTCGTGAGGTTGCACCCGTCCCGTTTTGTTGACACCCGTCCCGGCGATGCTGGGCACACACGCGTTTCGTGTTCCACAGATGCAACGAGCCTTGATCTTGGTACGGCAGGGAACATGCCGGCCTTATGACACTCAACAATTTCACGACAAATGCATTGCCGTAAATGCAACATTTACACACTGCCCGGGATTGTATGAACGCCCATCGGCAGTAGCTCTATACAATTCGACACAATACACAGCAGGACATACCTGAAACGACTTTTCAGCTGACAGGGTCACTGCTGCAGCCCGGAGCGGATAACGTAACATGGTATTTACTCGCACCAAACCCAATAACCGTACAATTTCACAGGCACAATGATACAACGGAGAAACGTCTCACGCCTGGAGTATACCAAATGTACTGCCCCAACGAAACCGAGGTCCACACAAACGAGTGGACAGCAAAAAGGACCCTCCACGATTTGCACACGAGCGTGTCCAATAACCTTCGCCTCCCGGCGATCCCACCGGCAGCAGGCTACCAAGTACCACGGGCACGCCGACCCCCCCACACGCTACGGTCCTCTAACGGAGTTCGCGGCAGTGCTCCGCCAACAGCCACTACCGCCCGTGCACACAGCGACGACTCACGCGCGGCCTGCGCCGTGGTGGAACAACCGGCACGAACGCTACTTACTTTTCGCATTCGCGATCATTTTAGTGGTTGCAAACGTTCTATTGCTGCTGCGTCGGTAAGGACAATCCATTACCCCAATCCTTTCCCCGCAAGGGAGGGGGCCAGGAATGTACAATTCCTGCCCAATAATGTACAAAGAAATATGCTATTAGGTTAACAGCAAGATGTATTACCCTAACATTACATTAAGCAAACGAGTGAATACTAAGTCATAGGGTAGGACGAAAATTTGTAACATTGACTTTGTAATAGTCATATTGCAGATTGATCGTGAACATTTGTATTGAAATTAATCAACTTAGACATGTGAAAAGATTTGAGGTATATTGTCTAGGTTAAGGCATACGAAATTATGTGCAAATTTCATTATGTGTAATAATATTATGTTATATTCTTAGTTATTTCATTATGTGTAATATGTTATATTTTAGTTATGTATGACGATCTGGCCAGATCATAGATTAAGATAAACGAATAAGATAGGATGAAGAGTATCAGATAAATCAACATTAAAATGAAGAAGGTGCAACACATGTCATAGACAAAGAACCGTGGATATATGAATGTATGGATATACCACTATCAAGGATAAAATACAAGCATGTAACCCATATTGTAATGAATTATAGGGTATCATAAAAATGTATTGTTAGTCGATAGTAAATCTAATGTAACGAGATAAGGCTGACACACTAAGTCAGAATGTATCCGAGGGTACTACCTCGCGCAAATGTATGGAACCAAACCTAGCTTAAGTAAGTGCATGCACATCATGTCTAGAATAAGGTAACTTTAGGAAGAACACTTAACGAAGGTTATACTACCCATTATGTTGAAGAAGGTAATTCAGTCATGCTAACAAACGTTAGACCTAAGGGTACTATAATAACAGTAGTACAAGTATTGTACACGAATCCTTCAGGAAAAGAATCTTTGTAACAGAATCCTTTAAAAAAAAGGCCAAATGTAAACTTGGTTGGAACAAGAAGGGAAACTAGTAGAGAATTGGACATAGAATTGTACCACAGCTTGGCTATGGTGACCAGGTACTCATAAACGAGACACGCAACCAGAATCGTACGAAGCTTCCTACGCCCGACGTCTACAGCAACATCACAAAGGCACCCAGCTTTGAGGCCAAAGCTCTTCAAATACCAGGGAGATATGTTGCACCGGTTTCGGCTGCAACCTCTTAACAATGCAACATCGAGTTCAACCTACGAGATTGAATCATCCAGACTCCAAAGACGAAGGCACTTGTGCTCTTCCAACATAAAACCCTTGATTTCAACGTGTAATGGGCACAAGGACACAGCTCATGATTCACCGTCTGCAGCCGACCTACCAGACTCCAGGATGACGTCAACCAAGCAGTATAAAAGAGCCCTCCTACCGGGAGGCTACTGTTCAGTCGCCCAGAAGCTCCGATCTCACCACACTCGTCCAGGAGTAGTCACTTGGTCCCCCAGCCAAGATGGTATCAGTGAGTAACTTTTGAAATTGCAATACCCTTTCCCATCCAAGTAGAGTCACACGGACCTTCTGGTCTTATACTCTCTGTATCATCATATAATAAAAGGATTCGCACTAATCTTGTTTGATTCCTGAGCTACGACTCCAGTTGCAGTATTTATAACAAATACGGCACAACACATCCCACCCGAGCGAGCGATGCGATTTACCTATTTTCCCCCTCTTCTAAAACCTTGTGAAAACTAATATACCTATTCTACTCTACTTCTAGGAAGAGCAAAAGCCCATGAGAGATGGGCGTGTGGGAGAAGGCCGGCATGCAAGGCGGTGCTGTATGTTACGCTTAGCAGGCGATACCTGAGGGTTGAGGGCCGCCACAACCACGACCCTCCCGAATTGGCAATGGCACAGGTAGGAAAGTGTTAGCATGGGTGTGTGTGTGAAACCACAACATGTGGACCTAGACCTAGACCTCCCCGCTTGATTTATCCATTCGAAATTTCATTGTCCCCACGCGAAACTCTATTCCTTCTCAAGACTTGTGTGGGCTTACTTGTAAATCAGCCACTGTTTGTGATTTCAGATGATGTCCCAGAGGTGTTGTACCTCCCTTATGGATCTTCCAAATACAATGGGGTCGTGTGGGTTGGACATGACCGGTATATAAAAAAATCGAGTAAGTTTACCTATCCGGGTAAGTGTGGCCGGGAAAAAACCCCAAGTTGTTTGAAGTAAAATCTCGTTTTCTTTCTTTTTCACTTCACTTTTTTATTACCTACCACTTTGTTTTTTGCCTTTCCCTTGACTGCTCTTGAACAAAACACTGCAAACTTTAGGTTTTTATTCGTTGATGCGCCTCTTTCACGTGCGGAGCAGTTAGTTGGTTCTAGCTAAAGCAAAAGTCCACGAAAGGTGGTCATGTTGGAAGAGGCCGAGATGCCGAGCAGTACTATATGTCACACACCGACACGAATTCATTCGGATTGAGGGAAGCCACGAACACGACTCTCCCGAAGCGATTCAAACGAATGCCATAATCATCCGCCGTTAAGCATCGAGCAAATTGAAGCCGCAAAGGTAGGAAAGTGTTACGACATACACGTGTGAATAATGGTGACGATTCCTTCTCAAGACTTGTGTGGGCTTATGTCCAACTCACCGGCAATTGAATCGGCAATTGAAAGATTCAAACGAAGGCCATAATCAATTGATGGCTTGTTGTGAATTTGTTCTGACATTTGTAGAAAACTGCAATGATGGCTGCTCCGCAGGGGTTTTATGTAGAGCTCGGCTCAACCATGCACAACCGCAAGCATGGGCTGGTGTTCGTCGGCCGACATAAATATATTGTTGCAACTCTAGTTGTTGGAGGAGGTTCCAAATTATCATCAGCGGTATATGGGGATGAGTTGAAAAATGTTCATTTACCTATTTACCTACCAGCTCCCGGTGACGCGTCCCAGGCCCTTGGCAACAGAGACGTTGGCTCGATTTCAACGCTTTTTACTTCAGACGAATTTGTAGACGTCATGGCGCTAATTGATGACCTGAACGATTTAGACATTTCTGCCCTTGGCAAGTAAGTCCCTTTAGCATTTCAGTGCTTCGACAAAAAGTCACTTGCTATCTATACCTTTTTATGTTTGGGGGCATTGGTAGCTCATTAGCTTCAAGACAAAATTTGTCTTATTTAATAACTCACGATGGTTTACGTCATTACAGGTCGTGGTGGTTTCCCGGCAAAGCTAACCACAAAACTCGATCGTGACATCCATGAAAAGTCCGGAGAGCATAACCACGAACCTTGGCCTCCTCAGGAATTGGATCCTTGTAAAACCTTGTAATATATATCTTGCAACCCTACTCCTAGATGAATATGAGACGTTTGTAGCGTGGGAGTGTTGGCGGAGGAGGGTTGATGGCTGCAAAGCCTATGTCCAACTCACCCTCGATCGGCATATCCATGATCTGATGTTTTTCCCTGAAGCGGAAAAATTATGTTGGTATACATCCCACCCCGAGCGAGCGATGCGATTTACCTATTTTCCCCCTCTTCTAAAACCTTGTGAAAACTAATATACCTATTCTACTCTACTTCCAGGAAGAGCGAAAGCCCACGAAAGATGGTCGTGTGGGAGGAGGCCGTTTTGCAAGGCGGTATTATACGTAACGGTGGGGAGCAGGCGATTCCTGAGGATTGAGGGCCGCCACGAACACGACCCTCCCGAACAGAGCGAATTGGTAATGGCACAGGTAGGAAAGTGTTAGCATGTGTGTGACTTAGTACAATAGTTTTTGTACTACCGACAAAGAGCTCCGCCTTGCTCAGGTAGGAAATATACATTTTGTCATATCCCCCCTTCGAACTTACACAGAGACAGCCACGGAGGGAGCGCTGGATCGATTTCTACGCTGTTTACGCCCTGCGAATCTTTGGACATTGATGATCTGGGCGATTTCGACATTTCTGTCCTTGGCGAGTAAGTCCCTTTAGCATGTTGATAAACTCGATTGAGGAGGTAAAAGGAACAGTAATTACCAAATAAGAGGTTGTGTGAGCCAATAGGATCGTTCGGAATCAGGTGGATTTCATAATGATCAATAAACGCTCCCGGAATCCTGTCAAGTACGCCAAAACGTACCCTGGAGCTGATGTGAACACTGATCACAATCTTATGGTTCTGGGTCTCCAGGAGAAGCTAAAACCGGCTCAAGCCTCAACTGCCCGTAAGGCGAATCTGAGGCTATTGAAGGCTCAGAAGATTGAAAGGAAAGTTTCGTATCAACTCAATAGCTCACTTGGAGCACTTGAAGTTGAAGATGTGGATACCACCTGGATAGGTTTCAAGAATGCAATTAATTCAAGCGGCGTCAGCATCTTCAAGCGTCGAGATATTCCCTCCCCCGCATTTCCCTTCCACCCTTTTTCCTTCACTACAGGACAACAGCAGAGCCTCAAAATTCGCCGCTGGGAGGTGAGGGGATGGGAAGAAAAGGTGGCAAAGGGGGGAGAGGGAAATTTCCAGAAAAACAACTCCCCTGTCCCTGTCATCATTCTAAAATACAATAAAAGAGGAAGACGTCTCATCTTTGGCCGAGAGTTGGCCACAGAACGGAGAAGAAGAATATAATAGATTTTACTTTCAAGTTTTTAAATAATGATGAAGAGTACGAACTCCCAACCCTGGCTGGAAATTCTTCTCAAGACAGTGCATGAGGTCTCAAGACCAACATGAAGGACGAGTATCCAGAGGACACATGATGTGAAGTTCTCCGCAGAAAGGATTAGTATGCCCGAATCATCGGTTAGCAGTTAAATTTCAACTGTCGGACGCCTCGGTACCTCGATGGCTCCCGGGAGATACATTGGGCACCGTTCAAAAGCTTCATCAGTTGTCTGATGCACTGGCATTAAAAACCAGAACAAGCAAGAAGATGCTGGCAGTGATTGGAGAGCAGAAGACAACAATGATTAGACAGGCAGCTGCCTCAATTCCTCGACTGTTATACGTTTTATGTACTGAATTTTAATCGTAATAGTTCGAGAAATATATTTCTTTATACATATATAAAGAAATTCGTGGAAATTGGGGAGCGAAACTCATGCTATGTCGTTCGATTAATAACAACCGTTGGTCAAAGATTAAAGAGTGACGTCATGCCTGAACTGTTAAAGTATTTTTGCAAAATTATTTCGGAGGACTGGAGCTGATTCTAAGAATTCAAGAAAACTGTGGCCGGATCAACGTTTTTGGAGCTTTTTTCCCAGGGTGGGTTTATTGTTTTTTTCTCCCTGGTGGGTTTATTGTTTCTGGCTTTGAATGACACTGCAATCGGCGTCTGCAGCTAGGGACTGGATCGTAGAGGATTGCTAGAGTTTTTGCATGGCGCCGCCAGTGCTTTGATGTTCTCTGAAGAGTACCGCGATAATGTTGGGGATGAAAAGACTTCAAAACATTCGCTCTTTCCGCTCCGGAGTTGGACAAATGACCGATTCAGCATTTGGTGTTCTTATTATACGTCGCCAGGAGTGAACGATTGATTGATTGATTGATTGATTGATTGAAATAAAATGAATCAATCTGTCCATTTTTAGGCCATATGGCCCACTCTTCCTAATGTACAGATAATTTTATACATACATCGTGTAGGCACCTACAATCAGGCCACTAACATATATAGGTATAATAACATAAAATTTTTCTTCTTTATTATGTATCCGACGAAAACAAAAACTCACCTCTTAAGCTAGAAGCATTTTTCTGTACTGTTTCTTAAAAATATTGACATTTTTCGAATTCTTATATAACTTAATATTTTTATTATAAATTCGTCTGCCTTCTACTACAAAGGACTTGTATCTCCAATAAATTTCCTCTATTTATTGTAAATAATTGTTCTCCTTCTATTTTCTTAAAACTATTATAAAGGTATCCTGGTCTTCCTTGTTGCAATATATTATACATCATAGTAGCAATTTTTAATTCTCTTTTTTCTTTAATTTTCAACCAAAGCAATTTAAGATACAGCGGCGTAACATGTTGATCAATCTTCGTTTTGTATCGCACAGCTGAATTTAATGAACGTTGCAGTTTATCATTTAATCTCTGGGTGATATCAATTAAACAGCAAGATGCATATTCAAAATGCGGAACAATGAGCGATTGAACCATTAAATGGTTCAGTAAATTTGCAAAACCATGTATGTCCCATTTTTGACGAAAATAAGGTTTTGAGCTTTCATGATAGAAAATGTGGCTTTTGATCCACCAGAATACTATTGACTGACTACTGATTTATTAAATCGATACATGGTTTTGCAGATTTATTAACGACAATTTCCGGAGTATGTTAAGAAAAAAATTTAGTACTCCAGAAATTCGTCGCCTAGTTTAAATTTTAAGTTTAAAGTTTAAGTTTATTTTTTCATTCTCTTTTCTTTTTCTCTTTTTCTTCTTTTTTTCATTTTTTTCTTTTTTCTTTTTTTATTTTTTTTATTTTTTTTTCCTTTTTTTTTATTTTTTGTTTTTTCATTTTTTGTTTTGTTTTATTTTTCATTTTTTATTTTTTTATTTTTTTCATTTCTTCATTTTTTATTTTTTTCCTGATTTTAAATTTTTTTATTTTTTCAACTTCTTTTCCTTTCTTTTCTCATTTCGTTGCTTTCTTCTTTTCAATTTCTTTGTCCATTTTCTTTATCGATGTTTTCTTCTTTTCTTCTCTCTCTTTGCAGATAGGTGACTTTTGCAAACATACATTGTGAAAATGCGGCACGGACTCTCCCCATAGGTGCACCCGGATACTCCCAATGTAGTGTTCGAAGTTGTGGCGGCATTTTGGCGTTTTTCAAGCTGGCTGAACAGGAATTGGCGTTCTTTTCAAAGTCCTGATCAATCGAAGGCCAGTACACGAGAGATCTGGCTGGGCCCTTTCATGTTCACAAGACCAATATGGGCTAAATGTCACGAGACAGCCTGGGGTCTGCAGGTGATGATACAGAAATCAGGGGTGTTGGCGGATCTGTCCCAGGGTAAGTTCATCGAGCTCATCTAACAAGGCTGCTGTCTCGTCATGCTGGAATGACAACTGATTGCATGAGACGTCAGCAATGGGAGCTCGGGAAGGGTAATCATGTTTATGTTGATGTTTATGGTGTACGTGGACATTGGTTTGGAGCATACCTTGGTAGTTGCCAAGCTAAGGGTGAAATTGGCCAGATGTCACAGGGTGAAGAGAACGTCTTCTCTTCCTGTTAGGAACGTTCGTCTGCTTCGCAATGAGGGAATGAGGATGAATGGGGCGTCGTTTGGGCGAGGTCTCAATGGGGCAGGATGATGTTGGTGGTCTGTTTTGCAGACAAGTCAGGGTACTGCGAGGAGGGAGGACAGCAGGTCATACATGACGGAGGAGATCATGGCTCTTATGGAAGGACGAAGGCTTCGGAAGTTGGGTGGTAATCATGCTGAGTACTCTGAGCTCCAGAACAGGATAAAGCATACGATTCGGCTGGCAGAGGAATCATGGGTTGTTTCTCTGTGAATCGATTGGGGCATCATCATGGGGATCTCTTCAACTTGCACAAGGAAATCGGGGAATTGACTGGGACGCTGAAGCAGTCTGGTGAAGTTCTGCTATAGAATAGCTATGGCGAGCCAGTCCTGTTGTTGGCGGAGATTCACGACGAGTGGTTGCGCCTTCTTATTTCGAGGTAGCTTGCGTAGTTGACACATCTCGATAACGTGAATTGAGGCAAGGGTGCTCCTGGTGTGAGGAACGGGCAAGTTGTTGGTGATGTGTAAACATTCTGGCACAGAGGAAAGGAGAGAATTTCCTTACAGCCCATTCTCAACCCAAAGCCTCTTGGACAATCTGTGGGTGATGCTTGCGGAGGCGATTGGCCATTCTTCGCCACTGTGAATTGTATGAGCGAATTGGATCGCAAACTGAAAGTCTGGATTGTGAGGTATGAGGACTCGTTAAAAAGCAAGGCCCTTTTTCAGCTTGTCATTTTTGGCGTGGGTTGTTCGTACGAATATGTGAGCTTTGAGAAGTTCACGCAATGGTTTGGAAGGAATGCATGGTAATAGGTGACTTTGTCCAGGAAAGACTGTAGTTCGCTTGCTGTTGTAGGAACCGCTGACTCCAGAACTGCTTCGTGGTTGTCGTGGAGGTTGAGTCCTGCGGTGGCCAGTGTGTGCCGAAGAAACAGAATTTAGTCGAGTAGGAAGCTGCACTTGGTTTTAATAATAATATGTTTTATTGTACATAGAACAGTGTTGCTCCTCATAGTGTACAAATGTACAAATTACAGGATTAAAGGCGAAAAAAATAAAAACAATTACCAAACAAGTACAAAAAAAAATTTCGTCACCGTGGGACCTTCGAGAAAACATCATTTGATTTTGAAATTCCGACGGCGACGTGCAAAAATTCCAGCAATCCTCCACGATGAGGTCTGCGCCAAAGCCCGAGCTTATCTCAACTTCCAAAAAAGATGATCGATCAAAAACTTAAAACACTTGAACTTGCAATGTGGACAGTGATGGTACGAGTCGAGGGCGCATGTGCGGAAGAGGGAAGAGTTTTAGTAATGAAACAGAACGCAGGGAGTACGAAACTGTGTATGACATGACTGACCACTCACAAGATTACAAAAAGAATATCAGCAGAAGCTAGATGATGAATGTGCAGTTCGCGAGCATGAGCGTGAAGTATAACCACTGTCAAGATTCATACTACAATAGTGAGGTAACCAACGGCCATTTCAACTTATGATCCCACGAAGGTTTACTTACACACCCAGAACTGAAAATTAACGAGGAATTGAAACAACTGCTTTTAAACTGTCGTCGTTTTGACGTAAATATCCAAAGCAACACCAGTGCAATGACTTTGCCTGCTTTTCTCGGAGAGTGGCCCATACTGCTTCAAAATACAGGGACAGGTGCATAGAGCTATGCTGTAGCTCTACATTTCTGCAAGAATGGCCGGTGAGATTGCCACACGAAGAGCCAGTTTATCAAATGCATGCAATTGCCAGTCTTTTGTCACTCCAGCGGACGGCACCACATCCATTGCCGATTTCATGATGTTCCTGAATCAATTATTATAATGCAAGCTAGTTGCAGCATTGTTATTCTCTGAAGGGGATTCTTCGAACTGGGGTAGAAACCCACGAGCAGCCCAGCTCTAGCCAGCTCAGGCCGACCGCTCCATAGGAATCCAAATCCCATTCTCCAGCACTACCACATCATTCAGCTCCTAAGATCGCCTGGGAATGGCCACAAATATACCACAACGAAGATGAGCAAACACACCACCATGCTACACTTGCCAAGGTTATCCCTCGCTGGTTTGGGCGGTAAGTGTACATCAATGAAAGGTACCTCATTGATGTTCATTTACCGCCCAAACCAACAAGGGATTACCTCACTTTTTGGGTACGATTACCTCTCAAACTACGTTGAGAGGTACTTCTTGCCATTTGTTTGGTGATTAGTTACCGCGCATTTTAGGTGTGGGAGGTAACGTTTACCGAACGATATTGGAAATTCGGGAGGTGAATACTGGCCGCACAATTGCTTGTGGGAGGTAATTTTTTACCGCACATCCGAGTTCTGGGAGGTGATTCTTACCGCACATTTGAAGAAGAGAAGGTAATTTTACAACCTCACATTAATTATGGAAGGTTTAAATTCACCGCGCACTTTAACTTTGAGAGGTGATAATTTACCGCTCATACTGGAAAAGGTTTGAGGTTGGAAGGTTTTAAAATTCACCTTACAATTCGGTATGGCCGGTAACTGAAAATGTTCGGTTAGTTGGCGGCACAAAATGAGCGGTTAACATTGCGGGACACAGGGATTACCGAACAATTTAAGTAAAAATGTTCGGTAACAGCTTTCTTGAGCGGTGAAACCGTTTTGGTGTTCGGTAGAATCATGAATGAAGATGTTCGGTAATCGAAATGTTCACCCCAGTATCTTTTTTTCTTTTTTTTTTTTAAGTGGCAACTGCATGAGCCCGGTAGGGCTATCAGCAGGCCCCCCACATTCGGGGAGCGCCACGACAGGAGGAAACGGAGGGGAGGGGACATGCTGATGGGAAGGGGAGGTGGACCTCACAATTGGGGTACAACCCAAGTGGGCCCTGGGGGCGGCTATTGGGAGTCTATGCTCGACCAACTGTCATCCCCCCCCAGGGCGCACCGTAGCGCCCTGTAGCGGGATGGGCTGGACACATACTTGCTCCAGTCCTCCCTCATACCGTCGGGGAACACCTCAGCCCCGAGGACAGCCCTTTCAGTCTCGAATGCCGGGCAGCTCCGAAGCAAGTGCCTCGCCGAGCCCTCAGGGTCCGTGCACCACACACAGCCAGGCTCATCGGCCAGCGCCAGTCGGTGGAGGTTAGCGGGGAAGTCCCCATGACCAGACAGCAGCTGGTTGGCCCCGTGGTCGGTCACCCCAGTATCTAGTGTACACAATCATAATTGGTGTGACATATCCATGATCTGATGTTTTTCACTGAAGCGGAAAAATTATGTAGGTATACATCCCACCCGAGCGAGCGATGCGATTTACCTATTTTCCCCCTCTTCTAAAACCTTGTGAAAACTAATATACCTATTCTACTCTACTTCTAGGAAGAGCAAAAGCCCATGAGAGATGGGCGTGTGGGAGAAGGCCGGCATGCAAGGCGGTGCTGTATGTTACGCTTAGCAGGCGATACCTGAGGGTTGAGGGCCGCCACAACCACGACCCTCCCGAATTGGCAATGGCACAGGTAGGAAAGTGTTAGCATGGGTGTGTGTGTGAAACCACAACATGTGGACCTAGACCTAGACCTCCCCGCTTGATTTATCCATTCGAAATTTCATTGTCCCCACGCGAAACTCTATTCCTTCTCAAGACTTGTGTGGGCTTACTTGTAAATCAGCCACTGTTTGTGATTTCAGATGATGTCCCAGAGGTGTTGTACCTCCCTTATGGATCTTCCAAATACAATGGGGTCGTGTGGGTTGGACATGACCGGTATATAAAAAAATCGAGTAAGTTTACCTATCCGGGTAAGTGTGGCCGGGAAAAAACCCCAAGTTGTTTGAAGTAAAATCTCGTTTTCTTTCTTTTTCACTTCACTTTTTTATTACCTACCACTTTGTTTTTTGCCTTTCCCTTGACTGCTCTTGAACAAAACACTGCAAACTTTAGGTTTTTATTCGTTGATGCGCCTCTTTCACGTGCGGAGCAGTTAGTTGGTTCTAGCTAAAGCAAAAGTCCACGAAAGGTGGTCATGTTGGAAGAGGCCGAGATGCCGAGCAGTACTATATGTCACACACCGACACGAATTCATTCGGATTGAGGGAAGCCACGAACACGACTCTCCCGAAGCGATTCAAACGAATGCCATAATCATCCGCCGTTAAGCATCGAGCAAATTGAAGCCGCAAAGGTAGGAAAGTGTTACGACATACACGTGTGAATAATGGTGACGATTCCTTCTCAAGACTTGTGTGGGCTTATGTCCAACTCACCGGCAATTGAATCGGCAATTGAAAGATTCAAACGAAGGCCATAATCAATTGATGGCTTGTTGTGAATTTGTTCTGACATTTGTAGAAAACTGCAATGATGGCTGCTCCGCAGGGGTTTTATGTAGAGCTCGGCTCAACCATGCACAACCGCAAGCATGGGCTGGTGTTCGTCGGCCGACATAAATATATTGTTGCAACTCTAGTTGTTGGAGGAGGTTCCAAATTATCATCAGCGGTATATGGGGATGAGTTGAAAAATGTTCATTTACCTATTTACCTACCAGCTCCCGGTGACGCGTCCCAGGCCCTTGGCAACAGAGACGTTGGCTCGATTTCAACGCTTTTTACTTCAGACGAATTTGTAGACGTCATGGCGCTAATTGATGACCTGAACGATTTAGACATTTCTGCCCTTGGCAAGTAAGTCCCTTTAGCATTTCAGTGCTTCGACAAAAAGTCACTTGCTATCTATACCTTTTTATGTTTGGGGGCATTGGTAGCTCATTAGCTTCAAGACAAAATTTGTCTTATTTAATAACTCACGATGGTTTACGTCATTACAGGTCGTGGTGGTTTCCCGGCAAAGCTAACCACAAAACTCGATCGTGACATCCATGAAAAGTCCGGAGAGCATAACCACGAACCTTGGCCTCCTCAGGAATTGGAACCTTGTAAAACCTTGTAATATATATCTTGCAACCCTACTCCTAGATGAATATGAGACGTTTGTAGCGTGGGAGTGCTGGCGGAGGAGGGTTGATGGCTGCAAAGCCTATGTCCAACTCACCCTCGATCTGCATATCCACGATCTGATGTTTTTCCCTGAAGCGGAAAAATTATGTAGGTATACATCCCACCCCGAGCGAGCGAAGCGATTTACCTATTTTCCCCCTCTTCTAAAACCTTGTGAAAACTAATATACGTATTCTAATCTACTTCTAGGAAGAGCAAAAGCCCACGAAAGATGGTCGTGTGGGAGAAGGCCGGTTTGCAAGGCGGTCCTGTACGTAACGCTGAGCAGGCGATTCCTGAGGATTGAGGGCCGCCACGATCACGACGCTCCCGAAGATGGCCAGGATGAATTTGAACAATCAACAAATGGAAGATTTTTACCTTCCGATGCTCCAGGAGAGAGATGATCTCATCAAAGCGCTGAAGGACCGAATCATCCAATTAGAAAAAGAGCTCCCGATGCGTCTGCCCCACTCGGAAGGGCAAAACATTCGGCTGAGCACGCCGCCATGTCCAGGCGCCCTACGGCGGTCAAACCGCTCCTGGAGACGCCTCATTAAATTTTGTGATTTTCAGGTGAAACTTTATTTGAAAATATTAATAGTGAAAGTGAACTGCAGTGCCCATCTACGGAACCGTCACTATTAAAAGAGATGTGGTCGCGATTAGAGGGAATGTTTCAACTCCCTACTCTTTAGTATCAGAATCCTTTAAGGTGCTTCATGGACTTATGGACTTATTAATTAATTTTATTTAATCAATTGTTTGCAATTTTCATATGATGCCTCCGATGATTTCCTTGTGGACCAAGGCGCCACCACCTCCTCCCCGGCCGCCTCCTCACTCGCCGCCTCCTCCCCAGCCGCCTCCTCCCCAGCCGCCTCCTCACCACGCAGCACCCTCCCCCATCGAGGCCTTGTCGAACGTCGCCGCCTCAACCGCCGCCGCCTCTCCGACACGGCCTCAAGTTCCCCCTCCTCTTTGAATCAAGTGCGGCAAGTTTCATACTACACGCACGGCAATCAAAGAGGGGGGGAATTAATCGTCTGCGATGGGCACAGATATGTATTCAAAGGTACGCATATCCAGGGCAGGAAGAACATGTTTTCTTTCTTTTCTCATTTAATCATTATTAACAGGACGTTTTCATTTTTTCCCGTCACGACATAAAAAAGCGTTTTGCAACATAGTCACGAAAACTATAATCACATGATTGGTCTGTAAGGAAGATTGGGCTCTCAGCTATTCAATTGATGATGAAGCACCGACATGTACCGCCTCCAAACTTCGGAATTCAAATATTATATTATTATCAAATATTATTATTATTATAATTTATATTATTATTAAATATTATATTATTATATTACCCAAAAGTATTATTCAAAATTCCCATGAACCCATGGGCCCTCCTGGATCCAACGAAGTCAGAACTCAATGGAACAGCTCGCCGAATGAGGGATCCAGCGAGGAATTACGCCTCTGTTTGCTTCAGAACTTGACGATCCCCGAAATGTTCCAATGGCTCCGATGTGTCGCCCGGTACTGAGATTATTTATTTTTACGGCGGTTTTGGCTCAAAGTGTGGTTTTTAAAACCGTCGAGTCCTCCATATTCAGGTACCAGAAGGACATGAAGTTCTCGAAAAACATGAGTTTTGAAACTCATGTTTGTCGGACAAGCAACCAGAGCGCGAACAGAGTCTAAACAATTATTGTTTCTCACTTGAGGAGAACCCTATTTCTAGATCGCAGCCCCACAGGAACTGTAGCAGGGGGAGGAGCTGTAGCGTGTCTTCAACGCCTCTAGCAGCACGCTCATGGTCCAATTTCGCGCTAATGTAGGTAGGGTTTGGGGTCTTTGATAATGTTATGTTCTTCGTTATAGCGGCTGCCCTTAAAGACAAGTATTACAACCTACTAGCTATTCTTACTTGTGCCCACGAGATTTAGAAGCGAAACCTCGAAGGAAGCAAGATCTATATCTTCTCAGACAGCCAGGCTGCACTAAAGGCGCTGGGGGCGTATACCTTCAAATCTTGGTTGGTCTGGGAATGTTTTCAAGCTCTAAAAGCCGCGGCAGTGAACAACAATCTTCGTTTGGTGTGGATACTGGCGCACAAAGGCTTCAAGGGCAATGAGAAGGCTGACAGCCTTGCAAAAATGGGAGATAGATCACTTCCAATTGGTCCGGAACCCATCCTGAAACTTACCAAAAGCCACTTGATTCGGCAGGTGGAACAATGGGAGAGAGACCAAACAACTGCCCTCTGGAATAACACCACAGGGCTTAGACAAGCCAAAAGGTTCATTACGCCTTCTACTCCGAGGGACAGGACTCTACTACCCCTGTCGAGAAAAGATGTCAGGATCATAACCAGCCTCCTCACTGGCCACTGCCCACTGAGATATCACCTGAACAAGATGGGCAAGTCAGAGACGACAGAATGCCTCCTCTGTTTGGAAGATGAGGAGACGGCGGAGCACGTTCTGTGCAAATGTCCCGCCTTAGCCGCAACTAGATTCCGGCACTTCCAACAGGGGCTCCTTGAACCCCCCCACCTAGCGGAAGCTTCGACCGGCGGATATACTTGGCTTCGTGAAAGAAACAGGTATATCCAAGGTCTTTTACTAGACAATAGACTATAGAGTCACAATAGATCACATTCGAGGTCGCGGTGACGCAGGGGATGATAGCATCCCCCCTTGTCTGTCAAAAAAAAAGAAGCAACAAACAAGTTGCTTACCTTCCTGATAGGTGTCGAAACATCATGAACTACCTTTCGCTTGACTGAAGCACGGACTAACAATTTCGTCACCACATCATGCTCAGAGTTAGGTGGGTGCTCTATCTTCAAATACGCTTTGCATAACGTCTCAACAATAAATGTCTCTCACAAAATGTTCGTCTCTCAGCACAAACCCATCGTTCACCGTTCGCGAGTCGTTTTTGAAACACAAAACGATAATTATTGTGAACTCGAAAGTTCAGAGGCGCGTTCAGAGGCTCCAAACAGTTCGTGGTTTTTTTTTGTCAGTCGGGGGTCAGTGTCCACTCTACTTTCACGTCGGCGGGGGTCAGTGGACAACCCACGAGAGTTCCCTTTTCCTTCCCGCCTTTTCAGTTTTGACTCGACGGGAGTCAGTGGTACAACGCCCGGTTTGGGGTCTTTGATAATGTTATGTTCTTCGTTATAGCGGCTGCCCTTAAAGACAAGTATTACTGCTTTTCACTTAGCAAAGTTGGCTAACTTGCGAGAATGAGAGAGAGACCTCTCAGCCATTCAATTGATGATGAAGCACCGACATGTACCGCCTCCAAACAACGTAATTCAAATATTATATTATTATCAAATATTATTATAAGGGGCGACCTAGTGGTGGGAGAACTTTTACTCTTATGGATGAGTTTTACTCAGCCGTTTTTTTTTTTTTTTTTTTTTTTTTTTAGGTTAAAGTAAAGCAATGTGAAAGTAATCACCCGCCAATAATGATGTGCGATATGATATGGAAAGGAAAAGACGTATTACAAATTCTTGTTGACTTCAACATACCAGTTGAGTACCACGAAGACCTCACAATTTATGAGTAAGTAAGATATGTGTTGCTTCGCTTTTGAACTCTTATGGATGAGTTTTACTCAGCCGTTTTTTTTTTTTTTAGGTAAATGTTAAAGTTACGCAATGCGAATCCAATAATGTCCCTCCAATATTGTTGTGCGATATGCAATGGCAAGGAAAAGATGTACTCCAACTGCTTGTGGACATCAACGTACCAGTGGAGTACAGGCAAGAACTCACAATTTATGAGTAAGTAAGATACATGTTGCTTCGCTTTTGAACTCTTATGGATGAGTTTTACTCAGCCGTTTTTTTTTTTTAGTTAAGCAATGTGAAAGTAATAACCAGCCGATAATGATCTAGCAGCTGCGATCTGGTATGGAATGAAAAAGATGTAATACAACTGCTTGTGGACATCAACGTACCAGTGGAGTACAGGCAAGAACTCACAATTTATGAGTAAGTAAGATACATGTTGCTTCGCTTTTGAACTCTTATGGTTGAGTTTTACTCAGCCTTTTTTTTTTTAGGTTAAAGTTAAAGTTAAGCAATGTGAAAGTAATAACCAGCCGATAATGATCTAGCAGCTGCGATCTGGTATGGAATGAAAAAGATGTAATACAACTGCTTGTGGACATCAACGTACCAGTGGAGTACAGGCAAGAACTCACAATTTATGAGTAAGTAAGATACATGTTGCTTCGCTTTTGAACTTTTTATTCATAATTTGGTGGGAGAAAACTCTACTTTTGCTGCGAATGATGTTTGTCTAAAGGAATGATTTTTAGCGTTTATCTTGGTGTGGTTTCCTCAAATTTAGGGCTCTTCTCGGTTTACTACTTGAATGCGGGCCGTCCGGTAATCGGAAAAAAACTCCCTGGAAAAAAAACCCCTAAGAATACTCAAGGGCGGAAAAAAAATCATCCACTCAAGTCAACCCACACCAGACAACCCGCATTAGAGAGCACATGTGCCGGGAAATATTGCACGGATCCTTAGAATAATAACGATACCCCTTGTCTCGTTCGGAAATGTGCGCCGAGATCCTCGCAAGCGCATCGAAGTAATGATGGTAACTTTATTTTGTTCCAGGACTGCCCTCGTCCTTTTCCCCCTTTTGACCTCCTGAAAAATCCTGAATCTAACTCACAACCCCGGACTACTCCCGATCAGACTTAAACCAGCTAGACTGGTTGAGGGATATCACACGCTAACACATTACCACGACATCAACGGACTGACTGCACAAATCTCAAACATCCAGACCGGATTCCTCGACGTGCTCTCCAGCATAATACGATCAGACCAGTCCTACCTCACTAGGACGGACCTACTCACCACCACCATCAACCATACTCTTACAATACTTAACAACAAACTAGACAACCTCAGTGTTTACGCCAAAAGGCGTTTCCAACCTTTGTCAGTAGGAAGTTTATTTATGAGTTTAAAGGGACAAAACCGGTGACAGGGAAAACATATGTGCAGTGCGCGACTAAAGGACCCGCACCCCCCGCAGTGCTTCCTTTCCTAATCACCTCCCTTGATTTTCTCCTTCCTAACGACCATAAACGAGAGTGGCGCAGCCCCTCGGCAATTTTAATTATCACGCAGAAGGGAATCCTGCAGCCTCCCTCAAGTCAGTCTTGACCCGACGTCCACACGAACCAGACGTACCCCGGAGGGCCCTCCATCAGCAGCAATACTCGGCAGAAACATCATCAATCCAATTGCTTGCAAGTCGTAACACCATCTCCCACGACTAAGTTCCGTTCGCCCTTGGGATTGGCCACCAACGACTCCACAGCCGGTCCGCCGCTTCTCTCTCCGACTTCAGTAATCAGGTCGTACAAAAAGCGCTTTTCCTTAACGTTCCTAAATTCCTCATCTTCCTCACGATCGTCACGTCGAGTCGTCGTCATCTCCAGAACTTCACCCGCCCTGCTCTGAAGATTTGCTTAATACAGACAAGGAACAATGTTGTAAACCATCACGTTTGAGAAAAAACATCGATGTTTTTGGAACATCGATACCCATTCCAAACCTGTCAGAACGTCCAGTGTTTATTCTGTCGCGTCTACCGCAAGGTCTCATTGTCATTGATTTATTATTATGAGAATTATTTTTATAGATAAAAAATGCGTATAACATCGTGGACGAACATTATCGTTATGTGGGTGAGTTTTAGTTTCCAACTATGAGGTGAGTTCACTTTAGCCCATTTTGGACTTAACCCCCTATCCCCAACAAGCACAGAATTTTTTCATGACATTTTTTTAGTTTATGTCCCATAGCAAAGACTTGAAAATGTCAACAACAAAAAAAATGCATGTCTATGCTAACGTTTCTCTGCCCTTGAAAGAGGCCCATCAAACGAATTAAAAACAACTCGTTTTTTTTCCCCCCAAATAATACTCTTTTCCCAAGTGAAACGTAATATTATCTTACCTTCTAGGAAAACAAAGTGGTAGGTTTAAGTGGGACTGCTACCATAAGAACCAAGGGTGCAGCGCCACTATCTACCTAGACCGGCACTACCAGTACGTCGTCGATGCACAACATCGGCTTGAACATAAAGACCCCGAGCACGCGTGCACCGATGAAGAGGGGTTGTATTTACAGTAAGGCTCAGTCAAGCGTAACAGAAAGTATGGGCTAGTCTTCGTCAGCCGTCATAAATTCTATTTCAAAGGTGCATAGCAAAGAAGCATATCGACCATTCGTGTTCAAAACATATGATGGCCGATGACAAGGTAGTACATATGTTTATGTGACATTTGCAGATGATGGCTGCTCCACAAGGGCTGTATCTTCAAAAAGGATCAAGCCAGCAAAACAGAAGGCATGGGCTAGTCTTCGTCGGCCGTCATAAATTCTATTTCAAAGGTAAGTGGGTCGGCTGCCGCAAAAAGACGGATAACTGTCCAGGAGAGATTCAGATCAGCAAATCTTATCAATTTCTTGACATCACAAAGCAGCATATCGACCATCAATGTTCAAAACATATGATGGCCGATGACAAGGTAGTACATATGTTTACGTGACATTTGCAGATGATGGCTGCTCCACAAGGGCTGTATCTTCAAAAAGGATCAAGCCAGCAAAACAGAAAGCATGGGCTAGTCTTCGTCGGCCGTGATAAATTCTATTTCAAAGGTAAGTGTATATTACTTCGTCATTTAGGTACTGCAGTAAATAACAGAAATACATTTTATTTTATTATTAGTACTTTTGTTTTCCCTTATTTGTTCATTTTTTAATAAGTTTATTACTAATTTTTTTAAATTTATTATTATTTAATAATAATAATAATAAAGTCAGCTGGCCACCATCGACCAATCTCAGGCCACAGGTCAGCCACCTCAACCTGGTCAGCAGCCTCAACCTGGGGCCACTGGGGGGACTGTGAGGCCGAATACCTCCGAAAGAGACCAGTTGGCAACAGAAGAATCTGAAGATACAAGCCCGGGGTTCCCCTCTGTCAGGGTTGACCTCCTCAGGTAATGGTCAGCCACCTCAAAGCCGCCCGGTGTTCCCCAACCCGGCCACTCTCGCCGAGCAGATGGTCAGGATGAATGTGAACAATCAACAAATGGAAGATTTTTACCTTCAGATGCTCCAGGAGAGAGATGATCTCATCAAAGCGCTGAAGGATCGAATCATCCAATTAGAAAAAGAGCTCCCGATGCGTCTGCCCCACTCGGAAGGGCAAAACATTCGGCTGAGCACGCCGCCGATGTCCAGGCGCCCTACGGCGGTCAAACCGCTCCTGGAGACGCTCGGCACGGAGATCTCCGAAGCCAGCCCCGAAGAGACAGACCCGACATGTGGGTCTGCTGCCGCAAAAATACGGATAACTGTCCAGGAGAGATACAAATAAGCGCATCATATGAATTTCTAAATTCAACACACGAGCATGCCCACCACACCAGTTCATCAAAAATGATGGCCGAAGACAAGGTAGTACATATGTTTATGTTTGTTGTTGTGCCTGTGTTACCGCGTACGTTACTTCGTTTTATAGTGCTTGTGCCTCAGCGTGTGACAGCCGCTCGAGCTCGATGGTCGGAGGCCGCTCGGTGCTTAGTGTCGGAAAATGAAACGCGCCCTCCTACACTGGTGACACAGGCATGCTCAGTTGGCTACACTGCGAGACTTTTACTTTTGTATACTTACTGCGTTTTTACGAATGGAAGAACCAAGTGCGATTGTTCTTATTTCACGTTGATTATAATATACCTAATACTATTCTGTTCTGTGTATATTGATTCTGCTCTCGAAACTGTGAATCGCCAGGTAATTACCTTACATTATATTAGTATATTAAAAGATAATGCATTTAAACCGCTCGATTACCCAGATATTTCGATATGACGTCAAGTCTCTGACTCGTGCGGGCGAGTCAGGCGGTCGCTCCATTGTTCCTTGCATAGTTCACTCATGTTGTAGCATCCTCGATTCGACCCTCTCGAAAAGTTCTAGATCCTCGAAAAGCATATCAGTGCTGTTGAAAGGAACGGGTAAATGTTCTGCTAGCTAGATGTGGTAGTAGATTTCAAGGGACCCGTCTTCCTAACTCGAGCCTATAAAAAAGTACCGGTTGGTGTTTGCTCGAAGTTTCACCTCGACCATGCATTAAGTAATTTCTCGAAAGACTGATATGCTAACTCAAGCATGGAATACTCGAAACCCGGAATTTATCTCGTTATCTCGATATTCTTGCACACCCCAGCCTCGACGTTTTTGTAATAGTTACTTCTCGAAGTAGGTACCTACATAAGATGAATGTTGATTGCACATTCAGTTGAAAATTGATCGAATGTGGTTGGCACATTCATTAGAATCGGGCTCGAAATTCTGGGCTCCCATCCAACTTACGCACTTAGCTGTAGGAAGGTTTCTCGATCTGCGGAATTTGTTCTGCCGTGGTATCTAACCTGTTGTAAGAAGAGGCAACGTAAACAGCCAGAGGTAGCCCTGAACACGCCCAGAAGAGGAAACCCATACAGTAAACACTTCAAAAGAGGACGATTATCTGTTTAAAAAACCTTGTACAAGCTGCGGCAACTCGAAAATCCGTGGACAAGCTACGGTAACTCGAAAATCCGTAGACAAGCTACGGTACTACTAAAAAAACCGTAGACAAGCTATGGTACAACTCGAAAATCCGTAGACAGGCTACGGTATTGCTCGAAAAACCGTCAGCATCTTCAAGCGTCGACATATTCCCTCCCCCGCATTTCCCATCCACCCTTTTTCCTTCACTACCGGACAACAGCAGAGCCTCAAAATTCGCCGCTGGGAGGCGAGGGGACGGGAAGAAAAGGAGGCAAAGGGGGGAGAGGGAAATTTCCAAAAAAAGAACTCCCCTGTCCCTGTCATCATTCTAAAATACAATAAAAGAGGAAGACGTCTCATCTTTGGCCGAGAGTTGGCCACAGAACGGAGAAGAAGAATATAATAGATTTTACCTTCAAGTTTTTAAATAATGATGAAGAGTACGAATTCCCAACCCTGGCTGGAAATTCTTCTCAAGACAGTGCATGAGGTCTCAAGACCAACATGAAGGACGAGTATCCAGAGGACACATGATGTGAAGTTCTCCCCAGAAAGGATTAGTATGCCCGAATCATCGGTTAACAGTTAAATTTCAACTGTCGGACGCCTCGGTACCTCGATGGCTCCCGGGTGATACATTGGGCAGCTTTCAAAAGCTTCATCAGTTGTCTGATGCACTGGCATTAAAAACCACAACAAGCACGAAGATGCTGGCAGTGATTGGAGAGCAGAAGACAACAATGATTAGACAGGCAGCTGCCTCAATTCCTCGACTGTTATACGTTTTATGTATTGCGTACTGAATTTTAATTGTAATAGTTCGAGAAATATATTTCTTTATACATATATAAAGAAATTCGTGGAAATTGGGGAGCGAAATGAGTTTCGCTAGTTCGATTAATAACAACCATTGGTCAAAGATTATGAGTGCTGATTCTAAGAAGCCGATTCTAAGAATTCAAGAAAACTGTGGCCGGATCAACGTTTTTGGAGCTTTTTTCCCAGGGTGGGTTTATTGTTTTTTTCTCCCTGGTGGGTTTATTGTTTCTGGCTTTGAATGACATTGCAATCGGCGTCTGCAGCTAGGGACTGGATCGTAGAGGATTGCTAGAGTTTTTGCATGGCGCCGCCAGTGCTTTGATGTTCTCTGAAGAGTACCGCGATAATGTTGGGGATGAAAAGACTTCAAAACATTCGCTCTTTCCGCTCCGGAGTTGGACAAATGACCGATTCAGCATTTGGTGTTCTTATTATACGTCGCCAGGAGTGAACGATTGATTGATTGATTGAAATAAAATGAATCAATCTGTCCATTATTAGGCCATATGGCCCACTCTTCCTAATGTACAGAAAATTTTATACATACATCGTGTAGGCACCTACAATCAGGCCACTAACATATATAGGTATAATAACATAAAATTTTTCTTCTTTATTATGTATCCGACGAAAACAAAAACTCACCTCTTAAGCTAGAAGCATTTTTCTGTACTGTTTCTTAAAAATATTGACATTTTTCGAATTCTTATATAACTTAATATTTTTATTATAAATTCGTCTGCCTTCTACTACAAAGGACTTGTATCTTCAATACATTTCCTCTATTTATTGTAAATAATTGTTCTCCTTCTATTTTCTTAAAACTATTATAAAGGTATCCTGGTCTTCCTTGTTGCAATATATTATACATCATAGTAGCAATTTTTAATTCTCTTTTTTCTTTAATTTTCAACCAAAGCAATTTAAAATACAGCGGCGTAACATGTTGATCAATCTTCCTTTTGTATCGCACAGCTGAATTTAATGAACGTTGCAGTTTATCATTTAATCTCTGGGTGATATCAATTAAACAGCAAGATGCATATTCAAAATGCGGAACAATGAGCGATTGAACCATTAAATGGTTCAGTAAATTTGCAAAACCATGTATGTCCCATTTTTGACGAAATAAGGTTTTGAGCTTTCATGATAGAAAATGTGGCTTTTGATCCATCAGAATACTATTGACTGACTACTGATTTATTAAATCGATACATGGTTTTGCAGATTTATTAACGACAATTTCCGGAGTATGTTAAGAAACAAATTTAGTACTCCAGAAATTCGTCGGCTAGTTTAAATTTTAAGTTTAAAGTTTAAGTTTATTTTTTCATTCTCTTTTCTTTTTCTCTTTTTCTTCTTTTTTCATTTTTTTTTCTTTTTTCTTTTTTCATTTTTTTTTTTTTTCCTTTTTTTTTATTTTTTGTTTTTTCATTTTTTTTGTTTTATTTTTCATTTTTTATTTTTTTTATTTTTTTCATTTCTTCATTTTTTATTTTTTTCCTGATTTTAAATTTTTTTATTTTTTCAACTTCTTTTCCTTTCTTTTCTCATTTCGTTGCTTTCTTCTTTTCAATTTCTTTGTCCATTTTCTTTATCGATGTTTTCTTCTTTTCTTCTCTCTCTTTGCAGATAGGTGACTTTTGCAAACATACATTGTGAAAATGCGGCACGGACTCTCCCCATAGGTGCACCCGGATACTCCCAATGTAGTGTTCGAAGTTGTGGCGGCATTTTGGCGTTTTTCAAGCTGGCTAAACAGGAATTGGCGTTCTTTTCAAAGTCCTGATCAATCGAAGGCCAGTACACGAGAGATCTGGCTGGGCCCTTTCATGTTCACAAGACCAATATGGGCTAAATGTCACGAGACAGCCTGGGGACTGCAGGTGATGATACAGAAATCAGGGGTGTTGGCGGATCTGTCCCAGGGTAAGTTCATCGAGCTCATCTAACAAGGCTGCTGTCTCGTCAGGCTGGAATGACAACTGATTGCATGAGACGTCAGCAATGGGAGCTCGGGAAGGGTAATCATCATTGATGTTTATGGTGTACGTGGACATTGGTTTGGAGCATACCTTGGTAGTTGCCAAGCTAAGGGTGAAATTGGCCAGATGTCACAGGGTGAAGAGAACGTCTTCTCTTCCTGTTAGGAACGTTCGTCTGCTTCGCAATGAGGGAATGAGGATGAATGGGGCGTCGTTTGGGCGAGGTCTCAGTGGGGCAGGATGATGTTGGTGGTCTGTTTTGCAGACAAGTCAGGGTACTGCGAGGAGGGAGGACAGCAGGTCATACATGACGGAGGAGATCATGGCTCTTATGGAAGGACGAAGGCTTCGGAAGTTGGGTGGTAATCATGCTGAGTACTCTGAGCTCCAGAACAGGATAAAGCATACGATTCGGCTGGCAGAGGAATCATGGGTTGTTTCTCTGTGAATCGATTGGGGCATCATCGTGGGGATCTCTTCAACTTGCACAAGGAAATCGGGGAATTGACTGGGACGCTGAAGCGGTCTGGTGAAGTTATGCTATAGAATAGCTATGGCGAGCCAGTCCTGTTGTTGGCGGAGATTCACGACGAGTGGTTGCGCCTTCTTATTTCGAGGTAGCTTGCGTAGTTGACACATCTCGATAACGTGAATTGAGGCAAGGGTGCTCCTGGTGTGAGGAACGGGCAAGTTGTTGGTGATGTGTAAACATTCTGGCACAGAGGAAAGGAAAGAATTTCCTTACAGCCCATTCTCAACCCAAAGCCTATTGGACATACTGTGGGTGATGCTTGCGTAGGCGATTGGCCATTCTTCGCCGCTGTGAATTGTATGAGCGAATTGGATCGCAAACTGAAAGTCTGGATTGTGAGGTATGAGGACTCGTTAGAAAGCAAGGCCCTTTTTCAGCTTGTCATTTTTGGCGTGGGTTGTTCGTACGAATATGTGAGCTTTGAGAAGTTCACGCAATGGTTTGGAAGGAATGCATGGTAATAGGTGACTTTGTCCAGGAAAGACTGTAGTTCGCTTGCTGTTGTAGGAACCGCTGACTCCAGAACTGCTTCGTGGTTGTCGTGGAGGTTGAGTCCTGCGGTGGCCAGGGTGTGCAGAAGAAACAGAATTTAGTCGAGTAGGAAGCTGCACTTGGTTTTAATAATAATATGTTTTATTGTACATAGAACAGTGTTGCTCCTCATAGTGTACAAATGTACAAATTACAGGATTAAAAGCGAAAAAAACAAAAACAATCACCAAACAGGTACATAAAAAGTTCGTCACCGTGGGACCTTCGAGAAAACATCAAAACTCCGACGGCGACATGCAAAAATTCCAGCAATCCTCCACGATCAGGTCTGCGCCAAAGCCCGAGCTTATCTCAACTTCCAAAAAAGATGATCGATCAAAAACTTAAAACACTTGAACTTGCAATGTGGACAGTGATGGTACGAGTCGACGGCGCATGTGCGGAAGAGGGAAGAGTTTTAGTAATGAAACAGAACGCAGGGAGTACGAAACTGTGTATGACATGACTGACCACTCACAAGATTACAAAAAGAATATCAGCAGAAGCTAGATGATGAATGTGCAGTTCACGAGCATGAGCATGAAGTATAACCACTGTCAAGATTCATACTACAATAGTGAGGTAACCAACGGCCATTTCAACTTATGCTCCCACGAAGGTTTACTTACACATCCAGAACTGAAAATTAACGAGGAATTGAAACAACTGCTTTTAAACTGTCGTCGTTTTGACGTAAATATCCAAAGCAACACCAGTGCAATGGACTTTGCCTGCTTTTCTCGGAGAGTGGCCCATACTGCTTCAAAATACAGGGGCAGGTGAATAGCTACATTTCTGCATTGAATGGCCAAGAATGGCCGGCGAGATTGCCACACAAAGAGCCAGTTTATCAAATGCATGCAATTGCCGGTCTTGTGTCACTCCAGCGGACGGCACCACATCCATTGCCGATTTCATGATGTTCCTGAATCAATTATTATAATGCAAGCTAATTGCAGCATTGTTATTCTCTGAAGGGGATTCTTCGAACTGGGGTAGAAATCCACGAGCAGCCCAGCTCTAGCCAGCTCAGGCCGACCGCTCCAAAGGAATCCAAATCCCATTCTCCAGCACTACCACATCATTCACCTCCTAAGATCGCCTGGGAATGGCCACAAATATACCACAACGAAGATGAGCAAACACACCACCATGCTACACTTGCCAAGGTTATCCCTCGCTGGTTTGGGCGGTAAGTGTACATCAATGAAAGGTACCTCATTGATGTTCATTTACCGCCCAAACCAACAAGGGATTACCTCACTTTTTGGGTACGATTACCTCTCAAACTACGTTGAGAGGTACTTCTTGCCATTTGTTTGGTGATTAGTTACCGCGCATTTTAGGTGTGGGAGGTAACGTTTACCGAACGATATTGGAAATTCGGGAGGTGAATACTGGCCGCACAATTGCTTGTGGGAGATAATTTTTTACCGCACATCCGAGTTCTGGGAGGTGATTCTTACCGCACATTTGAAGAAGAGAAGGTAATTTTACAACCTCACATTAATTATGGAAGGTTTAAATTCACCGCGCACTTTAACTTTGAGAGGTGATAATTTACCGCTCATACTGGAAAAGGTTTGAGGTTGGAAGGTTTTAAAATTCACCTTACAATTCGGTATGGCCGGTAACTGAAAATGTTCGGTTAGTTGGCGGCACAAAATGAGCGGTTAACATTGCGGGACACAGGGATTACCGAACAATTTAAGTAAAAATGTTCGGTAACAGCTCAGATTCTTGAGCGGTGAAACCGTTTTGGTGTTCGGTAGAATCATGAATGAAGATGTTCGGTAATCGAAATGTCCACCCCAGTATCTTTTTTTCTTTTTTTTTTAAGTGGCAACTGCATGAGCCCGGTAGGGCTATCAGCAGGCCCCCCCACATTCGAGGAGCGCCACGACAGGAGGAAACGGAGGGGAGGGGACATGCTGATGGGAAGGGGAGGTGGACCTCACAATTGGGGTACAACCCAAGTGGGCCCTGGGGGCGGCTATTGGGAGTCTATGCTCGACCAACTGTCATCCCCCCCCAGGGCGCACCGGTCCACGCGGGGGCCTTGTCACCGCAGGAACTCTCAGGACGGCCCTCGCAAAGGCCACAAACGCTCTTGAGGCCGTTTGAGAGGATGGGCATCGTCATCCTGGGACCATTCCCGAATCCAAAAAAGGGAACCAGTAAATATGTTCTTTTATTATTTACGGCATTAAACACAATTTATATTTATGTTTATTCCCATTCCGTTATTATTTGCTTTCCCCCAAAATTCCCCCCTTGAAAATTTCAAGGGTTTTCATTTTCCCCCTTTACAAAAAAAACCCTAAATCTGGGAGGAAAACCCCTTACCTGATTTGGCAACACTGGCCACTAGGATGAATGAGTGATAGTGATTGGGTCGGTACGTTATTGATAAAACGATCTTCTACTTTCAAATTTCTGTGTCCTGGTTCTTCACAACAGTATGAAAAGTCTGTTGGTTGGTGATGAGATGATCCATCACATTTGGACAACGTGGAGGAACGTTTTTGGCAGTTTCTTCAGAAAAGGGGACGTTTTAGCTTTCATTTGGGACAAGGGGATGGGAAGGTCGAATAGGAGCCTGCCGCAGGATGGTCCAAATTCAAATCTGCCGCCTCATTAAATTTTGTGATTTTCAGGTGAAACTTTGTTTGCAACTAACAGTGGCAGTAGTTCACTGCAGTTGCCATCGAAGGAGCCTTCAATTTTACAAGAAATGTGGTCGCGATTAGACGGAATATTTCAACTCCCTACTCGTTAGTATCCTTTAAGGTGCTTCATGGACTTATGGACTTATTAATTAATTTTATTTAATCAACTGTTTGTAATTTTCATATGATGCCTCCGATGATTTCCTTGTGGACCAAGGCGCCACCACCTCCTCCCCAGCCGCCTCCTCCCTCGCCGCCTCACCACGCAGCACCCTCCTCCATCGAGGCCTTGTCGAACGTCGCCGCCTCAACCGCCGCCGCCTCTCCTACACGGCCTCAAGTTCCCCCTCCTCTTGAATCAAGTGCGGCAAGTTTCATACTACCCGCACGGCAATCAAAGAGGGGGGGGTTAATAATCTGCGTGCGGCAAGTTTCATACTACCCGCACGGCAATCAAAGAGGGGGGGGGGGGTTAATAATCTGCGATGGGCATCGATATTTATTCAAAGGTACGCATATCCAGGGCAGGAAAAACATGTTTTCTTTCTTTTCTCATTTAATAATGATTAACAGGACGTTTTCATTTTTTCCCGTCACGACATAAAAAAGCGTTTTGCAACATAGTCACGAAAACTATAGTCACGACATAAAAAAGCGTTTTGCAACATAGTCACGAAAACTATAATCACATGATTGGTCTGTAAGGAAGATTGGGCTCTCAGCTATTCAATTGATGATGAAGCACCGACATGTACCCCCTCCAAACTTCGGAATTCAAATATTATATTATTATCAAATATTATTATTAAACATTATATTATTATATTACCCAAAAGTATTATTCAAAATTCCCATGAACCCATGGGCTCTCCTGGATCCAACGAAGTCAGAACTCAATGGAACAGCTCGCCGAATGAGGGATCCAGCGAGGAATTACGCCTCTGTTTGCTTCAGAACTTGTCGATCCCGTTATTATTTGCTTTCCCCCAAAATTCCCCCCTTGAAAACATCAAGGGTTTTCATTTAATGAAAACCCTCGAAAAAATTTCCCCCTTTACAAAAAAAAACCCTAAATCTGGGAGGAAAACCCCTGATTTGGCAACACTGGCCACTAGGATGAATGAGTGATAATGATTGGGTACGTTATTGATAAAACGATCTTCTTCTTCTTCTACTTTCAAATTTCTGTGTCCTGGTTCTTCACAACAGTATGAAAAGTCTGTTGGTTGGTGATGAGATGATCCATCACATTTGGACAACGTGGAGGAACGTTTTTGGCAGTTTCTTCAGAAAAGGGGACGTTTTAGCTTTCATTTGGGACAAGGGGATGGGAAGGTCGAATAGGAGCCTGCCGCAGGATGGTCCAAATTCAAATCTGCCGCCTCATTAAATTTTGTGATTTTCAGGTGAAACTTTGTTTGGAACTAACAGTGGCAGTAGTTCACTGCAGTTGCCATCGAAGGAGCCGTCAATTCTGGAAGAAATGTGGTTACGATTAGACACAATATTTCAACTCCCTACTCGTTAGTATCCTTTAAGGTGCTTCATTGACTTATGGACTTATTAATTAATTTTATTTAATTAACTGTTTGTAATTTTCATATGATGCCTCCGATGATTTCCTTGTGGACCAAGGCGCCACCACCTCCTCCCTCGCCGCCTCACCTAGTAGCCCCCTCCCCCATCGAGGCCATCAACATCGCCGCCGCCAAATAAATGAAAGCCTCTCCTACACGGCCTCAAGTTCCCCCTCCTCTTTGAATCAAGTGCGGCAAGTTTCCTACTACCCGCACGGCAATCAAAGAGGGGGGGGGGGGGGGGGTTTAATCATCTGCGAAGGGCACAGATATTTATTCAAAGGTAAGCATATCCAGGGCAGGAAAAACATGTTTTCTTTCTTTTCTCATTAAATTTTAATAATGATTAACAGGACGTTTTCATTTTTTCCAGTCACAACATAAAAAAGCGTTATGCAACATAAAAACTCAACTATAAAAAACTATAAAAACCTATAAAAAACTATAATCACATTATTGGTCTGTAAGGAAGTTTGGGTTGGTTACAAGACTTGTAACTTGACTTTCGACCCTCTACTTAGTAGAGGGTCAAAATTCCAAGAGTAGAATGAGAATGGGATTACAAATTCATATTTCCCAGGGAAGCCAGGTGGAAATCAGGCTCCAGGGCAGCGCCGGATTAACCTCTCGTGGGCCTGGGGGCTGAGACTTAAATGGCACATAAGCCTTCGATCATTAAATCGAATGTGAAAATTCGATCGTATGGTGGGTACCTATTTTACAAAATTTGTAAAATAGGTACCCACCATAAGCCTCGCCCTTAATATTTAATATTAAGGGCGAGGCTTATCTTAACTGTTTTTATAAAAATAAACAGGCTAAGATCAGATTTTTGATCAAGGATGTGGAAAAAGAATCACCTATTCTCAGTGCTTAAAAATTGTCGAATAAGGTGTCGTTTTCCGAGTAATTTCCATCCTTCCATTCAATCCATTTGATAATAACGAAATAATCAGTGTATCGAATATGCATTTTCCTTAACTTTCTATTTGGTTGCAGGAATAACAGCATCTCGCCCATTAACCAGCTACTAGGCGCCCTTCGGTTTTATGTCACTGGTTCATTCCAGAGTGTTGTGGTCGACTTGGGGGGATTCAGCAAGCCCACAGGATAGTGCACAGAGTTAGTGCTAACATCGCAGCTCTACACCATCAGTACATAAAATTCCCAGAAACTGAAGAGGAAATCAAGCGGACTCAGTTGGAGTTTTATGAGAGGGCACGGTTTCCACGAGTTATTGGGGCGATTGACTGCACTCATGTGACGCTTGGGCTTTCTCCAGGTAAAATTAACCATTAATGATACGTCCCAATTTCCTCCTAGCTTTGTTAACAAAAGTTACTGTGAAAAGGACAATTGCTATGAATGATGAAATTGTTCTCTTGTCTTTTTCAGGAGGGGAAAATGCTGAGATATTCAGGAACCGAAAAGGTTTTTTTTTTCTCTGAATGTTCAGACAATCTGCAATGCCAACCTCGAGTTCACTGATTTGTTGGCGCGCTATCCTGGTAGCGCCCACGATTCCCGTATCTTCCGGCAATGCCGAAGAAAACGCCTCTTTGAGGACGGCGCTTACGGAGATGCTTTGCTTGTCGGAAACAGCGGATATGCGTCGCGGAGTTACATGATGACACCTTTGGAGCGATGTGAGACCATAGCTGAGCAGCTTTACAACGAATCCCAAAATTTAATCCTTATTTAATAAGGACCAAGAATCCTATAGAAAGGCTATTTGGGATTTGGAAACGCCGTTTTCCAGTGATGGCTTGAGGGTTGATCTCCCCCGGACGTACGCAATCATAAGTGCTTCTGCAGTACTCCACAACATTGCCAGGAGAGCAGGGGAAAGCGTGCCAAACCGAATGGAAACAAACTTGCCGAGACCTTGGGAAGAGCTTCTCGCCCAAGATGACATTTCGTCATATCCTGAAGGCATCAAAACAGATCCCTATCCACAATGAGGAACGCGATCGTATCATCACCAACATATTTGGAAGGTAACAATCAACATAATAATATTATTATTGTTGTTGTTACTCTAATTCTTTGGGATTATTATTTAATTAAATAAGGCTCCGCATTTTGACTGACGGAAGGACGGAACACGCATCAATGCAGTTTTTTGGGAGTGGGCCATGTAACAGATAAAAAACGTCGATCACTGGAGCTATAGCTTTTCAGCACCCCAATTTCATCAAATCGGTCGAATCAAAGACGTGTTTTTTGTTGTTGTTTTTTTTTTTTGGGCGTAGGAGGAGGACGAACTCCTAGTGGTCCCTTTGATAGTCTAGAGGAATGGGCCAACCCGGAATTGTTTAACACATTACTTCGGGTTGACTCCCCTCTCTTCGGCTTCAAGCCTCTTCTTTCTTGACTCTTCACCCTCAGAGTACATCGTCCAAAAACCTCAAAGTCCCTACGTCCTCCTCATGGGAGGTTCGGGGGCGGTTTCGTTCTTCATTCTTCATCATCTTCTACTTCGCCATCTTCCTCCTCATCCTCTTCCATCTCCTCCTCTGATGACCAGCTCATATCACTCCTGTCCTCCGAGTCTAGCTCGACCTCGTCCTCATCGTCAGCTTCCTGGCTCTGCAACATCTCCACCAGCGCTTTCTTTCTCCGCAGAACTTCTTGCGCGTACTGCGCAATCATGCGCCAGTTTGTGCTGCTCTTCAGCATGGCATTCACAGCCGTCTCCGGAGAGAAAACTCCAACCTCCCGAGACAGGCCCGTACGGCTCCTCTCATGGAGTGTGTTAGAACAAGGATTTGAAACAACGTCATCGAGCATCAATTTAACCGTTGAAGAATTGACCGCTCCGAGGTCACTCTCCTACCTACAGCAAGATACCTACTACCTACTTCAAGAAGATATTTACCTACTACCTACCTACCTTGGAATCTCATCAGTACCTAAGGTCTACACTCAACTATGGCAGAAGAAGAATAACTACTCAATGCACTGGGGATAGTGCCAACATCACATGACAAGACTTCAGTCAACACCTCAGTGATCTCCAACACCATCACATGTGGTCATCAAGTTCCTTCAATGAACACTTCGTGAAACACGGAAGCTACGTGAATATTTAACTGCAATGAACAATATTTATATTGAACTCCATATATGAGATATTATTATTATTTTTGGGTACGCAGTGTTCACCCCTCTACGTGGTAACACTGCTCCCCGCCTGTGTCTTCCCTTCGTGAATATGACAAGTAAAGTGTTACTTCGTGACTCCGTTTTCTGAGTGAATTTATAATATTTATACAAACTCCTGTGCCAACTCTGCAACTAAATGGTAAAAGAGATGTTCGATTGCTTGGTATTGGAAGAAGTCATGTCGTGTCCTCTCAAAGTATGAAAATACCCCGATAATTTGGCGCGGTACCGAATTAGTATTACATCTACAAGTTCAGCGTTCTTTGTAACCCAACTAACTCGGGTTTAGTTGTGTTAATAATTACGCCGGCGAAGTTGAACTTAATTGCGTAAATGAGTTATGCAATTCATGTAATCCGACAAATGGAGATGAATATTGGTGCGAGTTTTCCGAGCTGAGAAAGGGTTGAGCAAACTGATGTATGTGTGACGGTTAGTACAGTTCTGGTCGTTTTCTGCTTCATCCTTTTACATCAATGGCATCTGTGTCCTCATTCTAGCGCCCGTTGTATTCTAAACAACGGGCATTCCTGCTAGTTATTTAATAATAGAGAAGGGTTTTGTGCAATGTTGCTCTGTTTGTGTAACTATTGAAGCACGACCTTTCCAGGAAAAAAATTAAAAATTTTGTTTTTCTTTCCAGGAAACGGCGGCCCATCTCCCCTCCTCCCGGTGAGCATCATTTTTCCCGTTTATTCTACGTGCGCCCAACTTGGGTCCATTAAAGGGGTAGGATGTGGGAGTATCGGCTTCCAGGAATAAAAGCCCTAATGCACTGCGAACGCCCTCTTTCAGACTCATTTGGAACCAATTCAGTCAGTTCTGATTGCGCACACGCATTTCAGTTCCTTTTCTCATCCCGTGGTGGTCACACATGGGACTACTTTGTCGTTTGCCGAGCAGCCGAAGTTTGATTCTTTGAAGCGTTTTATCTCCCATTTTTTTCGACCTCAACACCAAATTGTTCCCTTCTCATTTTTCCAGCGGCTTCTGTGAGGCCTGCACCCGAGTGGTATCCGAATGCCCGACGTGCAGGAATCTTATGGACCAGAGTGAGTAGGCGTAGGCGTAGGCGTAGAATATTGAATTATTACTACAACTAAATTATTCGAACTAACGTTTAATATAACAACTGTTATTGAATTATTACTACAACTGTTATTGAATTATTACTACAACGTCGATTGACCGTCGATTTCCCGAGTCTATAAGAAACACGGTATGTCGAACAACACTTCAAGACCTGGCCCTAGCGTTAACAATCGTCCTTCTCAGGACGGCGAAAAAAAAAAAAAAAAATCCTCGCAGCAAATTTTGTGAAGCATGTGATGGAAGATTTAGTGCCAGTCAATTCAAACGGCATATTTCGAGTAAAAAACGCAATTAACGTTGCAAATAAAAACAAAAAAATTCCCAATTTCAAACACGTTGGTTATGATCCAAGGGCAGAAGCTAAAGAGCCGATACGTGACGTGAATCGCTTGGTATATAATCGCCCATTTATATCAGAGCGACCGGATAGTATGGTTGATTACCGTAAAGTGCAACCAACAGATTCGCAATATGTTCAACGTAAACCAACTGGCCCTCAAAGACTTGATTTGTACAGTCGTAAATTTAAAATGCCTTCATCAGTTCAATCTCCTCCTGGCGATGCGAACCATATTGATATTGGTACATTTGTTGACAACGCTCTGTCTCGAAATTATGACCCCCCAAGCCGTTGGAGAAGTAACAACAGAACGCGAACAACTGTTGTGTCCCAAAGTTATTCGCGATTATTATAACGTTCCACCAGTTCTATCTCCTTTGCCGTCATCTCATGTTTATGTTCGTGAATATTACAATGTTCCCTCAATTTTAACCCCCATACCGTCATCTCATTTTGATGTTCGTGAATACTACAATGTGCCCTCAATTTTAACCCCCATACCGTCATCTCCCACAGTAATGCCACAGCCTGAAAAGCCATCATTTACAGCCCCTATTAGAAAAGTACACGATGATGCAAATAGAGTTTTAGCCATTTTGGGGCCAAATCCATTTCTGCCAAGCACAAAGTTTTGCTCCATTTGAAGTCAACAGGGGTGAATGAAACGACACAAAGATCGGATGTGATGGGACACCAAAGACAAAACACACAGTCGAATCTCACAGAGTTGAAAGCCCTGGCAAAACAATACAACTTGAAAGGCGTGACCCGTTTGAAGAAAGAACAACTAAAGCAGATCTTGGACGAAATCGAGAATATTTATTTCAAGGAGGATGTCTTGAAAGGCAAGACTAAAAAAGAGCTGGTACGATTGGCAAAAGAGATCCATATTACCGTTCCATCTAAATTGTGTAAGTCTGAAATGGTTAGTGCATTCATGGCCTTCCAAGACAGAATCTTTAAAGAGAGGTTCTTCAACGAAATGAATTTTGATGATGACGTCTTTACAAACTCGCGCGAAGAACGACCTTCTCCATTCGTTATCGATCAAGTTAGTAATAGATATATTCAACGATTTAATACAACGGAATACACGTACCAAATTCACTTGTCACGGGGTATGAACGTAGAAAATGCAATCTTTGGTATGCTACAACAGGCTGCACAAAGTGCTAATTACAGACCTGGAGACCGAAATAATGTGGTTGCCCAACATCCAGAATTCTATCACGAACGAAATGAAAAAAAGGTTACTTTCCACATTATTTCAATACTTCTGCAAATCAAAATTATGTTGGTCCTATTCCAAGTATGAAATTCTACGGACTCAATTCAATGAAATCGAAATCACGGGAAATTTACCTGGTCAGGATATACTACCTGACGTATAGTACATTGTACCCTCTTTTTTTCCACCCCAACGGAAAACAATAATAAAGAGAACATCGATACATCAATGTTTTTTATTAAGACAGCTTCAAGTCAAACTAATTGAGATGAAGGTATATTATTCTTAAATTATCACTATTTTTATTTTCATTTATTTTTATTTGATTTTGATAGAATTTATATTTAGGTTAGAACCTAATATTGGTTTGCATTTTTTCAAAACCCTTCCTTCGACCCAGGTTCATAACACAATGATTTCTTTACTGTATAAGTGGCAAACTTGTGTTAGTATAACTTGTGTTATACTGGTACATAAGCAATTGCTTATAACACCTGTAAAAGCGGAAAGCCAGTGAGTATACCCTTTAAAATGCCGAATTATGGTCTTTACAAAATTGTAGCGCAATAAATGACGTCGAATTCGGATTCTACGTCCCGAAAAACGTAAGTGTACCGAGTTTTATTGAAATTAGTGATATAGATACTCCTATGAAAAGGGGTTTTGGCCGCTTTCGTGGGGTTTTGCACCACTGTGCGGCGTACGGCGGACGGACATTTCGGATTTAGAATGTAGACCTCTTGAAATGGATAATATCAAATTTTGTGGCCGATCGGAGTTGTCGAACCCCGTCGCGAAAACATAGGTGTATTATTCCAAGAATAATAAACCAAAATATGCAAATGTGGAAAAATAGCCCAACTTTGAAACGCTGTACCTTGGAGGCAAATAAACCTACACAGCTGCCGTTGGTCCCAGAATCTAGTAAATTTTATCTAGTAGGTATAAAAAGTCATTAGAGAGTTCCTAAAGCCACTTTTTGCCTAACGGTGATGAGTTACGGTCGACGTAACTCGAGATTTCGCGCATGCGCAGAAATAACGGTAATAACTTACGTCCTTATGCCTAACGTCGAACGTTATTGCCGTAAAGTTACGGCAATAAACTTACGGTCTTAAGGATACCGCAGTTAATTTCGAGCAATAGAACGTAAATAGCGGCACTTTAAATTTAGCGTGACTTTTGATAAGACCGTATCTCTGTTAGGGTCTTATGTGAAGTTAGCTTTTCTTTGATTCTCCCTAGACAAATCCCTTACGGTGATAAAAATTAAAGGTCGACGTAACTCGGATGTTTCTTTAGGAACGCTCTATTTAGTGGAAATGATCAAAAAACCATTTCTCCATAGTCAGAATGGCGAAAGCCCTAAAAAATTGCCGAAAAATAGCGGTTTTTGGCCTGGGAAACCAAGTTCCAGAGGGGCCCCGAAGTGTAAATGCCTACAACCGGTGATTCAACAAGGGACCGGGTTTCCAGGTTTCCAGGCACCCCCGTTCCCGTACCCAGTTTGGGGAACCATGTACCCGCCACTCCCGCAACCTTACTGGGGAAATCCCGGGGGAAGCAGATCCAGAGTGGAAGGGGGTAGACCAGCGTCTCCTGGGTTATTGCCCATTATGCCCACTGTACCCTACACGGTTCAGAATCAAAGCAATTCGGATTCGAGCTCCACCTCATCGCAGTCTGATCACAACCCACCAACAAACTCCCACCACAACAAACAAAAAAAACAACTCAACCCAAAAAACTAGCAGGGAGGGCTCTTGGGGATAACGACGGGACTGTAAATGACCAACTACTAAAAATTTCGAACAAGAATGGTTCAAAAAACCTAGCTCAAATACTCATTAATAACTTGAATTGTTTAGCACTCCTGGACAGTGGAGCCTCGTTTTCATGCGTCAACCCGGAATTCCTAAAAATTCTACTCACGCAAAAAACAATCGGCGCTTCGAGGGCCTATCTGAAAGCGATCCTAGGGAACTCGGCGAAAATCACAATAAATGAGAAGGTCACTCTCGGAGTTCGTATTGGAAAAAACGCCTGGAGTCACACCTTTTTTGTCGTCCCCGAATTACCGCAAGACGTCCTCATTGGAATCGATTTCATAAAGAAATCGATGTTGCTGTTAGATCTAGCGATCGCTTCTCGTTCAAATTCGAAGACTCCAAATATTACCCACTGTACGGAGCGAAAGGTTTACGACCGACTATTGGGGAAATTGCGTCTTTTGATACGGAGAAGTTGCTCTCTCATTTAATCAGACAATTCCCACGTGTGCTCACGAGTAAACTAGGTACTAGTAAGCCTTCCTGCGAGTTGAAATTGAAACCGGACGCCTCTCTAAAATGCAGTAAGGTCATTTACACCCAGGGGCCCATCAGACAACAAGCCATGCGCGAAATTCTAGATAATTTACTTGCCGATGGTGTGATTGTCCCAATTAATACACCAACCGCTTCTCCTTGTTTCCTGGTCACCAAAAAGAATTCGGAACCTGGAAAACCGGCTTGGAGGTTAGTCGTGGACTACAGGGATTTGAATCGGAACCTGGAGTACACTCAATTCCCTTTGCCTTCCATGGAACATGCGTTTTTGAACCTAAGAAACGCTAAGATATTTTCGATTATCGACCTAAACCAGGCTTACCACCAATTACGGCTGACAAAATCGTCCCAGAAACTCACAGCATTTCAATGTGAGTTCGGTACCTTCGCATACAAAAGGTTACCTTTCGGCGTCAGCACAGGGGGCCAACACTTGAGTGCCCTCATAAATAGCATTTTCAGCGATTTATAAGGTACAAGTTTTTGTACTTCTACCTCGACGATATTTTGGTTTATAGCAACAGCTATAAAGAACACGTCGATCACTTATCAGTGGTTTTCAGTCGACTAGAAAATCACCTCACAGTCAACCCCGACAAACTGAAATTGGCCCAGAAAAAGGTCGATTTCTTGGGCCACCAGATTTCAGAAGGCACACTTTCGGTAAATCCCGAACGAGTGCAAGCTCTTCTCGACATCCCACGGCCACGAACACCCAAACAGGTGGCTTCCTTTTTAGGCGGTGTCCTATTTTTCGGAAAACGCACGAGTACACCCGAGCGGTTAAAGGCAGTACGTGAGTACACCCAGACAAAAACTACGTGAGTACACCCGCATGACTTCAGTACACCCGCAGTACGTGAGTACACCCATGAGAGGATGTCAACCATATTTATTTTCTGTGAACAACATCTCATCATCATTGAAGAATCGTCAAAAACGTCAATATAAAGGATAATTTGATGTTCACCATTTGCAAAAACTGGAACATGGTGACGGACCCACTTTCAAACCGGGATGTACATTGTCCTAACCACTTTTTTTTTTTTTTTTTTTTTTTTTTGTTGGGGGCGATGCTGCAGCATGCACATTCGTAAAATTTATTCGGGCATACACGTCACACTGGTATGAAACTGATATGATGGAAGGGGCTCTGCCCCCACCCCGAGATTGAAGGGGCTCGTTCAGACAGGCTTCACCTGTGAGCATCGCAACTGTTAATGTCCCTGTCAATCAAGTCATTTTGTAATTTGTCTCATTTCTAATAAAAGTGAAGTTCGTCAGTCAATCGGCAGTTTCTGTGAAAACCCCCACGTCCTTCTCGAAGGATAAATTGGAGAAATTTAGCACATATTAGAAACTAGTTCCTCCGTAAACACACAAATGTTCGGGTGAGGTGAATAAAAATTTTTTCTGAAAGAAGCGTGAAAACTATCAAGCGGCCTATCAACCAATATTTGAACCATCCATAAATATTAAATTAATCAATTTTATTATTTTCCGTCAAGTGCGCCAACTTCGTGCCAGGAACCCAACTTCGTGCAACTCGTGTTTTCCGGCACTATCGAGCGGACTGGGTGTACTCGCGTTACAACTCGTTCAGGTGTACTCGCGTCATAAGTCCGATTCTTCTCTGGGTGTACTGCGGTAGTGCTCGGGTGTACTGGTGACCCTACTTTCACCTCGCTGGGTGTACTGACATACCAACCCCTATTTTTTGCCAGGTTTTTACCCAACATAGGGCGCATAGCCAAACCGTTAAACGATTTACGAAAATCGGATTCCCCTTTGATTTGGGACCAAAGTGCCGAAAACGCGTGGAACACACTCCGGACTCTAATCACCGAGCCACCCACCCTAGCCACCCCCGATTTTACCAAACGATTTCAAGTTTTTACCGACAGAAGTAAAACCGGGGTGGCAGCCATCTTGGCGCAAGAACACTCGGGAGTTCTTCGGCCTGTGTATTTCGCCAGTCGAAAATTAACTGACTTGGAGGAGAGGAATTATGAAGCGTATGAACTTGAAGCAGCCGCTGTCCTATTCGCCTTCACCAAATTCCGAATTTATTTGGAACACTGCGAGTTCGACCTATACACCGATCACAAGGCGTTAACCACAGTGACCAGTTTGGCAAAAAACGGAGGCCGATTAGCCCGTTGGGTGATCAAATTCATGCCTTTTAGGTATGTAGTTCGCCATATTGCAGGGAAATTCAACCGGATAAGTGACTTCCTCAGTAGAAACCCCATATCTGAAGATCCTTCGACGGCCAGAACGCCCAAAGAGGAAGAGGGAAACCCATTGACGGAGGGGATTTCAACCCCATGTGAGGCTATCGCGGTACTCAAAGAGTTCCCAAGGATTTTTGCTGATTTCAACTCCGAACAACGTAAGGATCCGGAACTCAGCGAGTGGATAGGTAATATCACCTCAGGCAAAAGTTCGAACCCGAAATATTCACTGAAATCAGGCCGTTTAGTGTTCCAAATAAAGGAAAACACAAAAAGAGCCGTTTTACCCTCTCACCACGTCGATGTGATTTTTCAATACTACCACGCCTCTCACCTCGGCTCCCATTGGGGTATTAAACGTACCGTGAAGAACATCAAGGAACATTTCTACAGGAAAGGCATTATAAGGAAATTCGGGAGAGGATCAAAAATTGCCACACCTGCATGATCACCAAAGCAGAACGAGGAAAACCGAAGGGACAACTCTCATCGACAACCCATACGTCAGTCTGTGAAACTCTTTTCATTGATACTGCTGGGCCCTTGCCGAGCAGTCAAGGGTACCACCACATCCTAATCTGCGTAGACGGGTTTTCCCGCTTCACAATTTTAATCCCGTTGATCAAAACGACCTCTACGACCGTTATAAACGCCCTCAATAACCATGTTTTTAAACATTACGGTTATTGGCAGAGAATTGTGTCAGACAACGCTTCAATTTTTACGTCCCACAAGTTCCAAGATTTCATTTTCGGGACTGGGATGAAGTTAACCCACCTCGTCCCACATTACCCCAATCCGAATTTTGCCGAGCGGCAAATTCAATCTTTGAAAGGGGCGATTAGAGCGAGATGCCACGGGGACCACACTCGATGGGCCGAAAACCTCCACCTCACACAATAATTATTGTCGCTCAATTCAGCGTACAATGAGACGACGAAATATTCACCAGCGCAGATTTTCTTCAACCGCAACATGAAGACTCCGTTGACCCTCATCTGGGACCTGGAAGACGACCCATTCCAATCAGAAGAGACCGCGAAATTAGCGTTAGAAAACGTGGAAAAGGAGCACCGCCGCTATGCTGCTGTTTACAACAAAAAACATTCGGCTGTCTGCTACGACGTTGGAGCCCAGGTCTACCTAAAAACATATGTGCTCTCGGACAAGGGCAAAGCCATCAGCAGCAAATTTAGCGCACGCTACGCTGGCCCCTACACTATAACAAAAAAGCTGACGGCGGTATCCTACTTACTTAAACTCATTTCGGACCCTGCAGAAGAGAAAATCGCCCACATTTCCCAATTAAAATTGTTTCGCGAGAGTAGGTATCCGAAATGAATCCTACATTAAAAAAAATAATTAATAAATAAAAATAAAAAAAATAAAAAATTGAAACAAAAGTTAAAAAAAAGATATAAAAAAACAAAACAAAAAACAACTAATATTAAGTAAATTAATTTGGCGAGGGGACCTAACCTTTAGGATAGCCCTTCGATCGTACCTCATCGTGAGTGGTGATGTGTCATTGAGTACCTACGTCTCTTAGAGTGATATAATTATTTTGAAGTACATAAATTTATTTTACATTCTTATGGTGCGCTAATGTGCTCATTAGCAGATCCTAGACTATCATGTGACGCGAATTTGATGCCCTCGTTCACTCCTCTTTCCGTCCTTCTTTTCAATTTATATTTCCCACGTGGACCTAAATTTGGTAGGTTGCACGCCCCGGCCGCATTAGGTAGGGCCCACCATGTATTTTACCGCTGGGGAGTAGGCCCCTTTTGACAGTTTTTCGGCTCCAAAGACGTGGCTCGTTGGGAATCTTCTTTCTCCACAAAAGGAGTTTAACATGCCTCGAAAGGGCGTCTTAACGACGTTCCACGAGCGTAACATAACATTAGCTCGATGGTCCCATAACGAAGCCCGTCCTAAATCCTGAACGTTAGGGTATCCCGGAATTTTTCTGGATTTTCCCGATAACCCTAACAGGTTTCTCCCCTGTGTGCGTCATTTCATGTCTCTTCAATGAACTCAATGCACTGCATTTGTAGTCACACTTATTGCACTTATAAGGCTTCGCTCCTGTGTGCGTCATTTCATAAGACTTCAAGGTAGACGTTTGGCTGCATCTGTACTCACAATAACTACACTTGTACGGTTTCTCCCCTGTGTGCGTCCATTCATGTTTCTGCAAGTCTGATATTCCTCTGCATCTGTAGTTACATTGACTGCACTTGTAAGGATAATCATCCGAATATTTTAGAAAATTTACACCGTAACTTTTATATTATAAAAGTTAAGGTGTAAATTTTCTAAAATATTCGGATATAAAAATTCGGATTGTTTTGAGTAAGACATGATAACATTAAATTTTAATGTTTTACCATTTTCTTAAGCTAAAAGCATTTAGTGAGCATCTACCTATGTATTTATTTCGGAATAATATGTACCTAGGATTTCTGTGTGTGCATGCTCTTATATTAGAGTTGAGAAAGTTGAGAAAAGTTGCTACAGAGAATTTAGCATTTTGGAATGCTGCTACTGTTTGGGAACAGTGCTAGAGTTTTGGAACACGGCTGAAACTTTTGTGCTTGTTGTTAGCTGAGTGCTAACATGAAGTTCTCTACATTATAAGTAGAGACAAATTAGAGAAGCATTTCAGAAGTTGTTTTATATTCTCTGTTGCTGCAGGAGTTTCTTGGACTTTGTCCAAAGAAAACGGAAATCTGGGCCCCTCAAATGGATACAGAGGTCTTGCTCGGGCAAGTCGCTCTGTCAGGTCTTCCTTCAGAAGATCAACGAATCATCCGAGATCTTGGGATCGGTCGGACATTCATGGGCATCGAAGTCGCGATGGTCTCCGACGCCTTGGGGCAAAAAGAGAGATTTGAAGGAGGAAATTCCGCGGCACCCATTAGGTAGTGATACACGATCTACATCACGTCGTACTCCCGCGGGGGGAAAATGGACCGTTTGAACATTTCAGAATGAAACTGGTCTGAAGTCAGTAGCACGACAAGTGACGTTTGGTTCAAGGCGCTCAGATAGGTTACGTTTTAGAACACTTGGCCCCATACTTGAAGATGCATCTGGGTACAAAGCCTGGCATCGAAAAATTGTCAATTCTATTGACGTGCAAAATTGTGCTTTACTGTTGGATGCCGAGTTGTTTGGACCAGAACACTTTGAACCCCACGAAGTAGGACTGGTCCCCAAGAAAGTAAAATACTTCATTGAGGCAGGTAGGGACGATCATATTCAGACTGTCATTGGTGGCAAAGTCAGATGATGATAATATGCATCCTCGGGAGATGCTAGTAAAAGCTGGATAGTATGTATGGACCATCATGCAGCTGCCATCGTGAAGAAATTTCATGACCTTCTCTTCAACCTGAAGTGTGAAAAGTCGGTCGAATTCATTGCTAGGTTCAATGATATTTTTTCCACCGATATATCGATATATCGATATTATTTTTAAAATATCGGGAACCGATATTTTTGAGAGAGATCCGACATAAATCCGAACACCAGCTATAATAATATTATAGAAAAATAATATAGAAATATGATATATTATATCATATTTCTATATTATAGAAATAGGATCAAAGAACGTGTAGGTAACTGTACGGAAGGTATTTCAAATCAAATAGGTAAGATCAACGAGTTGCATTGGCAGAAAAATTTTCTGCCATTTATTTAATATTAATCATGTACTGAATGTTTTGTCAGAACAATATAAACTAAGCAAATAAATCGTTTCCTTGATTTTACAAATAATTACCTACTCATTACAGATTATTCGAAGAATTTATAACCTTAATTTATTTACTAGTAATCAAAAGTCGTGAAAGGCATGGATTTTTAAAGTGAAACTTTTATTACATCGTCCCACATTTTTTGGTCTGTGTGTCGTTTCTTGTCCCGTCACGCTACCGTTGATTTTCGCTTACAACCGATTCGTTGCTACGGAACTTCATCTTCGCCAGTTATAATCGTACAAAAATCGTTCACCATTCGTTGGAAAGCTCTCGATTATCACGCATTTCTTTCGTACTTGTTCTTTGTCATTATGTCCCCATTTTATATTTATTGATGTTATTGATGTTATTAATGGATGCAGTAAACAATGCCGCTTGTTTTGTTGTTATCAGTTGCCACGTTAGAAATCACTTTGAGAAACCGCCAAAATGAAGCCGTGGGTAGGGGTGAATGAGTAGGAAATGGGGGGGGGGGGACTAGACATAAAAAACGTGTCCATCGATGCTACGTACCCCACTAGGGGAGCGAGCGAAGCGAGCCGGAGACTAGTGGGAAAAAAGTTTCACTTTTACCGTGGTTTCATAAAACCACACCCCAGTTTTGTTTTTTTTTATTTGGATATATCCGATATATCGATACTTTGTAAACGATATATCGAATATCGCTATTTTTCTACGATATATCGACCTAGTAGAACGATATTTTTTTAAACTATCGATATATCGAATATCGATATTTTTCTTCAGTGTGGACATCCCTACAAGCAAACTTTCATTCGATGAGACCGATGAGATGAGGAAATGATTGCTAGGTATTTAAATGCAAAAAACAGTTTGAGCAATTTTTTTTTAAATGTAAATGTTTTTTAAAGCTGGAAATAAATAATTTCCAACATTATCATCTTGAATTTACGATTATTTTTACCACAAAACATGGTTGATGAGAAGATTTAATTGCATCTTGGTTTTTGGGCACTTAATGACCATGAAAGCAGTCAATTTTACAGTTGTTTAAGTACAGTGGGAAGTGGCATATGATTTTATAGCAGTTTGTTTGTGTGATTTCCATCGAACATGAGTAAATCTTTCATTTAGAGGATGATCCTGAACTCGAAAATTGTTGAAACTTTGGTAGAGGCTCTCGAGTAGGTAGTAAGATCGTTTTACGTGTTTTTTTTTTTTTTTTTTTTTTTTTTTTTGCGATCCCGATTCATTGAAGATAAAATACCCTATTAAATACCCAAAATGTGTATTTACCCTTAAAAAAGAATACCCGGGTATTTTACATCTCTGTACAAGGCCAGTCAAGGCGATGCAAAGTTCAGCAAGCCAACGCCCTCAAAGGGAGTCAATAATTTACTTCCCGCTCTGAGAAAAGGCCATAGTCAGGTAGGCCCCAAGAGGCCTAGGTCAGAAAGATTTGAAAAAGCGCTCCAAATGAAATACGAAGGGCGCAGTCCTTACTAGGTTACCTGGGACAAGCGTCGAAATAATCAGCCAGAGGTGGTCAGGATTGTTGATTGTGGAAGTTGGGGAGTGCTAAGTTGCTAACAAGTCGTTTCGACAATGCTTAGGACGCTAATTTCAAGATCTTTGGAGATCAGGAAGGCACTGACGACACTGATGAGTGGTTCTTTATGGCGAAAATGAGAGGCGAGCCCCAGATGTCGCAAGATAGCTGCGTGAACCTTCAACCAAGGCGCTAAACACTTCTTGAGTTTTCAGATGTGCAAACCACAGTAGAGATGCGCATCTTGTGGTAGAGTTTTTAGTTGATCTAGAATTCATTAATATTGGGGAAAGGGCAACCTTGAAAAATTCCCTTTATGCGCCAGGACTTGGGTCCTATTTGTTTTTGGTTAGGAAGGTTGTCGAGCAATGACCATTATTCTTAAACAGGACTCAGTCGAATTTTGGAACATAGGACAAATGAGTTGATCAAAACAGGGTCGTTTAGAGCTAACCTCTGGTGGCTAGATTTTGAACTTCCAAAAAGTAACCCTCAAAAGGACGTCTCAGTAACTTGGATAATCCTGAGTGTAGTAAACGAACTCGAAATATAGGTTTCACCACTTCGGAGTACTGTGAAGGCGATGAGATCGTTGTAACCCCTCAAACTGGCGGGAGGGAGAGAGTGAGCGATAGTGTAGAGGTCCTCAGCCAAATCAGTTGAACTGCTGAGAACTCTCATGTCCTGTTAGATGGGTCTATCAAAGAAGAAGCTCCTTTGATTTCCCACGTAAACCACGATAGAGACAGTCTTGACAGCAGGATCACTAAATATGACTTTGGAGTCATCTCTCAAAAAATTAAGGCCCAGCTTAAGGGAAAATCCAGCCACTGTCTGACACCTGATGTTCAAAGCTGCCAGCTGCCTGCATGTAAGCGCTACCTTGAGCTAGCTTTTAAAAGCATCAGTGATTTCATGAAAAGGGTTTCAGAGTGGAGGACAAAATTTTGGATTGTGTGGATTGTGTGGCGTTCAAATCGGTTTGTAAGCCGCACAATAATTAATTATTAATTATTAGTTAATTATTAAGTCCAGGGCGGCTAAACCTTTTGTGAGGCTTCAGTCTAGATGGGCTCAATACAGCCCTCTAGACTTCGCACCGGTGCAAAATACATAGTACATTCACGTGTGATTTTTCGATATGTTTTTGCGTATATATATCCCATTCAGTGCTTATAGCTTTTCGTAAATGCCTGAATGAAATCTCTGTGATTTTGAAGGATCGACACACCGTGATATGTCTCCGTTTGGACGGACGGTTGGAGTATCAGACGGCTGTAATGAAGAGGTGCTGAGCACAGAAAATATTTCTGTACAAACCTCACCGCCTCATATTCCACACTTGAATGGCTGTAGTGAAAGGCTGAATTTAGGAATTTAACAAAAGGTGAGAGTGAATTCAGTTTTGGCTAAAATACCCTCTTCTTTCTGGGGTGAGTGAATAACGTGATTGTTGTGCATATGCCAAATGCTTCACACTGCTTCGTGAGCTCGTTTGAAGTAATTCAAAACAAGACTCCTGATTATCGGTATATTAAAAGATTTGGATTTCTTGCTGTTTACATTAATAAGAAGCCATAAACTAAATTTGCACCATCGCTAAGAGAGCATACGTTGTAAAATGTGGGGGAGACTGACTTTTTGCTATTCAAATGCATAAAATATCGATAGTCTATGGAGATTACGATATGGAGCTCCCTGAGATTCTCACCAAGTTGCCTTCATTTCATTTCGAGAATGAATAAGATGTTCAATCAAATCCAAATTCAGACGAGACTGAAGTACCAATGGTGACCTGGTTCCAAATTTAAGTGCTCAGTTTTGAACGGAATCAGCTTCTTACCAAGATGTGCCCGCATCCCCTGATTGGGATTTTCGGGAGGAAGAAGCTCGGAACGAGTTGGATTCTCTTGTGGCAAAGGGCACGCGGGTATTCATCCCTAGAATCTAGGAACGTACGAGATCTGATCCTCATTGCCCAGAGAAACTTGGGTTATTAAATCTGGATGAGTCAATAAAAGGAAACTGGAGGCTGATGTGCCGTTCTGGTACAAAAATCGGACTCGTTTGCAAGTGCTTTACAGACAACTATAATAGTTGATGTATCAATTATTGATAATATTAAAGCGAGCTACGAAAGTGAGCTTTTGCTGGAAAAATAAAATAAAAAAGATTTAGCTCTGTAATGGACAAATTGGGCTTTATTTGATATCCTTATCAAAAATGCATTTTGAGTGGGAGGATGAACATGATGTAGCTATACTTCAAGTGTATGTGAATGACTGTTTGCTAGTCTGTTCATCAAAGGCAAAAGCCTTAACTTTCATTGAGAAACTTAATAATGAATTTCAAATGCAAAACATGGGAACACCCAAAATATTTCTAGGTTTGGACCTTATTAGAAATCGGGAAGAATGGAAAATGATTGTTAATCAAAATCCTTTCATTTTGGATGTTCTCGAAACATTTCTTCCGCAGAATTTAAATTTAAATTGACAAGTCAATGCATGTTCCCATGGATCCGTCTATAGCGTTGCTATCGACACAGAGGGAGGAGAACATAGGTGATTCTCTAGACTCACTGCTATACTAAGTATGATACTTAGCCTCTATGATAGAGAGCCTCGTGCATTACGCCAACGTCCCCTGGACTCCAGGGCCTGGAGTGAAAAGTTGTGTCAACTCGTCGACCGGACGTTACTCATCAAACATGAACGTGTCGTCAAGATCGAGCACGAAAAGAGAGCATCCCCCAAAAGCTGGTTCTCCAGAAATATTCTTGCAAGTCTTGCAGAATGATACACGTCCAGATATTGCTTTTGCTGTTAATTGCTTGAGCAGTAGAATTAGCTTAAAGAAGTAAATTTTTACTATGCTAAACTGGTAATGTGTTCTTCGAGTCTTTCAGTACCTGAAAGGAACTGTGAACTTTAATTTGGTGTACACTGGAGACACATCAGATATAGTGGGATACTCAGATGCCTCTCTTGGTACCAACGCTTTGAATGGTCATTCAACCTTGGGGTATACCATTCACGTTTTTGGTGACCTAATCATGTGGAGGTCGAAGAAACAGTCTCACGTTGCCTATCTGCCTGTGAAGCGGAATTTGTGGCTATGTCCAGCACGTGTAGCGAGTATTAGAAACATGTGCCTGTTTTTAGGTAAATTCGTGATTAAACCTATTCTTTACGGGGATTTTCGTCCTGCTATCTCTGTAGGCAAGACAGAAGTCTCCTGAACGCTTAATCACTTAAAGAAATTTTTTTATCACTGTGTCAGGGAAGAATTTCGAAAAGGCAACGTAGACATACAGTGGGTCAAGACAGATGATCAGTTGGCTGATATCCTGCCAAAACCCCTGTACAAAGATAAAATTCCACACTTCAGGGATATCTGTTTTCACACTTACAGTGAATTTTTCTTAATGCTGTTTCTTCGTTTTTCAGACATTTGGAAATAATTAGTCCAACAACATGTCTTCAGAATCATATCGTTATGGAACGACTTAGGAATATTTGAAGTGAACAACTTGGGTTGATTTCAGTCAGGAAGAGCTGCACTTTGAAGTGTGTGGTAAGATCCTTATGATTAAGGAGATGTGAATGGTAAAGGAAGAAGTGGTTTTTCCATACAATCCAAGATAAATTCTATCTTGCTCAAGGCAGTAGTAGAAGTAGAGCTTCCCTACTCGCAGTGGAGGGAGCGTTGAAGAATTGACCGCTCCGAGGTCACTCTGCTACCTACATCAAGATACCTACTACCTACTTCAAGAAGATATATATTTATATATTTACCTACTACCTACCTACCTTGGAATCTCATCAGTACCTAAGGTCTACACTCAACTATGGCAGAAGAAGAATAACTACTCAATGCACTGGGGATAGTGCCAACATCACATGAAAAGACTTCAGTCAACACCTCAGTGATCTCCAACACCATCACATGTGGTCATCAAGTTCCTTCAATGAACACTTCGTGAAACACGGAAGCTACGTGAATATTTAACTGCAATGAACAATATTTATATTGAACTCCATATAATATCTCATATTATGAGATATTATTATTATTTTTAGGTACTCAGTGTTCACCCCTCTACGTGGTAACACTGCTCCCCGCCTGTGTCTTCCCTTCGTGAATATGGCAAGTAAAGTGTTACTTCGCGACTCCGTTTTCTGAGTGTATTTATAATATTTATACAAACTCCTGTGCCTCAACTCTGCAACTAAAATGTAGAAGAGATCTTCGATTGATTGGAAGAAGTCATGTCGTGTCCACTCAAAGTATGAAAATACCCCGATAAATTGGCGTTAACATTTGTTAATTTGCAGGTTGGCAACACTAAAGCAGCAGTTACAACCGCCATAACTGAATTCAGCAACAAATATCAACTCAACTATCATTCACCTCCCTGTAATTCAACTCAACTCTGTGTCATTCACCTCCAATGAATAAAATTTAATGGAACATCACTACCTCACTTCATCAATTCCTTGTTCCGTACTTACAGCAGTTATGGCTACATCTGATGATAGACAAACTCAAATTGAAGGGTCAAAAAAGCAATAAAAAGTCTCTATTGAAAAAACGTAAAAAGGCGAGCACTCTTCAAGGAAGATATTCGACAAAGGAAAGAAAAACAACAGGTTACTCATTTTCAGTTACCTAGGTATAATTGAACAAGTATATCTATAATATACTCTGAATTAGATTAACATCATCTCTGAAGTAGATATAATAAACCATACACTCAAACATAATTTTTAAAATGGTGAAAAAAACATCAGTAAACTGATGACGAGTATCTACACTGCATGCATATGGCATGCATATGGCACATGGATATGTCTTATGATGGCAAATAAAATGAAACATTTTTTTGCGAGCCTTCGATTTGTTTAATAGGTACTGAGTAATTTCAATTTGAGTAGATGGGTTGCTATGGGCTGCATATAGTTGGTGATAGACGGGAATTTGATAACTCACTACGAGAAACTAACAAACTTACTTGTTACTATGAAAAATTAAGTTGACGGGTTACCACGGGTGCAACCAATAAAAAACGTTGCATTTTTTTTGTGTCGCAAAATTTGTGTCAAAAAAATTTTGTAAGACCCAAGAACTAAGACATATCCATGTCAAAAAGGAACGCGTGAGTAGTAATCACCTGAAAAAAGAAAAAAAAATCAGTTGAACATCCAAACACATTAAATGTGTAGCCTAGTTAGTTGAAATTTTAATTGACATTTTCAACAAAAGGCTACAAAAAAATGGCATCAAACTCTCGAACGTCCATGTTTTTGAGTGGGCTGGATACGAATTTGAAGTACAGCTTACGCCATCATGTGAGGATTTACGTAAAGCTCAATTCATCCACAGAAACAGGGCTTCTCACAATTTTTACTCAAATTTTGAGTTGTTCATGTTAGCATAAATCATTTGTAGGTGGGGACAAATGATAATAACCTATCATTATAAAATCTTTCAAATGAATGCGCTAACAACATGCAAGATGGGATATGGAAGGAGCGTACATGAATGTCAGTCTGGGAAATAGGTCCTATTGGGACTTACTCAACATCGGAATCGAACATGTCTTTTTCTACGGCTAGGCTTGCTTCGTGAAGTTGGAGACGAAGAAGAGCAGTTTTTATTTTTTCCTGCTTTAATTTTTCTTGTTCCTGGAGCTCCTGGAGGGATAAAATCCGCAACTGGATCTCGTGTTCTAGTTTGGACTGCCGGGCAATGCTATCCATCGTCGGGGTTTTTGCTAAAAGCAAAGTTTCTGCTTCTGTCCTTTTTAAAACGGGGCGTCTCCTCTGTTGGTAAGTGGGTTGCGTAGACGTCGTGGGAACATGTTTCGTGGAGACATCTTTCTGAAGTTCACTCAGGAGTGGTTCAAGATCTGGCTCACGAAGGACTGAGGACCGAGGTGTTTGTAGCATTTTCGGCGTGTAGTCTGACAAATCAGCCTCGACCTGAAAACAATGAATTGATGAACCAAAAAAGAAAATACCTACTAGAAATTATAAAAAGAATCAATCCAACTGAAATTGCTCAGTCAGTCCTACTGTACGCTGACAGAAAAACGCTGCCAATTTTACACAAGGGTTTATTATTCGTTGATAGGTGTTGGTTACTTGAGCGAAAATTAATTCTGTCAATAAAAAAAGTTTGAAAAAAAATGAGGACCCCAAATAGTCCATGCAAATTAGCCCAAAAAATGGCCGTGCCTCCTAAAAATTCGGATGCAAGGTTTTATGATTGGAACCCCTTCTGGGCATCCTAAATATGAGTATTAAGAGTTTGCGACGGATTCTGGGCTGTGCTAAACGTAGGGTGGCTAAAAAACCACGATTTGTTTGCACTTTTTTTTAGTTTTTCACTTATAACTCGAAAACGACGCCTCCTACACGAAAGGGCACTATATACAAAATGAAAGAGCATAAAATTACGCGTCGAATGACCAAATCGGTTCAGCCGTTTAGTCACAACCGATCGTCATAAATAGGCAATTTTTACCAACTTCGGTGGAAACTTGGATATGGGCCCGTTCAAACGCCTGTAACTCGAAAACGGCTACTCAAATCTAAAAACCCCTCATAATCAAAGTTGTAGAGCATCAAATTGTCTTTCAAATGAGCTCATAAAATTTAAATTTCGATCGCACCTAAGCGATACAGCTCCGAAACCATGGATGTTTCTACAAGTACAGATGTGGATGAACAATGAACTTCATCCACAGCAGTGGGGTTGGAGCATCATCTGCAATGAGCTAAGCCCAATCACCACCAATCAACCCCCTGCACCCCAGGAGCTGCTCAATTCGATCAGCTGTACCTGTAAAAAGGGCTGTCGGGCACCGTGCTCCTGCAGAAAGGCAGGCATTAAGTGCTCTGCACTTTGTTTCAATTGCAAGGGCCATGGTTGCTTGAATTCTTCCACGGAAGCTGATTTGGACGAGGCCGAAAAGGACCAGGATGAAGACCTTGACATAGAAGAAGAGCGATTACACCTCGATTCCACTGATGATGAACAGGACGTACCCGTCGAAGAAGAGGAGAACCCGGGACCAACTACCGCAAAACGGAAGAAGGCAGCATGAAACATGCTTAACATTAAGGGATCGGTTTATATACCTTTATGTAAATATATTACCATTTCAAAAAGTTTTTAAATACATGATTCACGTTGGTATTGATGATGTGGTTGATCATTTTCCTACCATTCATGCCCATCGTTTAATGGAAACGTTAACTTGAACAATAAAGGTATATGTAGATTACTGGGTAGGTAAATAACTGTATGTAGGTGAATAGGTTAAGAACAACTTTTGAAATTTGAATAAAATGGACCGATTGGATTATAAGGCAGTCACACATCACTAGAAACCCAAAATGAGTTTTAGCATAATGAGAGCGCTACCATGGTTTCAGAGCTGTATCGCTTAGGTGCGATCGAAATTTAAATTTTATGAGCTCATTTGAAAGACAATTTGATGCTCTACAATTTTGATAATGAGGGGTTTTTAGTTTTGAGTAGGTAGCCGTTTTCGAGTTGAAGGCGTTTGAATGAGGCCATATCCAAGTTTCCACCGAAGTTGGAAAAAATTGCCTATTTTCGACGATCGGTTGTGACTGAACGGCTGAACCGATTTTGATGTTTCAATAAATCATTCGACGCGTAATTTTATGCTCTTTCATTTTGTATATAGTGCCCTTTCGTGTAGGATGCGCCGTTTTCGAGTTATAGGTGAAAAACTAAGAAAAGGGCAAAAAAAATCGTGGTTTTTTGGCCACCCTACGTTTAGCACAGCCCAGAATCCGTCGCAAACTCATAATACTCATATTTAGGATGCCCAGAAGGGGTTCCAATCATAAAACCTTGCATCCGAATGTTTAGGAGGCAGAAGTCTAATTTGCCTGGGATAAAAAATGGATTCCACGTCCAAAAATACTTTTAAAAAACGACACCTAACTCGACGTCATAGCCAAAACGTTTCAAAAAGCCCTCCCGTAGCCCCTTCTAAGCCCCACAGAGCCCCACGGGTTTGGGCGATCGGGCTGAAAACCTTGCGGCCACAACTAGGGCTTAAACCAAGTGTTTCGTCAAAATATCAGATTTAAAAAAAAAACTCCTACTGCCCAAAACGTCTCGGACGGAGTACGGCGGACGTCAAGCTGACGGCGGACGCGTAGGTATTATTGAAAGAATAATAAGGCAATATGGAATAACTCACTTCTGTTTGCTACTCAGGTTGTTCACCACCACCATAGGCATCTTCCATGAGAACGTCGGCGGATTCTGCAATTGCAATAAAAGTAGTTGTAATAATATATTAGAAGCATTGAGAAGGGTAGTGAGACTGCAGTTGCCAAGCATTGGGCGTGCCACACATTGAAAATAACCTAACGATTTGGATAGATGATTTCAATGGCCAACTAGTCCAGCAGTGAGGTACTTTTGCCTGGACAAAATTTCAAAGTTAATGAAATTTTGGGGTGTTGTTTTGGGATGTCTAGGGACGCAGAAATCCGAGTTTTCTGACAAAAAAAAAAGGCCTGTGCTCGATTGTGGGTGGCCGAAAAACCGCGATTTTTTCGGGCTTTTTTCGGTTTTCCACCTATAACTCGAAAACTATGCCTCGTAAAGGGCTTTTTTATTTCCTTTTCGGAAAGAGCATTAAATTCTCTTCAAATTTCACTAGTCACATGTGCTTTTTGATCGAATAGCTGCTAAGTTACAGCCGTTTCAAAGTAGTTCAAATTTCTCAAAATGTACAATTTTACGGAAAAACGCATGAATATTGGAGTATTATACAGCACACCTCACTATGATGGGAATGACGAGTATAGGGGGGGGGGGGGTTGATATAGTATGTATATAAAATTGTACATTTTGAGAAATTTTAACTACTTTGAAACGGCTGTAACTTAGCAGCTATTCGGTTAAAAAGCACATGTGACTAGTGAAATTTGAAGGAAAATTTATTGCTCTTTCCGAAAATGAAATAAAAAGCTCTTTACGAGGCATAGTTTTCGAGTTATAGGCGGAAAACCGAAAAAAGCCCGAAAAAAATCTCGGTTTTTCGGCCACCCACAATCGAGCACAGGGGCGATCTTTAGGGCTTTCATGGGGCTAAAAATGGGATTTTTGAAGGATCCCAGGATGTTAAATATTTTTCGAGTAAAAATTACAGAATTTTTGAAAAAACACATTTAAAAAAAAAAAATCCCACCAAAAAAATTTTTTTTAAAATATAAAAATCCAAATAAAATTTTTTAAAATTTTTTTTATTGACAGTATTAAATGTCTGTACAAGTAACCTATATCAAAGAATAATAAACCCTTGTGTAAAATTTGCAGCGTTTTTAGAGTTTTATTTTTCTGCTCAGAAAATAATGATTATTTTTTTGAGCGATATCTTTTCGCTCAAAACGCTCTAGCTCCTAGGCTATTAAACCTACAGATCTGCGGTTGGTCTCATTCGATTCAGCGGTCAAAATACTATAAGAAACTACCTTGATCACCTCCAAAACAATATTATGGTGGCTTGTTTCTCTCCAAATATGCGAAATATATGTCGAATCCGAGGATTTCGATAAAAAATAAAACTCAAAACGCTCTAGCTCCTAGCTAAACTCATTGGATTAGACCTCTGCACCATCGGCAAACAACCTCTTTGCGAAAAAATATCGCTCAAAAAATAAAACTCAAAAAATAATCATTATTTTCTGAGTGAAAAATAAAACTCAAATTTTGATTTTGAGCGATTCCCAAAAATAAAAATTACTCAATTTCAACCCCTGATAGTCTCTGATCTTTTGTATTTTCCGTGCCGGCGGAGAAATTTGTCTTAAATGAATAATAATAGTTATTGTTCTTTCCACATACCTACAACGTCATGTTGATTAGTATCACCCTCAAGTGGTTGGGTGTCGTTGTCGTAAGGGTTGCTCAGGGACTCAACTTGTGGCCGAATCAAATTAATCACAGTTGCCGTGATTGGGTCGTACGGCGTATCATTCATCGGTTCTCCTCCTGCAAAAAGTACGATGACTTCACGTAGTGGTACACAGAGGCTCAATCATCAGATCAATGGTGGTAGTACCTACACACATAAATTATGCACTCAAGTTTACATTGGATGAAACCGTGTATCTGACCACTTACCAGTTCCTCGGTAATTTTCTTTCTCCTTCGTCAAAATCGCCTTGTCTTTGATGTTCTTCCAGTAGCATTTCAGGCTGACCTCGCCGACGCCGAAGTGGCATTGAATTCGGCTGTCAATTTCTCCCAACAAGCCGTTTTTTGCTTGCTGGTGACACCGCCGGTTTTCTTACTTTCTACTATGTGGAAGTTCTTATTAACTCCACCACTTGTTCCTTCTCGTGATGGTCGAAGTTTTTCTCCCGCTTCCTTTTATACACATTAAACAAAACGAAAACGCCGAAACGTAAAATTTAATAATAACGATATCGTCGTCGGAGCCACACACTTCGAAAACACAACACTAGCGGTCACAGTTCATTTTTCATCACCCCAAATCCTCCCCACTTTGTTCCGAAACGGACCGAGCTGATGGGAGGATGCGTCTATAAAACCAGTCTATAGACCTTACAGAGATAACTTGTGGAGGCCCGAGAGGTCGTTTGCGAAAATTGGCCGATAGTTTTAATTCGTTGCCCGCAGGCGCTACATCGGTGTTGGTCGACTATTAAGCGGAGAATCTGATTAACTTTAATCGTAGCTTAGCTCAAAAAAGTTAAGCGCCTCTTTGTGCGGTGAAACCCGTTTCGTTTTAAGCGGCAGTTTTAATCGGATACTTATGTATGTTGTGTCGATATAAGAATATAATATATTATGTAGGTATACATATTATGTATGATTCAATCTATGATGCTGAACGAGGACTGACATAAACTCAGCTTACCAATACTGCATTAAAAGGCACTCACCTGGAAAATAAAAACATGAATTAGTACAACTGATTCATAACAGGAGCTGAAGCACTTATTTCATGTACATTATAATATAATTTATGGATAGAAATCATCCACAGAAAACCACTAGTTATCTTCAACAAAAATCGATTTTAATACAACTCATTGAAAGGTTTTTTTTTTAATTGAAAGGTTTATTAGACGAAATAAAGACGCCAATACGAAACTAGGTAGAATTGGTCAAGAGAGAATTAGTGACCTCACGAAATTTGGTTTATATGCTGGTGCGTTAACTGACGGACAAGCACAATTACCACGACAATCGATAATAGTCCAGGAGCCGGGTAGAAAAATATGACTAGAGCTGGAAAGTATTTTGAAGTTTTTGAAATTTTGACAGGTCACTCAGGGGTCCTCTGGGATGTCAATGTCAAGTGTTAGACCCTGTGCTAACTTGGGGAGGAGGAAAAAACCGCGATATTTTTTACTTTTTTCGTTTTTTTGTGAATATCTCGAAAACTATTGCTCGTAGGGAAATTTTTCCCGTATACCAATAAAATGTACATTAAATTTCCTTCCGATTGCACTACCTACATTTTTATTTTGGTCCAATAGGTACTAAGATATGGCATTTTGAAAAATGCAAAATTTTTCAAAATGCGGATTTTAGCGGGAAAAAAGGCGTTTCCGCACCCATAAAATACACTAATCATCATTAATCGAGTATTCAACGTATCTACGTATACCACACGAAGTACGTATACCCTCAACCCCCCCCCCCCCCCCCCCCCCGGTGCACCGGAACCAAATTCCATAGATTAATACCTACTATTAAAAAACCTATCTTTCCCTGGAACTTTGAACGATTAGATAATATATTGCAAATTATGGAACCATCAATGTCACCCCGGGGGAGGGGGTCCGCTGACTAAGTGCATAACGTTATAATTTTAGTTAGTTTCACATTTGACGTTTGATTTCATGAAAAGAGCTGTTGAGTTCCCAAATTCTTTTTCATTCAGTGAAAAGGTGAAGGCTATGTTGATTACGTCGTTCGTCACTTTGGGGTCAATTCAATTGTGGTATTCGATGGGTACCAGAGCACGAAAGCTGCTGAACGCCATCGCAGATCATTGCTGCATTCTTCTGCAAAGTTCATAATATGAGAATATTATTCTCAGAGGCAACCACTGTCCACTCAGTGTCTCAGCCCAAATTCCTAGCCAATGATGACAACAAAAAGAATTTGATCACGCTGCTGATGGGTGAAACGGAAGCCAAGGGTATCCGAGCAATGCAGGCAGAAGAAGATGCAGATGTCATGATCGTCCAAACGGCACTAACAGAAGTTGGAAATTATGACAGTGTCACCATCATAGAGGAAGACATAGATCTGCTTGTTCTTCTGACTGCATTGAGAGGATCAATGCACATCTACTTCCAGAAAGCTGGTAAAGGCAACACAGCACCTCCCCTCTATTCTTCTCACGCCTTCAAATATAATTCGCAGGACATTTTATTCCTGTACGCCGTGAGTGGGTGCGACACCACATCTGCGCCCTTTGGAATGTGGAAGAAAAGAGTACTGCAGTACTACCACAAAAACCCCGGCCTTTCCGACTTGGTCAAGATATTTAAAGACCCACAAGCAAGCAGCTCCCAGATAACCAATGGGTGAGGCTTTCCTCGTGGGGTTGTATGGTGGAATGGAAGGAGAAAACCTGGAGGAGCTGAGGTACAGAGCCTTTTCATAGGTTGTGACAAAACCTAAATGTCAGGTGGCCCGGCTGCCACCAACAAGAGATGCAGCCAAGTATCATGCCTTCCGAACATACCTGCAGGTGCAGACGTGGATGGGGAACCACCTATTGCGCTCAGCTTGGGGGATGGCAATTGACCACACGAGGTGGGTAATCAAATTCACATTCCATTTTAATGATATTGCAGTACCCTTTTACCAACACTTAAAATATATTATGAGCACTTATGTAATGTAGTTTCCAACACTTTAAATAATATTTAAAGGAATATATTATATTATGAGCACTTTGAATACAGGACTACTTCATTATTTCATTCCTCCCCCGGGGTGACATTGATGGTTGCATATTTTATCTAATAAAGGGGTGGGGTGGGGGTTGTTGTTGGAGGGTATACCCCTATACGTACTACGTGTGGATACGTTGAATACTCGATTAATGATTATTAGTGTATTTTATGGGTGCGGAAACGCCTTTTTTTTTTTCCGGCTAAAATCCGCATTTTGAAAAATTTGGCATTTTTCAAAATGCCATATCTTGGTACCTATTGGACCAAAATAAAAATGTAGGTAGTGCAATCGGAAGGAGATTTAATGTACTTTTTAATGGTATACGGGAAAATTTTCCCTACGAGCAATAGTTTTCGAGATATTCACAAAAAAAACGAAAAAAGGTTTAAAAAATCGCGGTTTTCCCCCCCTCCCCAAGTTAGCACAGGGTCTACGAGGTCGAAAACTTAGCATTGACATCCCAGAGGACCCCTGAGTGACCTGTCAAAATTTCCAAAACTTCAAAATACTTTCCACCTGAAACTACCTACTGACTATAAGAGAAACTTTACACGATTGGTGGACAGACCCACCATTTAATATCGAATCGACCATAATCCAGACTTTACAAAACGCTATATACGACACATATTAAAAACGCTGCAAATTTTACACGAGGGTTTATTATTCTTTGATATAGGTTAATTGTACAGACATTTAATTCTGTCAATGCTGACGAAGTCACTCTTTTCAACAGCAAATCCATGATCTCAGAGAGGTTTTTAAGAAAGCCAGACAGTTTCAATTTAAATTAAAATGAACTAAATGTGAATTTTGTATGCATAATACTATCATTTTGGGAAAAAAATGTGGTAGAGATGGTCACAATTGAAGATTCAGCCAAACAGACGATAATGAGCCTTCCCCGACCACCTAATTTAACTACCCTTAGATCATTAACCGGTGCGTTCGGATTTTGGCGATCGCATGTGCACAATTTTTCAAAATTGATCAAACCTCTGTACGATGCAATGCTGCTGTTTAAAAGAAAAACAGTCGAAAATTCCAAGGGGACCAGAACAGGAGGAAGCATTTAATGAAATTAAAACAAAAATTTGCGAATCCCCGGCACTACAACCATACAACGAAGATTGGGAACCATTTTTAACTAGCAACCCTGAAACGGCGCGATGCGCCTGTCTTAAAGACGTGGGTAATGGTTGTTGTGCAAAGAAAACGGTAATTGGCGCATGAGGAATTTTTTGTTTAAAGAACCCAGAAACTAAAAAACTACATGTAATTAAATTCATTTCATGCAAATTTGATGACACGAAAGAACCTAAATCCGCTGTTTTCATGGAATTATGCGTAGTGTACTGTCTAGAAAAAACTGAACCACTTCACATTTGGACAAGTGTAACATTTTTGAATACATTTAAAACGAAGAACATTAAATTACTGAGATATATTTTATTAGTCAGAGACACCTCGAAAGTAAAGTTAGTACAATGTACTATGTCATATAAAAGGGAAATTGAATGTCCTAGCTGACTATTTATCTAGAAACCCAATTTCTGATCAAATTTTAGATGAAGAAGACTTCGAATTTAGAAGCTACATGGCACCGGAAGTAGAAAATCCAAAACAGAAAATTCAGGTTATCACTAGAGCACAGAAAGCTTTGGAGGAACAAAATCCATGGAAATTTCAACTATTAAAACATCTAGAAACCGACCCATTTTATAAAGAAATACGTGATATTTTACGAAGCAGGAAAAAATCGAACAAATCGATGATGAAGAAGGCTAAAAGGTAAAAAATGGAAAAAGACCCTTTTTCACATGAACAAGAAGAAATTATTGTACATCCCACATTCACTCAGAATCCAAATCCTAACAGAAAATAGTGCCTATATAATAGTGCCCGTTCCGCTAGGCCGCATCGTTTAGGCGCCGAGCAAAAAAATAAAATAAAATAAAATAGCGAAAAAGCGGGTTTTTGAATTGTTACCTACCCAATTTCAAGCTTGAATTATATCTTCTAAACTATTATAGGTATGCGAAAATGAATAGGGACACTTTTGTAGCAAATAAATATTATGGTGATTTTTCTGTAGGGCCTACCGTTTTCGAGTATCGGTAATTTTTTTTCGTATGTATATTTACCTACTGAAGAAGGAAATTTTTTTCATAAGTATATTCGCTCCTAACTGTTAGGAGCGAATGTTCATACGAAAAAGTTTACCTTCTTCAGCCCCCCCCCCCCCCCCCCCCCCCCGCATGAGTCTAAACCCATCGATGAAGAAACCGCTTCAGCTCCCAACATTTCCACCTAGAATCATTTATTGCCAAAGTGGTTGTTTGCCGATGGTGCAGATGTCTAATCCAATGAGTTTGGTTAGGGAGAGAGAACGACTCCTCTGCTGAATACTAAATTGTTTATTCAGGTAAACAATTATAGCGTGGGGACCGGTTTCGAGCAACTAAGCTCATCTACAGCCCTGACAAGAAAACCATTTGTCATTAGCATCAGAGAAAAATGTAAACTATAAATTATATTATACTGAAGGTATATGAACAAGCACAAATGGTGAAAATTATAACTGACGAAAACGGTCCAGAATGGTGGTACCAACTTGACAATAGTAATTTTGGAATATGGACCCACTGTTAAAATTGGCTCCATGACTGATGGCCAGTGAACCATTTGAAAATCAGTTAGGCTATACTACAAGTACTGAAAGGAGAATTGTTTATTATTCTAGTGGCAAAACAACTACTTGATATGTGAGTAATGACAAGGAGAAATTAGAGGTAAGAAAGTCAGAGGTAATTTTAAAAATGGACCCATTTGACAAGGTTATTAATTGGTACTAGGAGAGATGAAGTTGGAATTATTCTTTTTTTAAACAATTGATAAGTAAAACTACAGAAAATGATGACATACCTAGGTGACCTAGTTGACATGGTGAATTTTGAATTTATAAAGAAGGTAAATTTGAATATGAAGGTTTAAATTAATTGAATTTGTGAATCTATTTGAAGTTACTGTTGAATTTTTGAGAAGTTAAATTTTTATAAGAGTTAATTTTTCAGCAGCTTACATACTGAGGTAAATTTGAAAAAATGTTATTAAGTACATGAGGTTGGGTGAAATAGAAATATCTAGATGAGCTTACCAGAGTGACTTGAGATGGTTGAACGTACAATCAGTTCTGAACAATTATTGTGTTAGACGTCTGAGAGTTTATATAGGTAGGTACCTGAGGGGGGGCTGAGGGATTACCTCCGGCGGTATCCTTTGAGTGTTTTGAAAGGAAACCGACATTAATACCAGAAATTCCGAGTTTGATTTTGAGAGTGGAGAACCGTTATTGAGGGGTGGTTATTGGGGATATTTGAGAAGGCTCAAGTATGAATTTTAAAGTATGAATTTTTAAAATTACCTCTGACTTTCTTACCTCTAATTTCTCCTTGTCATTACTCACATATCAAGTAGTTGTTTTGCCACTAGAATAATAAACAATTCTCCTTTCAGTACCAGTAGTATAGCCTAACTGGTTTTCAAATGGTTCACTGGCCATCAGTCATGGAGCCAATTTTAACAGTGGGTCCATATTCCAAAATTACTATTGTCAAGTTACCACCATTCTGGACCGTTTTCGTCAGTTATAATTTTCAACATTTGTGCTTGTTCATATACCTTCAGTATATAATAATTTAGAGTTTACATTGTTAATATAATTTTATAGTTTTTCTCAGATGCTAATGACAAATGGTTTTCTTGTCAGGGCTGTAGATGAGCTTAGTTGCTCGAAACGGGTCCCCACGCTATAATTGTTTACCTGAATAAACAATTTAGTATTCAGCAGAGGAGTCGTTCTCTCTCCCTAACCAAACTCATTTATTGCCAAGACTGAAAGGATTTGAGTCACTCACCCCAATCACGAGCGTTGGTTCGGTAACTTCCGGAGAGCGTCGAAATAACCCGTCATGGCGATTTCCAGCAACTTGCTCTTGTTGATTCGAAAGGCTCTTGGCCGGAGTTTGAAACATGTCCTGAAACAACGGAAGGTTTTTAAGCTCATCCACCTGGCAACCCTCGGTAGACCCTGATTCACCCCAGTGCTTACCACGAATGCCATGGGTTCTTCCTTTTACGAGGTCGTCGATACCCTGAAGTTCTTGTCGGAGAGTTTGACTTTTGATTTCCGACCAATCACATCGTCCCATCCTTGTTTTTTACATCCTAAGCAAAAGACTATGGCAATCACCAAGCACCGCCCACGTTGTTCACACTAAGTGTGTTTTCCAAGTCTTGGAAAAGCCACTTACGGTTATTAGTGTCTCCTCAGCTGCCTTTTTTCGGTAGTTTCGCCCTTTTTTTCCTGAGCCTCGGCCGAGTCGTTCGCCAGCACCCTCGAGGTGTTTGGAAAGCTCCCGGGCGAACTCGAGATGGGGAGGGAAACGGCATCGGTGTGTCACGGTAGCCATCGAGCCTGGAAAGATAAAACAAAATTAAATTTAATGTCCATTGCAGGTTGACTCCCAGAGATGACCTAAGAAAAGAAGAACGTGGAAGCTAGTCACTGCTGGGAGTTTTCAGGCGGTTCTCAACAGGGCTACTTATTACATGGATCCACCTCCAGCTGTCCGCTAAGGGGGGAGGGGACACTTCCCATCTTGGACAGGACCAAACGCTCAACCCCTGTTATGGGGGAGGATGCATGAGAGCACGAATATTGGGAGGTGTCGCTCCATCAGTTATCCCAAAACGACGACGCTTCTAAGGTAAGGGTTTTCTCGTTTATCCGCTTTGTAGGTCGCATACTGCGTCTCCGAGTGAGACGCGTAGATCAAGGGTCGAGGGTAGCTCGCATACTATAATGGTACCCAGGCTACGGGTGGCGGAACCTTGAAATAGCGTTAAGCTGCAGAATTATAATGTACCACCCCTTATATAAAATCTAAAATCAATCAGCTTTCACACGGAAAAAATAGAATTAGGATCGGACGAACCATTCCCGAGTTATGGGCTAAAATGTGCGAAAACACGTTTTTGCCAAAATTTGTCTTTTGTTTGCCATGCCTGCCCCTCCCTTATCATCAAAGTAGCTCAAATCAAAATCTCATGAAATAGCTGCGATGGGACATTTGAACGGCTTTCACGAGGAAAAAAAAAAAAAAAAATTAGGAATCTGGCAAATAGTTTCTGAGCTACAGCCGATAACGTTCTGAACGTGGGTTTCCGCTTACCAATCGTAAGCGGTTTTGGTTAAAATGTTTACTCGGTTCCTATAGAGCTCGAATTCTAGGAGATTCAATGTAATTTTGATTACCTATAATATAGGTATTATACACGGGTGTCAGGAATGGAAAATAGGTAGGTTTGACTAGGGTGCCGACCAATTTGCGATATGTCAGCATTTGGAGAAACACTTGAACAAAAAAAGCCTGTCATCGCCGAAATCCTAAAACTTCATGAGCGTGATTGCCCCCTCGAAATGGCCATTTTCAGCAAAGGGGAAAATACTCACGTCTAAATCTATAGATTTCTTTTTTCTATATTCTCTATATGTTTGAAAATTAAAGTACATTCTAGCTAAAATGCACCTTGAACCATTTAAAAATTTCTCAGTTACATGATGCTGCTTTACAGAATGAAATTTTACTCCCAAAGCTCCAGAACGTATACTAACATCTATACATGCATGTGGGCCAAGTATACTATGTATCCGTGTGTATATGTGTCGGTAAGGGTGTATGGGAAAGAGAGAGGGGTTCTCTGGAGAATGAAAATCGCAGTGATACGCGCGGATACAAAAATTAAACTTTTATCTGAATTTTTTATCTGAAACTTTTATCTGAATTTTTCTGAATTTTTATCTGAATTGTTTATTGTTGTCATTCTGTAAAGCAGCATCAAGGTAACTGAGAAATTTTTAAATGGTTCAAGGTGCATTTTAGTTAGAATATACTTTAATTTTCAAACATATAGAGAATATAGAAAGAATAAATCTATAGATTTAGACGTGAGTATTTTCCACTTTGCTGAAAATGGCCAATTTCGAGGGGGCAATCACGCTCATGAAGTTTTAGGATTTCATGACAGGCATTTTTTGTTCAAGTGTTTCCCCAAATGCTGACATATCGCAAATTTGTCGGCACCCTAGTCAAAACTATTTTCCATTCCAGACACCCGTGTATATTATAATATACTATTATAATATTATTATTACTATTATATTATTATATTATAATAATATAGGTAATATAATACCTATAATATAGGTATTATAATATAATAGGCACTATTATATTATAATAGTGCCAGATCCGCTAGGCCGCATCGTTTAGGCGCTGATCAAAAAAATAAAATAAAATAAAATTGCGAAAAAGCAGGTTTTTGAATTGTTACCTACCCACTTTCAAGCTTGAATTATGTCCTCTAAACTATTATTATAATAGTTTAGGTTATTACCTACTAGTTTAAATTATTACTATAATAGGTATGCGAAAAATGAATAGGGACACTTTTGTAGCAAATATGGTGAGCTTCATTTTCTATATAGATGTTTTTTCTGTATGGCCTACCATTATCGAGTAACTCGAAAGGTAATTTTTTTTTCGTATATATATTTACCTTCTTCACCCCCCCCCCCCCCCCCCACACACACACACACACACACCCCGCATGAGTCTAAAACCATCGATGAAGAAACCGCTTCAGCTCTCAACATTTCCACCTAGAATCATTTATTGCATATACACTCACCTTTGAAATACAATTTATCACGGCCGACGAAGACTGGCAACCCTCGGTAGACCCGGATTCACCACGGTGCCAGCACTCTCGAGGTGTTTGGAAAGCTCCCGGGCGAACTCGAGATGGGGAGGGAAACGGCATCGGTGTGTCACGGTAGCCATCGAGCAGGGCCTGGAAAGATAAAACAAAATTAAATTTAATGTCCATTGCAGGTTGACTCCCAGAGATGAGCTAATGAATGCCCTATAGATCGCCACAGTGAAATCGTATCGTTCCGGGACCCCCATAAATGGATTCTACGTCCAAAAAATACTTCAAAAACGACACCTAACTCGATCCCATACCCCAAAGCCTTCAAACCCCCTCCTGTAGCCCCATTTTAGCCCCATAGCGCCCCACGGGTTTGGGCGATCGGACTGAAACCCTTGCAGGCACAACTAAATGGTAAACTAAGTATTTTGTCAAAAGTTCAGATTTTAAAACAAATTCCTACTGCCCAAAACGGCCCGGACGGCGTACGGCGGACGGACATTTCGGATTTTGAATGTAGACCTCTTGAAACGGATAATGTCAAATTTTGAGGCCGATCGGAGTCTCGACCCTCGCGAAAACATTGGTATTATTCCAAGAATAATAAACCAAAATACGACGAAAACTACACGTAACTCGACACCAATAATTATTATGAGGCTAATTCAATAACTGCAAATTGTACACAAGGGTTTATTATTCTGTGTTGTAGGTTACTTGTACGAAAATTGATTCTGTGTTAATAAGAAAAATAGGTAGGTATTTAAAAATACATAAATAAAATTAAAAAATCTGTACATTGTTCGAACAGATGTGGGACCTCTAAAAATGGATTATGCGTCCAAAATTACTCGGAAAATATTTGACCTCCTGGGATCCTTCAAAAATCCATTTACAGCCCCATGATAGCCCAATCGCCACAGTGAATTCGAATCGTTCTGGAACCCCCGAAAATGGATTTCAGGTCTAAAAATACTTCGAAAAAGACACCTAATTCGACCTCATAGCCGAAACCCTTAAAAAAAACCTCCCGTAGCCCATTTTTAGCCCCACAGAGCCCCACGGGTTTGGGCTATCTGGCTGCAGACCATGCGGGCACAACTAGATGGTAAACCCAGTAATTTGTCAAAATAAAAGATTTAAAAAAAAAACTCCTACTGCCCCAAAAGGCTCGGACGGCGCGCCGCGGCGGACGATATCTACCTCCCCTCCTTATCATTTCACCGCGCATGAACTCACCCTCTTGAAAACGAAGTTTGTCTCTCGATCCATTTTTCTCTGTCCGAGAAACCGCTTGTCCATGAGGAGACAGCAATGTCACCTGCTAGGTAGGCAGAGCTCTTCCCGATCCTGGTGGCCAGCTCGCATCTCCTAAAATTAAAACACAACATCAACAACACGAAACATCCTCAAAACGAAAAGTTTCTAGAGCAATGGTGGTTTCTAGATCTGACGCAGAAGGATGTTGAATTCAGAAATGAAGTGGTCGACCTTTGGTTGTTCATGGAGATTACTTTTGGGTACCAAAGTAGATTTACTGGTTTGGGCTAGTTCTGTGTTGTAAATATTGGACCGAGGATGCACGTGCTATCTGAAGCTCACTCCATCAGTAAACCAGCAGAAGTCAGTTGACCACTTCATTTCCGAGTTCCTGGACCTTACAGATTCTACACTAATATCTGTTATTACGTAAGGTCAGCCTGAGACAAAATGTACCTCAACAGATACAACTACTGTCCCACAACTGGGCCACAAGAATATTGCGCTCCGACCCTGAGCTCTAGCGGAGGAAATCGAACTACTGATCTCACGAAATTTCCCCCTTCCATCATTTTTTTCCCTTCGTAATGGCAACACTTCTCGTTTTCTCCCCTCAAACAGTACGTTATCGATGGTGGGTTCCTCTTACATAAAGTCACCTGGCCAGATCAAACAACATTTTCCGAAATTTGTGTGGTTTGTCCGAAAAAGATAACGTTTTCCTCTTGAAACCGGGAAGAGACAAAAATCCACCAACACCCTATGCTCCCCGCCTTGCTGTGGAGAATAAGGGTCCATTCACACTGCCCGCGATTTGGGCGAAGCGAAGAGAAGCGAAGCGAAAGCGGTTACGCGCGAAAAAGACAAAACACCGCGCGAGTAAGGTTTTTGAATGGGAGGATGGGACGGGCGTTCACACCCCGAGCGGGCGGGAGCGGGTGGAAGAGGTTTGTCGCGAGTTGTCTGATGCAATCGCAAGGAACCTTGCGATTTAAAGCGAGTTCAGGGAGAGGACGTGGATTTCGGGCTTTTCTTTTCTTTTTTATTCGTTGATTTGTCCTCAATTCTTTTTTGTAAATACGATGGACATTGAAAGGTTAATTTGTTGTGTTCATCAACGTCCGGCACTGTGGGATTTTCACTATTTTCTAATAAAAACACTATTTTCTAATAAAAGTAATAAACACAATAAACGTAATAAAAGTAATAAACACAAATTTTAAATAAAAATTTTAAATACAAATTTTAAATAAAAATTTTAAATACAAATTTTAAACAAAAAAATTTTAAATACAAAATTTTAAATTTTAAATAAAAAAGTTTTAAATAAAATAAAAAGTTTTAAATAAAAATTTTTTAAATAAAATAAAAAGTTTTAAATAAAAAAGTAATAAATATAAATAAAAGTAATAAACACAAATTTTCTAATAAAAGCACTATTTTCTAATAAAACAAATTCACGGGGTTCATTTCGAACGACATGTTCGTGAGACGGCAATCATTCGACTGACCTACTCGCCTGTAATCGCTAGCAATGTGAACACTTCATCGCTTCGCTTCGCTTCGGAATTCGCGCCCTCTTTCGCTTCGCTTCGCATCGCGGGCAGTGTGAATCAACACTTAGAGTAAAACCATCGCGGATAACATCCTCTTCTTACACGCCATGAGCGGCTGTGACCCAACCTCTGCACCATATAACGAGGGGAAAGTCAAGTTTCTCAAAGCACTCTCAAAAAAACCCGGACTTGCGACGTTGTAATAAGTGCATTCAAGAAAACAGCCGAGCAATACCACAAGCCTTTGCACTAGTGCATTTTGTAGCAAATTTGATGTACTTTCATTAAAAATGAATCTAGCGACATAACAACTCTATACAAAATTTTGTATAGAGTTGTCATGTCGCTAGAACGCATAGTTTCGGAGAAATAAGCGAAAAGTCAAAAATAGTGCCAAAATGTCGAGGTTTTTTGCGATTTTGACAATGTTCCGGGCAAAAATCCTGTCAGCAAACCTCAGATTCGTGTTCAGCGACCCAAAAAACATATAGGAACGTGGTGATTACGACTATTACTAAACTTTCTGCTAACTTTTCTAATTTGCCTGGAGTAATGGGGTTTCATAGCTTTTGGTTTATTATTCTTGGAATAATACACCTATTTTTCGCGAGGGGGTTGAAGACTCCGATCGGCCTCAAAATTTGACCTTATCCGTTTCAAAATCCGAAATGTCCGTCCGCCGTACGCCGTCCGGGCCGTAGGAATTTTTTTAAAAATCTGAAATTTTGACAAAATACTTGGTTTACCATCTAGTTGTGCCCGCTATATCCTCTAAACTATTATTATAATAGTTTAGGTTATTACCTACTAGTTTAAATTATCACTATAATAGGTACCTATGCGAAAAATGAATAGGGACACTTTTGTAGCAAATATGGTGAGCTTCATTTGCTATATAGATGATTTTTCTGTATGGCCTACCATTATCGAGTAACTCGAAAGGTAATTTTTTTTCCGTATATATATTTACCTTCTTCAGCCCCCCCCCCCCCCCCCCACTCTCCCCGAATGAGTCTAAAACCATCGATGAAGAAACCGCTTCAGCTCTCAACATTTCCACCTAGAATCATTTATTGCATATACACTCACCTTTGAAATACAATTTATCACGGCCGACGAAGACTGGCAACCCTCGGTAGACCCGGATTCACCACGGTGCCAGCACTCTCGAGGTGTTTGGAAAGCTCCCGGGCGAACTCGAGATGGGGAGGGAAACGGCATCGGTGTGTCACGGTAGCCATCGAGCCTGGAAAGATAAAACAAAATTAAATTTAATGTCCATTGCAGGTTGACTCCCAGAGATGACCTAAGAAAAGAAGAACGTGGAAGGTAGTCACTGCTGGGAGTTTTCAGGCGGTTCCCAACAGGGCTACTTATTACATAGATCCACCTCCAGCTGTCCGCTAAGGGGGGAGGGGACACTTCCCATTTTGGACAGGACCAAACGCTCAACCCCTATTATGGGGGAGGATGCATGTGAGCACGAATATTGGGAGCTGTCGCTCGATCAGTTATCCCAAACTTGGGCAGAAGGAATTTATTTTTAAATCTGAAATTTTGGCAAAGTACTTGGTTTAACATCTAGTTGGGCCCGCAAGGTTTTCAGTCCGATCGCCCAAACCCGTGGGGCGCTATGGGGCTAAAATGGGGCTACAGAAGAGGGTTTTTTGAAGGCTTTTAGCTATGGGATCGAGTTAGGTGTCGTTTTCGAAGTATTTTTGGACGTAGAATCCATTTTTGGGGGTCCCGGAACGATCCGATTTCACTGTGGCGATCTTCAGGGCTTTCATGGGGCTAAAAATGGGATTTTTGAAGGATCCCAGGAGGTTCAGTATTTTTCGAGTAAAAAATAAAGAATTTTTGAAAAAAACATTTTTGAAACAAAAAATAAAAAAATAACTTTTTTTTGGAATATAAAAATCCATTTTTTTTTATTTTTATTGGTTTACTTATAATTCTTGGAATAATACACCTATGTTTTCGCGACGGGGGTCGACGACCACGATCGGCCTCAAAATTTGACATTATCCGTTTCAAGAGGTCTACATTCAAAATCCGAAATGTCCGTCCGCCGTCCGGGCCGTTTTGAGCAGTAGGAATTTTTTTACAAACCTGAAATTTTGACAAAATACTTGGTTTACCATCTAGTTGTGCCCGCAAGGTTTTCAGCCCGATCACCCAAACCCGTGGGGCGCTATGGGGCTAAAATGGGGCTATGGGAAGGGGTTTGGCTATGGGATCGAGTTAGGTGTCGTTTTCTAAGTATTATTGGACGTAGAATCCATTTTTGGGGGTCCGAGAACCATCCGATTTCACTGTGGGAGTCAATGGGGCTTTCATGGGGCTGCAAGTGGGACTTTTGAATGATGGCAAGAAGTCAAATAAGTCAAATATCTTCAATTTATCAGCCGAATAGATGAAATGGAGAGAACAATTTGAATTTAAAAAAAACGCTGCAAATTTTACATAAGGGTTTATTATTCTTTGATATAGGTTACTTGTGCAGAAATTAAATTCTGTAAATGAAGAAAATTAAAAAAAAAAAAATTTAAATTTTTATATCTCAAAAAGTTTTTTTGGATTTTTTTTATTTTCAAAAATTATTTAGCTTTTACTCGAAAAATATTTAACCTACTGGGATCCTTCAAAAATCCCATTTTTAGCCCCATGAAAGCCCTATAGATCGCCACAGTGGAATTGGATCGTTTCGGGACCCCCAAAAATGGATTCTAAGTCCAAAAATACTTCGAAAACGACAACTAACTCGACCTCATAGCCAAAGGCCTTCAAAAAACTCCTCCTGTAGCTCCTTTTTAGCCCTATTGCGCCGGAAACAATTTTTGTACTCAGGAGAAATTTTATGGAACCACTGTAGAATCTCTCGGTAAGGGATACAAAAATAATATTTTTGTATCCCTTACCGAGAGATTCAAAATATCATTTTGAAAAAAAAAATCAATCTGTGATTCACAGAGGAAATTTTCCGCTGTGAATCACAGATTGATTTTTTTTTAATTTAATACCCTGCCAAGTGTATTGGCAGTGTATGAGCTTCCTCGTCCCAAGTTCAAAATGAACGTAGTTGTCACTGTAACAAGAAAATTACGTTCGCGCATGCGCAGGTAGTACCACTGATTCAATCGTGATGAAACTGATAGGGAACCATCTAGGGCTATACCCACACAATTCCTGAAAATTTGATTGAAATGCGATCAAAATTGTAGGAGTTATGGCTGTGGCAAGGAAATTACGTTCGCGCATGCGCTGAGCGTACCGCTGATTCAATCGTGATGAAACTGACAGGGTCCGATCTAGAGCTATACGCACACAATTCCTGAAAATTTGATTGAAATCCTATCAAAATTGAGAAAGATATGTCTGTTTCAAGAATTTCACGTTAGCGCATGCGCAGAGCGTACCGCCGATTCAATTGTGATGAAATTCGTATGGGACCTCAAGGAGCCTGATCCGCATAATCCCTCAAAATTTGAGCTAAATTCATTCAAAATTGTGGAAAATATGGCTGTAACAAGGAAATGGACAGACCGACAGACACGGAACTTAATTTGTTCAGTAGGCTATGAAACGCAAAATGCGAGTGGAAATTTTGAATTCGGACAACAAAAATTTTTTTTCTCCCGAAAGTGAACACAAGGCTTCCGCTGCTTCGCAGACTCGGAAGCAAAACTGTGGTTTACACAGTCCTACGAGTGTTCAAAGCTACAGTTGGCACAAAGCTGTAGCGTCCTAAACCACTTTTCATCCTAGGCTTGTCAGTCCTATCCAGAACCAAGTTGGAAGTTTAGGACGCTTTAGCCTAGGAAATTGGTTTAGGACTCAATAGCGGAGAAAACACCCATAATCTGGGGATAGGACCAACCTTTCAAATATTCCTGAAGGTGTTTGAATTGGCTTAGGACGTTCCTAGTTAGCTCAAAAAATACAATAAATCAAGACCTATTCAGAGCACTAAAAATCTCGAAATCGCGATTTTGTGGGTTAGGACGCTCTTCCTTAGGACGGCAGAATAGTAAAAATACTAATGGCAGGTAGCCATGTATAATAGGTAGAACAATCAAACATTTAGATTGTACATAAGAAATCAATCTCTAAGGAAATAATTGACGTTAACGAATACAGCCATACCGGAACATAAGCCTAGTTATTAGGTAAACTAGTTTACCTGCTAGCTAGCACTCAGACCTTCTTGGAATAATATACCTATGTGATCGCGACGGAGGTCAACTACTCGGATCGGGCACAGAAATATCCTCCACCAACAGTCATTGCCGTGAGCATGTTCTTGACAACCCCAGGTTTGGTTTCAGCTAACTTACCTACCTACCTCGAAAATAAGTTCGATCTTCCCCCTTGATGGTTTCCAAACGAAATTCTAGATCGTCCAGCACACCCCATTTTCACGCAAAAACGCGAACGATACCTAGCGGAAAAATCACTCGTAACACACTCCCACGTCAACAATGTAAAAACCCCAGAACGGAACACCGCAAACTCCCAGCTTCCGTGAAGGCAAATTCCTGCAAGATCGCGTTCCGTTGGCTCACAGAGTAACAGAGAGCATAGTAGTGTACGGAGTAACAGAGTGCGTTGGCTGCACTCCCAATTGGAAGAAAGGGAAGTGGAGTGCGGTAGGGGGGCGGGCTGTTCAAGAACGCTATCACGAACCTGTCCAAAATTCCTGGAAGTCACAGAACTTTGCACCCTCGTGGATCCTAAAATCCCTCACGTTATCTCTCCCACTCCTACAAAAAACCGAACGATCTGGTGTAAAGTTATAGATTTTAGGAGATATTAGACCAATTCAACCTATCTATATTTGCCAAATGACTCGATTTACGAATTAAAGAGTCAAAAACAGACGAAAATTACGGTAAGTAGTAGTCGGAAATGTGTAATCCACTGATTTATCAATACGATTCGACCCGTAAGGACCAAGATAATGTACGGGCGTGATTTAATTTTGGTTTAAGTGGACTGTATGGTAATAAATGGCAACGATTTTGATCAAGAAAATTAATTTGGAGATGCACGGTTTATGAACATACCAATAGTCGAAGGCGATCTCCTGACCGATTGCGCAGCCTGGATGACTTCGGTGATTTTCTCTGGTAGCGCATAAACACTCGCTAACGAGGGATGGAAGCAAAATTGGTGAATTTTGGTGTTAACCCTTCAGAACTCATAATAACGGGACGTGAAGGAAATTACACGTGAGATGGTTCATAGAGGACTGCCCAGAGGGCTGGAAAAGGACTCGACGCTCGGTCGCATGTTGCGACTTGAAACACCGACCCTTCTTTGCGCATGCGCTTGGCCGGGTTGAGGGAAACCTACACTGGAAAGTTGCTACACCCCCCCCCCCCCCCCCTAAAGCGGATATGATCACCCTTCACGCTCTCTCCCTTCCTTGGTGAATTAAGAAGCCCCTACTATAGTCCAGTCAAAATCGACACTAAAATCGCTAAATTCGCAAAACGAGATGTATCTCTGCTTTTTTAATAATATTAAGTTGTTCGGACCCATTAGGGTAGCGTATACCCAATTTTGCAACTTCCCAAAAGCTGTGCTTCACGCGTAGCACACGAAAAACCGCGATTTTTTCGGCCTTATTTCAGTTTTTGCTCTATATCTAATAAACTATGCATTTTTCGTCGGAAGGCAATATATACGTTTTTAAAGAGCATTAAATGTGTGACAATTTAGGCCCAACCGGAGCTGAATAGGTCAATTAGTTCCAGAGTTATGGCACTTTGAAAATAGGCCATTTTTCCCAAAATGCGAACATTTTAGTTGACCTGAAGACAGCGGAAGCACGATTTTCAGAGCGTTTTCGGTTGTAGCTCAAGAACTATTGTTCAGATTCCGAATTTCTGTTTTTCTCGTGAAAGCTTAATAAATTCCCAATCGCAGCTATTCCATGTGAAATTTTGATTTGAGCTTTGATAAGGGAGGGGCAGGCGCGGCAAACAAGTGGCGAATTTCGAACAAACCGTGTTTCTTTGCACATTTTTGCATATAACGCGGGAACGGTTGGTCCGATCTTACTTTTCATTTTTTAGGTGAAAGCTGATTAAATTTTATACAGGAGACGGCACATTGCATGTCTATTGAAACAATAAAAGTGCCATTTGCATTCGTCGGAAAGGGTGGAAACAAGATATTTGACACTCTACCACCACGTTTTTCGGAAGATTTTCTTCTCTCCCTCCAAGACTATTTCTCCGATCGCAATTTCATTATCCCCACGCTTTTTAAAATTTAATCAGCTTTCACCGAAAAAAAAAAAAAAAAATGTAAGATCGGACCAACCGTTCCCGCGTTATAGGCAAAAATGTTCTTAGAAACACGGTTTGTTCGAAATTCGCCACTTGTTTGCCGCGCCTGCCCCTCCCTTACCAACGCTCAAATCAAAATTTCACATGGAATAGCTGCGATTGGGAATTTATTAAGCTTTCACGAGAAAAAAAAGAAATTTGGAATCTGAACAATAGTTCTTGAGCTACAACCGAAAACGCTCTGAAAATCGTGCTTCCGCTGTCGTCAGGTCTTTAAGTAAAATGTTCGCATTTTGGAAAAAATTGCCTATTTTCAAGGTGCCATAACTCTGGAACTAATTGACCTATACAGCTCCGGTTGGGCTTAAATTGTCACACATTTAATGCTCTTTGAAAACTTTTAGTGCCTTTCGACGAAAAATGCATAGTTTATTAGATATAGAGCAAAAACTGAAATAAGGACGAAAAATCGCGGTTTTTCGTGTGCTACGCGTTAAGCACAGCTTTTGGGAAGCTGCAAAATTGGGTATACGCTACCCTAATGGGTCCGAACAACATATTAAAAAACGCTGCAAATTTTACACAAGGGTTTATTATTCTTTGATAGGGATTATTCTTTTATAGGTTACTTGTAGGTAGGTACCTACATAAATTTAATTCTGTCAATGAAAAAAAACTTTTTGTGTGGATTTTTACTTATATTTAAAAAAAAATTGGGAGGGGGGGGGGGGAATTTTTCAAAAATGTTTCTTCAAAAATTCTTTATTTTTTACTCGAAAAATATTTAACCTCCTGGGATCCTTCAAAAATGCCATTTTTAGCCCCATGAAAGCCCTATAGATCGCCATTGTGAAATCGGATCGTTCCGGGACCCCCAAAAATGGATTCTACGTCCAAAAATACTTCGAAAACGACACCTAACTCGATCCCATAGCTAAAAGCCTTCAAAAAAACCTCGCATAGCCCCATTTTAGCCCCATAGCACCCCACGGGTTTGGGCGATCGAAGTGAATACCTTGCGGGTACAACTAGATGGTAAACCAAGTATTTTGTCAAAATTTAAGATATAAAAAAAAATCCTACTGCCCAAAACGGACCGGACGGTGGACGGCGTACGGCAGACGGACATTTCGAATTTAGAATGTAGACCTCTTGAAACGGATAATGTCAAATTTTGAGGCCGATCGGAGTCGTCGACCCCCGTCGCGAAAACATACATGTATTATTCCAAGAATAATAAACCAAAAGCAGAGATACATCTCGTTTTGCGAATTTATTATCGATTTTGACTGGACTAATAATATTAGATCTATCTATACCACTAATTCTCATCGTCTCTGTCTGTGTGTCTGTATGTCAATCGCCTACTCTGACTAAACGGTAAGCCCTAAAAATACGCCGATTTTGGTTTATTATTCTTGGAATAATACCTATGTTTTCGTGACGGGGGTCAATGACTCCGATCGGCCTCAAAATTTGACATTATCCGTTTCAAGTGGTCTAGATTCCAAAACCGAAATGTCCGTCCGCCGTACGCCGTCCGCCGTCCAGGCCGTTTTGGGCAGTAGGAATTTTTTTTAAAATCTGAAGTTTTGACAAAATACTCGGTTTACCATCTTGTTGTGCCCGCAAGGTTTCAGCCCGATCTCCCAAACCCGTGGGGCGCTATGGGGCTAAAATGGGGCTACAGAAGGTGGTTTTTGAAGGCTTCTGGCTATGGGATCGAGTCAGGTGTCGTTTTCGAAGTATTTTTGGACGTAGAATCCATTTTTTGGGGTCCCGCAGCGATCCGATTTCACTGTTGCGATCTATAGGGCTTTCATGGGGCTACAAATGGGATTTTTGAAGGATCACAGGAGGTTAAATATTTTTCGAGTAAAGAATAAAGAATTTTTGAAAAAACCATTTTTTTCGAAAAAAAAAATCCAAAAAAAAAAATTTGTTTGAAAAAAAAAAAAAATCCAAAAAAATTTTTTTTCCAACATTTTTTCTTTTGACACAGAAATAATTTTGGTTTATTATTCTTGGAATAATACACCTATGTTTTCGCGACGGAGGTCGACGACTCGGATCGGCCTCAAAACTTGACATTATCCGTTTCAAGAGGTCTACATTCAAAATCCGAAATGTCCGTCCGCCGTCCGCCGTACGCCGTCCGCCGTCCGGGCCGTTTTGGGCAGTAGGAATTTTTTTTTAAATCTGAAATTTTGGCAAAATACTTGGTTTACTATCTAGTTGTGCCCGCAAGGTTTTCAGTCCGATCGCCCAAACCCGTGGGGCGCTATGGGGCTAAAATGGGGCTACATGAGGGGTGTTTTGAAGGCAAAAGCTATGGGATCGAGTTAGGTGTCGTTTTCGAAGTATTTTTGGACGTAGAATCCATTTTTGGGGGTCCCGGAACGATCCGATTCCACAGTGGCGATCTATAGGGCTTTCATGGGGCTAAAAATGGGATTTTTGAAGGATACCTGGAAGTTAAATATTTTTCGAGTAAAAATTAAAGAATTTTTGAAAAAGACATTTTTGAAAAAAAATCCCTCTAAAAAATTTTTTTTGAAATATAAAAATCCAAAAAAAATTTTTTTTTTTTAATTTTTTTATTGATAGAATTAACTGTCTGTACAAGTAACCTATATCAAAGAATAATAAACCCTTGTGTAAAATTTGCAGCGTTTTTCTTATCGTCTCTGCCGACCGTTTAAGTGTATCTAGGGGGGTCGAGAACCCCCCCGGCCGAGCTATGCATTGTCCGACGAAAACTACTATACCTATGAGTTTTTAAATAGCTTAAATATGTGACAATTTAAGCTCAACCGGTCCGATTCCAATTGACCTACACAGCTCCGGTTGAGCTTAAATTGTCACATAATATGTGACATAATATTAAATATTATTTAATGCTATTTAAAAACTCATATAGTAGTTTTCGTCGGACAATGCATAGTTTATTAGATATAGAGCAAAAACTGAAATAAGGCCGAAAAAATCGCGGTTTTTCGTGTGCTACGCGACCCTAACAACATATTAAAAAATCAGAGATACATCTCGTTTTGCGAATTTATTGTCGATTTTGACTGGGCTACTGGGTCACCACAATGGGGGAGAGAAAATTCCCACAATGGGTTGCACATCATACTTACCAAATATATTCAAGAGTCAATAACAAAAACTCAACACAAAAAAAAAAAAAAAAAAAAAGAGAATTATCGTTAAATTCAACACACAAAAATAAAAGGGCTTATCCCCTTCACTGCATAATTTTTTTATATTATAAAAAAAGGGATTACCTATAGTTTAGCGAACCTGCCAGCCTCCCGAGCCAGGGATGATCCTCCTTTCAACCAAATTTCCGCCGACGATACAATTATTTTTGTAAAAAGGTAAACCGACGCCCTCGCGGGGTTTTACGCGAATATCCACGAACCGAAAACCTTTCGCTACCTTTCGACTCGCCGCTGAACGTGAACTGACTGACTGAACTGCAGCCTGCTCTGGATGTATGTAGGGATCGGACCGATGTTCGATGTTCAACATCGATGTTGTGGAACATCGATGTTTATCGAACATCGATGGTGACCCTACCGATGTTATCGCAACATCGTTGTTTCAGCCTTGCAACATGCGATGTTGAATTGGCGGAAGACATTTATGAAATTTCTTCCTCAAAATTATAATTGTTTTTATAATGAGAAACAACTGAAAACATCAGGGAACACGGCGAACTTAAAATGCAACATTTTTAGCATTCACCCATTGTTATTGAACAAGCGGGAAGGGGGAAAACCAGTGATGCCAGATAATTTTGGGCTGTTTCCCCTAGATCGACTTCGAATATCCCTAGATTGAGACAAAAATCCGTAGATCAAGGTGGAAAATTCCCTGAAAAAATCAGTAGATTTTTTTTAAGCAAAAATTATTTTAAAAAAATTAGTAGTATATCAATATTAGTAGTATATCAATAGTATATCAATCCTATTGATATTATCGCCCCAAAAACTAAGGAGTGTTTGATATTATTACCTATTTATTGACTAAATTGAGATTATTTGGCGGGGTTTTTGTCTTCCGTCAGAAGATGTAGGTAGGTACCTACTCGTTTCAGTGAAAATTATCTCCATCTACTGCCTACACTTTATTATTTTTTATTTTTTTATTTTTATATTTCAAAAAAATATTTTTTGGGGGTTTTTTCTTTTCAAAAAATTTTTGAAAAAAATAAAATAAAATAAATTTAAAAAAATAAAGAATTTTTGAAAAAAAAAAACATTTGATTTTATTTGATTTTTTATTCAAAAATTCTTTATTTTTTACTAGAAAAATATTTAACCTCCTGGGATCCTTCAAAAATCCCATTTTTAGCCCCATGAAAGCTCTATAGATCGCCAGAGAGAAATCGGATCGTTCCAGCACCCCCAAAAATGGATTCTACGTCCAAAAATACTTCGAAAAAGACACCTATCTCGATCGCATAGCCAAAAGCCTTCAGAAAACGCCTCCCATAGCCCCATTTTTTCCCCATAGTGCCCCACGGGTTTGGGCGATCGGACTGAAAACCTTGCGGGCACAACTAGATGGTAAACCACGTATTTTGTCACAATTTCAGATTTTTAAAAAAATTCCTACTGCTCAAAACGGCCCGGGCATTTCGGATTTAGAATGTAGACCTCTTGAAATGGATAATGTCAAATTTTGAGGCCGATCCGAGTCGTCGACCTCCGTCGCCAAAACATAGGTGTAGGTACCTATTATTCCAAGAATCGGTAATAAACCAAAACAAAAAATGTTGAAAAAACATTTTTTGAAAAAAAAAATCAAAAAAATCAAAATACTGTACGTGCAAATAGCTTTTTATTCGTAGGTACTGTACCTGCAAATAGCTTCTTATTCGTAGGTACCTACTGTACCTGCAAATAGCCTCAACCTGAAAAAAATTTTGATTCAATTAAAAAAGTTTTGTTTTTCTTGTTAAGTTTGTGGACGGATGTGGGACCCCTAAAAATGAATTCCACGACCTAAAATCTAAGAAATTTAACACCCCACTCATAGCCAAAAACCATTTTAAAAACGCTGCAAATTCTACACAAGGGTTTATTATTCTTTGATATTTGATATAGGTTACTTGTGCGAAAACTAATTCTGTTTCAAAGAAAAAAATTTGTGACGGGAGGGGGGGGGGGGGGGTTTCTTTTTCAAAAAATTTTTTTTTTTTTTTTTAACTCGGTAAATACCTATTTGACGATACGTAAATACCAGTGGATACGAAAACAATCCTAAATAAACGAACAATTTATTGTATTTTATATTTCAGTTGCAATTGTTTCTATGATTTAAAAGGAGGGAGTAAGAAAACAATTCTAAATAAACTGTACAACTTATAGTATAGTATTTTTCTAATGTTGAAAACAACAAAAATTCGAAATCAATAAATTTGCAGCCAACTTCGATGTGTCGATGTTTTCCAACATCGATGTTTTGCTCGCGATGTTGACATCGATTCCAACATCGATGTTGTAGCGTCCACGTCCGATCCCTAGCTGGATGGGCACAAAATCATTGGCGAGGGGGCGACAGGGGATTTTATGTGTCCCAACCGTCAGAATTCGCTGGCCTCAGCATCCCCCCCGAGTTGACGACGAGCGAGTGGAAGACATGGGCGTACGCAGCTCTTCCTTTAGGGGGGGGGGGGGGGGGGGGCTCAAAAATATTGCAGGTAGACATGCTGCCAGCAAGGGTACCTAGTTAAATTAAAATTTAAAAAGCTGCAAATTTTACACAAGGGTTTATAATTCTTTGATAATAAACTTGTACGAAAATTAATTCTCTGTATTGAAAAAAAGAGTTAACAAAAATTATTATTACTTACCTTTTTTTTCAAAATCTTTTGTTTTTACATTTTTTTTTTTTTTTTTTAAATCGGAAAATATTAAATATTTTTATAAAGAGATCAATTTTTGATCTCTTGGTATCCTTCAAAAATCCCATTTGTAGCCCCATGAAAGTCCTATAGATCCCCACAGTGAAATCGGATCGTTCCGGGACCAACAAAACTGGATTCTACGTCCAAAAATACTTCGAGAACGACACCTAACTCGATCCCACAGCCAAAAGCCTTCAAAAACCCCTCTCGTAGCCCCATTTCAGCCCCACAGCGCCCCACGGGTTTGGGCTGAATACCTTGCGGATACAACTAGATGGAAACCACGTATGTTGTCAAACACGTTTGCACGACGCACGGTGGTGCAAAAAGGCCATATTGGGGGTGGGGGGGGGGACTCTGAAAACCCCATTCTTATAGTATTCGTAAATTTGACGCTGATCACGAATATACCCCAAGACCCTGTACCTAAAATGGATTCTGAGCCTTTTATTCCCAAAATACCTTTAAAAAACACGTTTTCAGTACATTTTCCAGTGTGCGAGCCAAGTAAGGATTCTCCCGAAGTTTGTACATATAATAAAGAAACGTTGTAGAGCAATAATTTTGGCGTCGATTGAACACAGTAAAATTGAAAATTACTACAAAAATGAGGAGGTCGAAGATTTCGATCGAACACTCCTATGATTTCTGATGGACCCCGTAACATTGGTGAATTCCATTGAACACCCTAGAATTGAAATTTTTCTACTTGAAGACGGAAAATTGCTGAGCCAGATTAGTTATTTTCATGACTTTGTAAGGTAAAACAATGTGGCCTTTTAAATTAAATTTTGTTTCGAAGGTTCGAGCCAGAAATATCTCGCTGTAACTTATTATTTTTTATCCACTGCAATGACCCTAAATTACTTTCTTGTAGCTGAGTAAAAACTGAACAAATTCGATGTCTAACGAATTTTTTCACGTGCAAAATGAGTCGGCTACGATTCTCCGTAAATAGGTCTAATACTGCTCCCGTCAACTCACAATTTTCCAAAATCGAGAAAGGTACCTATACTGCCCGAGTCAGGTCTACAGTACGAGTCAAGTTGATGACTTTTTGATCCGAAAACTATTCATATCAACCCTCCAACTAATACTGAATGGAATATAATGATTTTGAAAGGATTTAAAAATATTTTTTGATTTTTTTTTCACCTGCGGACCACTGCGCGGCAGCGGTTCCATTTCGTTTTTGCAATCTAGACCTCTTGAAACGAATGATGTCAAATTTTGAGGCCGATCCGAATTTTCGACCCCCGTCGCGATTACATAGGTATATTATTCCAAGAATAAAAAACCAAAATGATCGTAACTTTGCATGTAGGTATTAAATACCTACATTTTCAAATTTCAAATTTTGAAGTGTGGAGTATGGTGTGATAGGTACCCTATATCGTAAATAATATTACGTACACCGCTTGAGTACCTAATAATACAAAATAACATACAAATCATTTTTACAAAATCAAGTGTTGTAGTTTTTCCCCTCTTAATATAAAACCTTTACACAAAATGTACACAACCATGGAGGAAAGAAAAGAAGATTCCTCTTCTGTGTTAACTTGCGTCCGCGGTTGTGGTTCGAGACCGACGCTGCTGCGACCTGCTGGATCTCATTTGAGTGAACCATCTGATGGTGTTGACCCTCAACAACCACAGAGAGCGGTAGTGGAGGACATTTGGGAAACTCGCCACGCCCAATGACCTTCAAAGCAGTTATCCCGCGAAAATTTAAGATACCAATAATCAGTACCTACTAGGAATTTCGGGGTAGGTACCTAATGATCTCTTCATTGATTCACCTACTACATGAGCTTACCCAACCCGCGTGAATATTGAACTATCATTACTCTTGTTTTACACTTCTCTGTTGATTCAAAGCATAAACAATTTTAAACCAACTTTGATAAATGTGATATCCCTTTCCTACAAAAACGGATAATAATTCAGTTTTAGATAAAATCTGATCAAAAGAGAATAAATTGCTCATCAGACAATCCAAAACCTAGAAATTATTACAGTTGGAATATTGCATAGTGAGAGCAGGTGATAAACAAAATAACTGTATGTGCGAGTATTTCTTCACCATTTATATTTACAAACGAATAACAAAACTTATTAATACAATCCTTCACCCTGAACATAGATACATACATTATAATCCAATACACACATTATTTACAATGGTTCATAAGCCTATTATAAAAACGCTGCAAATTGTACACAAGGGATCATTAATCTTTGATTTAGGTTACTTGTGCAAAAATTAATTCTGTGTCAATAAAAAAATATCTTGAAATAAAAAAAAAAACGAGGACCTCGAAAAATGGATTACTTATACGTCCAAATATACTCAGAAAATATTTGACCTCCTGGAATCCTTCAAAAATCCTATTTGAAGCCCCATGAGAGCCCAATAGATCCCCATGGTGAAATCCAATCGGTCTGGGATTCTACGTTCAAAAATACTTTGAAAACGACACCTAACTCGATTCACTAGCCAAATACCTTCAAATAACCCCTCCCGTAGCCCCTTTTTAGCTCCACAGAGCCCCACGGGTTTGGGCGATCGGGCTGAAAACCTCGAGATTATACATGTATAATCTGTACATATACGGATCGAGATTATAATACAGCTACGTAATCTAGACGTACGACTTGCTCGTAAACTTTCTTTGAGATTTTTATGGTGTTAAAATTCTTTCTTCTCTTCTCTTGCAATAATACCACTTCTAGCACAAATCAAATGATTGGTGTGATCCGATTTCTACCTTTAATTGACATCGTTGTTAAATCCCTTTGATAACTTCTATCTGAGTCCTGAAGAAGAAAATATAAATTTTCGAAAACTCGGCGAAAGAGTGGAAATTTTCTTATGACCCTAAAACATTCTGTATAGGTAATAACATTATTTTCTGTAATAAGAAAATCGGTACTTAACCTACTAGAGTGATAAAATATTGTTTCCATGGGAGCTTGTACAGCTTTCAATTTGTAAGCAGCAGTTATAACTATATATTATTATAATAACTATATTATTATAATAATTAACTAAATATGAGTTTCAACGAATTATTCGTTGAAACTCATATTTTGTCGAGAACCCCGATGAAACCAACCCCCTATGGTAACTTTTCTCGCAGAATCCAAATTTGCAACCGGATTCACGTGTGGACCTCTTGGCTTTAAGGAACACTACCTATAAGAACTGCGTAAAAACAGAAAACGCGGCCAAGTTTACACCAGGGTTCATTATTCTTGGATATACAGTAATTGAGTAATTGCGCAAAAATTTATTCTGTCATTATTACCTACCTATTTAAAAAATTTGAAAGAAAAGAAAATCTGTACAATGTTTGGATAGATGTGGAATTTTGAAAAATGGATTATGCGTCCAAAATTACTCGTAAACCGACACCTTATCAGACCTCCTGGGATCCTTCAAAAATCCCAATTATAGTCACGAGTGCCCCATGGTGAAATCGTATCGTTCTGTGACCCCCAAAAATGGATTCTACGTCCAAAAATACTTCGAAAACTTCACCTAACTCGACCCCATAGCCGAAAACCTTCAAAAGCCCTTCCCGTTGCCCCTTAGTGCCCCACGGATTCAGTGGATCGGGCTGAAAACCATGCAGTCACAACTAGATAGTAAACCTAGTATTTGGTCAAATTTTCACATGTTTAAAAATTTCTACTGCCCAAAACGGCTCGGACGTGGATGGACATTACGTTTATGGAATCTTGATACGTATAATATTAAATTTTGAGGGCGGTCAGAATTTTCCACCTCCATCGCGATTACATAGGAGTATTAATACACCTACGTAATCGCGACGGAGATCGAAAATTCGGGAATAACTATTCCAAGAATAATAAACTAAAAGTAAGCGTATCCCAACAAATGGACGTAACCTTGACAAACGGTGGTCATTTCAAATGTGCTGAATTCAAATGACTCATTTGAATTCAGCACACCAAAATATCCCTGAAAATGTGGTTTTTAGCTAATCACCTCTAAACTCACTTGTGTAAACCTGTGTAGTAATGCTTAAAACTATGAGGCAGAGAACTGGGCTGCGAAGAAGTTGATGGACTTTACGATGGGGTTAAGGTTTCTTCGTTTGAATCTGGAAAAAATAAGCCACATTAGGATACGGACATCACAATTAACAGGAAACGGAAAATCCGAAAATACAACATCAAAAAATAAAAATAAATAAAAAAGTCAATAAAACCTGGAATTCCGCCCCTTTGACATTCACCGATTCAATTATATAATGCTTAAAATTACCTTGCAGAGAACCGGGCAGCGGTGACGTTGAACTTGATGATTAAGGTGGACTCATTGATTAGTTATGTTTCTTCGTTTGGAACTGGAAAAAGATACCTCACATTAGGATAATATCATTTCCTACTAATTATGATATACATCACATGTCAATTAGCAGGAAGTTCTGCATTCACAGGATGATCGAGTGTTCCATCAGATGGAAGCCATTTCCGGAGCTTTAAAATAATATATTCTATTACTTTAAAGCTCCGGCCCAGGCCACAACGACCGCCCCCGTCAGGGCGGAACCAGTGGCCCGCCAGGCCGCAACGACTGCACCGTCAGGGCGGAACGAGCGGCCTGCCAGGCCGTTGATTGTAAACGGTTTTACCTACCATGAAGATAATGAGCTGATGCTGTAAGCGTCGTAACTGCAGTTTTATTACAGGTGAAGTGGTTGTCGGAGGCCCCTTTGACATCTGCAAAAAATGAACAAATTTCAAGTAGGTACTAGGAAGCCCAAAAAAACTAAAGATACGTAGTGTAAAGTAATGTACATTGTAGGTCATACCAAGACGAGGCAAACTTTAATTACCTTGAGATACCTTCGTCTTCGTGTACTGCTTTCTTGAAGGGTGCATTGCATGAGGTGTCTTCGGCGACAGCTCTGAAGGGCGATGAGGATGAGAAAATTTCCCATTTAATGGGAGACATGTTTGATTTTGAGCGAGGGTCAGCGATAGGCTTCAATGGGAGTTGATTTTCAAACTGGCGGACGGGTAGAGAGGCAAAGAGGACGACAATGATCCTTTCTTTGGATGAAGTTGAGCCAACTTCTCTGTCTGAAATACAGAAATATGATTTTGAAGTAAATCCACTATACCTAGGTACTTTAGACGTGGAGTTCTGTATTGTAGCAAGTGTAAGACGAAAGAGGCTATCTCTCAAGAAACTAATTAACAACCAACGTAAATAACATAACCATCCCTTAATTTAAATCGTGTACCTAGTCGGACTTTCCAACACTTACCTTAGTTGAGATCGCGGAGGGACGTGAAGAGAAATTCCTTCGGATATAATATAGGTATGTACTATATTATTATGGCCGGCTGCACCAAAGAAATGACCACTAAACGTCTCGTTTTGCCTGCCTTGAAAGGTAAGCTTTTAATAATTCACGAGCCACCCAATGACAACTGTTTATTAAAGGAAGTTATACTTCAATATAATATATGAATTAACACTGAAATATAAGTCTTCGCTGTCGCGACGGGAACGCGGTTATAACCGTTTCCCAAGTCAGTAAACAAAACACACGTGTGCCGAAAACAAACTGTAGCTCACCCTAGCGAAATAAGTGCGAACTAAAAGAAGGGACAACTCAAATGAGTTCCAGCAGGTAGCGTAGCGCGCGCAGGCATGAAGCGCCTGGACGCGATTTCCTATGAAGAGGAATCTCCTTTTCCTTCCTCCATGGTGCCTACCCAGCAATGTCAAGTTGATTTTTTTCACTTTAAATTTACAACATGAGCCGCCTCGGTTTCTCAGCGAATTTTTCAACCACTACTTCCTCTTTTTATTTATTTTTATCTGAAAGTGTATATATTTTTCGTTTGTCTAGGGGGGGGGGGGCCCTTGCGTACGCCTATGGTGGAAGAGGGATGGGGTGGCGATGACGTGGCCTTCCCTCTTCTCAACTGGGTCCCCTGTTCAGGCCGCGTATTTCCAATCTATACACCGTTTGAGCCCGAAGGCGGTGTCGAAATCGTTAATGGTTTGGAGTGCGCTTTTGCCTCCAAACTGTACACTGATTCAGCCCAGAGCTGGGGAGGTGGAGTCGAAATGGTGGAGGGTTTGTGAAGCGTTTCTGCCCTCCAAAATGTACACTGGTTCAGCCCCGAGAAAGTCCAAAACATACCCTCCTCTCCATCACCAACATATTTCTCAAAATCCCCCTACCCACCCGTTCGCTTACTCGCTCTTTGAGAATTCTCCTTGTTCTGGGAACAAGGTAGGTATGAGAATACGTCTGCAAGTAATTCCATAGGTATTAGAATAATTCTAATACTTAGAGCCTCCAATTAAGAGAATAGAATTATTCCAATACCAACGAAGATCCATCTGCCTTCTATGCCGTAAACTAGTAGGTACGTACTCAACTTATTGACATTCAAAAATGTTTGCTCAAATTTCAGCACGTGTGGCTTTGAATCAATCCGTTTATTTTGCTGTACAATCATGTTCGTTCCGTAAGTTTAGCTCCTTTTAATGGTGAAAAACTGACTGAATGTAACAGCTTTGTGAGTAACATTGCTGCGTAAGATTTTTGATGTTGATTCTTATTGGGGCTGAACCAGTGTACATTTTGGAGGGCAGAAGCGCTTCACAAACCCTCCACCATTTCGAATCCACCTTCCCAGCTCTGGGCTGAATCAGTGTACAGTTTGGAGACGAAAGCGCACTCCAAACCATTAACGATTTCGACCCCGCCTTGGGGCTCAAACGGTGTACAGATTGGAAATACGCGTCCAGGCCAGATCCTTCTTCCTCCGCGGCTCTACTGGCCTTCGTTGGAGTATTCTATGAGGTGGTTCGGGTTAATAAAACTTCCCCATTTCTCTAAAATTACCGAGCTACACAAATTTTGTCTTCGCCCCTAACATTTCTGGGGTGGAGAACGCCAATTACAACCATGAATCCCAACTTTCATAAATTTGCTGCTTTTTGTCGGCTATTAGGAAAAAAGCTGACGGGATATAATGACCATTTTGGAACGCGTGAAGAGTAAACAACTGAGTAAAAAAACTTCGCGCGGCACTTGAACGTACCGTCCACTTATAAGATAGACGAACGGGCTAAAAACTGCAAATTACGATCAGTTGAAAACATCACGAAACCATCAGATTCACTAATAGTGAATCACTATGGAATAAAACGAAAGGTTCGCCGTCATTAGTTTTCACATTCATGGTTTCTAAACTCCTATCACTCCAAAGAAATGTTCCAAGTCCAGCAAAACAACTAAAGCCGGCCCAGCTGACTGACTTCGAACTCGGTAGGACGACCTGACACTCTCACACACCTTTTACTCAAGTCGGACCTCATTAATCCGATTATTTCGGACGACCTGACCTGCACCCGGTCACACAGTCCTTTGCTCTTTCTGGCTACAATTCTTTTTTTTTTTTTTTTTTTTTAATTCATTTTCAGTCTTTATTCAAATTCACAATCTTAACATTGGCATAATAATATGCCAATAATATAATTTTTTTTTAAATTTTGGTTTTGTTGATGTTTACTTTGAGCTACAGATACTCGTCCTACCTGGTAATCGGAAAAAAAACTCCCCGGAAAAAAAATCCTGCAGGGCGGAAAAAAAATCCCCTAAGAATACTCAAGGGCGAAAAAAAAAATCCCCAAAAAGAAAAATTTTAAAAATTGAAAAAATCTTGAACAAAACAATAAAAAGTTAGGGAACCTCTTTGTTTGGTTTATTATTCTTGGAATAATACACGTATGTAATCGCGACGGGGATCGAAAATTCTGATCAGCCTCAAAATGATTCCAGATTCCAAAAACGAAATGTCCGTCCGCCGTACCCCATCCGGGCCGTTTTGGGCAGTAGGAATTTTTAAAAAAATCTGAAATGTTGACAAAATACTCGGTTTACCATCTAGTCACCTACTGCTTAGTACTAAGCAACACGTGTTGACCCCCTACGACAACAAAATTTGTACTTAAGTATCATCTTCTATTCATTTCCATTCAGTCAACGCTATTTCTTCTACGGGGATTTTTTTCCGGGATCGGAAAATACTGGGGATTTTTTTTTCCGGCGCCTTTTTTTGGGGGGGAATTTTTTTCCGGGGACTTTTTTCCCCTACAACCTCCTACCTTCATCACTAAGTCATGAGTACCTAACCTACCTAGGTAGCTGTTTTGTTGCATCTTAGAACTGTATTAGCTTCTAACTGCCCAAACTATTCTAAGATTGCTTGTCACGTTCCTATTCATGTGTTCGATGACGATGTGTTTAAAAGACTGATTTATCTCACATATTCGGTGATACTTGTTATGGTTTGTGGAACAATTAAATGATTTTACATTATTTTCTCGAAACTTCTATCATACCCCAATTAAAACAATTCCCAAATGGATTTATAATTATTATTCAAATATTATTTACAAATAAGTCGCTCTTGCACGGTCTCAATTTTCAGAATAGCTCAACAGATTCAGGACAATACTGTCTTATCTACTAATTAACTCTTTAACTAACAGACGAAAAAATCTCAAATTTGCAGGTAAGTATACCAAGACTGAGTTAGTGGTCAAAGTTTCAAGGCGCTGGCTGCATTAGCTCCAGAGAAAATCAACATTGAATTCACAATGCATTTTTAAACGCGCACCCTGAAAAATTTGTGAATTTGCACTTAAGCCGGTCTTGAATCCTTATATTATAAGGAACTTCTCTCAACTTCCTCAATGATGGTCTAATCAACCGAAACGCGTCTACAAGTTATTTATATTTTTATCGTGGAAATAGAATACTTCGTCCTAAATAGTCTTTTTTTATTTTTTTTTATTTTTTTTTTTTTTAGGTATAGCGGCTATACTATAGCCCCATGAAAGCTCCATAGGTCCTGGATCGTCCCAAAAAAAAGGATTTTACGTCCGAAAATACTTCGAAAACGACACTTCACTCTCAGTCCAGTCATTAGGTGTCCAAAAGTAGTGAATCTAAGAAAAAATACCTGAAGAATTTTTCTCGACGGATCTATACGTTTTCGGGGGTGCTGAATCCGAAAATTTGGTTATCTACTGGTAATCGGATATGGCTTCACCATGAAAATGGCGAAATTTCGGTCCTTTTAATGGTTTTTTTGCCTTTAACTCGGAAACCATGCGTCCTAGCGACATGACTACTCTATAGGAAATTAAAGCTGATGAAATTTCCTAAACAATGAGACCAAACACGCCTCGCTAGCTTTCTCCGTTTGGCCGCTAGAGCTTCTGAAGTTTGACCATTTTTTCTAACTAAGCCAAAATCTTCGTATTCTAGCGGCCTTCCGAAGCCTATTAAACACTATTAAATTGTACCACAATCGGTCCCCCGAACCCCCACATAAGGTACCCTGCCCCCCCCCCCCCCCCCCACAACAAGCCAAACAGTTATAGGCAGAAATGTGCAAAGAATCCTTTTTTATTCACAATGTGCCACTTTTTTGCCGTGCCCGCCCATCCCTTATCAAAGCTCAAATCGAAATTTCACACGGAATAGCTGCGATGGAGAACTTAATCATCTTTCACGAGAAAAAAATCAATTTGGAATCGGACCAATAGTTTCTGAGCTACAACCGAAAACGTTCTGAAAAACGTTGTTTCCGTTCTCCGCGCGGTGTCAGATTGGACGTTTCTTTACGGCTGTTACTTAGCAGCTATTCGGTCAAAAAAAAAAAAACGTGACCAGTGAAATTGTCATATTATGACAATTAAGGTGTCAGGGTACCTTATGTGGGGTTCGGGGGACCGATTTTGGTGTTTAATAGTGTTTAATAATGCTTCGGAAGTCTGGAATGCGATGATTTTGGCTTAGTTAGAAAAAATGGTCAAACTTCAGCACGCTCTAGCGGACAAACGGAGAAAGCTAGCGAGGCGTTGTTGGTCTCATTTTTTAGGAAATTTTATCAGCTTTAATTTCGTATAGAGTAGTCATGTCGCTAGGACGCATGGTTTCCGAGTTAAAACCCCAAAAAAGGACCGAAATTTCGCCATTTTCATGGTGAAGCCATATCCGAATCTAGTACTTAGATAACCAAATTTTCGGATTCTGCACCCCCAAAAACGTACGGTTCCGTCGAGAAAAATTCTTCAGGTATTTTTTTCCGTTCCAAACTACCTAATGGCTGGACCACTACCCCCTCACCATTTTAGCCCCAAGGCGCAGGCTAAAGTTTGATTTTTTTCAAATTACAGTAATCCCTCGTTATCCGCGGGTTTCGTATTGGCGGATTTCGTATCCGCGGTTCGATAAATAGCAACCCCTCCCGCGTTAACCGCGTCATTTGACTTCGTATCCGCGGGTTGAGAGAGAGTGAGAGATGATTTTAGAGCGAGCAAGGGGTCCATCCACCCTGAAAAACTGTTGGAAAACCCTTCTTCTTGATCTGCTGAAAGAGTTGGCTGAACTACAAAATGAAAGCCCCGCCCACATTAACCGAATTCTATCAGTATACTGTATACTGATGTGGGCTATAGCTAGGGTGGCCAGATTATTTTATCGAGGAAGCAGTACATTAAACAAATAGTCGTAGGACACTAAACAAAAAAAGTTGTAATGTCTAATAAAACATCACATTAGGCTAAATCATTGCCACTGGCCCCCAAAATATTATGACTATACGATGCAGACAATATCTCATGAAGGAGATCAACACTCAAAGCTCAATACTATTCGTTTGCATTTGAAAACTAGTGAACCCATTAAATGGGTTCAAATTTTGAAAACCACAAAAACCGTAGCTCACACTTTGAGCCTGAGCCTTTTGAGACCAACTTCTTCTTCCTCCAATCGATAAGAGGTGTTGGTGTCCCATCTAATTCAAGTTCTTTGGAAGATATTGTCAAGTGCGTAATTAATTAGGCAGGAAGTAGCTCTCCAAAAACTCTACTAGTTTCAAAAAGCAGTACATTTCAGGTGTACACAAGGGTCTCTGTGTACAGCAGTATCACATACCTTAAAGCAGTACTGTACTGCAAAAAGCAGTATATCTGGCCACCCTAGCTATAGCCCACGCTGTTGGAGGTTCTCATATTATGACGGCTGATGAATTAGAGAGGGAACTTTTGAGTGATGAAGAAGAAGGAGACGACAAGAAGCTCAAGAATACGGAACAACACAAAACAAGTTCAAAAATGATGTTCAGGCGGTGCTGTCGCTCGAAGAGATGCTATGGCTCCCTACAAAGCATTGAAACTTCAATAATTGCAATTATTGCAGGAAGAGGCGAAACAACAAAAAATCAGCCATTTCTTTAAACCAGCTCTTCAAAATCAATAACGGCTTGTTCCAATGTTTTCATGATAGTCAGATATTACAATTACTGGAATAATTACCTACAACTATATTTTCTCAAATTTGTTGAATTTTGAAATGCCATTCCCCTATCCCCCATTTTAACCTAGGTGAATAGACCTAGGTAAATAGACTAAGTGAGGAGTGTTTTAGCAAAACTAAACTTATCCACTTCTGACAAATTTTCAGGAGACGCAAAAAACCAATAGTTTGTAATCCATTAAATTTTTTTGAACTGCAAAGGGATCATTGCTCAGATCTCAAGGGAACTAGCATTCACCCTAATGGCCAACATCCGAAGACCATCCATCTGGCGGTTATTGAGAGTATTGTTTTGGAAAAGTTGACTTTTGATAAAAACGCTTGGATAAGTTGATTTTTGAAAAAAACGAAAAACGTTCCATCTGAATCCTTCCTTCGAAGGTTTACACTGAATCTCCTTTTATTTATTTAGTAGCTGCTCCGGCTCGCTTCGCTCGCCTACACACCCATCCGGGGGGGCTGCGCCCCCCCCCTGGACCCCCCCAGTGGGTGAGTTACTCATCATGCTACTGCTATATCATGCTACTGTAGCATCGATGGAATCCCCCCATATATTACATAGACGTCCAGACCCAAGGCCTCGCTTCGCTCGGCCGACCACTCCTGGCGGGTGTTTCGGACGTAGAATTAAACATAGAACCACAATCCGCGATTAAAAAAAAGGGGATCGAAATACACGTTGCGCGCAAATTCGCAGGGTTGCGCGCGTTGCGCGGGGTTTTAATATAGCCTATGTTGTGGCGGCAAGGGCACCGGATCGTTAGAAAAAAACCCAGTGGAAATCCGTTCAGCCATTTAGGCCCCTATAAGACACGACAGACAGACAGACAGACACACACACAGAAACCCGATTTTATAGAAGTATAGATAGATAGATAGGTAGATGGATTAAATTTTCTAAATGATAATCCATATCCTCCTCTGAGGCGGTACTGCTGTTATAAATTGCATCAAGACTCGGTTTTACCTTGAACGACGTAAATACACTTACGGTTGAAGCAATATTGGCCCAAGTTAAGCGCCCACATCGTTGGTTTTTGCTGTAGTGTTGACAAGGACGGGGCTCACTTTTCAATAGGTGAAGGTGTGGATCATAGTCACCACAATATGGTCACAGTCACCATATTTGGCAATTTTTCGTCGTTTCTCTTCGTCTGGCATTGTCAACTTCTTCCTCCTTGAACCCGAGTTCAGAAGGCTTACAGTTCCTTCCACATGGCCAACGGAGAACTCCAGAATAAACTCGTAACACGGTTTAACAAGAAAGTTGACGAAAAAAGCTAAACACAACACCAGCCACAAAGATAAACTAAATATAATCGAAACTAGCGGTGGAAAATCCAAAGGGCAACAGGTAGGTCATCATTAACAGAGGATCTAAGGAGAACCGCTGGGTGCTAACACACGGCTGCACCATCTCCAGATACCAGACATCATGACGAGCTTCCCAATACTGGACCACTGCGCCATCTCTTGGAGTACGGAAGAAACTCGCAGATGAATACAAAGCCAAACAATCACTTTTGGAAAAGTGTAGTTTTGCAAAAATCGCTAATAAAGGGGATCGAAAAAGACCTAGGATATGTTGACTTTTGAAAAAACCAGTCTAAAAACTTACTACGAGGGCCTCTCTCGTGGATAAGTCGAGTTTTGCAAGAAACGGCTAATTTTGAGGGCCCATTTAGTACGTGAATAGTTGAGTTTTGTTAAATCTGGCACAACCATTCGATGCGGCTTTGAATGAAGAATTAGAATCCACCAAAAAACAATTTCGTGAAAAGTGGATAAGTTGAGTTTTGCTAAAACACTCCTCAAGTCCAGTGCTAAGTGTTAACCGCGTCTACCAAGTCTTGGTATCCGCGGTTTTCGTATAGGTACCTAAGCGGGAAATTTCGAGGACGTATACCCCGCGGATAACGAGGGATTACTGTATTATTATTATTTTTATTTATTTATTTTTTTTTTTTTCGCAAATTTTCGTTTTTTACCTACTCGGAAAATATTTACTATAAAACATTTGACCTGGGATCCTTCAAAAATTCCATTTCTAGCCCCATGAAAGCCCTATAGATTGCAACAGTGAAATCGGATCGTTCCGGGACCCCCAAAAATGGATTCTACGTCCAAAAATACTTAAAAACGACACCTAACTCGATCCCATAGCGAAAGCCTACCAAAAAACCCTCCCGTAGTCCCATTTTAGCCCCATAGCGCCCCACGGGTTTGGGTGATCGGGCCTGAAAACCTTGCGGGCACAACTAGATGGTAAACAGAGTATTTTGTAAAAATTTCAGATAAAAAAAAAAAAATTCCTACTGCCCAAAACGGCCCGGCGGACGGACATTTCGGTTTTGGAATCTTGAAACGGATAATGTCAAATTTTGAGGCCAATCGGAGTCGTCGACCTCCGTCGCGAAAACAGGTGTATTATTCCAAGAATAATAAACCAAAAGTGGACGAGCATTAAATTTCCTATAAAATGCATTAGTCAATTTGATAGACATTGATTCAATTTTGATGGAGATCTACGCTGAAAATTTCTGATGGACTTTATAATTTTCATCATTGATTTGGACTTCAACAAAATTTGATACTCTCCCCGAAATTGATAAGTTACTTTATTCGTTTTCTATAGTTGCTATTTTCAAAATTCCAGATTAGTCCCGAGTCTTTTTCTATCTTTTTTGCTTCTTATCATATTTAATTTGTATTTATTTATTTATTATTATTTCATATATTATTTTTATTATTATTATTATTATTATTATTATTATTATGTATAATGTGTGCTTTTTAGCGCAACCTTTCCCTAAAAAAATGGAAAGGTGCGCTCATCTCTTCGACATGTTTTCAAACTGGATCTGTTTTGTTGAATTTTATGAATTGAAGTTTTTATTACTTTTTTGGAAACAGGTTTTCTGTTGTCTCTGGTGCGGTCAAAATATTTCAATATCGTCAGTGTAGAGCATTTAGCAACATTGAAACAAGCTGAAGAAAAAAAGCTGCAGCATCTAGGGTAAAACACCCAGTCGTTGGACAGTGAACGGTTTCCAGGTTTTTATAAAGTTGTGACGAACATTTCGTAGTGTTGTGACATATCATCGAAAACTGTGAAGCTCGAAGAATAAAAAGGAAAGAAGGTTACAGCCATGCAATAACCTCGCTAGGTTTTATAGTTGTGAAAAAGTCGAGCGGCCGCGAATGTGTGGATTCCCTATGAAAATGGCAAGCTGACAGCCCTGTTGGTAAGCGTTGAAAAATGTTGAAAGCGATTTGTAATTACCAACCTTTATTCACATCCCATCTTCAAGGTTATTAATGAATAAAATTTCTCACACTTCGCAATACGTAGGTACCTACCTAGTCAAAATATGAACCAGGTAACACGGGAAAAAATTTACGACGAGAATTTCCAGATGTCCAACAACTGGCAATTTGGAAAAAAATGAATGCTCAAATTTGGACAATAATCACAAAATTATCATAGTACGTAGGCTATTTTTGAAAAAAGGGTGTCTTCGTGAATTTATACAAAATACAACGAAAGAAATATCATAAAAATCCATCCAGATAATAAATGCATGTAAGTAAAAACGTGAGAAAAGTGCTCTTAAGGGGTGAAGTCCACCGAGGTTTCTCCGAACTTGCCCCCCCCCCCCCCCCCCCACCGCTCACCCTATTCCAGCCGAACTCTTATTCGTAGTGACCGATTTTGGCGGGAAACCGGATTCCGCGGCTATCTGAAGGTTTAAATTGAATTTGGAAATACCTGCTCATTCTTTAGGTTCACTGCAAGGGCGATAAGCCAACTTTTGAATATTTCGATCAACTAATCACCGAAAATTCTGTAATAAAAATGGATTAATTTGTAATTAATGACTAAATCAATTAAAAAATAAATTCAACGTTGGCCTCTTCAGGATAATCATTGGAGTCCTGAGCTCAAAACATTTTTCAGAATTGAAATTGATCTATTAATTGAAAATGAATCTAATTCTAATGCCGATCTGATGCCGAGGCATTTGGATCTACTTTAGAGCATCTACCCTCTCTCTTTCACACTTGTTCGGCAAATCCACTCCGCTTCCCCCTTAAGAGCATTTCACAAATTGGGTTTGAGTTTTCATTATCCCAGAATAAACCAAAATGAGACAGTTCTGTACGAAATAAATATACTGAAATCATATATTTACCCTCGATTTGAGTATCCACGATGGAAAGAAAAATGTTGAAATGTAACGAACGAAATAGAATCACTTGAGACACGAGAGACAAGACTGAGATGTACTTAGTACATCTCAGGGGATCGTTGAACCAACTTTGACGTGCGCTTATTTTGATCGCCCGCTCATCTCGTGTAGTTAGGCCTCGGATTTCGTTTTCGTTCCGTCTTTAGGAGCATGTTTGCACTTGTTTACGCCTATTCCCTACAAAAATTGCTACCTTCGATTTTTGACTTTAGATAAGCGAGATTCACGATTCCACTGTAGGTACGGCGCGCCGTATAATAGGTGGAAAAAACTCAAAATAAGTATCGTATTGGCTAAAAATCGCTTTTTCAATGTATTTTCAAGTACCTACTGAGTCGATTTAGACTGCCCTCCACTTGATAAAGTTAACATTTCATGAATTATACTCGTTTTTGTGTCAAAAATTGTCATAAAATATGAGATATTCCAAGAAACTCGACATCAACATTACGCCTTATCGCGGGGTGCTAACGGCGCGTTTTTTTCATATTTCTCGAATAGAACTCGAGTAGATCACATATTCAAGGAGCGCAAAACCTGCAATTACCTGCGATTTTAGTAATACTATTTTATAGCTAATTTAATCGACTTTTTCATAGTTTTTTTTTAGCAGGAACAGCAAAAAAATTGAAATTAATCAAATGTCGACTTTGAAGGATGTTTTCTACCTACCTTAGGTGGAACTCTCCATCGTCAAATTAATTCTGAAGAGCAACTGGACACCACAGCAGACAAACACATTATGAAGTGAGAAAAGAGATAAATCGAGTATTCCGATAGTTTCACGTCTCATCACGCGTCTCGGTGTAAACATTGGCGCCCCCCCTTCCAGGGCAGAGTTCGCAAACAAAACCTCTATGAAACCCACTAGTCCGGGAGCCCAGGCCGATTTTCTTACCTTAAGAGGGATAAGGTTTGACCACCTAAAGTTGTAGGCATGCATCCCGTGGTTAAGAAAATCACTTTTCTGACGACCAATCAGGTGCTGTTTAGACGGAGTGAATTTAGAAATTTTCAAAATTTGAACGAATAATTCTACCAAGAATTATTCTACCTCATAAGAGGGATGCAAAAATTTGACGTGATTCAATGGGCCTCGGCACCCTGAACTAGAATTCACCTCATCAGACAAAATTGCTAGTGCTGTTGAAAAGTCAGACGGCAATTTAAATTTGAAATTTTGAACGAAAATTACCTCATAAGAGGGATGAACATTTGAAAAGCCATTTTATTCCTTTAGTCCACCTAAGATGATATCCACTTAGTCAGACAAAATTTCAAGTGCCATAAACAAGTCAGACGACCAAATTTTAAATTTTAAGGGAAATTACCTCATAAGAGGGATGCAAAAATTTGACGTGATTCAATGGGTTTCTGCTCCCTGAACTAGAATTCATCTCGTCAGACAAAATTGCTAGTGCTGTTAAAAAGTCAGACGGCTATTCAAATAATTTGGGTGAAACTACCTCCCAATTATTGGCGGAGGGGTAGTCCAGTCACTATGTACATCGGTGCTGGAAGAAGGTGGGGTAGTTTTGATTTTTTGGTATGTTGTTAGGACCCATGAGAGTAGTCTTTGACCAAGTTATCAATTAAAAAAAACCTTGTGCCGGCTTGGGGGTTAGCGAAAAACCACGATTTTTTCGGCCATTTTTCACATTTTGCTGAAAAAGTCAGTGAAGGAAGCATTTTACGACCAAAGGCTTTATATTCATTCTTAAATTAGACAATATTTGCTACGATTTGAGACCAACCGCAGCTCTCTACAGTAAATAGGTTCCGAAATACAGGTTGTTGAAAAATGGCACTTTTTTCCAAAATGTGCAAATTTTACGAAAACGTGTTTTTGTTTGTTAAATATAGCCTGAAATATGCATCCTACCAAAACGTTATAAGAGATGAAGTTTTAGTACATTTAATTAGCTTTAATTTGGGACCAACCGGAGGTCTGTACCTTCATTAGCTTCTGAGATAATGACGAATAACCGAAAACTGTCGTAAGTGGGTTTTGGGAGAAGTGAAGCTATTAAGCCAGTCATATAAAACATCCGAAACTACCTTAATTGTGGTAAACCTAATATTTTTATATGTTGTTACGGCTCACTTAGATAGTATAAATCTAGATTTGCAACCCTCGTAAAGTTCATCATCAGGAGATACTGCCGAAAAACCACGAAATGTTTGCATTATTTTCAGTTTTTCGCCCAAAAATCACCGAAGAAAGCTTCTGACGAAGATCTGTACCCTTTTTAAAGTACATACAATTACCTACAATTTGAGTGGTACCGGAGCTCTGTAGCTTTAGTAGTTCCCAGATACACCCCCTAAAAGACGAGCTATTTTTTCCAAAAAGTAAAAAGTTTAACTTTTGTCTATTTCGGAGCGATTTATTGGCCAAAGTACTAATCCTACAAAAAATCCATCGATAAGAAAGTTGTAGTAAATATTATTACCTTCATTTTAAGACCAGAGTGATGCCCGTAGGTATGATAGTACGTACGAAACGAATTTAAAACAAAGTAAGAAACGCCCAATCTGACACCGCGCGAAGAGCGGAAGCACGTTTTTCAGAACGTTTTCGGTTGTAGCTCAGGAACTGTTGGCCCGATTCCAAATTTATTTTTTTCTCGTGAAAGCTGATTAAGTTCTCCATCGCAGCTATTCCGTGTGAAATTTTGATTTGAGCTTTGATAAGGGAGGGGCGGGCACGGCAAAGAAGTGGCAAATTTCGAACAAACCGTGTTTCTCTGGACATTTTTGCCTATAACGCGGGAACGGTTGGTCCGATCTTACTTATCTTTTTTTTTTAATCACAAAGCTGATCAAATTTTATATAAGTAACGGCACATTGCATGTCTATTGAAACAACAAAAGTGCCATTAGTATTTGTCGGAAAGTGTGGAAACAAGACATTTGACCCATCTACGACCACGTTTTTCAGAAAAATTGCTTCTTTCCCTCCCTTATCAAAGCTCAAATCAAAATTTCACACGGAATAGCTGCAATGGAGAATTTAATCAGCTTTCACGAGAAAAAAGAAATTTGGAATCGGACCAATAGTTTCTGAGCTACAACCGAAAACGTTCTGAGAAACGTGCTTCCGCTCTTCGAGCGGTGTCAGATTGGGCGTTTCTTACTTTGTTATAAATTTGTTTCGTACTTCACAATAGGTACATCAAATTTCTCAACATGTAATAGTTTACGGAAAAATTCACGTTTTAGCTTCTAATCATTCATTTATACGGACCAAACGAATTTAAAACAAAGTAAGGTAACAAAGTAAGTTCGTTTGGATCGTATAAATGAATGTTCAGAAGCTAAAACGTGAATTTGGACCAAATATTGGATGACAGCGACAGCGATACTGATGAAGACGAGGAGAAAGAATAGTTATTCAAGGGAAATTGAAATACCTAAACAATGGAAACAATGGCCTGCACCTTAATAATGTATAATAATAATTCGTTTTGTTAACAAAGTGGTTGTTTGCCGATGGTGCAGAGGTCTAATCCAATGAGTTTGGTTAGGGAGAGAGAACGACTCCTCTGCTGAATACTAAATTGTTTATTCAGGTAAACAATTATAGCGTGGGGATTATTGTTGTCAATAACGCTGTAAACATTTTCTCGTTCCTTCCTATATCCCTAAAGCATAGAACAAAAAACTTAAAATAAATAGATAAATAAAAACCAAATGAATAAATGAAGTAAATTATATACAATTCCAAAAATCAATTCTCAAGTCAATGGAGTACGATGGTGGTGATGAAATGAAAGCTGCAAACATTCATGAGGTACCTAATTGTTCCTTAACATTTAAAATGTGGTTGTCTGACTTGTTTATGGCACTTGAAATTTTGTCTGACTAAGTGGAAATCATCTTAGGTGGAATAGAAGAGTAAAATGGTGTTTCAAATTTTTATTCCTCTTATCAGGTAGTTTTCGTTCAAAATTTCAAATTTATAAATTGCCGTCTGACTTTTTAACAGCACTAGCAATTTTGTCTGACGAGGTGAATTCGAGTTCAGGGTGCCGAGGCACATTGAATCACGTCAAATTTTTGCATCCCTCTTATGAGGTAATTTCCCTTAAAATTTAAAATTTGGTCGTCTGACTTGTTTATGGCACTTGAAATTTTGTCTGACTAAGTGGATATCATCTTAGGTGGACTAAAGGAATAAAATGACTTTTCAAATGTTCATCCCTCTTATGAGGTAATTTTCGTTCAAAATTTCAAATTTAAATTGCCGTCTGACTTTTCAACAGCACCAGCAATTTTGTCTGACGAGGTGAATTCTAGTTCAGGGTGCCGAGGCCCATTGAATCACGTCAAATTTTTGCATCCCTCTTATGAGGTAGAATTCGTTCAAATTTTGAAAATTTCTAAATTCACTCCGTCTAAACAGCACCTGATTGGTCGTCAGAAAAGTGATTTTCTTAACCACGGGATGCATGCCTACAACTTTAGGTGGTCAAACCTTATCCCTCTTACGAGGTAGGAAAACCGGCCTGGGCTCCCGGACTACACCTATTAGAATCGCATTCTGGTAACTTTCAAAATGGGGTTTTTCCACCTAATTATGCGATCTAGCCCACTGTGGGCAGTTTAGCAGATACAATTTTGGTCAGTTTTTAAATAAATTACCGTATTTACCAGATTATAAGACGCACTTTTGACGCACGCTTGACGCTCAGTGGTGATTTGCCCTTGACACCAGCTGGCAAGATAAAGAAGGCATCCCCTGGGGTGGTGGGCCAGTGGTGGCTCAGTGGGTAAAAACTGCTTGGGACCAAATATCGGAGGAAATTGTGATAAAATCCTACCTACTTCGGTGCGTCTTATAATAATTACTAGTCTCTCTGGCTCGCTTCGCTCGCTCCCCTAGTGGAGTGTATTGCCGCCTGTGGGGTGTATTGCCGCCTGTGGGGTGCGTAGCATCGATGGACACGTTCAAACCCCTACTCAGACATAAGGCCTCGCTCCGCTCGGCCCCTCCTATTCGTAGCAGAGACGATAGAAAAAAATCGGCGTATTTTTAGGGCTTACCGTTTAGGAAATTATTATTTTTAATTCAATTCAACTGTTTTTAAATAAAGGCCTCTCCATCTATCAAAGTTCCCTTTTCTAAGATCCCTGGCCCCGCGCGAATTAAAAACGATCCAATTGTCTTCTCACCGTGAAATCGCCCCCTCCCCCTCGGTTTTTTTGAAATCCGACTTCGGAATCGGATTGGCCATATTTTGGCGCGCATTTGGCTCGCGGATACCATACCCAAAAAATGGCTCCTTACTGGGTATTTTTGAACCCGAAAAAACGTGGGACAAACGCGAGAAAGACGATTTTTCGACGAATTTCCGGCGAATTTCCTGGGCGAATTTCCGAATTACGATTTGACCGACGTCTTCCTCCAGGTCTGATCTATACGGCTGGTATTTTTTCGTAATTTTTTCGACCCCTTAAACGGGCTTTGGCGCGAGTTGAAAGTGGAAAACGTAGGACAAACGGGAGAAAGACGATTTTTCGACGAATTTTCCCTGGCCCCGCGCGAATTAAAACGATCCAATTGTCTTCTCACCGTGAAATCGCCCCCTCCCCCTCGGTTTTTTTGAAATCCGACTTCGGAATCGGATTGGCCATATTTTGGCGCGCATTTGGTTCGCGGATACCATACCCAAAAAATGGCTCCTTACTGGGTATTTTTGAACCCGAAAAAACGTGGGACAAACGCGAGAAAGACGATTTTTCGACGAATTTCCCGGGCGAATTTCGGATTTTCGATTTGACCGACGTCTACCTCCAGGTCTGATCTATACGGCTGGTATTTTTTCGTAATTTTTTCGACCCCTTAAACGGGCTTTGGCGCGAGTTGAAAGTGGAAAACGTAGGACAAACGGGAGAAAGACGATTTTTCGACGAATTTTCGACGAATTTCCCGGGCGAATTTCGGATTTTCGATTTGACCGACGTCTACCTCTAGGTCTGATCTATACGGCTCGTATTTTTTCGTAATTTTTTCGACCCCCTAAACGGCCAGCGATCGTAAAGTGAAAAAACTCACTCGGGAACGCGTTATCCCGTACCAACAAACCACACGGCTACCACACGGCTTACGGCCGTCGGCCAACACAATTTTATATTATTGTATTGTATTGTATATTGTATGATGATGATATGATATGATATGATGATATGATAATTATTGGGGGGCCTATTTTTTCCCCACAAATTGCTTTCCAAAAACTGGGGTGCGTCTTACAATCGGGTGCGTCTTATAATCGGTTAAATACGGTAATATGACATAATATTATTCCGATATGACGATATTCCAGACTACATTGTAGTATGCACATTCGTGTGTATGTATTTTGGTCTTTGGAAAGCCAACTTCGCTTTTGAGAGACAGCCGGGCTCTGCCCGATGTGTCTCCCACTTCGCGCTTCCACTGTAGTATGATAGTGACTCATACCAACTGTAATGAGGTTAATCTGAGTGTTAGTAAAGAAATAAATCAGTTTTTTGGTTCTCCTGAAAAGTTGGCAAAACGCAGTTGTGCGATTTCGTAGTTACCACGACGACATGTTGCTTGGGAACAGGACTTGTTTGGTTTGTTGGTTTTTTCCACCTCCTGGAAAGTTTCTTTAACTTCATACGACATGTTGCCGTAACAACGTCGATATTGGAGATGGACCGAACCCATTAAATTTTGAATGGCTCAGTAAGGAAGCATTTCGACGGCGACGGGATTTTGTAGGGCTTTGGTAAGAAAATCGGGTTGTGTTGTTTCCGAAGTAATTTCTGGCGTTTAGTCGATTGATGGAAGTCCCGGCCTTACTTAGACAAACTGTGGGACACTATGGGGCTTTACAGTATGGTTTTCCTGTTCATCCCTTCCACATTTGATTGAATGGATGTCTAGGTTCTCTAACTTTCGCACTCTAGATTAGAGTCACCGCTCTCCTCATTAGAGCAATAATTGCGGGCAGGACGGCATTACGCAAATGTGGAATGAGCGACGAAGGTACAACTTTTCAGGAGAAGCTAAAATCGATTTCAGGTTCCCATGGTGCTTCAAAGTTTATTTTTCGAGTAACCGACTTGAAATTTTGACAGCTGATATTTTTCGACGTGAATATTGATGTAGGCACTTAAAAAACCCTCAAAATGCAGTGGAAAGGTGCGTACCTACTGCCCTTATTCCGGAATTGCAATTCAACGGATCCCAGATAAGTCGTTAAGCAAAAATGGAATAAGCGACATTTGTCGCTTATTCCGCTATTGCATAACTAAATTTTTCAATGCTACAGAAAACATAAATGGTCTAAGCGACAAATATTTCTTGTAAATATTTTATTTCAGCAAACTTTAAAAGAGAAATTCTTTCCACAAGCCTCTTCTGTAATAACGTAATAACAAAAAAAGTTAATAAAATGGTTTTCAGGCTTAATTTGGTGTTTTTTATGTCAGAACATGTCCGGAAAAAAAAAAGAAAAAAGTGAGTTGGTATATAAACATACTTTATTGAATAGGTATATTTTTCTAAAATTATTTAGTGAAAATGTTTATTGACATTTTTTAATGGAATGAAATAAAACACTAAATTTGTGCCCGTATGGTGAAAAGGAGGGAACAATATCATATAAGAAAACACTAAGCAATAAATTAAGCATCATCGTCTTCAAACTGGAAATCAGTCGGTCCGCTGTATCCTGCCCCGTCGTCAGTGAGCTTCGGGTCGCCAGGTAGGTTCTTGTATAAATGTTGTTCACTTTCAGGAATGAGGTGGAGCATGCTCTCCAAATCTTTCAGTTTCGTTTCGGGTTTGAATTGGAGCGAGTTTTATTATTCAAAACCGCTCAATATCTGATTTTGAGTTTTATTTTATCGCTCACTGGGCTGTTTTATTTTCTGAGCGAAAAATATCGCTCAGAAAACATAACTCAGCTTTTGAGCGATATCTTTTTCGCTCAAAATAAAACTCAGTACGTCATAAATCCCTTATTTGGCAATCGAATATCAAATCTGACCAAACCGTTGGAAAGGCTTTTCAATTCCCTATCTCCCTGGTACCAAAACAAAATTTTTGTCCGCCATCACTGGTTGTTGGTTCGTTGGTGGCGAGCGCTTTCGATGCAAAGGATTCATCGTCTGGCCTTGCTCTCGAGAACCAACCAACTTCAGAAAATAAAACTCAGCCCAGTGAGCGATAAAATAAAACTCACAATCAGATATTGAGCGGTTTTGAATAATAAAACTCGCTCCAATTCAAACCCTGATTGGAGATTCTCCAATCAATATATTAGAAATAAAAATATACCATAAATATTTTGATTTTTATTAAAGTAGAGATACCCTAATATCTCTACTGATCTATCAAAGGATAGATAATTTATTTTGTGCCAAAGATGCTGCAGTGGTTCCTTTCTTTCATCGCAGAGCAGCAAATTTGCATTTTTCAGAAAGGAACCATCCCCATAAAATCGTGATTTCTCAACGTTTTATTGACTTTATGAAATAGGTCTCTCTAGGAAATGATGCAGAATTTTAATGTAGGTTTGGGAGGAACAAAAAAATCTAGAAAAAGCTAACACCTGATTTGCAAACATGAAATAACGCCTGATTACTCGAAACTTGATTTTTGGGGATGGTTCCTTTCTACAGAATGTCGTCCAATTGTTCCCCTAACTTGTTATATTCACCTTATTTATGCATTTATGATGTTTATGTGTTATACCCAACCGATTGATATGCAGAAAGTGTCTTTATGGTTAATGTAACTTGTGTACATCTTATTGTTGTATTATAATTTTTCGTTATGAATAGGTATCTTATTCGTTTTAACTGTAACCCAGTTGGGTCTTTATCTTAGCGTAATCTGCGCGACCCGTGTACCTTGCTATCTTTAGCTTTGCTCCACGCTGCACGTTGGAGCTTGCAGTTAGGTCTTTCGTGAGAACTGCTGAACATGTTTTATATTTCTAAACCGCGCCGTCATCTTGAGACTGGCTTATCTTTGCTTCACAACCTTGGTGTGCATTTTCTACCTACACGACTCTTGCGTCGTCTTATTTGAAAGCTTCTTTCATTCAACCATAATATGATATTATCATCTTATCTCTTCCTCGCTTTCAAAGACTACCCAGATATACCGGATTATTAGGCAATCACAAAATTATTTTCGAAATCGAAAGTGACAGTACCACACCACCATGTTGGCAGGTGTTTTCTGTTTTTGGGTGTTGCTTGGGAGTTTATCGCGCAAATCTACTGAAAAACGTCGAAAATCGCCATGTAGGTATTTGAAAATGGATTCCCACTATCTCGCCCCATCCACCTTATAATATAAATTTTGACAAAATCGTTCTTACTCAGTTTTTCATAATAATATTATAAAAAACTGAGTAAGAACGATTTTGTCAAAATTTCAAATTTAAAAAATCCTTAATCCGTAAACGAGTAAAAACTATTTTGTCAAAATTTCAAATTTAAAAATCCTTAATCCGTAAACGAGTAAAAACTATTTTGTCAAAATTTCAGATTTTAAAAAACCCTCAAAAAGATTCTCAAAGTTAGTTATAAGGGTTGTTGAGGGTCGGTCAATGAAGTTCATTGACCGACCCTCAACAACCCTTATAACTATCTATTTGACGGTCAACAATACCCCACACCGAAGATTCTCAAAATTTGACATTATCCGTTTCAAAAGGTCTAGATTCCTAAACCGAAATGTCCGTCCGCCGTGGCGGTTTTGAGCAGAAGGAATTTTTTTAAATCTGAAATATCGACGAAATACTCGGTTTACCATATGGTTGTGCCCGCAAGGTTTTCAGTCCGATCGCCCAAACCCGTGGGGCGCTATGGGGCTAAAATGGGGCTACGAGAGGTTTTTTTTAAAGGCTTTTGGCTATGGGATCGAGTCAGGTGTCGTTTTCGAAGTATTTTTGGACGTCGAATCCATTTTTTGGGGTCCCGGAACGATCCGATTTCACTGTTGCGATCTATGGGGCTTTATGAAGAGGATCCCAGGAGGTCAAATATTTTTCAATTAGGTACCTACCTAAATTAAAAAAGCTTGAAAAAAAAATTTATAATTTTTTTTTCAAAAATATTTTTATAAAATAAAAATATTTTTTGTTCCGGTAGAACTACTAGGGCTGCGAGACATCCTCTTTTTTCCGGACATGTCCTCTTTTTCACAGCCTGTCCGGGCGTCCTCTAACGTTTTTCATTTTTCGGGCAAATGTCCCCTTTTTTAAAATCTCTCATTAGCTGAAAGGTAAAATCGTTTGGGCTACCTACCTATCTGGAACATTAGCCTGTTTAGAAAAAATCTTGTTCTTGATTAACGAAGCTAAACTGAGTGGCTTCTTGAGTATTTCCACGGACGCCAGCAATCGTGGAAACTTGAAAATATTTCCAGTCTTAGCGCAATACTTTGAAATGACGACAGGGCTAAAAGTAAAACTGATCAAAATGGATTATTTGGAAGGGGAAAAATCAGACGAAATTTCCGATTTTCTGATACGGGTCCTTGACAAATTCGATATAAAAAATAACTGCATCGCATTTGGAGGAGACAACTGCAACACGAATTTTGGTGGGCGTAATAGGAAACAACATCTTGAGTCACCTGAAATCGAAAACTAAAAACGACAATATCATTGGAATCGGTTGCCCAGCTCACATTCTCCACAACTGCACTCATTCCGGAACAGCTTGCCTATAAACGTCGAGTCTGTCATATTGAAAATTTATAATAATTATAAATTATTTCTTTTCGATTTATACAGTGAGAACTGCTGAGCTCAAACAATTTTGTGAGCTTGTTGAAATCGAATACAGGCAGCTTCTTCCCTACTCCAAATCCCGTTGGTTGTCGTTGTTTCCCTGCATAAATCGTGTGCTTCAAATGTATGAACCTCTGGCGTCGTATTTTATGTCTCAGAGCAACCCTCCTATCCTAATAAAAAATTTGTTTGAAAAGCCAGAAAATGAAAGTTACCTACTTGTGGTTTCTACAATCATTAATGTTTTCTTTCAATGAAAAGATTAACAAATTGGAAGCCAAACATAAATCAGTTTTGGAGGAAGTCGAGGATTTTTTTACTGAAAGACTGAATGAGAAATTTCTCCCTTTGAAAGTAAGAGGGATTCTCCAAAAATGTGATGAACCGTCTAGCAGATCAATTCTTGAGAAAAATATGTTTAGTGTCTACGAAAAGTCAATTGAATATCTTCAGCTATGGAAAACTCCATTTCAAGAATTCAAAAGTTTACAGTGGATGTCCCTTAAAAACGTACCTGCGTGGACTACCGTCCAAGAATCCTTGTTTTTTTTTTTTTTCAAGCGAAGGGCGTCGTGATAAATGAAGAAGATAAATGAAGATGTTCGACCAGTTTTGTAACTTGAAGTCATTCCTACGTACTACTAAGTAGTAGTTGAACCCATTTGAACCAGTTTTTTTTTTTTTTTTTTTTTAAATGGGATATGTGACGTTTTTGGCCATTTTTACTATTTATCATTTTCTGAGTCTTCATACATGGTTACATCGATTGCCATTGAAAGGAGTCTCGTAACATTGACCCTTCCTAGAGAAAACCCGGGTTGAAATTTCCGATGTCCTTTGAAACGGGCTACAGATGTGCGCCACATAACCCTTGTCATTTGACAACTTGCTGCCTCTCTATTTATTCACCGTGGAATTTCAGGGTTGTGGAGACGCTAAAATTTAGCCTCAAATTTATTTAATAAAATTGAAAGACTCTTAAAAGTGAGTCTGGATGAGGCAACCCAGGAATCAACAGTTGAAGCAACTTCAGTAGTAACTTTGATGGATTTCCCAGGGGGTCGAGTAAGATGTCGTTTTTGCAGCATTTTTTGGGTATAAACGGTTCAGAGGGATTCTAGACCAGTCCGACCACCCTTGGATGCCGGGTAAGGCTTTTATTGAGCTACAACTGGTGCGGGTTTTGACAGGTTTGGGCCAGGAGCTCGAGTGAGGTGTCGTTTTCGGGAGTAGATTCGATTTGTGGGGGTCCCAGACCTGTCCGAGGCTTTTAGAGGGATTCAGGGGTGGAGGGGGTGAGGGTTTGATGGATTTTACCTTGTTGTTAAATTCATTTAACGCTCATGAGTGACTGATGAAGGGCTTGTACAGGAAATCGGTTTATGAAGTTTTTCATTTTTCCCGATTTTCCATTAATAAAAAGTTCTTATCATCAGGTATTACTTTCATAAGTATCGGAAAAGGAGTTTATTAATCGAAATACTTTCATTCGATAAATAAAGCTGTTTGTGGGAAAAATGATTTCAATCCTGAAAAATTGATTTTTTAAAAAGGGGCTATGTAACCGATTTTCAAATTGCAATGTGATACACTTCCCCACTCAAAAAAAAATCTGAAAATTTGTGTAAAAATGTGTAATAGCTAGCTGTATAGGAATACAAACTAAAATGGGAGATTTTGACAGTAATGATAGAATTAGACAGTTTTTTGCATTTTCCCGGAGTTTTTGAATCGGCCAAAAACGTCACATAGCCCCTTTAAAAAAAAAAAAAACGGGTTCACTTGTAAATAAGATACCTAGGTACCTAGAGTTTTTGGGCGTCGCTCGTTTCGGCACGGGCCATTGTTATCGTGCCAATTAATTTTACTACGACTCGGCACGGCCCGAGGGCAAGGCACCCCGGGTGGTGAGATGACCAGCGGTGGAGAAGTTCTTGCTGGGACTGTACGCTCAAAACAGAGTACTCGAGTTCCACTGAAGGTGGGTATAATACTCAATAATTGGCTAAGGTCATTTTCGGTCTATCATTCATACAGCCAACTGATGTGGAAGCAGTATTCACGGACCTCATCAGCATCGCACCCCCTGATGAAGAAGAAGACTTATGACTTGATTGATTGCAATAAAATTCATGTAGGTACTCCTGGCTGTATTTCTCATTTCTTCCCCGAAGTCAAGTTTCAAAGTTTTTGGGGGTTGTGCCGAATCGTAGCATTATTTTGCGGGGGCTGAGTCGTGCCGAAACGTGCCTGTGCCGAAGCGATGACCACCGGAGTTTTTACGCGTGTACTGAAAAGTTAAATCCCTCACGTTATGGCAATAATAATTATTATTAATCTGCAGATTAATTATTAATCTGCAGATTACTTATTAATCTGCTGTTTTTCCTTCTGAGCTTTAAAATTGTAACTCCAGTTTTCATCAAACAGATGGAAGATGGTTTGTTACCTACCTAGGGCCGGTTTTTGAAACCATAGTCAAATCACCGCAAACGAGTGGTTTGGTGACCACCGTCAAACGCGATTTTACAGCCGCTATTTTGTCGGCGTTTTTAGAACCATAGTCAGCGTTCCGACAGCTGACCACGCCGCTAAAATTTTGGCGCCTTGAATATTTTCCCTAGGTGAAATTTTTTCATCATTGCGGGTTTTGACAACTCATTTGTGAGGAAGGAGTTCACATTTCCCGCTTCTTCTGCCTTCAACATGTCATTATTTTGAGCGTTATTTGATTGAAAAAAGTAAACAATTATCTCCATCTCTTTCTACCACTCCGCACCCTCCGCGCCGCGGAGTCCGCGGCGGGCCGTCTCGTCAGTCAGTTGTTCCTCGTCAACCAATGAAAGCGGTGGTCACGGCTCCGTAAAAATTTGACCCCAGGGTCCTGCTGTGGTTACCGTTTCGTAAAAATAGCGGCCCGTAAAACGGTAACTAAGGTTCAAAAAACGCTTTTTCCGTTTTACAGCCGTCAGAGTCGTCTTTTACGGCCGTCAGAGTTAACTATGGTTTCAAAAACCGGCCCCTAATCGGGTATTATACTATGTTGAATGTTGAAACTAAAAACTTGAAGTATTCCTATTAGAATTAGATCATTTTCTATAAAATAATATAGTATGTGCATTTTGTATTTTATACATTATAATGTTTCTATAATATTTATATTTTTATAATATTATAAAATAATATTCTGAGATATGTATTATATATCTCAGAGGCAATATCATAAAATATATATTTATATTTTCTATAATAAATATCTATAAATATATTTTGATGTCCTCTTTTTTCTTTTCTCTCATCTGGCAACCCTAGGTAGAACGCCTTTTTCTTTCAAAACTCTAACGCAGGTTTCGTCTCGGATAATATTCACGTACAAATCGAGGAGAAGCATGATAACGGTCGAACTGGATGGATTTGTTGTGAACACAGCGGGGTTGACAATTCAGAGGAGACAAAGAGCATGTTTTTGCTGGTTGAGGTCGAACAAACCTATGAGATCATATTGTGGACACGAACGAGCCTGAGATCGCATACTAAAGTGGTAACGTTGTCTGACAATTCGCCTACAACGGAACGTCACAATTCCTCCGAAACGATTGACCCTTCTGACCTTCTTGACGAAGATGCCTATTAATATTTTTCAGACCAACTATTATTTATTGCAAAGTGGTTGTGTGCCGATGTTCAGAACTAATTGTACGTTCAACCACCTCAAGTCACTCTGCAGAGGAGTCGTTCTCTCTCCCTAACCAAACTCATTATTATTTATTGGGAACTTCCCAATAAAAAAATGGTTCCTATAAACATGCTGCGCAATTTAAAGGCCGTGGGAACGTGCTGAAACGTGCAGATTCTTGCCGTAAGATTAACGTTGAATAGGTAGAACTATAAGGTAGATTGGCTCTGCGTATTTCCGAATTTCTACTTACCACTAGAGAACATTTTTTGTGTCTATTGTACGTATCGTTTTTAATTTGACGATGAGAAGTTATCAAGACCTTATTTTTGTACGTATAATCCATTTTCTGGGGTCCCGGAACGATCCGATTTCACTGTGGCGATCTATAGGGCTTTCATGGGGCTACAAATGGAATTTTTGAAGGATCCCAGGAGGTTAAATATTTTTCGAGTAAAAAATAAAGAATGTTTGAAAAAACAATTTTTTTGAAAACAAAAAAATGTTTTTTGAAAAAAAAAAATCCCAAAAAATTGTTTTTTCCAAATTATTTTCTTTTTACACAGAAATAATTTTTGCACAAGTAACCTATATCAAAGAATACCTAATAAACCCTTGTGTAAAACTTGCAGCGTTTTTTTATAATTTCCCACAACGTTGAAGGAGTTACGCCCTTTCAACATTCAGCGATTCATTTTGGGAATTTACTTTTGGCACAAAATTGTTGACCCCGTGGCGAAAACATCGGTTGATCATTTGAGAATCGTCATCCAAAGTGACTATGAGTCTCCAAAATTAATCATTAGAAGGTTAGCTGATGCTGGTCACATGACGATTTCAGTCACAAAATTTAATGTCTCAGATTGCGTAACTTGAAAATGTCTCCTCAACGTCTCTTCCCGCTATTGTTTCAACAAACCACATTGCGTGTGGTCATTTTGTCGTCTAAGGACGTCAACGCAAACCGACCCCATCGTTAAATTTCTATGGGAATTCATCCGTTATTGCCTGGAATGTGAAATGATGTTGTGTAATGAAATCGAAACGTCAAAGATGTTGAGATAAATAATTTTATTTATAAATAATTTATTTATATTTATTATTTATAAATAATTATTGCAATATGCTCTACCTGGAAACAGCTCACTTATCGACTAGAGTGAGTTGTTCATTACGTTTACCTCCTGGAACTTACATCTTTGCTTACACTTTACATCTGTGCTCGGCTAAAACGTCCTATCCCACAACCTTCCTCGGCTAAAGTGTCCTATCTTACGATTTTAATTAATTACTCCTACTCACGATGACTTGGGAACTTCCCGTGTATACCTGAAAATAATAACATACTATGAAAGTGCACCATATAAATTTCATGAATTTAGCTTAAAAAAGGCGGGCTGCAGAGCGAAATATGTTCAATGTCAATTTTCTCAAAATGGGACAATTGGGGTTAGGACGCTTATCCTTATGACGGCAGCATTGGTCCAAATCGCTTATCTGGCGAGTCAAAAGTCCAAATTCTAAGGTCCTCAATTTTAATTGGTAGGTCGTCAGATCATGAGGGGGAGGGTCCCAGAGGATTAAACAGGACCAGAGAGAACTTGATGAAATTGTTGAATGGAGATTTTGTACTTTATTCGTGGACGAGGGCCCCAGACGGAAGCTCATTACCGCGTAATGCATCTTTCAAGCCTGAGCTTTGTCTCTCAATAAACCCCGTCTGGTGAAAAGTAGGTAGGTACCTACTGATTTTTTTTTCTCCTAATTTCTTGCGATAGGTATGGATTGAAGGAAAAAAAATACTATAATAATTATTTGGCTAATACTGATGAATATCGGAGTAGTTTTGCAAATTAAAACTAGAGTCAAGTACAAAAATCAATTTTTAGAATGGGAGGAATTCTACGGAACTTAGTAGAACCTGGAAGCGGCTATATATTCGTAAACTACTAGTTACAAAATATTGTCATATCCCCCGCTCTCATCCTTCACCCCTTATTAATCATTTCCCTAAATTAACGATTTATAATTTTCTCTTTTCTCTTTTCTCTTTCTCTACGTTTTGGATATATTTTTATTTTGAACATGAAACACATGTTTCCCACGGGGTTGGATTCACCAAAACATACCAAATCCCTTCCAGTTATTCAATTACCGTCAGCCTTTTTATCTAACGCCGACAAGACGCCTTACATTCATACAGACACGCATCTTTGCAATTTCTAAGGAATATGGTCTGGGATGCCCCTTGTCATAAAATCCCTCAGGCAGGCCCAGGTAAAGCCAGACTTGTGAAATAGTTTCTTCTCACGCTTGGCCCTTGGTCATAAAATCCCAATTACGAAGCAACCCCTATTCAAATAGTGCCACCGTAAATCATACACAGCTTCGTGGAGAGGAAACAGGCGTAATGGAGGGGAACCATCTTAAGGCGAAAGGGGAGCCTTGGGTAGTGTGATTCTCAGATAATAGATCGCAGCACATCTGCTATAAAAGTATTAGCGTTCTAGCTCGCGGAATACCCAGTGTATTTCAAATCTGAAAAGTTATCTGAGATCCTTAGGCAAATTCACAACTCGCTAACATGCCCAAAATTTTAAAATTTCAAATTTGAGGAATTTAGAAAATTTATTTTTTGAATGAAGAGATATTTTGAAATTCTGAGCTAAACATAGCATGCACCCATTCAATTCATGAATTTAAAAAAAAATTTCATCAAAATTGAACAATTCTAACCCTGTCTAAAACTGTTTTGCGTATGCTGGGGGTTAATTAATTGTTGCGACTGCAGGAGAGGTCGGTCTGACCTACTTAAGAACACTTGAGGTCCCCCAGAAAGGGTGCGATGTACGATCCTCTCGCTTGACAGGATCCTAAAAACGGTGGAGGATTTTTACAGTTCCCGCCAGCGAGATGTAATAATACCTATAGCATACCTACAAAATAAAATACGAAATTTTATTTATGCGATTTCCAGTCTATTGGCAACTTATGGATTTTTGGTCCGCCCTTGGGGAAAAAATCTCCGGGAAAATTCGTCCGGGGGAAAATTGTCCGATTATGTACCAATAATACTAGTACCTAAGCCGTAATTTTTCGGGACATGATCCGATTCTCGAGGTGTCCCGTCCGACTTTTCAAGCCTCCCGAAAAAAATGACGAAAGAGTCCATCAAAATTAAATTTTGATCGTTTCAGGATAGAAAATCTCTATCCTGAAACGAAAAGAAGGAAAATCAGACAAGTTTTTCTCGACGGAGGTCGACGCCACCGATCGGTCTCAAAATTTGACATTAGGTATCCGTTTCAAGAGGTCTAGATTCCAAAACCGAAATGACCGTCCGCCGTACGCCGTCCGGGCCGTTTTGGGCAGTAGGACGTTTTTTTATAAATCCGAAATTTTGACAAAATAGGTACTCAGTTTACATCTAGTTGTGCCAGCAAGGTTTTCAGCCCGATCGCCCAAACCCGTGGGGCGCTATGGGACTAAAATAGGGCTGCGGGAGGGGATTTTTGAAGGCTTGTGGCTATGGGATCGAGTCAGGTGTCGTTTTCGAAGTACTTTTGGACGTAGAATCCATTTTTTGGGGTCCCGCAACGAACCGATATCACTGTTGCGATCTATAGGGCTTTTATGGGGCTACAAATGAGATTTTTGATTGATCCCAGGAGGTAAAATATTTTCAAGGAAAAAAAGAAAAAAAGATGAAACAAATTTTTTGAAAGAAAAAAATAAATAAAATTTTTTTTAAATATAAAAATCAAAAAACAATTTTAATCTTTAATTTTTTAGTGCAGCTATCGTTGGACGTGTATAGAAAATGACTCAGCCGTAATAATTACGTTATCAATTATTGATGAACGCCGGGAAGACCCCATAATCGGTTTGGACCGTTATCCATTAGCCATAGAAGATGAGACAGTGGTCAGTCACAATTTCGTGAAGCCGACCGTATTATACCTACTGTAGGTAACAGCCCTTTATATAGTCTGAATGAACAATCTACCTTAGAGACTTTTTGTCATACTGCGTTTTGCTTTTATGCAAGTTACCTTCTGTGAAAACTTCGTTGAACGTACCTTTTTCTATGTCGAGCTCATGCAGACATGCTACCAAGGGCAAGAACGTTCTTCGGCTGAATGCTCGTCGGAGCGTCAGATGAAAGGCCAAAAAGATTCAAGCCGCTTTACTAGCGAGGTAAGTGATTATATAATTAATATAATTAAGTAAAGTATAAAAATTATTTATACCTAATCAATTATATTTATTTATAAATAAAATATAACAATTATAAATAATTATAAATGAATTATTTATTTAATGAAATTTAAGATTAAATTTAAATATAACGCATTTTGTTACACACCTAATAATAAGTTAGTAAGTATTCACGTTTCCGACTTCTTTCTGGTAACGATCCAGCTATGTTCTGTCCGTAGAGGTATTCTCTTGACTCCGGCGCCGGGCCCAATAATCAAGCGGAGGATACCGAATCAACGTAATTACCATCCATAATAATTCGATATACCGAAATCAGTTACTATAGTTATAGTATAGAACTATACTGTAACTATGGTAACTTTACCGACTCCTAACAGTTCATCCAGAATTTTATTAAAATAAAATTTATTTGTAGGTAATAATAGTACTATCCATAATAAACTTAAAATTAATAATAAACCCTAGTGATATAATATATCACTAAGTGATAGGTACATAATAATATTATGTACCTATAACCGAGTACATAATAAATTTTTATTTTATTTTATATTAAACAATATAAAAATATTAAAAATAAATATTTTTATTATTATGAACATGATAATTAAAAGCTGCGAATAATGTACATAATATGTCATATTATGTACATTATTCGCAGCTTTTTTTTTCTCTCTCTCTCTCTCTATCGTTTAGGGTGTTGTCCTCAACAGGATCTGTTGACCTGGTCAACTTGACCAACTGAATATGCTCACCTGTTCAAACGACCCCAACCAACCCAATTGAAACACCGAATGGAGAGAAGACGGAAAGACCGAAAAAGACGAGATCTGCCGCACGACCTAAACTAAAACGCGTCAACGTTGGACTGATGAACTTCAGAATTCAGCAGAGGTGTTCAACGGATTTTCCGCGATAAAAATCATTGGGGCGAGAAAATGGAACCGAAAGTAATTGATTTTTTTTCGAAAATCACATGCTGCCAGAGATAATTGACCCTCGAACGTGCAGATCAATGCCCTTACTATGAAGCAATTGTAATTTCGTAAATATATGAATAAAATAATTTATGTAAACATGCAGGTACAATAATTCAATTTACGTACATATTTGACTCTTTTGTTACTAAATGTATGTATTGTTTTGTTACTATATTTTATAATATAATATATTAGTATAATATTATTATACCTACTGTAGGTTGTGACAACTCTTAGCGTTGTTTGATGTTCCTTTGGCTCAGGGTAGGTACCCACTCCGAATACATAGGTACTCAAAATATTTGAACAAGAGAAAACGTTCAAAGTGGGTCAAACATTTACTAGAAATTTGGATCCAAATGGCCGTAAATATTCCCAACACCATTTAGGTACCAGTACAACACTATTTTCTAGTACAACTAGTTCATGGTGATGTACACGTTGAAACGCATTTTCTGCGTGAATGGAATGATCGAATAATACAGCGATCACATTTCAAGTTGCATTCGAGGGTAGGTACCTGTACGATGCGAATGCTCGCAGAGGGTCTCATTGAAGTCGTCCGGGCTACCTGGGGGTAGGGCCCAGCCCCCCTCACACGCCGAGGAAATTTCTTCCAATGCACCAATTACCATTACCAGGAGAATCAATTTTTGATGGTCACAGAGTGAAAAAAGAGAATAAACGATTTTTTCATTCGCATTTTAAAATGACGTTCTATGCTTTGTATATCTTGAAATTTCTAAAAACTCATCAAATTAAAAATGGCAATTTTTAAAATTTGATATAGCAACTTTTTTAAAATTTCGGCATGTTGGCGAAGATTCATATGACATAAGAATGCTTCTCAATTTTTTTCAGAATTTTGTAATGAATAGTTCAGCGGCAATCACGCTAATTTGTTCGCGTATCTTCCCTCTCACTCGCACACTTGTGGTCCCCTTTCGCCTTAAATAAAGCTGTCTGAAAAGGTTCGCTCGATTTTCCCGAGCCGGAGTGCCGGACCGAAAATTATTACAACCTTAGTCGGTAATTAAAACAATTTTGCTATTATCAATAATTGATATTATACTCTAATTATTAGACGAATTTTCAGTTCACCAGTAGCAGAGTTGGGATTATTCGAATAAAAATTTAGTTGAACTAAAGTTGAAACTAAATTGAGTTGGGATTATTTGAATAAAAATTTAGCTAGTTTATCGGCGTACAGCATGACTTATTATCAGGAAATGGATCTATTCTAATTTGTTGTCGTTCGCTTTCTTTTTTGGTTCTACGAATCGAAAGGAGCTCCCTGATTAGACGACATGACGTAGCTATAGCGGCTATCAACAATGTGAAGGGTCGGTAGAATTTCAACATGTAGCCAAATATCCGAAATTTCGCACAATATGCCAAATTTAGACAATGAAATACATACAAGGAATGAAGCGAGAGGGTTGTCAGTCACATCATTAATGGGAAAACGGCTTGGGGCAGGTTTCAGCCCATCATTAGCCCTTTAACGTGTTAAGAAAGATTCAATGTGACCTAGTTTGACGCGACCTGCAGAAAGATTTAAAGTGACGTAATACATTCATTCCGGTGGAATAGAAGAGGGGGGGGGGGGGTGTAGACCCGGCGAGCTTTCGAGAAAATCTCGGTGGGCTGATGGGCCGGCAGGCCGGCCGGCTTGGGACGAATTGCGACACATAATGGTACTCCCCTTGTATGTTACCTACCTACCGAATCGATGAGACAGGTCTCATGAGTAGGTCTCCAAAGCGTAAAAGTAATTTATTCTTTTCGAGTAGAAGCACGTGTGGGTCCTCTCGTTCTCACTTCATAAGGGTGGTGGTTTTCATATCGTCTAAAAAAGCGTCGAAAGGGTCGTCTGGATGAAGTGATCACCACCATTCTTGATGGGTTTTCGTTCCAAAAGATGCACCATGCTGCTTAATACCGTACAAAGCAAAATTTGACCACTCTCCATTGGCATTCTATTGCCTGTGTATGTGCTCCAGTGTTTGGGTCCATGAAATTTTAAGAATGGTTCACGGTTTGTGGACGTAACCTTGGGTGCCTAGGGTGCCGTAGGCTATCTGTTCTTCCGTCCCCACACCGCCCATTCTCTTACGTTTGTCCCAAATTTCAACGCAAACATAATAATATTATATGTAATATAATTTAGATATAAGTAGATAATTTGTCGGGATTTTAAACAATGTCATGTCAACTTACATGTCATGTAAGCACCTGGTAGGTATCGGCCTCGACAGGTAGATATCGAGCTCCCGGTAGGTAACATACAAGGGGAGTACCCACATAATTTTCGGGGTTCCGTAGGTCCAACCCAAGAAGGGTCGGATTAGGCTTCGAACTCGAAGTCGTCATTAGCACGGTCGTAAAAATGATCTCTAGGTAGGCGTAGGACGAAACGCGGAAAAAATCCGTCTATTAAAGACTGAATTAAATCGAAAAAATTAATCGAGCGAATTCGCGCGCGCCAAAAAATTCGCCCAACTCGCTTATCGGACGTAAAATTGGTCGAGGAATCCGAATCCGGTGAAAAAAATAGGGGTTCCCATTTGAAATAAGAAAGTTGATGTCAATTGCGCCCATTTGAGCGCATTTTTGAGAATTCTCGACCCCCCTAGAGACACTTAAACGGTCGCCCGAGACGATAGGAAAAATCGGCGTATTTTTAGGACTTACCGTTTAGTCCCGCTCAGAGTGAAGAGTGTAGACGGGGGGGGGGGGGGGGGGGGGGTGTAGCGGCAGATTGTAAGCCGAACCAAATTCACCCGCCGGCTCGCCCGCCCCGCGATTTAAAGAAAAATGCAAAACTGAAATCGCCGTTCTAATTCGCTCATTGTCGGAATGAATTTTGTCTGAATCTCCTATTAAAATTCGGATCTCTAGGTGGGCTACGGACGAAACGCGGAAAAAATCCGTCTATTAACGGCGGAATAAATCGAAAAAATTAATTTCGATAGAGATTATAGATCTTAATAGAGATCCGAATTTTGATAGGAGATTCAGACAAAATTGATCTACCCTAGAGAAATACCTATTAATAAAAATTACTTTTAAATGATAGAAGTAGGTCGTTAAGAACAACAAGAGCAAATCTGTACAGGAAATTTATATAGGACCTATATTATAGGTGAATATCGGACTGTCTCCACTGACCTGAACATACTACGGAATGAAAAATTATTTTGTGACGTGGCTGTAAAAATGGGATGCTGATGAGAGAAATTTCAGTAATTGGGATTCGTCTGGATTGGCATTTGTGCGGTAGGAGTTTATCGGGAAATGTAATTTTTCGGATCGTTGTGGGATCCCCAAAAACGGATTCTACGTCCAACAATACTTCAAAAACGACACTCAAATCGACCCCATAGCCGAAAACCTTCGAAAACCCCTCTTGACATCTTGAAACGTATAACATCACATTAAATTTTAGAGGCCGATCAGAATTGTTGACCTCCGTCGCTATTATAAAGTGTACTATTCCAAGAATAATAAACCAAAATAGTGAGTTAGGTTCGACATTTCAAGATCCTTTTCTGATTAATTTCAGGACAGATGCCCGACTCCTGTAAATGTTACTCTGACTTAATCCATAAAGGGAGGTTGCTGACATGATAACCCTTCATTACCTGAATTGTCCGTTGGGGAAATCTCCAAAATCGGCTCCATTGAAGCCGTTCGCCACGTTCACAAAGCTCCCGACCGCCGACTGTTGTCAGTTCCTTCCGTATAAAAGTATTCCCATAGTCAGTAATTTATTTTGTATCATTGAATGATTTTTACCTTGCTCGCTACATGATAGGTTTTGGACCGACCGCAAAATGCACAAACCGCGGTACAATATTCTGCCTTGGTGCAGGCATTGCTGTCCAATTCGCAGATTGAACAGAAAAACGCCGCAAATTTTACACAAGGGTTTATTATTCTTTGATAATAACGTATATTATACGTTATTTGCGCCGAAATATATTTCTTTGTCAATGAATCAAAATCAAAAAAAATTTTTGTATTTTATTAAAATGTTTTTTCAAATTTTTGTTTTGCTTTTTACTTGAAAAATATTTGACCTCCTGGGGTCCATCAAAAATCTCATTTGTAGCCCCATGAAAGCTCTATAGATCACAACAGTGAAATTGGATCGTTCCGGGACCCCAAAAAATGGTTTCTACGACCAAAAATACTTCGAAAACGACACCTAATATGATCCCATAGCTAAAAGCCTTAAAAAAAAAACCTCCCGTAGCCCCATTTTAGCCCCATAGCGTCCCACGGGTTTGGGCGATCGGGCTGAAAACCTTGCGGGCACAACTAGATGGTAAACCGAGTATTTTGTCAAAATTTCAGATTTAAAAAAAATTCCTACTGCCCAAAACGGCGGACGGACATTTCGGATTTAGAATGTAGACCTCTTGAGACGGATAATGTCACATTTTGAGGCCGATCGGAGTCGTCGACCTCCGTCGCGAAAACATAGGTGTACCTATTATTCCAAGAATAATAAACCAAAATGTACCAAGTCGATCAAGGCAATTTCACAACATTTGCTTTCAGTGTGACTTAAGCAGTCACCATTAGAAGCTTGAGCTGTACAAACTAGTGATAATTATTTATTCTACTTGTTCTAGTTAGATAAATACACATCTGCCTTTTTGACATCAAAGTTTCCACTTTGTTTGATTTCTGAATTCCCCGGTCTTATTATAATAACTCCAAACCCCCTCCTCACCAGTTATTATTTTGGAGCCATCTATATAGCTCGTTTTACTGTAATAATTACAATTATTGTAATAAAGCAATTAGCGACAATATTATTTTAACCATAGAATTCAACTTGAGTTTGACCATTTTTTAAAATGAATTACATCAATTATTGAATTTTTCCTGACTGTATAAAACCTATCGTACAACGAAGATCAAGGTAATCGACACTGCACATAAATGTCGTGCAATGCGCGGTTTGAACAGAAAATGTTGTACCATATCAGAAATTTCTGGCTCGGATCGAATAAACGGTTCTCCGCGCTTTGTACGAACATGCGTTATACAATAATATTGTATACAATATATTATAATACAATATATACAATGTATACAATATATCGTCACCGAAATCCCAACATGACATAATTGATTTTGGCAGCTTTTCAGGAGAGCAAAAAAACTGTTTCATTTCCTGTCTATTCAACTTGGCATAATTACATGTTCCCACATTACCTACAACATAGCACCATTGCATGTGCACTCTTTCTGGGTGTACTGCGTTGATTCTGGCATTCCAGGCCAAAGAGAAATAAGGGATCATCATTCAGAAAGTATCTAATCAGGTGGTTAAAAAAGAAGTTTGAATATTCATCACCAAATAATAGCTTGAAAAGATGAAAACTTACCAACCCTCCGTCAGAGCCGCCATGCTTCTTCTGACCTGTTGTGTCATGTTGGATTTCAAAACACTTTATGTCATGTTGGTCAACCTTTCGATTCCGGTGAAACTAGCGCACCCAGTGGAAAACTGACGCCGCCATTCGATTTGGCGCGTAATTTAACTTTCAGAAACGCAATAAAATTTTTTTCGAGAAATGCAGTTATGTCATGTTGGGATTTCGGTGACGATATTACATTGTAGGTATACCTAATAATTATTGTATTAGGTATACCTAATAATTATTGTTACGTACCAAGAAGCCGATAAAAATTGTTGACCACCGTCGCGAATACATCGGTGTATCACTCCAAGAATAATAATAAAAGAAACCAAAAATTTGTAATTCATTAGCGCTGAACTCACATATAAGTAATTAAATTTTGGTGATGACCTGTAAGTCAGAGTTTAATTTTACTGCGATTCAGTATCTCTCAATCCTGAACCCCGGGCAGCCGGCCTTCTCACTTGAATTTGGGTAGCCAGTGAGTATTGAACATTTGAGGAGGTTCTGGCAGAGGTCATAAACAGCTCGCCTTCATCAAATCGGATTACCCCGTTGACAGCTAAGGGTCTTCGAGACTGCACAGGTAGAAGGCCAGGTATAAGTCCAGGTATGGCCAGAAATCGTGTGTCGCAATTCGTCTTTTACCGGCCGGCCGGTTTTTTTTTTTAAGGGGAAATTTTCAAGTATTTTTTTTTTTTAAGGGGAAATTTCCAAGTAGGTAGGCCACCTACTACAGCGGCCCAAAAATTAAACTCAGCGAGCGGCCTGCAAGTTTTTCAAGGTTAATTTGTTTTATTTTATTTGGGTATTTTATTTATTCACGGATGGGGACATTCATGAGGGCCTCCTGCTACAGCGGCCCAAAAATTAAACTCAGCGGCCTGCGTTTTTCTTTTTTATGCAGGAAAAATTATTAGGTAGGCCCACCTACTGTTGTAGCAGGCCGAAAATTGATATCAGCTGCCAACGGGGTGTAAAAAATAAATTAAAATAAAATAAATAAGCCGTGTGAAGCAACCACGGGATTAGCCTTTTATGATCTGGTTACAAAAGAATTGTCAGCGTACAATATTGAGGTTAAAAAGTGTATTGGGATTAGCACAGATGGAGCTGCAAGTATGCAGGGAAAGTATATAATGGCTTTGTAGCAAAAATGAAAGAGGACAGCCCTGCTGCTATAAGTGTATGGTGCCATTCCCACGTCTTAAACTTGGTCATATTAGACTGCTGTTGTGTAATAATCGAAGCAGCTTCATTATTCAGCCTGTTGAATCAATATTCGTCTTCATCCGTGAGTCATATAAAAGGATGAATAAATGGAAGGTCGCCGCAAAAGCTAGGGGACTTTCATTGATTGGGCAGACTAGATGGTGGGCGAAAGCAAGAGCCATTCATAATATTTTTGGAAGCTACGGAAATCCAGCCGACTGCAAGTATGGAAAACTGGTCCTCACACTTCAAGACCGGGCAACCGCCAAGTCACTGCAAAATAAATTGTTGTCCCAAGAAACTTATCTAACTGCCCACATCTTTATGCGCATTTTCACATAATATGTGAAATGATGGTATATTATACCACCCCCTTGTCTAGTTATCTGCAAACAAAAGGACTGGACTTCATCACTGCATTCCGAATGGTGAAAAGCACCACGGACAAAATTCATTCATTTTCACGCGACTTCGACAGCATCCATTCAGCGGCAGAAGCTTTCATTGAACATTTCGAGTCCGACTTCACAGAAAGTGGAATCGCTTTCATTCGGGACCTTGACACCAGAAGATTAAGGAAGACCAAGAAGTTGTTCGAGTACGAATGTGATGAAAAAACATTTCAGTCGTTGTCGTTTCTTGATCCTCGCAACTTTACTGACGTTCGAGACCTGCAGTATTTTGATGGCATAATATCAACTCTTGCTAAGGTTTGCTGCGAAGTCAATGTACAAAGCCTTGCCTCTGAATACACCGATTTCGTTTCGAAATGGTCGTCGATTAAAAAACATAATCCTCCCCTCCCTCCCTCTACCGACGGTAACGCTGAAACTGACTCTGAAGCCGGGGAAGAAGAAGTGGTTTCTGATGAGGTTCCTCACAAGCAATGTTCGAACTCCACAGTTTGTGTTTTCGAACTTTTAACTCAATACCAGCTGATGAACAATGCTTACCTACCCTAATTTGTATAAAATATATCAATATGTTCTGACTGTCCCCACTACTCAAGTGGAATGTGAAAGATCTTTTTCAAAACTGAAAATAATTAAAAATCGGCTCAGGCAAACAATGAAGAATGAGCACCTTGAAACCCTAGTACTCATGTCAAGTGAGCCACAGCTGGTCGAAATGGTGACTTGCGATGGTTTAATATCTGACATGGTAGCAAAAAGAAGTTCCTTATCACGCCATTTTTTCTTGTGATACTAAATTCCACACACCGTTTACGGTTCCACACGAGTTTATTTTGGTATATAATGTTATTATTATATTATAATAATAATATAAATATTATTTTCGTTTATGAGTTTATCGTTTGTTACTGAATTATAGTTTGAAATTCAGTGTTGATGTTGATTTTATCCCCTGAGTCCAGGAAAATTCGCAAATATATTATTATTCACCACAAAACGGCACTCTGGGATGCCTGGACGGATTTCCAGGTCGAAATTTTCGGTCTCCAAACAAGCTGAATTTTTAAAAATAAATATATATACATATATACTTAAACATAACAATGGGCCGCCGCACAGTGTTGCGAAACGGCCGATTCACTGGACATCGCTTGTTCGCAGGGTTATGTGCGGAGAAAAAAAAATCAATGCTCGTCCTGTTAAGTATTTTTTTAGTGCTGAATCGAATGGTGAAGGCTTTATGGCGATAGAAGTGGGTGGGTTGACGATAGAACCCATGGAATCTTTGGTTCTCGAAGAATCTGCGATGTTATTTGGTTACATAGAAATGGCAACTTCCTAAGCACCTATGTAACAGAATGTTGTGATTCATAATGAGTTAAATCACTTTCAATGATGTTCAGGTGCACAGCAAACGTTATCGGCAGAATATGAAAACTAAAAACGCTGCAAATTTTACACAAGGGTTTATTATTCTTTGATATACATTACTTGTGCAGAAATTTTATTCTGTCAATGAAAAAATTTAAAAAAATTTTTTTTTTTTGGATTTTTATCTCAAACAATTTTTTTGGATTATTTTGTTCAAAAATGTGGTTTTTTCAAAAATTCCGTATTTTTTACTCGAAAAATATTTAACATCCTGGGATCCTTCAAAAATCCCATTTTTAGCCCCATGAGAGCCCTATAGATCGGCACAGTGAAATCGGATCGTTCCGGGACCCCCAAAAATGGATTCTACGTCCAAAAATACTTCGAAAACGACACCTAACTCGATCCAATAGCTAAAAGCCTTCAAAAAACCCCTCCCGTAGCCCCATTATAGCCCCAGAGCGCCCCACGGGTTTGGGCGATCGGACTGAAAACCTTGCGGGCACAACTAGATGGTAAAACAAGTATTTTGTCGAAATTTCAGATTTTTAAAAAAATTCCTACTGCCCAAAACGGCCTGGACGGCGGACGGCGTACGGCGTACGGCGGACGGACATTTCGGATTTAGAATGTAGACCTCTTGAAACGGATAATGTCAAATTTTGAGCCCGATCGGAGTCGTCGACCCCCGTCGCGAAAACATAGGTGTATTATTCCAAGTATAATAAACCAAAATCCCTTCCGAAAGCAAAAATAAATTCAAAAAGAAAAACAACGCACGGAGTGGTTAGGTAAAAAAGAAATGTAGGAGTAAATAATTTACTCTACAAGGGAACCTACAATTATTGTAGACACTTCCCGTCTTCAGGTTCATAGTGTTTCCTGAGGACACGGACTGAAAAAACTCCTCGGGGTACCTACCTACTCAAAATTTCTATCGAGCCATGCTTCGTTCCTGTCAAGAAACATCTGTCTTCTGGACTCACAATCTTTCCATCTTTTCTTCAAATGTATACAAAAGGTTTTAAGTTTCTGTCTGAGACTTTCATCGGTGCATTTAAAAAAATTTCATTTTTAAATGAAATGAAGAATGTCCGCATTTTTTGGATCGGTTGGACTTTTCAAAAAGATAAAAAACACGGTTTGTCAGCAGCATCGTGGAAACATCCAAACAGATCGCGACAAAAACCGAAATGAAACGAGAGCTAAGAAAGGTACGAGAGAAATTAAGGTCAGAATAAAACCCTCCATCAGCAGCCGAAAGAACGAATAAGTTCCGGGCAGGGGAAAAGACAGTGGGCTTCAGTGTCCCCCTAAAAGCCTCATTTGATCGACGTTGAAACGCGCTGAGCTCAGCAGATTTAAATTTAAAGACGACGTGACGTCAGTGAAAGGGGGCGGGGGGGGGGGGGGGGGGGGCGGGGCACACACTCGCCCTGTTCCTTCTCAGCTGGATCCCATATCCAGGGCTGTCTGCCAGTAACACCAAACATCGTCTTCATTTTGACGCTCCTATGTAACTTGCAAACCACACTTGTTCATACATTAATAGACCTAGCCGGCAAAAAGGGCCGAACCGGACTCTGATTTTTGCGTATTTATACCAAGAAATACCAAGCAGAGGCCCCTGTGAAGCCCGTTTTTTGGAGCTTTTTGGAGCATTTTTTGTACGAGCCGATTTTCACTAAAAATGTACTGAAAACCCGTGTTTTTTGTAGTTCTTTCGATTGGAGAAAATCGATTTTATAGTTGTTTTTTTTTTCTTTTAAAACGCATTATGCATACTATATTACCATGACAAATGTGTGGTTTAATTATCTTTAGCATAAAATGTCATTGGACGCTTGTCCATTCCCAATATACTCATCGTGCATTTTCCCGAAAACTGTCGATTTTTAAAAACGATTTTCAGCATCTTCCATTGAAAGCCTAAGTATTGGGGATCGAAAGTTGGTCGTAGGTAATATCCTACGTTTTCTACATTCACCAGCGTCTAAATAATAAAGTTCAGTGCCTTAGGAACCCTTAGGAAGACTTTCAAATTTTGGCCAATGTCGCAGTTTTTACGCAAGTCGCAACACTGTGCGCCGTCTCCTGAAATCTCGGGCCGCTGAAAATCGTCTACACGCCCCTGGGGGGGGGGGGGGGGGGAAATGTACTTTCTTTCCAAAAATTATAAAAATTTTAAAACACGAAAAAAGTGAGTGAAAATGAACAAAACCATTCATTTCTCAGAATGTTGTTGCCTCATCTGTTGAGGCATTTTTTAATAATTCAAATTATTCACACATTCAAAAATACCTCGGTGAAGAAACCATTACCAGCTGGAACAGGAAAAACAAGCGAACCGCAGCATGATGGGTTACAACGATTAAGGATTTCGCCCCTCAGGACATATTATTTTCCTAATATACTTATTAAGTATATTAGGAAAATTTTATCAAAATCGTCCAATTCGTCTTGTGCCTTCCACCCACGAGTGCCCCAGTTGAAGGATTATTTCCGGTCATAAACAACAGTTGTTAATAGTTACTATTGGAGCAGTGAGAAGGCGCGGTAGACAGTAAAAACCCTCAAGGAAATCATGGAGGCGTACACAAACCTCGAAGAAAACTGCATGAAGATGCAGGAATCGAGGAGAGATGTGCAAAGAAATGATTGTTTTGTAAAAATTCACACTGCCGAAAAATATTATCTTGTTTGAGAGCTCATGCGTTTAATCTTGGAATAAAACCGTTTTGTAAAATGATCATCATTGTTACCTTGAATCGCTTACCTTAATAAGATAAGGTATACAATGTATACCTTATGTATACATGTATACCTTATACAGTACTACTGTGGCCAGGTTTTTTTTTTCTGAAAAGTATTTTACGGATACTCTTGCCGGTTACTCTTACGGATGTTCTTGCCGCAGTTTGTTGTGTAGGGAATGATTAGGAGTACCGGGAAATATAGACTCTCCAGGATGTGTCTTAAAGCGTCCAGATAACGTCCGGTGGTGTTGAAGGCGGAAAGCCTGGTCAGCGTGCTTTTACCGACGTTAAGATAAGACACGCCTCCACAGCTTTCGGGTCTGGGGTATCCACGGTTTGACTTGAAGCGTCGAGATCTGCCGTGGGTCTCTCAGACTCAGCCGATTTAAAGGAGTAGGTTTTCTCAGAGCCAAAGCCACCAGGGTGTAGTTCTGTTTTCTAAAACCCCCAGTCAACCCCTTCGTAAAGGGAAGGGAGGGATCTTGGCACTATCCCACCCCAAATACAAACGAGAGCAACGGCTTGCCATACAGTACAACGACCTTGATTATAGAGTTGTACCCGCTACATTAGGTTTTAACCATGGGTTAAAACCCATTTCCGGCCAAGGGTAGAAAAAACGAAAAAACGCTGCAAATTTTACACAAGGGTTTATTATTCTTTGATATAGGTTACTTGTACAGACAGTTAATTCTGTCAATAAAAAAATTTTTTTTTTGGATTTTTATATTTCAAAAAAAATTTTTTGGAGGGATTTTTTTTCAAAAATGTGTTTTTTCAAGAATTCTTTAATTTTTAATCGAAAAATATTTAACTTCCTGGTATCCTTCAAAAATCCCATTTTTAGCCCCATGAAAGCCCTATAGATCGCCACAGTGAAATCGGATCGTTCCGGGACCCCCAAAAATGGATTCTACGTCCAAAAATACTTCGAAAACGACACCTAACTCGATCCCATAGCTAAAAGCCTTCAAAACACCCCTCCTGTAGCCCCATTTTAGCCCCATAGCGCCCCACGGGCTTGGGCGATCGGACTGAAAACCTTGCGGGCACAACTAGATGGTAAACCAAGTATTTTGCCAAAATTTCAGATTTTTAAAAAAATTCCTACTGCCCAAAACGGCCCGGACGGCGGACGGCGGACGGACATTTCGGATTTTGAATGTAGACCTCTTGAAACGGATAATGTCAAGTTTTGAGGCCGATCCGAGTCGTCGACCTCCGTCGCGAAAACATAGGTGTATTATTCCAAGAATAATAAACCAAAATCAACGATTTCTTTATATTTCCTATTTACCTATTTATCATAGATATCAAAAATACAAAGATCCAAAAATAAATTCTTTGGGCACTATATAATACATTAGGGGTCGTTTACGACCCTTTGGTCAAATATGATATCCGCGATGATATCCCTTGAAGCACTCAGGGTGCAGGTGTTCAGCACACTTTTCTCATAATATAATATCTAAATATACCTATTGCGGCAGATTTTGCATCTTTGCCTTGTGTCCATCGGGTGACGTATAATTGTGGTCAACATTATCAAACTGTGCGCTAGATGAGTGACAGGATGATGCTGGTGGACCAATTTTAGCCCTATTCAAAAATCTTCATTTCCCTCACGACAGTGTGTAAAAAGATGAGAAAAGCTCCAGGGCTCGTTTTCCCACGTTTGTTGTTTTGATGAAATGAGGAATGGTCGTTTTGGTTTATTATTCTTGGAATAATACACCTATTTTCGCGACGGGGGTCGACGACTCCGATCGGCCTCAAAATTTGACATTATCCGTTTCAAGAGGTCTACATTCAAAATCCGAAATGTCCGTCCGCCGTCCAGCCGTTTTGGGCAGTAGGAATTTTTTTAAAAATCTGAAATTTTGGCAAAATACTCGGTTTACCATCTAGTTGTGCCCGCAAGGTTTTCAGCCCGATCGCCCAAACCCGTGGGGCGCTATGGGGCTAAAATGGGGCTACAGAAAGTGGTTTTTGAAGGCTTTTGGCTATGGGATCGAGTCAGGTGTCGTTTTCGAAGTATTTTTGGACGTAGAATCCATTTTTTGGGGTCCCGGAACGATCCGATTTCACTGTTGCGATCTATAGGGCTTTCATGGGGCTAAAAATGGGATTTTTGAAGGATCCCAGGAGGTTAAATATTTTTCGAGTAAAGAATAAAGAATTTTTGAAAAAACATTTTTTTTTTTGAAAAAAAAAATCAAAAAATTTTTTTTCCAACATTTTTTCTTTTGACACAGAAATAATTTTTGCGTAACTAACCTATATCAAAGAATAATAAACCCTTGTGTAAAATTTGCAGCGTTTTTAAAATCTAATTTCAAATTTGAATTCAGCGAGAAAAAAAGTAGGTTCGGAAAACTATATAAAGAGGATTCACACAAACTTTTACGAAGAAACCATAAATCTCCCTTATGGATCAAAATAATCTTCCTTTTAGATCATGTTTATGTCATGACAACAAAACAATGCCTATTACTACCAACAGAAGTAGTAACCAGGCCGTAACCAATAAAAAACCTTGCATGTTTTCCGTGATCACACTAATTTTTCCTGAACCTCGCCTGAGACATAGACATGTCAAAATGTATCTGGGGCATTGACTTTTCATTCACTCGATTATAATATAATCGAGTAAATTGTATTTTCTAGGAGTTCACGATTGCGTCAGTGGTCTACACTTTTTTAGTTTTAGTATTGTACAAATCCATCATAAAATAAATATAAAACTTTAATATCACAAAAAGGGGGAAAAAGGGGGCTCGAAGAATCAAAGAATAACGAGACTCAAAATAGAAGGTAGTGAGCTACTAAGATTTCAGTTGATTGAAACCGATAAATCTCGCTGGTGGTTCAAATTCCATCGAACATAGCCGATTCTCATGGTGAGCAAAAGCTATGCGGATACTTGCTCGAGCAAAATTCGATGACCATGCCAAGCCGATTTTCGTTGAATTGGGACTGCACACAGTTTATTCCCTGTACGTGTATCAAGCGGTTTGCCTTACCCACAAACAAACAAACACTCCTTACAAATTAGGGTGGATGTCCACGAATACAATACCCGGCAGCGGGATCAATTGGACGTTCCATTTGTGAGGCTCGCTAGTAGGTAGGTACACAACGTACTCTCGGTCTCCAGGGGATCAATTTCTATAATCACCTCCCTGCTGCCTGGCGTGATCTTCCTTAATCGAAATTCTCACTTAATGTCCTCGAGGTTTTCAAAAAGGAGTCCTTTTACAAAATGGAGGAGTTTTATAATACTGTGTTCGTTTGACATGTTTTTACTGTATCTTTGTTTAAAATTTGACTAAATGTAATCCTATTAGGGTGACTTTTGTACTAAAGGCAAATTAAATATTGACACGATTCATGAAATGATAAATTTTATAACGATGTTTTGAAAATTAGTTGTAGTATTTACTGACAATTGCAATGTCTGTACAAAGAGATAACTGCAAATTAAGAGAATTGAATTGAATTGAATTGATAGGGCTAGTAAGACTGACGACCGAAGAATGTCAGAAACGTTTAATTTTGGAGCGTTCAATACAGCTATTTTGAAGAGTTTATTACAATAAAACCTATTACAAAATAACGTATTTAATTGTAATGATTCATTTTCCTCCCGAAAAAAACATTGACGCTGGTTTGCATTACAATAATTGTAATTCTGACCACAAATTATTTGTGGTCAGGATTTATATTATAACACCTTTTCAACTCATTGTGCCCCTTTCAAACTGCAAAAATAATTTTTTTGACAGGTCTGGGAGAATGAAAAGGGCACAACCACGTTTTTTTCCCTATTTTCTAAAATTGTCCCCACCGTAGCTTACGATTGTTTGGGAAACCATCTAACAGTTGGAAACAAGGGCCTTTTTACCTATCGAATAAAAAAATATAAAAAAAAATAAAAAATGCGTTTATATTTACATAAATATAAACGCCTTTTTTTTCATTAAATGTTGTTCAAGTCAAATCAGATCAAATTTTGATGTATAACTATGCACTTCTTACGCAGGTCCAATTGGTATTAATTACCAATTTTCCTCTCGAAGTTATACAACAACGAAAACAAGAATACATTTGTAAGGATTTTGAAATTACTAAAACTTTCAAATCTCACAGCTATGCTACAGACCTTTCCAAACTTGCAGATAAAAAATAACGATATTAAATATCGTTATTTCAAAATTGTTTATCAAAAAACGAATGATATTGAAAGAAACGATATAAGAAAAACACCAAAAATCCTCGAAAAAGCTTATTTTTATTTTCCAAAATTTCGTCGACAATGAAAACCTCGTGGGGTTGTTCGATCGAGCTGAAAATTTGTCGGGATCAACTATGATGGGTCCCGAAATTTGTTTGAATGTTGTTGTGTCAAAATTGCAGGTTCTTTGAAATATGTCTACTACCAACGTTGTTCTAGAGTGGTTGGACTGGTTTGGGATGCCTTTTAATCGGTTCTATGTAGGCCAACATTACATCGAAATTTACACTCCACCCTCCCCCCTCTCTATAATCCCATAAATACCTACCCCTCTAAAGAACCCAAATGGTAAGATCAAGCTGAAAAGTTTTACTTGGTGGTCACTCAATACTAGTGTGAAAATTTCAAATTTTTTGAAAAATTCCTATTGGCAGAAGTGGCGTGGACGTTGGTGAGACGTTTAATGTTTGAAATTTGCGTGTTCAAATTTTATGGCGGATCATAGGCGTACGCAAGGGGGGGCTAGCCCCCCCCCCCCCCCCCCTAGACAAACGAAAAATATATATACACTTGCAAATGAAAAGAATGAAAAACGCTGCAAATTTTACACAAGGGTTTATTATTCTTTGATATACGTTACTTACTTGTGCAGAAATTTAATTCTGTCAATGAAAAAAAAAAAAAATTTTTTTTTTGGATTTTTATCTCAAAAAAATTTTTTTGTGGATTTTTTGTTCAAAAATGTGTCTTTTTCAAAAATGCTGTATTTTTTACTCGAAAAATATTTAACATCCTGGGATCCTTCAAAAATCCCATTTTTAGCCCCACGAATGCCCTAAAGATCGCCCTAGTGAAATCGGATCGTTCCGGGACCCCAAAAAATGGATTCTACGTCCAAAAATACTTCGAAAACGACACCTAACTCGATCCCATAGCTAAAAGCCTTCAAAAAACCCCTTCCGTAGCCCCATTATAGCCCCATAGCGACCCACGGGTTTGGCCGATCGGACTGAAAACCTTGCGGGCACAACTAGATGGTAAACCAAGTATTTTGCCGAAATTTCAGATTTTTAAAAAAATTCCTACTGCCCAAAACGGCCTGGACGGCGGACGGCGGACGGCGTACGGCGGACGGCGGACGGCGTACGGCGGACGGCGGACGGACATTTCGGATTTAGAATGTAGACCTCTTGAAACGGATAATGTCAAATTTTGAGCCCGATCGGAGTCGTCGACCCCCGTCGCGAAAACATAGGTGTATTATTCCAAGAATAATAAACCAAAAGAAGAAGTAGTGGTTGAAAAATTCGCAGAGAACCCGAGGCGGCTCATGTTGTAAATTTAAAGTGTAAAAAAAAAACTTGACATTGCTGGGTACTTATGTTGTGTATATTTTGTGTAAATGTTTTATATTAAGAGGGGAAAAAGTGAATTACAACACTTGATTTTGTAAAAATGATTTGTAGGTTATTTGGTATTATTACTCAAGCTGTGTAATATTATTTAGGATATAGGATAATAATAGATTTACGATATACCTATCACACCATACTCCGCACTCCAAATACCTACATGCAACGTTACGATCATTTTGGTTTGTTCTTCTTGAAATAATATGCCTATGTAAACGCGACGGGGGTCGAAAATTCGGATCGGCCTCGAAATTCGTTTCAAGAGGTCTAGATTGCAAAAACGAAATCGAACCGCTGCCGCACAGTGGTCCACAGGCGGGGGGGGGGGGGGGGAATTAAATCCCCCCAAAATCATTACATTCCATTCAGTATTAGTTGGAGGGTTGATATGAATAGTTTTTGGATCAAAAAGTCATCAACTTGACTCGTAGGTACTGTAGACCTGACTCGTGCAGTACCTATACCTTTCTCGATTTGGGAAAATTGTGAGTTTACGGGAGCAGTATTGCTCCCGTAATCGTAGCCGATTCATTTTGCACGTGAAAAATTTCGTTAGACATCGAATTTGTTCGGTTTTTACTCAGCTACAAGAAAGTAATTTTATCTTCCTGCGGAAAAAATCTAGACACAGGTTTCAACACGTTTTTAGCTGATTTTAAAGCAAAAAACCATGATTTATGTGCATTTGATTCAACATAAGTTGAGCTTGGGCTAGCTAAGGTAGGTATGCGACTATTTTTCCTGGGTACCCTATGTAGTGCCCTATGTACTGAACAACTCCGACAAATGGCGTCTTTTCTTTCTACAGATTTTAAGGTAAATGCGTGAAAATGTGAGAATTCCTTTTTTCGCCGAAAAGTCGCTGAATAGGTACCAAACTTCAAAAATATGTCTTCTCGCCGTTGGATAACGATATTTCTGGCTCGAACCTTCGAAACAAAATTTTATTTAAAAGACCACATTGTTTTTCCTTACAAAGTCATGAAAATAACTAATCTGGCTCAGCAATTTTCCGTCTTCAAGTAGCAATTTTCAATTTTAGGGTGTTCAATCGACGCCAAATTTATTGCTCTAAACTTTTCTTCATGTACAAACTTCGGGAAAATGCTTACTTGGCTCGCACACTGAAAAATGTACTGAAAACGTGTTTTTTTTTAGGTATTTTGGGGAGAAAACGGCTCAGAATCCATTTTAGGTACAGGGACATGGGGTATATTCGTGATCAGCGTCAAATTTACGAATACTATAAGTATAGGGGTTTTCAGAGCCCCCCCCCCCCCCCCCCATATGTCCGTTTTGCACCACCGTTCGTCGTCCGCAGTCCGGGCCTTAGTGGGCAGTAGGAATTTATTTGGAAATCTAAAATTTTGACAAAATACTCGGTTTACCATCTAGTTGTACCCAAAGTTTTCAGCCCGATCGCCCAAACCCGTGGGGCGCTATGGGGTTAAAATGGACCTACGGGACGGGGTTTTTGAAGGCTTTTGGCTGTGGGATCGAGTTAGGTGTCGTTTTCGAAGTATTTTTGGACGTAGAATCCCGTTTTGGGGGTCCCGGAACGATCCGATTTCACTGTGGGGATCTATAGGGCTTTCATGGGGCTACAAATGGGATTTTTGAAGGATACCAAGAGATCAAAAATTGATCTCTTTATAAAAAATATTTTTACTTTTATAAAAAAAGTAAAAACAAGATTTAAAAAATAATAATAATAGGTACCTAATAATTTTTTTTTTAACTCTTTTTTTTTTTCAAGACAGAATTAATTTTCGCACAAGTATACCTATCACTGAATAATACACCCTTGTGTAAAATTTTCAATACTTTTGAGCCCCCCCCCCCCCTAAAGGAAGACCTGCGTACGCCCATGTGGCGGATCGACATTTTCTACCTCCTATGAGATAGGTGCATGCGATTCAGAGAAGCGATCAAGAATACATTCAACTAGTGCAAGCTTGCGTGTTTTCCACACGGTTTGCCGAAGAGTGTTGCGTCAACCAGACAGAAATCCTTTTCTGGTGACACCCACTTTCGCATAAGCACTGAGGTTGAGGTTTGAATCTTTGAATCTCTGTCACAAGTCGAACGAGAAATGACAATTTCTATTCCCTAATTAGGTGGCCAAGGGAAGAGTCAACCAAATGGCCAACGAACCTCGGGAAATTATTTATCCCACACATTCACCGAATTGTGCCTACGTACCTTTCTCTACCTGTCTTCTGGAGTCTTGCCCAGTATACAAGTTTCTATCTACGATGGTTGCGGGTAGAATTATTTTATTCCTGGCCCAGAATTGACCGAAAATGCCCGTTTCGTGACGTTTATTCCACTAAGTCGCATTTCATGACCTTTTTGACAAAAATTACTATTTTATGATAAAAAACTATCACTATGACGCTTATGACTTTTTGGCGACTCTGTATATCACTTATATATATCACTTATATATATCACTCTGTATATCACTTAGACTAAGCGAGGCCATTAGTTCCAGAGTTGGTTAAGTCCATTTCGGGTCAAACTTGGTAAAACACGAAAAACGGTTTGAGGGTTGTTTTTGCCTCGAGTCAGACATTGTACGGCTCCTTTTCACAGATTGGGCCTCTCCAGATCAAAACAAATCAAAATTTTGCCTAAAACTCTATTTATAGAGGTGGAATTCAATAAAAACGTATGGACTTAACCACTTTTGACACCAAAGTCTGGTCTACAAAACTGGTAAGCAGTTTTGTATATAAACAAGAAGCATAATAATATTATGCTTCTTGTTTATATACAAAATTATAGTAGTTTATATACAGTAGTGTTTATATACAAAAAGGTAGTTATAATATAACTATTATAGTAATAATATAACATATTATGTTATATTATTACTATAATAGTTATATTATAACTACCTATTTTTGAAACTAAAATGCTGGGAACTGACCAGTTTTAAAGGTAATACTTAGTGCTTTAATTGAAAATTGAAAATAATCGGTCATTCTATTTTAAATTGCCTGTTTTGGGGTCCTGTAGTGAGCAGCTTCGCAAAAACTGAAAGTGCTCCAAACAAGCTGTCATTTCGTCACGAGCTACTTTATATTTCATATTTTAAGGATCAGTAGCTGTGCAGCGAGTTTTTCAACGATGAACTACTTTTTTTGTGGAAACAACTCAAATAACAGCCTCATGAGTGCCACGACAAGTGGATTGTACTTCTTGAGGGAATGGTACAAAAACGTATCCGGTTGCAACACTTGAGGATGCACAAGACTTCATTGTTAGCGTGTCATAAACGCATTCAAATACAATTTGATGGGGGGGGGGGGGGGGGGGGCAGTGATATAAACTCATGAGTGTCACGAAAAATTTTAAGACTGGCACATAAATTTTCGATTAAAACCCTAAAATCAAGTCCTTATCCGTTGGTGTCGTATTTCTCGTGACTGGGTGCAGCAACCCTAATTCAATTTTGCGGTCAGTCATTGTAGTAATGTGACACTCATGAGATGTGACACTCCTGAGATTTTGAGCTAAATAATATTATGGCGCCCAGCAGCCTAGAAACATCATAATGAAAATCGAATGAAAGCATCTTGAACCTGTTTCCACATAGAAACCAGGTGTAAAATTATTGCTATCGATATGAAATAATTATTATTTCATATCGATAGCAGTTCCTATAGTTTCTTAACTTCTGACACTCATGAGAGAGAATAAAAATACGCACCATGTTTTCGAAGATTCTTCGGAAAAGCAGAAAAACCTTGCAGCCCACAGCAAAAGTTAAAGCGTCTGAAACGAAGTTGTATCCGTTACCATGGAAGCTCTCAGCTGTTGCCTTCTTGATCACAGAACATATGTGACACTCATGGGCAAGAAATAAAAGAAATCAAGGATACAAAACATTTGAAGGACACCAAGTGAATCAATTACAACTCCAACGTCATACCTACTCTTTCTCTCATATCTCACTTTATTCACGTGAAATAATTATTCACTTTTTTTTTAACATGGATATGTTTTTTTGGCTGGGGGTCATTCTAAAATTTGCGACACCAAAATTTGTTACGCAACATAATCGCGAAAACTATAATCACAATGTGATGATTGGTCTGTAAGGAAGTTTGGCGGTTGGTTACTAGAAACTGTTTCTACTCGACAACCAAAATTTGTGACGACGAGTATACAGTAAACATATCCATGATTCAATGTTATTCCGTGAAGCGGAGAATTTCCCGGGTTTTTTAATGTTTTGTCGCTCTATCTGATAAAAATTTGTTGTTGATTGTATACCTAGCTCATAGTAAGGATACAGTGACACTCATGAGTTTTCCCCCCGTTTTTTCCTATATACCTAATATTGTTCTAATGTGAGCCAATGAACGATTAAGCCAAACACATCGTGGTCATTGTTTCCTATGAATCTGATTCTACGATTCCTGATGAGGCTGACCATACGTTCGTATCTCGTACGAACTGTTCGTATTTCAGACCCGCTGTTCGTGTTCGTATCGTACAAAGGCAAACAAGGCAAAATGTTCGTACTTGGTTTACAACTCGAAGCTGTCAGAAAAATAACGACTATCGAGTCGTTAACCTACCTACTTCACGGATGATGAGTGAGGGAGCGCGTCCTCCATCAATCGTGAACCGCACGAAAGTTTGTGAAGCAACAACAGCAATTCGCCTTTCAAACTTGGTTTGTTGCAGTTTCAGTTTTTCTCTGTTTTCTTTCTATTTGAACTGGATATTGATTCGCGTTGTTCTCCTGCATATTTACTTTTCTGTCATGTCAGCCAAAAGAAAATGTTCCAAATTCGTGTTCCAAGTTACTCTAGTCAATATTATGCTGAAAAAAATAGGCGAAGAACATTAAGCAGGATCAGAGTCAGAGATCGAGAGCAGCCAACTCTGGAGAGCGCTGCATTCGACTGGCACAGTGTCCAAACTTCGAAAAATCCGTGGAATTTGCCTTCAGCCTCCCGGGAACATCAGCTCCAATTGAAAAACTCTTTTCTTTGATGAAAACGTTTGGTCTCCTGATAAAAGTCGCTTCGCCATCGAGAAAGTGAAGTCACTACTTCAAATAAGGTTAATGGTACAATTATTGTTCTCTCGCGTGCCAAGAATTTTACGAAGCCATCAAGACAGACAACAACTTTCTGAAAAAAGTCATCTCATCTAAAAAAATATTAATGGTACAGTGCCAAAGAATGATCAGCCTACAGCAAGGAGTCAAGCTGAGATGAATCGTAAAATGTGATTTTCCTTACCAAGTTCCTTGTTCGCTGTGATGAAAATTTTAAATATTTCTCTTGGAGTTTTACTTTTAAATGAAATCTACGTATTTCATAATATGAAATATGAAGTACCTAGATTTCATTTAAAAGTAAAACTCCAAGATAAATATTTAAAATTTTCATCGCAGCGAACAAGGAACTTGGTAAGGAAAATCACATTTTAATATTATTATACTATGGACTCACATTTTGTCGATTTTTCTCCATAACTAGAGCTGGAAAAAAGGTAGATACCCCTAAACTAGATAAAAATAGCCCTTACCTAGTTTTAACTGCTATAAATTTTTATATATATATAAATTTTTGAAAGTTGTCCGTACTTGACCTGAAAAAGTTATGGTCACCCTACCTATGATGTCAAAGAATACGTTGCAATTTTTTTCATTGATAAGAAAATATTACAGCAGTTTATTTCGGCAGGATACACTAAACAGGCAATTTAAAATAGAATGACCGTACTTCAATTAAATAAATTAAATGTATTTAATCAACGTTTCCTCGTACTTGGAATAAGAATCTTTATTTTCTAATTTTTTTAGGAGGTTTTTTAGAAGCATACCTGAAAACCAGAAATTTTGTATCAGATACGCCAAGCCTGAATTTCCAATGCCCTATAAGTAGAGCATTTTTCCAATCTTAATTCACACATCTTCCCTAACTAACAGGGTTTGAAAACTACAATAATTTTTGTGGCATTGTTGCCTTGCTTGCTTACCTCTGGGCTGCTTCTCGCTTCTTTTTCCAAGCATCAGGATGAGCTTTCTTCTTTCTGCCCTTACCTTCCCTCAACTGAGGAGGTTCAAAAATGTTCATTTTTTCATCAAACAAGCTATAACATTGCTCTTTGAAGACCAAAAATCAGAGGCACAGACATGGGCGTAGGCAGGCTGTGGCGGGGGGGGGGGGGGGGGGGGGGGCTCGCACTTTTGGGAACCCAAAAATGAACCGTGCTTGACTTATTAAATGTTTTAAACTTTGAAAGAAACAACAGAATTGAATGCGTTGAAGGGGCATGGAAAGGTATTAGCTATTGGAATTTGGAAACACTAATACTCGGACAACCATTTTATTGCCCTTTGGGGGGGGGGGGGGAGGGGGGGGGGGCTCTCTCAGCCGACCACTTTCCGGCTGGGGAATCCAAATTTGCAAAAAAATTAGGGGTTCCTATTTAAAATAAGAAATTTGGGCGCAAATGCGCATTTTGGGAGGATCTCAACCCCCCGATTCGTAGCAAAACGGGATCCCAAGACGATAGAAAAAACGCTGCAAATTTTACACAAGGGTTTATTATTCTTTGATATACGTTACTTGTGCAAAAATTTAATTCTGTCAATGAAAAAATTAAAAATTTTTTTTTTGGATTTTTATCTCAAAAAAAATTTTTTTTTTTTGATTTTTTTGTTCAAAAATGTGTTTTTTCAAAAATTCTGTATTTTTTACTCGAAAAATATTTAACACCCTGGGATCCTTCAAAAATCCCATTTTCAGCCCCACGAATGCCCGAAAGATCGCCCCAGTGAAATCGGATCGTTCCGGGACCCCAAAAAATGGATTCTACGTCCAAAAATACTTCGAAAACGACACCTAACTCGATCCCATAGCTAAAAGCCTTCAAAAAACCCCTCCCGTAGCCCCATTTTAGCCCCATAGCGCCCCACGGGTTTGGGCGATCGGACTGAAAACCTTGCGGGCTCAACTAGATGGTAAAACAAGTATTTTGTCGAAATTTCAGATTTTTAAAAAAATTCCTACTGCCCAAAACGGCCTGGACGGCGGACGGCGTACGGCGTACGGCGGACGGACATTTCGGATTTAGAATGTAGACCTCTTGAAACGGATAATGTCAAATTTTGAGCCCGATCGGAGTCGTCGACCCCCGTCGCGAAAACATAGGTGTATCATTCCAAGAATAATAAAGCAAAATCGCCACAGTTCCATCACTTACTTATACCTACCTTTTCAGAGGAGAAGGCTTTTGACATACTCTGACAGCCAGAAACAGGCACGGTGAGAATGTCTTTTATGATACCTATCAGATTTATTTTGTGAGCCAGAGTAATAATTCATAGTAAGAGAAGGTTCTAGTTGCGTAGTATTGAAAGCACTTTTGGAATTAAACCACTTTCTATTCCGTGGGATTAAACACAGGAAAGATTAAAGATAGGAAAGAGCGCGAAAGGCTGAGGTCAATAATTCTGAGAAGCTAAAATTAAGATCGACCATGAAAATTATTTCTCGCAATTCAGAATTAAATGTTGTAGGTACCTTTCGTTTGCCATAATATGCACACGCATACTTTTGGTTTATTATTATTGGAATAATTCACCTTTGTAATCGCGAAAGAGGTCGAAAATTCAGATCGGCCTCAAAATTTGAAATTAATTATACGTTTCAAGATGTCTAGATTACAAAAACTAAATGCCCGTCCACCGTACGCCGTCCGGGCCATTTTGGATTGTAGGATTTTTTTTTTAATCTGAACATTTGACACAATAGGTACTCGGTTACCATCTAGTTGTGCCCGCAAGGTTTTCAGCCCGATTGCCCAAACCCGTGGGGCTCTGAGGGGCTTAAAAAAGGACTACGGAAGGATTTTTATGAAGGGTTTCGGCTAGGGGGTCGAGTTAGGTGTCGTTTTCGAAGTACTTTTGTACGTAGAATCCATTTTCGGGGGTCCTAGAACGATTCGATTTCACCGGAGGGATCTATTGGGCTATAATGGGGCTACAAATGGGCCTTTTGAAGGATCCCAGCAGGTCAAATACTTTCCGAGTAATTTTGGACGCATAATCCATTTTTCGAGGTCCCACATGTGTTCGAACAATGTACAGATTTTTTTTTTTTTTTTTTTTTTTTTCAAAAATATTTTTTAATTGACAAGAATTAATGTTCGCACAAGTAACCTACATCAAAGAATAATAAACCCTTGTGTAAAATTTGCAGCGTTTATATATATGTAAAAATTTAATTTAATGAAAGATGATTCGATTCTGCACAACTTTGATTATAAACACTTTTTCCAAATTCCGAACCGTTTTCGAGATATACGCCTCGAAAAATCGGTTAACTTTGGAAATCAGATTTTTACCTCACGTATTTTGGAATACGTTGTCGATTGGCGTCTGAACGGTTGACATGAGAGAAAAGCTGTACAAGTAAAAGTTGTAGAGCATTAAATTCTCTTTAAGAACTTATGGCTAGTCACGAATTTATCAGTGATTTTTCAAAAGTTACGCCAATTTCAAAATCCTAACGATTTTTGTCATTGTCCCCCAAAGGTAGACAGGCCACTATTCTGAGCTTAAGAGCGGGCTCCCGTGTCGGCCATGTTTCCTGCTCCCATAAGGAATCAACGTTATTCTCCCGCCATCATAAATCCTCGAATTATGCACCGATTTTCATGATTTTTTTTTTAATCTTCAAGTGAGACTAGTGTCTAGCGATCCGTCGAGGCATTTTTGGAGCGAAATGTCACTGGAAGCTGCAATTCATCAACAAAGTCACGTCTCAGGGTGTTGCTCTCTTCAAGTGACCATTGCTTGGTTGGAAGATGAGTTATCGAAAATCCGCCTCGACCGTTGTCTTCCTTACATTTCAAGCTTTAATTCAAGTGTTCAAACGATAAAATCCGTTGATTTTTCGCGAAGTTCTGTGAGCGGGATGATGCATGCGCAATTTGATGGGTTTTCGAATGTCCGAAGAGTAGCGGGCGTCGAGGAAGTTCTGGGGGTTCTACGCTAGAGGCCACCAACCTCAACCACCCTCGGCAACCTTACCATTAAGGGTTGACTGTTGTCAATGATGTTTTATTTTTCCTTGACAACGGAGAACTCTCCTTTTCATTGTTTCTAGCCTAAGCCCAAAATTTCAGTTACCTATATGCAACCAGGTAGGTATCAGGAAATTTTTAGAGCTAAATGTTTTTACCGGCACACAGTGGGGTAAAACGGGTGTTTTTCGGAAAAAAAAAGCTGCAAATTTTACACAAGAGTTCATCATTTTTTTAATATAAATTATTTAAAAAAGTAATAAACAGGTAATATTGTTATGAATACGTATTTCCCCCGTAGTTAAAGGTGAATAACCACGCACTCAATTAATACTGCAAATAAGTTTAATAATTCCTTTGGTAAATTATGCGACACCGCTAACCACACCCGTCACTGGAACTCAACCGAATGGGGGCTCGGGGGGAGGGGGCTCTCCGCCGGTCACGTCGCTGGTGATGACGTTCCCGGGCGGAATGTGCTGATGCAGCAGGAGTCCGTCGTGGGGCCCTCCTTCTGGCTCCTCGGCGGTATATTTGATTTTACCGCCACATCACTCCCCCTTTTAGGGAGAGCCTGTCCTCAGGCGGTGTATGTCGGGGTTGTCCCGCTCGTAGTCGTCACCATCCCTGGGGTGGTTCGGGAGGCCTGGAATCAGTGTTGGGCTTCCAGTCGTTCCTTGGCGCAGAACTTAGAGCCTCATCCATCTGGTCCTTAGGGCCGGCCCTGTGGTCGTCCTTGGGTGGCATCCTTCAACCTTGTCCTTTGGGTGCCAGCGAGGGTTTGGACTTCGTGGCCTCTTTCTCCGTTCTGCAAGGGATGCGGTGACACCCTGGGGCTGTGGTATGATTGCAAAAGTATCCAGCCGCCATCAACACAAGCCTTGGCATTGGTTATGGTGATCCGATGCACCACTGACGCGGAGTATACGTTCTACGCGCTGGGTCCATTGGATGATCTGTGTACCACCAGCTCGGTGCGGTGCCTGAGTAGGGCCAGACTGCTGCTGTTCCACTCATGGTTGCGCGAGGGTCGTGGCAATCCTGATGTTGCGATGACTCCGGTCCAAGTTGGGGGGGGGGGGGGGGCGTTCCCTATGTAACTTAAATTTTGATTACATTGCGCCGAAAGTCAGTTATTTATTTAGATAGGTGTGGCTGCGCTTATTAGTTTGAACCATAGTCCACTTCAAAGGACACTTGCAATTTATAACATTTAATAATGACTATTTCTGACATTATCTGGGTATTTTTAGTGGTAATTTTATTTTATACCATTACTTTGTTATTATTCACTATTATGTGAATTATTAATAATTAATCTACAATAATAATTTTCACTATTATTGCACTATTATGTGAATTAGTGATATAGAATACAATAGTTATACTTTATTTATAGCGTAATTTTGTTATTATTCATCATTATGTGAATTAGTAAATATGTACAATAATTATTTTCACTATTATTTCTTTATTATGCGAACTAGTAAAATTACACAAGAGTTATTATGTATTATATTTAGTAACGATTATTTATGGCATTATCATGACGCTTTTAATAATGACACTATTATTAACATTGCATTCTCTTATGTAAATATATAATAAACATAATTCTTAATAGGTTAAGGCCCCCGGTTGCAACCGGGTCTCATGTTATTTTCATGAGAATTTGTTTGTTTGTTGATACGACGTCTTTATGGTGTATAATACCAGTGAGTACACTTCGGCCGTTGCCCGTTCATACCCCCGGTCATGCTATGTCCTTCGCACAATAATATAACGATAAACCCGGTTGGTTGGTATGCAGGATCACCTGGTTAAATCCCGGATGGGGGAGGAATGGCTCGGGCTTTTGGGGAGTTCCCGGGATTATTTACACTGGGGGGCAGTATGTACAGCATGCACGGGGTTTTTCTATTTACATCCCCTTCCCCCTGTAGAAGACCGCCCCCTGGCGGTGGGCTCGGGGTAGCTTTTGCTCCCTGGCGTGTATAAATACGGGTAAATTTACCCTTAATTTCATGATTAAATCATCAAATCACAAATTTCTGCCATTGCTGACGAAGTAGTGTGTACCTGGTTGCTGGGGTTTCGATTAGGTACCCAGCCTACCTGTTGTTTTGCTGTTGCAGCGCCGATGGCTGTTAACGACGTTGACGTTTGACTGATGGAGAACTGGGTTATTCCTCGTTGTTCCTTCAGCGGTGGCTGGTATTAAATATTGCTTTCTAAGTATCCTCTGAGCGCACGGCTCTTCTCGATCTGTAACAAGAAAGTAATTTAGAATCGCACGCACAGGATCTTATGTTGTTAGTTAAAAGCAATGTTATTATCATCATTATGTATTTCACTGGTCTTCTCCTCGCCGTAGCATTCTCCTTGCTGGGGGGTGACCATTGTCCACTCCTCTCCAGTTGTTGCCGAAGCTCGGCTGTCACAGGTGCATTTCCACCCCATGACGATGCAGTGATGGTACGTTGCTCCGTCCTGAGAGAGCATCTGGCTATACGATCTGAGTGACGAAGCAACGATAATTAGTACATGATAATCTTAATTTTATTGTTGCAGTACAAAGGAAATAATCAGTACCCTCACTTAATTGTAGTTTTGTAAATCTCAGTTTTCCGGTTATGGTTATATTATATTTATACCATTGCTATATAATATAATATTTAGTTTATATTATGTTGGCAATTAAATAGGCATAAGAAATTTTGTAGTAATAATTAAGTTTTTTTTTTTTTTTTTTTTTTTTTTTTTTCATGTATTCATATTTACTTATTAGCAAACGATATAAACGAAATATAGTTTATCCTATAGACACATATATAAAATAAATATAGCATAACGTATAGATATATAGATTTCGTAGTTCCTAGTTAAATTATGTTCGGGTTATATTTATGTGAATTAAAGGCGAAGATGGATTTAAGTTATTTCTCTTCGAGCATACTTCCAATACCCCCTGAGGTCGGAGCTGATTTTTTGAGTATATTTTTCCTGCCTCAGGAGGCTGGTCCCCAGATCTTTGGATTTCATCTTGATCTCCTTGTCCCCGGTAATGACTTTGGACGCCAAGTCCGGGGTTTGGGGGGACTTGGTAATCCCGTAAAATTCCCTCCTCCCGCCTTCGGTAAGGTGCGGGAGGGGGCTGGACGGGTGTGGTGTGCCGCGTGAAGGCCCGTCGTCGGAGTCGCTGGACGAGTCTTCCTGAGTCTTAGATTGTACTACCCCCTCCACTGCCTGGGCCGCCTCCGACAGGGAGATGAGCTTCGCCTGCAGGTTTACTGCGGCTTGCCCTGTCTGCTCCTGCCCCGCCAGGAAGGAGAGCCGCCCTGTGAGGTGCAGGGACCAAGCGCGGATTTTTCTGAATGCCGATCGAGGCATTTCCTCGTCCAAATCCCGCACCTCCATCTCCAGCCGCTGGATGTAACCCCTACAGAGTTCCAGCTCACCCTCAAAATCCACATTCTCCCGCGCGTCTGGGCGTGGGGCCACATTAGCGGCCACTGCCTGGAGCAACCTCCCCCGCAGCTCCTTTGCCGTTCCCTGGCCGGGCAGCCCCCGGATTGCTAGCTCATGTACTAGCATATCCTTCACCAGGTACGAGAAATCCCCACCTCGTGCCATTCTGACCCACTTCTCGTTTACAGCTCTCGTTATAGGTGGTGAGCAGAAGAACGAAACGCTAAGGAAGCACGAGACGAGCTTTTTATCAGGGGAAGAAGAGTCAGCAATGGTTGGGAGGGGAGGGCATCAACCGATGGTGGCTAGAGATTACCTAACGGATGGAGTTCGGCAGCCTCAGATTGATTACCTGGTAGTAATTCCCCAGAGATTATTGATGGTTAATTTGAGCAGCCCAAGAAATCAGCTATAAATTGGTCGCGCTTAATTTGACACCAAGGGTTACTTCACGGCTTAAGAAAATGAAATTCAAAAGTGCAAAGAAGAAGGAGTCAAGTGTAAAAAAGGGGGGGGGGGGGTTTAAGTCGTTTATCTTTCTTTTTTTTTTCCTTATGCCGATGCGGCGTTCGAGGATAAGAACGGACGGGCAAAAGAGAGAGAAAAAACAAAAAAAAAATGTTGAGGGTTGACGGACGAGAGAGAGAAAAAAAAGGAACTGGAAAGTAGGTCAACTGACTGCCGCCCACGTAACCGCTATTAAATTTTATCTCCCGTTCGTGATGCCTTGATTCTCCAGTTATGCAAGGGGAAGGACAACACAATCTATATCGGGTATAATAATGAATTATATAATAATGAACAATTATAATAATGTAAGGAATAGGTACGTACCCGCTCACCAATACTTACCTATTCGCCTGATGACCACTTCGTGAGTGGGCGTTGCTTGATTCTGTACTTCTGACACCAATGTTATGAATACGTATTTCCCCCGTAGTTAAAGGTGAATAACCACGCACTCAATTAATACTGCAAATAAGTTTAATAATTCCTTTGGTAAATTATGCGACACCGCTAACCACACCCGTCACTGGAACTCAACCGAATGGGGGCTCGGGGGGAGGGGGCTCTCTGCCGGTCACGTCGCTGGTGATGACGTTCCCGGGCGGAATGTGCTGATGCAGCAGGAGTCCGTCGTGGGGCCCTCCTTCTGGCTCCTCGGCGGTATATTTGATTTTACCGCCACAATATAATAATATTATATTATTTAATAGGTATAATCGTATAATAGGTAATATAATACGTTGTTATATTACTATATTTATTTAATAATTGAATTATTTTTTTAATTGATATTATCAATTTATAAATTGATATCAATAACAAAAAATCAATTATTCGATTTTTTTCTTGTAAAGTTTGTGGAGGGATGTGGGACCCCGATGAATGGATTATGTGCCAAAATTACTCGGAAAACGACATCGCATTAGGCTTCCCAAACCAAAAACCTTTAAAAACTCTACTGATACATTTAAAAATCTGAAAAAAGCACACTTGGTCAAGCTAAGCATGCGATGCAGTCTATGGGGTCACTCTGACCCAATTCAAATGGGTCAATTGACCCACCAACTCATTCTTTCTCACTATAATTCAACTCCAATATGAGACATATGAAGCTGGCAATTTCAAGCGATTGTACCTACAAAATTTCATAGGATATCATAGTGCCTGTGGTCCATAATTGACTGTACCTACAGGCCAATGTTTGACCTGTTGTGGGCCAATCGAATTATGCTCAAAAAGTGGAAAGTAGCAAGTATTAAAATTCTGGTTCTGAGCTTATGAGTAGAAGAGAGAACTCCTTCAAGGTCCAAATTGTGCACAGGTACATTGTGTAGATCGGTGGTTTTTTTCGTGTCTCGGTGTAGGTAGTTTGTGATCGGTGTAATTCGTGTCGGAGGTGGAGACTTTTGATCGGCCGCAAAATGTCATTATACGTTTCAAGATGTGTAGATTCTAAAAGCGAAAATAAAGCGCAAAAACAATTGAAAATTTGCATTTTTTTTCCTAGCAATACCCCCATTATATATTATCATAATATATAAGTGACCCATCATCTACGCCCATCTATGAGTGCCCATGCTATTGCTAGGTAAAAACGCTGCAAATATTACACAAGGGTTTATTATTCTTTGATATAGGTTAATTAGGAATCTCTGGGGCTTTCATGGGGCTACAAATGGGGTTTTTGAAGGATCCCAGAAGGTCAAATAAGGTTTCTTTTCTCCTAGTTTTGGACGCATAATGCATTTTTTGCGGTCCCACATTTGTCCAAACGTTATACAGGAGGAAATTTTATTTTAATTTTTTCAAAAATATTTTCTTATTGACACAAAATTAATTGTTATCACAAATAACATTTAATAATAAATCCTTTAGCAAAATTTGCAGCCATTCTTTCTAGCTGTGCACGCAAGGTTTTCAGCAAGACGGCACATAGGTTTTTGGCTATCGAGCGGTGCATACCGAATCTCTCTTTGTAGTCCCGTTTATTGCACAATGACGAGGGTCGCTTACAGGTACCAGGTAGGTAGTCAAAGACGGTCTGATGAGACGGTTTCGCAATGGGAGCTCAATCCCCCCAACATACAGGACAACGTTACCAGATTTTTTTTCAGTTGCCAGTCAAACTTGGCTAGTTGAAGCTTTTCACGCCGCAGGACATGGCGCTGTTTTGGCAGCCCCCTCTTAAACCGTCCTTCTTTCTGTCAGTTATTGTCACTTCATTATGTTGTTACATAACAATAAGTGTTGTGTGGGGGGGGGGTTGAGATTTAAAAAAATGGCGCGGGGGGGGGGGGGGGGGGGCTAATGAACGGCTAATGCAAATGAATTGGCTCACAGTTTATGTTGTTCAGCATCAAATTACGAGTTAAGGGAGCACCTGAAATTCAAAAAAAACTTCTACCAACCGAGAAAACGAATTTAAACCAAAACAAGAAACGCCCTGACACCGCCAAGCGGAAAACCTCGGTGATCAAGTTTCTGGTTTCCACCTATTCCAACGAATACTAATCGCACTTTTGTGGTCTCCACAGAAATGAAATGAACCGTCCCCCATAAAAAATTTAATCAGCTTTCCCCAGAAAAAAAGAGAATTAAGATCAGACTAGCCGTTCCCGAGTTATTGGTAACATTGTGCGAAAAAATACGTTTTTGTCAAAATTCGTCATTTTTTTACAAGCCTGCCCATCCCTTATCAAAACTCGAATCGAAATGTCACATAGAATAGCTGCGATGGGGAATTTATTAAGCTTACACGAGAAAGAAAGACATTAAATTTTGGGCCACTAGTTTCCGAGCTACAGCCGAAAACGGTCAGAAAACTGAAAAGCTGGAAAGTTGAGGGTAAGTAATAATTACTTACAATTATAGTACTTAATAAAAATGTAATTTTATTTTATAGAGCAATCCAAAGTCTGATTTCACCAATGAATTCAGCTCAATAAATACAGCGGGAGGTAAGGAAGGAAAGTCGGCAGAATCTCGCGAGTATTTATAATAGAATACTACCGACATAATGGGAGCTTTACCTGGCTCGGTCACTTAACGACGCCCAGCACTGAAATTCTAACGGAACTGAAATGGGACAAAGGCTGAGGACAGGTAGTGGCCAAACAACCCTTTTGTCGTCGTTTAGCAGTCGACCAGTTTCAAGAGGGGTGTTTTTAGCTCATTTTCCACTCGGTTGTTGAAATAGGTACCTACAGCGAAAAACGGATCTCAAGTTTTCGACATAAATCCGTCGACCAGTTTTAAAGATGTGCGTTATCGACGTTCTTCAACACCTGGTGTGGAAATATAGCGACAGGAGGTGTCGACCAGTTTATGTGTCGACATATTGCCAAGTTCCCATTTTGCCCCGGGCCCGGACTTTTACATGGGGCCCCAGCGGGCTCTAGAAAAATAAGAAAAAGGGGAAAAGGAGGAAAAAATTTAAAAAAAGAAAAAATGGCTAAGTTGCCACTTTGCAGGCAACGTAGTCTTCCGTGTGATTGGGCCTTGTAAAACTCAAGCAATGTGAATCACAATAAACCCTGTGAAACACAAAGGCCAGTCAATTTTGACACTAAATTCGCAAAACGAGATGTAGCTCTGATTTTGGTTTATTATTCTTGGAATAATACACCTATGTTTTCGCGACACGGGTCGACGACTCCGATCGGCCTCAAAATTTGACATTATCCGTTTCAAGAGGTCTACATTCAAAATCCGAAATGTCCGTCCGCCGTCCGCCGTACGCCGTCCGCCGTTCAGGCCGTTTTGGGCAGTAGGAATTTTTTAAAAAATCTGAAATTTTGGCAGAATACTTGGTTTACCATCTAGTTGTGCCCGCAAGGTTTTCAGTCCGATCGCCCAAACCCGTGGGGCGCTATGGGGCTAAAATGGGGCTACAGGAGGGGTGTTTTGAAGGCTTTTAGCTATGGGATCGAGTTAGGTGTCGTTTTCGAAGTATTTTTGGACGTAGAATCCATTTTTGGGGGTCCCGGAACGATCCGATTTCACTGTGGCGTTCTATAGGGCTTTCATGGGGCTAAAAATGGGATTTTTTAAGGATGCCAAGAAGTTAAATATTTTTCGAGTAAAAATTAAAGAATTTTTGAAAAAACACATTTTTGAAAAAAAAAATCCCCCCAAAAAATTTTTTTTGAAATATAAAAATCCAAAAAAAAATTTTTTTTTAATTTTTTTTATTGACAGAATTAAATGTCTGTACAAGTAACCTATATCACAGAATAATAAACCCTTGTGTAAAATTTGCAGCGTTTTTTAGTATGTTGTTCGGACCCATTAGGGAAGTGTTAACCGCGATTTTTGCGGCCTTATTTCAGTTTTCAATGATCTAGAAATACCTCCGCCAATAAGGGTGATAAGGGGCTGCCAATAGGTAGTCCAGTGGAATCTGGGTCCTGTTTTCTGGGTCTACTAGACAGCTAAATGTTTTTCTAAATTTCATCAACTCTCTCCACCCAACAATAAAGTTTGAACTGGAATATAACGTGCATAATCAATTAAACTTTCTGGATTTATCAATTTCACTAAAAGATGGGAAACATGAATTCAAAATTTACCGTAAACCCACCCATACGGACATAGTCCTTCATAAAGACTCATGTCGACCATACTCCCATAAACTTGCTGCTTTCCATTCGCTTACTCACCGGCTCCTAACAATTCCTCTCAATGAGAGCGATTATTTAGCCGAACTCAACATAATAAAAAAAATTGCTCTAAATAATGGGTATGAGGGTAAACTTGTTGACAGCATCATCTCACGAAAACAGAGGGCTATCACTTTTGATTTACCTAATATATCCTCCTGCTTTACCGTCAACCTCCTCTCCTGTACAAGTTCCAGCCTCTACCAGTTCCCTAGAAACTAGACCCCCTTGGATTTGCGAATGTCAAGCAATGTGAATCACAATAAACCCTGTGAAACACAAAGGCCAGTCAATTTTGACACTAAATTCGCAAAACGAGATGTAGCTCTGATTTTTTAGTATGTTGTTCGGACCCATTAGGGAAGTGTTAACCGCGATTTTTGCGGCCTTATTTCAGTTTTTGCTCTATATCCAATAAACTATGCATTGTCCGACGAAAACTACTACCTATGTGAGTTTTTTAATAGCATTAAATGTGTGAAAATTTAAGCCCAACCAGAGCTGTGTAGGTCAATTAGTTTCAGAGTTATGGCACTTTGAAAATAGGCCATTTTTTCCAAAATGCGAACATTTTACTTGAAGACCTGAAGACAGCGGAAGCACGTTTTTCAGAGCGTTTTCGGTTGTAGCTCAAGAACTATTGGTCCGATTCCAAATTTCTTTTTTCTCGTGAAAGCTTAATAAATTCCCAATCGCAGCTATTCCGTGTGAAATTTTGATTTGAGCGTTGATAATGGAGGGGCAGGCGCGGCAAACAAGTGGCGAATTTCGAACAAACCGTGTTTCTTTGCACATTTTTGCCTATAACGCGGGAACGGTTGGTCCGATCTTACTTTTCTTTTTTTAGGTGAAAGCTGATTAAATTTTATACAGGAGACGGCACATTGCATGTCTATTGAAACAATAAAAGTGCCATTTGCATTCGTCGGAAAGGGTGGAAACAAGATATTTGACACTCTACCACCACGTTTTTCGGAAGATTTTCTTCTCTCCCTCCAAGACTATTTCTCCGATCGCAATTTCATTAACCCCACGCTTTTAAAATTTAATCAGCTTTCACCCCAAAAAAAAAAAAAAAAAAAAAATTTATGATCGGACCAACCGTTCCCGCGTTATAGGCAAAAATGTTCAAAGAAACACGGTTGGTTCGATATGTGCCACTTCTTTGCCGTGCCCGCCCCTCCCTTATCAAAGCTCAAATCAAAATTTTACATGGAATAGCTACGATGGGGAAGTTATTTACCTTTCACGAGAAAAAAAGAAATTTGGAATCGGACCAATAGTTCTTGAGCTACAACCGAAAACGCTCTAAAAAACGTGCTTCCGCTGTCTTCAAGGCTTCAACTAAAATGTCCACATTTTGGAAAAATTTGCCAATTTTCAAAGTGCCATAACTCTGGAACTAATTGACCTACAAAGCTCCGGTTGGGCTTAAATTGTCACACATTTATTGCTATTTAAAAACTCATATAGTAGTTTTCGTCGGACAATGCATAGTTTAGTAGATATAGAGCAAAAACTGAAATAAGGCCGAAAAAATCGCGGTTTTTCGTGTGCTACGCGTGAAGCACAACTTTTGGGAAGTTGCAAAATTGGATAAACACTACTCTATTGGGTCCTAACAGCCTACTAAAAAATCAGAGATACATCTCGTTTTGCGAATTTAGCGATTTTTAGTGCCGATTTTGACTGGCCTAAACAGAAAAAAGGTCAGGGGTTACATGGGGGCCCTATGCCCTCTTTTGCCCCGGGCCCGCTTTTTTCTCTCGGCGGCCCTGAAAACAGACTGTGGACTAAATCACTCTTGACACAAAACGCGCTTTTCAACCTTGAATTACAAGGGGATCTAACTATTTTTTGACGAAAAATAATACCGCCAATCGATTCCTCGCTAGGAGAAACCATAGAAATGGCTTTTAAATTGAATTTCGACAAAAAATGACTTAACCAACTTTGGAATGGCCTACAAGTCTTGTAGTAGACTGTCCACTACTGGCGATTGAATCATTTGTTGTGGACAATCCCCTACAAGTGATTTATGTATTTTGGGAACGTGAAAATAAAGTATGTACACAAGACAACTTACGTGTAAGTACAGTTGATGAAAAACCTTTATTCCCTCACAATAATTGGGTTCCTCTCCAGTGACCATTTCTTTAGAAAATTTCAACGTCCTGTCAGGAGGACTTCTATAAAACATAAAACGGAACGCGAGAAATTTTCTTTTTTGAGCAGTTCAGCTAACTGGTTTGCTTTTTCTTGAAGCATCGGACCATTGATCGGAACGTTATTTGCTCGCTGTTGATTAAACCACGACAGTAGTGCCTTGTCGAAATCAGGGATGCGTGAAATTCCGAATTTTTGCGAATTTTGGTTGCTTAACAACCTTTTCTTTCGATTTCACGATCGCGAACTTTGAAGTCGATTTCCCAACAGTAGCATTTTTGAGTTGTGCCCCTTTCATTGTACACGTGCGGTATAAGTTCATCATGACATGCTGATGTGTGGGAAAGAGCAGACAACTTAGTTGGTCTTTCTTAACAACTACTGAATCAACATGATTCTGAATGAACCCCTTAGTGGGTGTGAATGATAACGATGAACGCTAAACGCATCGTGGGCAAAGATTAGCCCTGAGAGAAGTGAGTTGAGCTGAGCAAACAGCCTGAGCAGCTAAATAAACTATTCATGAAGCCAGGGAAGAAGCTTCTCAGCAGATAAGAAAATGCCGCGTCTTTTAAGCGCTGACCGGTAGGAAAGGGATGCTCCGGTTTATCCCACAAGAATTATCGCGGGCATCTAGTATATTATATTATATTATATTAGGTCCAGTATCATGTTGGTCCAAACTGCAACAGAGATAAAGCGAAGGAAACTAGTTGTGGCAACAAACCCTAGTTTCCGGTATCTCAGCGAGAGTACTTACCCACATGGTCAAAAAAAAAAAAAAAAAAAAACAAGAAACGGGTTGCTTTGTCGACGGGTCAACCGGAAATTTTGTTACGCAAAGAAATGTTACTTAAACGCTTGCATACGAGTCTGCAACACATTGGGGCATTTTATGTCTTTAGTCCCCCCCCCCCCCCCCCCCCCAACATTTCCTACTCATTCACCTACCCTTGTATCTCTACCCACGGCTTCATTTTGGCGTTTTCTCAAAGTGATTTCTAACGTGGAAACTGATAACAACAAAACAAGCGGCATTGTTTACTGCATCCATTCATAACATCAATAAAATTTATTGATGTTATGATGAATGGATATGAATGGATTTTATATTTAATATAAAATGGGGACATAATGACGAAGAACAAGTACGAAAGAAATGCGTGATAAATCGAGAGCTTTCCAACGAATGGTGAACGATTTTTTTACGTTCATTACAGGAATGACTTGAGGAAATTTGATCTGCTTCCTCATGCAGTGTTTTATTTTTGGGGAAGGGAGGAGTTATTAAATTAAATTTAAATTCAAACTGAATTTACCTATGGTAATGTAGAGGTTGTGGGTTCGAGTCCCACCTGGGGCCCAATAAATTTTTTCGGCCTTCCCCTTCTGATTGCTTGACTAACTTAAATGAATTCATAATTGGAATTTCAATTTAATTCAGTTGAATTTAAATTTAATTTAATAACTCCTCCCTTCCCCAAAAACAAAATTTTTTGTACGATGATAACTGGCGAAGATGAAGTTCCGTAGCAACGAATCGGTTGTAAGCGAAAATCATCAGAAAATTCACGTAACGCTTTTCGTGGACACTTTTTCGTGACGGTTTTTTAGTTTGTGTGCCATAGCAAAGACATAAAATGTCAAAAAACGCTGCAAATTGTACACTAGGGTTTATTATTCTTTGATATACGTTACTTGTGCAGAAATTTAATTCTGTCAATGAAAAAAATTAAAAAAATTATTTTTTGGGATTTTTATATTTAAAAAAAATTGTTTTTCAAAAAATTGTTTTTCAACTTTTGGTTTATTATTCATGGAATAATACACCTATGTTTTCGCGACGGGGGTCGACGACTCCGATCGGCCTCAAAATTTGACATTACCCGTTTCAAGTGGTCTACATTCAAAGTCCGAAATGTCCGTCCGCCGTCTGGGCCGTTTTGGGCAGTAGAAATTTTTTTTTAATCTGAAATTTTGACAAAATACTCGGTTTACCATCTAGTTGTGCCCGCAAGGTTTTCAGCCCGATCACCCAAACCCGTGGGGCGCTATGGGGCTAAAATGGGACTACGGGAGGGGTTTTTGAAGGCTTTTAGCTATGGGATCGAGTTAGGTGTCGTTTTCGAAGTATTTTTGGACGTAGAATCCATTTTTTTGGGTCCCGGAACGATCCGATTTCACTGGGGCGATCTTTAGGGCTTTCATGGGGCTAAAAATGGGATTTTTGAATAATCCCTGGATGTTAAATATTTTTCGGGTAAAAATTACAGAATTTTTGAAAAAACACATTTTTGAAGAGAAAAATCCAAAAAAAAAAATTTTTAAGATTAAAAAAAAAAAAAAAATTTAATTTTTTCTTTGACAGAATTAAATTTCTGCACAAGTAACGTATATGATATATCAAAGAAGAATAAACCCTTGTGTACAATTTGCAGCGTTTTTTCTTAAATAATATTGCCTTGAATGAGACTTGGGCTTTCTTTTCTTAGCGAGAAATTTTCTCTCTGGCTCCACTTTCCGTACACACTTCAGTAAGATGGGATTTTTGAAGGATCCCAGGAGGTCAAATATTTTTCAGGTAAAAAACAAAAAATTTTGAGAAACAAATTTAAAAAAAAAATCCCCAAAAAACATTTTTTTGAAAAATAAAAGTCCAAAAAAAAAATTGTTTTAAATTTTTTTATTGACACAAATAAATTTCTGCCCAAGTAACCTATATTAAAGAATAATAAACCCTTGTGTAAAATTTGCAGCGTTTTTAAATAACCCTTTGTGGTTTTAAATAAATTTCTCAAAATTTAATAACCCTTTGTGCTTTTTAAAGCTATTCCGAAGAAAATAACGCACAAGGGATACTTGAGAAGTGTCCCAAAGTTTTTGAAAAAAAGACTAAATTTGGGACCTAATAGGTGAGTTCGCAGAGCGATTCTGAAAATTCCGTACCGTTCGGTGCATGCGCAGTCGGGAGGAAATAAAAAATCACAGTTCGAATTTGATCAATCTCAACCCCCCAAATGGTGCAGTTGGGCTAGAAAATGAGTTTGGCAAAGTTTTAGGTCGATCGGACAAGTATAAATGGCGCCTCGTCGCATTTGAAGTTCGAAGAAACTGCAAATTTTTAGAAAAATGTTCAGTTTTTCGTTTGTAACTCGAGTACCCTTTGGGCTAGAAACCTGTAATTGGTCTCATTCTGAAGATAATTTAATTGCGACCAACTTTTATTTCGATACTATTTGTGCTAAAACCAACAGAATCGTGGTTATTGAGAATTCTGTGGGTCAGGTCGTGATATTTTAAAGAAAAATTTTCACATTTAATGTGACTTTTTACGCATATCTCTATCAACGCCATGACAGTCCATTGAATTGTTCTTTTTGCGATTCCCAGCATCCTCCTTCACTCAGTTCATGATTATTTGTGGTGTGAAATACATAACTAGACAAGTTGGGGTTGGTTGGTAGGAGGGGCATGATGGGAGGGGAGGGGAAATTATAGTTGAATTCAACGCACTTCATAAATTCAAGGTGTATTGTTGTTATTTCAAAAGCTAATAATTATTATAATGTTGTGATTATTTCTATGATGTCATGTTATATACAATAAATCGTCATGTTATGTACAATAAACCCTTATTAAATAATTAAATTAAATTTTAATAATAGGGCATATAAAGAGAAAAATATTCAAGCTGGGAGAGGAGCGCCGAGTGTATCCTTTGAAGCTTCAGGATAAAGTTTTCTGTTTTCAGCTACAACTTGTACCTAAAAGATATTGTCTCTGTGCTTCGTCTCTTGTGAGAATTAAGTTAAAATCTGTCATTAATTTCACTCCCCTCTCTGCTGAGTCATTAGTTACCTTCAGATTTTTAATTATCTTTTTCGCTCTTTGGTAATTCCCATTCTCGTGCCAATCGTTGGGATCGGTCATCAGAAATTCTGTGTCAATGTCAAATCTTGTAGAGAAGTTTTGAATCCGTGCAGTCACAAAATAATCCAGTTCTTTGTCCAATATTCCGTTTACTTGTTCGGTACTCAGAACTGCTTTGATATCCCTATCGTCGTCGTAGTTGTAGTCATCTTCGCTGGCGGAAGTTAATTATGAAGCCATAAAATGAGAAGGCAACCAGTTCAGAGCTGAGATACCAAAGATGATTCAGTAATTTTGAGAGAGCCTTTTCTGCAACATCTTTGTCGATTTTCCTGTACATCACTAATGATCTTATTAATTCTAAGTCTTGGCTTGGAGCTAATATCGGATTGGCAGCGTTGAAGCAGGGTTCCACGTAAATATTTATTATAAATAAACACAGAGCTCCAAAACAGTTTTTCTGCTGATCTGTCAAGGGAAACTGGTCTCGGAACAAGAATATTTTCAAAGAGTAAATGGCTTTCGCCATCCATCTGGCATGGTGAATAGCGCCAGGGATTTTGAAAGAAACCTCATCGGGAGGGATCTTCCCCAAGAAAATCAAACATAACTCTAGAAATTCTTTATAGTCATCCCTGGGCTGTTGATTTGCCAAGTGTTCTGAAAGAATTCTAGAAAGTTTGTCCAAATTCCATACTTTTCCCTTGATGTCAGCGTCTTCAACCCCTGACCTGAACTTCGGCTTGTCCATCTTGGACCAATCAGAGTGAAATTGTTTGAAAATATCGGGATGAGGGCCTGTCGTGCTGCCCATTTTACAGTCGAAAACCGCCTGTAGAATCACTTCCAAGATATGATGAAGACAAGCTAGATAAAACAGGTCTTTCTTAAATAATTGCTCCATCAAAACACAGGCTCCCCTCAAACGGCCAGTATTTGTTGACGTCGTGTCAAAACACATCCCCTGGATTTACGTAAAAACTGACCGTTTGATGGCAACTTACTGCCAGTAATTTGATGGGACATGTGGCCTATAAGATAAATTTTGGTCACGTTTACTCGTTGATAATGTAGAAGACAAAGGTAGAGCCATTTTTCTCAGCACAAAACCAACAACAAACCACAAACTGAACCGTTCTTCTTGATAACTGAACGTTAAGTGACGCTTCCTTCTTGCTGAGACATTACACTAAGAAGTCTTCTTTCCCACTATCTTTATCTTCCTCCCAAGGAAGACGGTTTTCCCCTTAATGGCGAAAGGATGGATTTGTCGACAACAGGAATTTTGTGATTAAGAGATTCTCAGGCCAGGGTACTTACCAAAACTGCCTTTCACCAAACCATTATTAACAGAATAACAGAATAAGAATTTGAGAGACGTGTCATTGTAGCAATAGCATGTTATTGACCCAAAAGTCATGTATGGCTCGATGGGAATGTTCGAAAATAACAACTTGGAGCATGAAGAATAGGCAAATATAGCTAAGGATTTACGGTGAGTTTTGGTCAAAAATACTCCCCCCCCCCCCCTAAACACTTCATGAAATCCTTCCTTATTTATACATTGTATAATATACAATTCTAGCGTCGTATTTCCAGATAGCAACCACGCCAATAATTAGGGGAAGGTTTTAGAATACGATTCAATGGACTGTCATGGCGTTGATAGAGATATGCGTAAAAAGTCACATTTTCTTTAAAATATCACGACCTGACCCACAGAATTCTCAATAACCACGATTCTGTTGGTTTTAGCACAAATAGTATCGAAATAAAAGCTGGTCGCAATAAAAGTATCTACAGAATGAGACCAATTACAGGTTTCTAGCCCAAAGGGTACTCGAGTTACAAACGAAAAACTGAACATTTTTCCAAAAATTTGCAGTTTCTTTGAACTTCAAATGCGATGAGGCGCCATTTATACTTGTCCGATCGACCTAAAACTTTGCCAAACTCATTTTCTAGCCCAACTGCACCATTTAGGGGGTTGAGAGTTCAAATTTGGTGAGAAACATTTTTCCCCCTATGTCCTATTGCCACCCTAATGCGCAGTGTGGCATTTGGCAAGTTCGTGAGTGGGGGAACCTCGGCCCTTGCAAAAGGCACTATAGCCCAAGCGCCGAACGATTCGGAATTACCAGAATTACTCTGCGAACGCAGCTACAGTGAACAACCCTCATAGCCGAGGCTCCCACAAGCACAAGAGGCGACTCACTTGTACCAACCTGAGTCTTACAGTATTCCTGGATGGAGAGTGACGTCACACCCACGGAAGTACCTACCTAGCTATGAGGGAGACCTCCAGGGCTGCAACCAAAAACATCAATGTTTAAAAAACCACCATCGATGCCAACAAAACCAATAAAAATTGATTTTTTAGCTGAAAACTGGAAAAATGCGGGTTTTGCCCAAACTGACTGAATTTCATGTCAATAAAAACTTTAAAGCAATGTGTAGATGAAGTCAAGCCTGATGTAAGAAAACTTTGGTTTGATCAAATGAAATGAAAAGGAATTTTAGGGACAGACCGTTGGCGCGCGGGGGATTGGGCGCTCATCTGCTCTTGAATCATAGACACAATAGGAGCTGGCCGCGCTTGGAGTGAGGTCTATGAAGGTCTCCCAACTCGGGCGAGCCGTGTGAAATGAGAAAATACATCGGATAAAAACATTTTATTGGTTCGAACCGTAATTATATAAAAAAATAAGTAAAGTACTCATAGTCGAGTCCATCGGTGTTCACAAGTGCCGTTTTCGTAATGAAATTAGGGAAGTTTTTTCTCAACGCATCTGATGTTATTTGGGGCTTCTGAATCCGAATATCAAGTTTGCTGCCTACTCCGAGGACGGCTTCACATAGACAAATGCAAAAACCTCTGTCGGAGAGTGAAACAACCCCGTAAGCTCATAACCGGGCTTAATTTCATCTTGCGCTCCTAAGTTAGACAATTTAGCAAACACCTGCCATCTCTCTCTCTCTCTCAGGCAATCTGGGGGGACGAAGTTAGTTCCAAGGGTAGCCAGCCCGGGGTGGGCCACAGTGTACCAGGCCGAGCTCTATGCCATAAAAGCATGCATGGCTGAGAGTGAAACGAGGGCCCTCGTGAGAAGACGGATCCATATATTCTCGGATAGCCAAGCTGCTCTGAAATCACTGGCGGGAACATCTACCAACTCAAAACTGGTACTTGACTGCTGGGAGTCCATCAAGCGCGTTGGGGCCTCTAATGAGATTATGAGAATGAGAAGGTTTAATTGTAAAGGCCTTCCGGCGATACAACTTGTATAATTAGTCACTTAAATATAATTAGTATAAAAAAACCTTCATTAAGGAAAAAAGCCCTAGTTCTAATACAGTTTACTAAGAAGCAATACATTTTCTTACAAGATAATAAATCATTAAAAGAGAGCAGAGAGGCCAAGTCATGGTGGGACAAATCGCTGAGAAGAAAAAATGAGAACCGTTCGCCACGAACCACAGGGCATGGAAGATTGAATCTTGGGCCTCCAAATTACACATCGGGCACTCTTCGGAATTATTGAATTTGGCAACAAAGCCTGGAGTGCACAGTTTGGCAAAATAATTCCCTGACAGCCTTGCTTGAGCCAGGAGTATCTTTGTATGAATACCCAAGTAATGTCAGAGTTCAGATAAAAAGGTAGCTCATCGTCTGCAGGCGAGTGCATCCTGTAGATCTCATTGAACAAGGATGCTGCTACCCGCTCCCTGTCATTGTTTTTCCAAAACGAGTCAATGTTTTTAACGAAGCGAGTCAGGTTGAAGTCGGTGGGGTTCTGAGACACTCAGGCTTGACCTTCACCAAATTTAGTGAAGGTAACCGACATTTGGGATGCCCAGTTGTACTTAGGCTCGGACGTCACTTCATTCAGAGCGATGAGACGACGAAGACACAACTTAGGGTATCTGGTGTCTTCCATGCCACACAGCTTGAGCCACCAGCCTGCAGCAAGCTTCATAATCTTTACTTCCAAGTGGGCAAGAGCAAGCACTACACGCACAAGGTAGTCCGGGGTGTTATTGGACAGAAAAAGTAAAGACTTATAAGCTCTGACTTGGATTTTGTACAGGACACTACACAGAGTGACACCCCACGACTCAGCAGCATACAGAGAAGCGGTAAGAACCAGTGACTCAACTACTCTGTGCCATGATGAGAAAGGGCCTCCACGTGCCTTATGGACCATAGGCAAAAGCGCCCTAGCAGCCGATTCACCTTTCCTGGTTACATCTGAGGCACAACAGACCTGAACTAAAGAATTTAACACCCAAATATGAGTAGGAGTTGGCTATTGGGAGTTCCACATCACCATGCCTAAAGTGGTACCCACTAGGGAGTGACCCGTGTCTCCTGAAAACCACAATGTTTGACTTCGTATGATTAACGTTAAGAAAGTTGTCCCCGCAGTAAGAGTGGAGAGCCTCCAGCATCCTCTGCATTTCAACATAACTAAAAGTCAAAAGGCATAGATCATCTGCGTACTGTATGGAGATGATGTCGTGAGTTCCAACAACATTAAGACCACGAAGACCTCTTCTCAGCAGGAAGTTTTCTAGATCTGCAATGAACAGGGCAAAGCAGAGCGGGGACAGAACGTCGCCCTGCGAGACACCTTCCAGCACCTGGTACGATTTTGAATCCTCTATCCAACCCTCATATTGAAGGATGCGTTTTCATACATAGATTTCAAAAGATTAATGAATCTTGCACTGATGTTAAGATCATAAAATTTGGACCATAGTCTTTCATGCACCACGCTGTCAAAAGCACGAGAAAAGTCGATGAAAGCAGCAAAGACTTTGCGCTTAGGAAGCCGGGTGTTGATTGGAATCAGGCTTTGAAGAGTGAAGATGTTATCAATACAACCACGACCCTTTCGGAAGCCACACTGGCTTTCTGGGAGTAGGTTGTTGTCATCCACGAATTTAATAAGTCTATTTTGGAGGATGGCGTTAAATGCCTTTAGAATGGTATTCAGGAGCGAGATTCCTCTGTAATTTTTAGGATCGGATGAGTCACCTTTCTTATGAAGCAGAAGGGTTCGTATCTGGGCTAGAACGCTAGGCACAGACCCCTCCCTGAGCATCATGTTGAAAAACTCCAAAACAAAGCGAAGCCAGCAGTTGGGAAGATTTTTATAAAATTCGTATATAATGCCGTCAGGGCCAGGGGCTTTATTATTTTTGGCATTAAGTTCTGCCGTAGTGATATCTCCGTCCAACAGCTGATCAAATGGCCCAGAGAACCAGTAAGGTTCAGCAAGTGGCCTGTGGGCTGGAACGAAAGAGTCATAAAACTCTTCCACCGTCTTGATGTCTGTTTCGAAATATTGAGACTTTTTCCTGAGTTTACAAACCTCTAACCAGAAGTCACGAGAGTTTCGACAGTTAGCGAATGCAGTTTTCAGCTTCTCGAAATATTCCTCTTTCTTAAGCTTTAACAATATTTTATATTCCTTTTTCGACCTCAAATAATCGTCAAGTGAAGATTGTGCGAAGCAAAGCCTCCTCGCCTTTCTGTAGGCTCTCCTCATAGCGAACCGCGCGCTACGACAGGAAGCATCGAACCATTGGTGGCGTCTGAAAAGGACATTCTTAACTTTAAACGTTTTCACAAGTCCTAACTGAAAACCAGCCTTGCGAAGAGATTCGATAGTGAACAAATACATAGAAACTGGATCTCTCGAGACATCCTCGATTTCCTAAGCAAATGCCTCCATACAGCTTTTAAAGTCTTTTTCTTTACCAGTACTCTACAAGAATTTTTCACAAAGTGGCAGGCTTTGGTGTGCACGGCCCCTCAGCGGTGCAACCTCAAAACCCCTCAGGCCTAGCCGACAGACCAGATGGTCAGCACCAGAACCTATATCCAAAACTTCAAAATCTTCAGCAATACCAAGACAGTTAACATCCACCCACACCTGGTCGACGCAGCTCTTTCCAACATGGGAAACGAAAGTATAGTTCCCACAAGCGTCGCTCTTGGACCTACCGTTGACAACTAAAAACCATTCTCTTCCATGAATTTTGCAACCCTACGACCTGGAGCATTGAGAACCAAATCACAAGACATTCTGGATGATAGAAGATTGATTCCCACAAACGCATCGTATTCCCCCTGGTTCTCCTGCCCGATTCGTGAGTTCCAATCGCCCCCTATAACCACAAAGGCGCGAGGATACGAGTTTCTGTATTGAAGGATACATTCATTTAGAAGCTCCTCCTGAGCGGTGCCAAAACCGTCTTTAAAATAAAAATTTCCCACAAGAATTTGCTCACCTAAAGGGGTGATGAGAAGGGAGATGATTAGGTCGTCGACTTGTGTCAAAAATCAAATGACTCACGGTAAAACATCAGCAAACCCCCACTGAAACGACCCACGTCGGCGCTCCTGGTCCCCCTCTGTGAAATAAGCCTGAAGCCTTCTAGTGTACAAGCAGGCTCGGAAGACAACCATGTCTCAGATACACAGATTACATGCACATTATTTTCTACAAAGTAACTACGGTATTCTATGAAGTTTGAATACCCCTGACAATTCCAGAAAAAAAGGTTGAAGTTGTTCGGCGGCGGGCAACTTTGATGAAGTCTAATGAGATTATTCTCAGATGGGTCCCTGGTCACGCTGGTATTCCAGGGAACGAGAAGGCAGACGCCCAGACAGGGGTAAAGTATGGACCTTAAAGTAAGAACCTGAACCCTGTCTAGGTATTTCGGGGGCGCTTTTCCGCGGGGCTGTTGACCAGTGGCAGCGGTCACAGCACAGCCGCAGGTGGGTAAGAACCCCGCACCAACAGCATGGACACGCCATGCTGGGTCGGCTAGACCGTAAGAGGGCAGAAACGTGCCTCCGCTTACGGCGGCCACAACTGAGATTCATGGTGGGCCTGTATACAGGACACGGAAGCTTCAGGAAGCATTTAAACAGGAGAGGGGCCACAAACGATGAACCCGCCTGTAGGTTCTGCAAAGATGAGGAGGAGACAGCGGATCATCTCATCTTTGAATGTGAGGTCCTGGAGCGCAGAAGGTATCTTGCTCTGGGCTCTGTGGACCGGGGAGAGATACTGGCGCGAAAGGACCTGGTAGGAGGACTATTGAACCTCTTCAAGGGCACAGAACTCCTACCATAGTAACTCCGAGAGGCAGCACAATGGGCCTATAGGTCTAAGTGCGGGAAGTGGGGCGCCCCTCAGGAACCCACTTCTATACCCTCTCTGGTATTAATCTAATCTAATCTAGTTCAAAGGGTAGTGACCCTAAGACGCACAATGACACTTACAGACACACTATGGAGCTTAAATTTATACAAAACGAACAGGAACACTTGGAGGTTCGGCTCATTGTGAGAGGCATCCTGAAGGAAATCCCGAGGCGAATCAGTTCAACCGAGGTTTCTTTTCCGGCGGTGGTTTCATGCAGGGAGAATCGACTTTTTCTTGCTTCACGATCGGCTCCTGCTTGATTTCGTCTGCGAATGAAAACAGGAAAATAACAATTATTCCAGCTATAAAATCTTTCCTTTTTACGAAACCATATTTTGTAGGGCTTGAAAACATTAAAAAAGACGAAATTTGTATTTAATACAGATGATTGATTTAAGAGCTCCTTTTAAGAGACATTTCATGCCAGACAACTTTCGCCATATGTACCCTTTGCATTTTTTGATTGGAGCAGCCGTTTGAACATGAGCTGTGAGGTTGCCGGAATTGACGGTCTTGTTTTGTCAAGAGTTGCTTTTGTCAACCCGGCAACCTCACACCTGGTGAGTGCCATAGTGCATCAGAACTTGAACTAATGGGACTGGTTGCAGCTATAAATGAATGGCGACCATACATACACCTAAAGCCAATCACAGTGATAACAGATCACCTTTCACTAACAGATTTAAAAACATTTCGAGACAAGAATGCCAGACTTCTCAGATGGCTGGTCAAACTTGAAGATTTTCAACTAAACATTAAACATATAAGTGGAAAAAAGAACAATTTAGCAGATCTAATAAGCAGACGTCCAACAGGTATGGAATTAAATGAAAATGAATTAGAACCAATATACTCAAGCCTACAGAGAGATGATCTAATAAACGCCGTGACAGTAAATAATTCTACAACAGAACACACAGATATGAAATTTATGGAAGACCTCAAGAATGATCCATACTATCAAGAAATGTGCAAAGCCCTAAAAGGACAATCTACATCTCGATTAATTACAAGGCAGTCAAGAAGATATTTATTGGATGACCAACAAATACATCAACAGAAAGGAAAGTCGACCTCCAAAACACAAACAACCATACCCGGCGCCTCCACCAGGTGTGAGGACGCCGGGTTGACAAAAGCAAATCTTGACAAAACAAGACCGTCAATCCCGGCAACCTCACAGAGCCTAACCCACATTTTGTCAAATTTGGTAAAAATTGAATTTTTGACGATCTGCTATGACTAAATTCTTCGATCGAATTTGACGTTCTTGGAATCATTCGAAAGGAAATTTAGTGCTCTTTAATTTGGTATATGGTGAAGTTTTCCGTAGAATGAACTCATTTTGAGTTATAAGGCGAATACTGACAGAACGTGCTAAAATTTCACGGTTTTTGGCTCCCAAAAGTTGAGCTCCACTCAGAAACCGTCGCAAACTCATATAACTCTCACCTGCGGTGCCCAAAGTGGATTAAAACCATTTCCGGTTTTCAGTCCGATCGCCCAAACCCGTGGGGCGCTATGGGGCAAAAGTGGGGCTGTGGGAGGGGCTTTTTGAAGGCTTATAGCTATGGGATCGAGTTAGGTGTCGTTTTCGAAGTATTTTTGGACGTATAATCCATTTTTGGGGGTCCCGGAACGATCCGATTTCACTGTGGCGATCTATAGGGCTATCATCTTGCTAAAAGTGGGATTTTTGAAGGATCCCAAGAGGTTAAATATTTTTCGAGCAAAAAATAAAGAATTTTTGAAAATTTGATTGACACAGAAATAATTTTTGCACAAGTAACCTATCTCAAAGAATAATAAACCCGTGTAAAATTTGCAGCTTTTTTGTAGTAAGGTCAACAGGTTCCACACTAAAAGGTCCAAAAGGGCTCTCATTGCAGTGTTGCACGCCTAAAGACAAGTAGGGTGTTCATAGAGAAGTTCATCGCGCGAAATTGAGTCGAAACTAGGTTCAACAACACATCGATTCTCCATCCTTACTTTTAGGGTGTTTGGGGTTGATACAAGAACACCCTGGACTTTGAAACAGGATTTGAAACTAAAAAAGAGGATCTAACCGCTTTTGGAGCCAATTTTGCCACTCTCAGGTTTTGATCCGGATCATGCCTCGGATCTAGCAGGTTTTGAAACTGAACTAATGTTTGTACCCTCTTTTTCTATTAGATTTATCATCTTTTGCAAGAAAATACCTGCACCATCGGATTCCTCGCTACCAAAACCATCGAAAACACACATAAACTCGATTTTCGAGAAAATGGACTTATCAGGTTTTGCAACTGAACGCGGTGCTTACGTTCTGGAATGGTTTTGCTGGCGGGTGGCGGTGGATGGATGGGAGGGAGTGGGAACCTTTTCGTAAGTTCCAGAAGCAGCATGTCGACGCGTTGACGTTGGAACATCGAGCTCGGCTCCTCTTTGGCGTTTTCCTTCTTGACGGGTTTGTCTGTCACTTTGAGCTCCCACGAGTATCCTTTGGAGGGGTGGTACCTCGAGTAGGACATCGTTTCGTCGAAGGCAGTCTGCAGGTTGTGGACTACGGAGAGCTGCAAGAAAGGCGACGCGAATTAGATTTTTTTTAGTCCTAGGACAGGAGGAGACGGAAGGGAAGGGGAAACAGTTGACGGGAGGAAGGGATTTGCACCCCAAGCCCCGGGGCCCGGGGACATGATGAGAGTACTAGTCTCGAGGCCCGTCTGCGACCACGTCTTCCAACATTGCCTGGAAGACAGCTTTATCCAAGTCGCGTAGCGCCTCGAAATGTCCCTGCACATGTTGGCCTCTATTCTGGCCCACTCTGCATGATCGACTAACTCGGCAGCTAGTTGAACTCTCAATTGCCGTACAAACCTAGTAACTAAACTCCTCTCAGTCTTTCGGGACCTCTCCAGCCGCTCCATCGATTGCCTCGTCCGGGGAGCCGCAAAATATAAATTAGAATGAGATTGCTTCTCAGTAGAAACTCACTTGGGTCGACCTGACCACTCTAAGGCTTGTCCCGATGAACTTGAGAAAATAAAACATCTCTTGAAAACTATTAGGAATCGGAAGTCAAAAGTGTTGATCGGCCTCAAAATTTGTCGTTAAACGTTTCAAGAGGTGTAGATCCCAAAAACGAAATGTCCGCCCGCGGTGCGCCGCACAGTGTGGGAAAAGACGTGATTTTTGGGAAAACAACGCAGCAAATTTTACACAAGGGTTTATTTTTCTTTGCTGTATGTTACTTAAGTATTCACAATTGAGCATAAATTTAATTCCGTCATTTTGGAAAAGAATTTTTTTTTTTAGGTTTTTTTCAATCATTTTTCGTATTTTACTCGAAAAATATTTGACCTCCTGGGATCCTTCAAAAATCCCGTTTGTAGCCCCATGAAAGCCCTATAGATCGCAACAGTGAAATCGGATCGTTGCGAGACCACAAAATAATATTATGGATTCTATGTTCAAAAATACTTCGAAAACGACACCTAACTCGATCCCCATGGAACCTTTCCTTGTTCCATGCTCGATCCCATAGCCGAAAGCCTTCAAAAAAACCCTCCCGTAGCCCCATTTTAGCCCCATAGCGCCCCATGGATTTGGGCGATCGAACTGAAAACCTTGCGGGCACAACTAGATGGTAAACCGAGTATTTTGTCAAAATTCCGGATTAAAAAAAAAAAAAAAAATCCTCTTGCTCACAAAGGCCTGGACGGATTAGTAGAATCTGGAATGATGACTTGTTTAACGACAAATTTTGAGGCCGATCAAAATTTTCGACCCCCGTCGCGAAAGTAGGTATTATTCCAATAATAATAAACCACAACGACACTCATTCGGGACTCAAGGTCAAAGCCCGTAAAAAACCCCACCTGTTGCCCCCTTGAGACCCCACACTGTGAACGGACCAGCCTGGGACCATCATAATATGACGTGGAATATTATTCTATTCCACGTCCAACATTATCTAGAAAACGACATGTAATTCGGCCCGCTAGGTAGAAGCGCTTGACGCCCCCAACGGAGCTTCCTGTGGACACAGGTTTGGCTCCTCTAACCTTCACACTAAACTTACAATTCTCGAGTTGAGAACAGACGCCAAATCCGGTGCTTGGTAGACAGTCCCGCCGATGATGTAGAAGTCCGCCATGGGAGTCGCTTGCGTCGGCGAATATCGATGCTGCTTCCGAATGGCATACAAAATCGGTTCTTGGACGTGAAGGAGTGAATACTCCAGCCCGGTCATGTTTCTGCAACAAGGGGTTGGAAATGAAATACAAAACTCACCCGGCAAATGAAAATAAGCCAAAAAACCCACAGGTAGCTTCGAGCCTTTGGCTAAAATTCAAGAAACATGGAACATGCTTTGCCTAGTAACGTTGCCAAGCAAAATTTCGTCACCCATCCGCGTAACGTTTTTCGGTTAGTTAGTCCAAGGCTAAAGCATGTTCCATGCTAAAATTACTCTACGTTTGCTCCAGTCCTACCATGCTAAAATTCCTCTACGTTTGCGCCAGTAAATGTTTTTGAAAACTACATAAATGTAGTTGGGGGGGAGGTGAGTGATCAGTTAAAGGACTGCACCTCCTCACGAGGATTGAATTTATTTAGGAAAAAATTGTTCATTATCGAAAAGCAAGTAGAAGGGGTCTGAAGCCAGGTGGGTTAGGGTTATCTGGCAATGGCCAGCAGGGGTTGCCCCCCTCGTTGGAGTACTAGAACTGGCGCAAATGTCTGAACATTTTTCCAATTTTCCCTTAATTCGATTGGCGCAAAACTGGCGCGATCGTGGCTGGCTGTGTGGGCACAAACGTACTAATCGTTTCTTAACATGATTGGCGTAAACATATGGTAGCCAACGCACATTGCGAGGTTCGTTACTTACAACAGCTGATCTGGGCTCAACCTCTGCATTTTGATTATTTCGTTGTTGCATTGTCGGTCGTAAAATGGGTTGCTCCGTTCTGAGAAGTATTCCATTATGTTGGACGGACTGAGATGAGGCACCCAAGCGCTGTCGTACCATGATGTGGCCAACAGGTTGTCTGCAACTTACCAACTCATTAGGATGTTCGTGTGATTAAGTGTACGTACTACAAATGTCATAATATGATACCTAAGTGGCATTAGTCGAAACGTCATACGCACACGTGTACCTTTGTGTCTCCTTAACACGTTTCAATAGGTTAGAAGTTAGTCACGAGAGGTTTTCATCGCCACCATAACGTTAGAAACTACCCATCTAAATACTCACCAGTGACTCCAGGAACTCGTGAAGGCATCATGCCTGTAAAGTCAACCAAACGCAACATTTAGAAGTTATACTACTACAGACAGAGATTATGGCATGAACATGCCCAAGTGGAACCATCATCAGGTGATGATAGGTCGAAGGACGACAAGCTGTCGTCGACAACTATCCGACGGCGGCCCGACTCTACTTTTTCGGGCGGCAGGAGTCGATTTGTTTCTAACTCGATTTCGCCGACTCTGCCGGCAGACCTTCGACAAAACGGACCTTCGCATCGTCGATCCTGTGCTACATGGATGTGTGATGTAGGTACGCTACTTACTATAGAAGTTCGGAGGAATGTAGCGACGTCGAAAAGCTCCAAGAGCAGGCGTTGGTTCAACTATTGAAAACCCCCTTCGAGAATTTTATCTAGTTTTGAAATGGGATGCCGAAGGTTTGTAAATTTACGTAAACAGAAAGAACACTGATAACGCATCAGTGATAAGCCAGAGCAGAATCAGCGTTGCCAGGTCCGTAGGAGGAGAATCTCCCCCCCCCCCCCCGGTCAACGCTACCTAGCTACAAAGAAAATCAATTTCTTGTAAAGTTTGTGGACGTAGGTACCTACATACGTGGGACCCCAACAAATGGGTTAAGCTTCCAAAATTACTCGGAAAACGACACCTATTTCGACTTCAAGCATCCTTCAGAAGCCACATTTCTAGCTCCATGAAAGCTCCACAGAGCTTTATGGTGAAATACGATCGTTCTGAGACCCCCCAGAAGTAGATTCTACGATCAAAAACACTTCGAAAACGACACCCCCACTCAATATCATAGCCAAGAACATGCAAAAACCCCTCCTACGCTCCTTTAAGCCCCACAGGTTTGGGAGATCGGGCTGAAAACCTTGCAGCCACAACAAGATGACGGAACATGATGGACGGCGCACGGTGGACGGACATTTCATTTTTGGAATCTTGACATCTTGAAACGTAAACCTACGTGTAAGTAAATACGTAAACATACGTGTAGGTATGTTGACAAAATTTAATTTTGAGGCCAATCAGAATTTTTGAAACGCAAAACGTGGGTGGAAATTTTGATTTTGGAGGATTTTGATTTTTTTTTTTTCTTTTCGATAGTGAAAACAATGCTTCCTCTGCCTTGCAGACTCGGAAGCAATACCTACCACGTCAACCGACATGATCTCTTACTCACTTTCCACGTCCTATGGATCGTCCACGGCTATGGGATCGAGTTAGGTGTCGTTTTCGAAGTATTTTTGGACGTAGAATCCATTTTTGGGGGTCCCGGAACGATCCGACTTCACTGTGGGGATCTTTCGGGCTTTCATGGAGCTACAAATTGGTTTTTTGAAGTACCTACACCCGAGGTCAAATACGCATTTTGTTTAAGACGTCAAATTTTTTTTTATTTATTTTTTTATTGTAAAAACATTTTGCAAGAAAAGGGGAAAAAATTTCCAAAATTTTTTTATTGACACTGAATTAATTTTTGCACAAGTAACCTAGATATATCAGCGAATAATAAGCCCTTGTGTAAAAATTGCGGCTTGTGTAAAATTTGCCTTTGTACGCTAGGAGGGGCAAAAGTCCCTTTAGGGACTTAGAAGTGCACTTAGGGCCGGTTTCACCACCTCGAGTTAGGCTAACCCACGAGTTAGCGAAAAAATTCACGTTTCACCAGCTGTTGTCTCCTAGTTACCAGGACGGTTAACTTCCACTTTTTTAACTTGTGGATTTTCGGAAGTTAACTCGTTAACTTGAAGTTATGTTGTTGTGTGCTAAAATTGATTTTATGTCAATCTCTAACCTCAAGATAGCTAACTTGAACTTTAACATGAGGTTGGTGAAACCGGCCCTTAGAAGTGCAAAATTTGTACCTACCTATTGAATTTATGTATTGACATCTAATGTCAATACATACTTAAATTTTTTTTTTTTTTTTTTTTTTTTTTTTTGAAACTTTTATTGCACCAAGTAAGCAAACTTATCAGCAATTTACAATTGATGTATACATACTAAATGACTTGCCAGAAGCGATGACACATAACACTGCTTCTATGCGACTTGTTGTTTTGTGCAACTGACGCACTAGTAATTACTCGCTGAGCTGATAATTAGTTCACAGGGCACCCCACTCCCACAGGTCATGAGGTTTTGTTCTTTTCAGTCTTCTGAGCAGGCCTTCAACGTCGAGGAGCTGGACAACCTCGCTGTTGATGTGTCCCCGAAGCCTCTGCTGATGGGCTAATGCTTGTTTTTTGATGACTTCTTCGACAGTAGGAATTTGAAGTTCCCGGTGTAGTCTCTCATTCCTGGTGTAACGGTACGCATTTACGCATGCTCGTAGCACGTTATTTTGAAATCGCTGAATGATCAAGCGATTGCTCGGAGCGGTGCAGCCCCACAATTGTGCACCATAGGCCCAGACTGGCTTAAGGACCTGATTGTATAGTGTTAGCTTGTTGGGGATTGACAAGGATGACCGTCGCCCCATTAGCCAATACATCTTTCGAAATTTGGTGGTTAGTTCCATCTTCTTTTTTTTTACATGTGCTTTCCACCGAAGCTTAGCATCGAGGGTCATGCCCAGGTACTTGGCTTCGTTTGCGTGCGGTATGACTTTGTTGTTGAGGTGAACGGGTATGTACTCACACCTACGGTTTGTGAAGTCGACATGTACCGATTTTGCCTCATTCATTTGGATCCTCCACTTTAAAGTCCAGCTGTGAAGTCTCTTGATTGACCTTTGTAGTTTCGAAATTGATTCCAAGTTGGTATCGCCGACAGCAAGGACTGCAGTGTCATCTGCAAACGTCGCTATGGTATTCTCCTCTCTTTCTGGAAGATCTCTGGTGAAAAGGACGTACAGGAGTGGGCCCAGTACGCTACCTTGCGGTACTCCAGCTTGAATCTTTTGAGCTTTCGAATACGCATCTTCTTGCTTGATCCGGAAAAATCGGTTTGAGAGGTAGGACTCTAGCAACTTGGAATACGAGGCGGGAAGTGTTTTTCTGAGTTTATAGTTGAGTCCTTCGTGCCACACTTTATCAAAGGCCTGTGTAACATCAAGAAAGACGGCAGAGCAAACCTTTTTTTGTTCAAGAGATTGTTCAATAATGTGCGTTATTCGGTGCACCTGATCAATTGTAGAGTGATTTCGACGAAAGCCAAACTGATGGATTGGAACGAGGTTCCGTTCCTCTACTATTTTCAACAGTCGTTTTTGAATGATTTTTTCAAACAGCTTTGAGAGAACTGGTAGCAGAGATATTGGTCGATATGAATTCAATTCCTCAGCAGGCTTTCCAGGTTTTAGGATCATTATGACCTCTGCAAGCTTCCATAGCTGAGGTACATAGCAAAGCCTGATGGCTGCATTTATAATCTGTGTGAGTTTAACAATCACCTTCCGAGGAAGGTTCTGAAGTACCTGGCCTGTAATTAGGTCATATCCAGGCGCCTTCTTCGGGTTAATATCATTTTTTATTGTCATCTGCACTTGTTTGACAGTTACTCTTTCGATCACAGTCTCCTGGTCACTGGACCGAATCTCCTTGAGCGGCTCTTCATCAGGGCTGCCAGGATTTGGGGTGAAGATGTTAGCCAAGTGAGAAGCAAAGGCGTCAGCCTTCTCCTGGTTGGTCCTGATCCACCTATTGTTGATCGTGTCCAGGATGGGTGGTGCCTGAACTACGGGTCGCTTCAAGTATTTTGTTGCCTTCCACAGGGAGTAATCAGTGTCCCTGTGGCTAGTAAGCGTTGAAAGGAGTTCTTTTTGAGTTTCTTCTTTGATTTCTTTAATCATTCCTCTAAGTTCATTAGCAATTTTATACCATTTGGTCTTATGGGCTGGGTTACGCGTGGCTTGCCAGATTCTCCTGGCTCTACGCTTCTGTTTTATGGTATCTACTATTTCCTTAGGGTAATTTATCCCCTTCAGCTTTTTAGGAAGATCAGGAGTATTTTGCCAAGCAGCATCTTGTATGGCAGCTACGACTTTTTCCAGCTGGCCGTCAACCTCTTCTGGCGTGGTCAGTGTCTCACTAAGGTCGATACGTTGATTCACGTCCATTTTGAACTGATGCCAATTTGTTAGCTTGTTAACTAAAACTGGATTGTGTGGCTTAATACATACTTAAATAAATAAAATAAACTCTTCAAAAACCCCTCTCGTAGCCCCATTTTTGCCCCGTAGCGCCCCACGGGTTTGGGCGATCGGGCTGAAAACCTTGCGGGCACAACTAGATAGTAAACCGAGTAGGTATTTTGTCAAAATTTCAGATTAAAAAAAAAAATTTCCTTCTGCCCAAAGCGGCCCGGACAGCGGACGGACATTTAATTTTTGGAATCTAAACCTCTTGAAACGAATAATGTCAAATTTTGAGGCCGACCTGAATTTTGGATCTCTGTCAAAATTAGGTACACAGTGTGTATCATTTCAAGAATATTAAACCAAAAGGGGAACTCCGCGAGGAGAATGTGGCAACACCAGGCCCTTGATATCATCAATTTGATAACGTTGTTGACTAGCTTCGTGGGAGCCTTCCTCTTTTCATTTAAACTACCAAATGATTTCAGTTAAGCCTAAACTGTTTAGGATATCGTATTGAAGTTGGAGGATGGTACGTCAGGTGGAGATGTTGAAGTGTCTCAGACTGAGAGCCGTCGCCGCTTCATCGAGCCACAAGTTTTTTCTCCATGGCCGACTTTCATCGACGTCCACCGTAAGTTTTTATGAATATTATTCTTGTAGAACCTTCCTCGCCTTCAATTTGTGGTTTTCCAGGTGAAGGAGTTGGATTTGGGCACCAAGTTGAAGATTGAGGAGAAATGGGGAGGTTCGGTCAACGAGAATGCCAACTTAGTCGACGGGAGTAGTAAAGAAAAGTGCTACATTTGCCCCATGTTTCCATATCCGTCGGGTAATCTCCACATGGGGCATGTTCGGGTGTACACCATCAGCGACGCCATCGCCCGGTTTCAGAGGTTAAACGGCAAGAATGTAAGTCTTTTCCGCGCTATGGTAAGTGTTACACCTGAGACAAAACTGTAGATAGATAGAAAACGTGTTTATTTTAACATTGACATTAACAAATACTTGTGAACACGATATGGCAAAGGGCCATGCCCGTCTGCCAGAGGATGCGCCATAAGCGACAATAACAATAGCAAATATCAGAACAACAACCGAGCGAGTGAGGAAAACAAGATGCCATAAAATTATACCTAATAATAGAAATCTACAAGAAAATCAACAAATTACTAATACAGGTAGGGGTGCATCTCGTTGGCGAGGATAAGGTGTCAGTTACAATTAAACTGGGCCACCCGAAACCCACCTAGGACAGGGCAGCGTCCCAGAAAGTGGGTTATGTCCTCCGGCTCTCCGAGATTGCAAAGGGAGCACAGGGTCCCACCAAGCTGGTCGTCAGCCCGAAGCACATCAGGCCGACAGTTGAGAGTCAGAAGGTCGCCCCTGAGCTTACAGATGCATCCCCCTTTGCTTTCAGATGCAATCCCCTTTTGCGCCTCCACTGTCAATGGTCCGGAGCCCCATGTCCAGCAGCTGATAAATCCTATGCCAGCGCCCTCCTCATAACATTCCGCTCCCTCCATTTGGACTCCAGCCTCTCCCGCAGGGTCCCGAGCTGGGATCTCCACAAAGCCGGATCGTCGAAACCGGAGCCAATGACGCAACCGCTCTCCCTGCACACCCCTTCAAGATTCTTGTACCAGAACAATCGACGCCGAACAATCTGATGTGCGAGCAACAGAGGATACCGGCCCTCCGGCATCGTCATAACTAGGGGTCGCAATCCCGCAAAGCTGGATCCCGGGATCCCGCGGTGTTTTTCCAATCTTGCTAATGCGGGAATCTCAACGCGGGATCCCGCGGGATTATGCGGGATTCCTCATGTTTAAAAAAGTCGCGTTTTCTGTGGTGTGAATCGCAGCCTGCACACTGTAAATCACATTCTCATTGCCTGTGATTCATATAAGTCCTCCTCAAGCCAGTTGTGCTGTAGTTCACAATATTTTTGCGATTATTGTGGTATCTACAATCCTGCTCAAGATCCAGATACTATCTAAATCTGAGGGGAAAGAGGGGGCGCTGTCCCCAGTGGGCATAATATGCAGTAGAGTATAATATTATTATGCAATGTTTATATTATAAATTCTGTTGTACGATTCCTCCCAAAAGTGTGGAGTCAGAGAGAGCATTCTCTATAGAGTATACAGCTGCAGTTGTAGGTTCCCATGGGAACCTATTTCTGCAATCAGAGCCGATCAAATTTGGGTGAGAGAAACTATTCCTACGTTCTCTGGTGGTCTTTCTTTAAGCAAGTTGGCTATTTCCCTGCTGCAGAGGATGAATTCTGTTCGGCATCAAAATTTGACATTATACGTTCCAGGATGTTTTGATTCCAAAAAAAAAAAATGTCTGTCCGCCGTTTTGGGCAGTAGGCATTTTTTTAAATCAGAAATTTTGACCCGTGGGGCATTCATGGGGCTGAAAATAGGATTTTTGAAGGAACCCAGGAGGTCAAATAAGGTGTGATTTTCCGAGTAATCCGTTTTTCGTGGTCTTACATCTGGACAAACATCTCACAGAAAATGATGTAAACAATAAACTTATTTTTACTTATTTATTTATTTATTTTTTGTTTTGTCAAACGTATTTTCTTAATGGCACAGTATTAATTTCTGTGCAATTAACCTATATCAAAGAATTGTAAACACTTGTGCAAAATTTGCAGCGTTTTTTAAAGAAATTGCGTTTTTTAAACAAAATTATTTTATTAATTGCAAAATTCTGCGGGATCCCGCGGGACCCCGCGGGATTGAAAATCGTATCGGATAGCGAAAATGGACGATGAAAATCGTATTGAAAATCGGATTGCGACCCCTAGTCATAACCGTGAGCAGGTAACTGCAGTGGAGCGAAAGCGTGAAGCGAAACACGGGAGCCACCCCAGTCTCCAAGACCTGATTATTTTGTGTACCTACTTAGTATACAAAATAATCAGGTGTATTACGAGGGAGGCCGAACAATCTCTTAGTGAAGAATTTCAAAACCCGTTCGATGGCCTGATATCGCTGAGATCCCCATGCGCCATACGTCAAAATGGCTCGGGATGTGGCCAGGAAAACCTGATACTTGGAGTGTACTGGTATCTGGGAAGCCGCAAAAAGGAACCATACACACTTGCTATAGCGAACTTTGCAGTCGCGGATTTCTCCTTTAGATGTGTGGCAAAGGACAGGCCAGTGGTGAGCGTCACTCCGAGGTACTTGTACGAGGACAACCTCCACAGCATCGCCTTGATAAGTCCATGCCTCTGTCAGTCTGAGCCGCCCTCCCCTACGGAAAACCATTATTTTGGATTTACCGAGATTGACCTGCATCTTCCATTTTTCACAGTAGTCCTGCAAGGCGTCAAGGTTCTGCTGAAGGTCCGCCACAGACTCGGCCGTTATAACTATATCGGCATACATAAGAAGACTTAGCATGGTTCCATCGACGTCGATTCCACACAGCAATGCCCCATCAAGGTCATTGAGGTACAGGGCGAACAGTAGAGGACTAAGCAGGCAGCCCTGCCTCACCCCCTGCTCCACATCAAACGCTCTTGTGGTGCCTCTAACATTCCAGACTGCCGCCCTACCCTTGGCGTACAATAACGAAAGGAGAAGGATAAACCTGCTGCTGACTCCACAACCATCTTCTGAAACAGCAAGTCATGACGAATGCAGTCAAAAGTCGCCCGTAAGTCCACAAAGAACGCGTAGAAACGCTTGGCTGGCGAGCAAACCCTGAGGTGAGCCAGGCTTGTCAAAACTGTTATGAGACTCAAAATCGACAAGGACCTGAGGGCAGTAATTCAATTCATTTTATTTATTTTACAATGCTCAACATATTATATGTACAATGTTTTCCGCATTGGGATTTCCAAAGTGACTTGTACTTCATTTTAACAAAGAATTTTTTTATAAAAATAGGAGGAAGGGGGAAAGAAAGTAATAACAGCAGGTGATCTCAGAGGGAAAGCCGCGGGTAAAGGGGGGTCGAGGGGTCAGTCGCTGGAGTTCAACCATTGGGATTCATCATCTCTGTAGGAGAGACCCTCGACTATGAAGCAGTATACGTTCTTCGCCTGTGCGTAGTTCCCGAAGGTCAGGACGCGACCAAGCTCCTCCTCAGGTGCATCGCTCCCCGTGAGGTATTCCGACAGGCGTCTGATACGGACATCTCGGAGCTCTGGACAGACGACCATAAAGTGGAGACTGTCGTCATTGAAAGAGAGAGCACACAGGGGGCACCAGTCCAGAGGAGAAAACCTGTAGACTCTGCCATCATAGCGCAGGCTCATGTTGTGGAAGTTATGCTGTCGCACCTGAGCCACCAGGTTCCTCATACATGGCTGGATATCTTTCGTCAGGTAGGCCTCCGTTCCATTGAAGGAACCACCGACGGAAGAGGGGGGAGCTGTGTGATTCAGTGGCGCGTTCGATGTCTCCAGACCATAGCCCATTCGAGAGTTTGCTGAAGACATCGCTCTTTCTTCTACTTGCCTGTGTAACCCTGCAAGTCCCAGAGCTCCTGCTCACCCAGCCAGACATGGAGGCCCCTAAAGTGCACTACCCAGTTAAATTTCATACTTGCGCCGGTGTCGCACAGCGACACTAGTCTTTTTTAGCAAATCAGTGGAAGGCGATGGGGAGGCATTCTCAAAATACAAAGCCACCAGTCGTAGCATCGTATGAAAACCGAATAGATCCCGTGTCCAACCTAACCAGATGACTGGGAGTGTTTCGGGGTAGGGCGAGAGTTCTTTTCAAGAAGTTATGTTGGACACGATCAATAACCTCGCATTGAGCCAATGCCCAGGTCTCTGAGCAGTATAAAAGCCCCGAAGACACGATTGGGTCAAAGAGTTGGAGCTGAGAGGCAAAGGATGGTTCTCTGACTCTGCCAGCATTGGTCCTTAACTTGTCAACGGCCACTGCACACTTGGCGATCAGGCTCCTGGCTGTCAGACCCAAGTTATTTTTTCGCAAAGATAGGTAGTCCTAGTATTGAGAAATTTACGTAGGGAATATTTCCCTATTTTTGTTTGACACTATCAATAAAATTTATTCCCAAAACGTGCGTGGGCCAATGAGAAGCGAGTATTCTAGGCGGGGGAATGACTTATATCTGCCAGCCAATGACAGCTCAGCTCCTCAACGCTCCGCCGACAACGGGGAAGCGATGAGGAGTACAAATAGAGGCCGCTTTCGCTCCTCTCGTCATTCTCTCCTGCGACTTCTTACTGGACCATTGCATGAGGGCTTACAACCTTCCTGGCGTTTTCTTCTCTACGAGGACTTTTGATTGACGAGACGATACTGGGCAAAGGACCCTGTTGCAGTCGAGCTCAGCTCCTGGCCATCAGAAGATTTCCACTGACCTTCTCAGGACTCAACTTCGCCTGTCCTTCCCTGGGCTAAAAAAATCTTTCAACTCAGTACGATCAGAATTATCTTCCTAATCGTTGCAAATGATCTTTTCAGAGCTCTAAATTCGCAAACCCCTCTCACCCTTCGACTCAGTCTCAGACAGGCACAACACGTAGGTCTCAGGCAGTCTCAACACACAACAGTTTCTCTCGATTAAACCGCAAGTCCCTCCTCCGACGCGGGGGATGCCCACCGGTAGCAGTACGGTTTTGCTTGTGTTGACCCACCTGAGGGCCGTATCAGAGACAACTCCGAACATGTTACATGACTCCGAGAGTGCACTGATCATGTCACAAGTGGACGTGCGATTTCCTGCTCTCGCGACTTGGTCTGGAAGACTTTTTCAACTCTCGGAGACTGGACAGGGTTGTGTGCGTTCGATTGTTGTATTAAAAAAAAAAGGTTAAGGCAGTGGGAGTATAAAGGAGTGTGGACAAATGAGTTTTAGAGGTGATTTTTTTTAAATTAAAAAAAATTTGAGTTTGGTTAGGGAGAGAGAACGACTCCTCTACTGAGTATTCAGCAGAGGAGTCGTTCTCTCTCCCTAACCAAACTCATTGGATTAGACCTCTGCACCATCGGCAAACAACCACTTAGTAAAAAAAAATTTATATAAGTACTTAGGGTTTTTACATTTTTTAACAAATTTATTGAATTTTTTTAAATTTTTGGTTAATTACTCTTAGAATAATTCACCTATGTAATCGGGACGGAAGTCGAAAATTCTGATCGGCTTCAAAATTTGACATTATCCGTTTCTAGATTCCAAAAACGAAATGTCCATCCGCCACCCGAGCCGTTTCGGGCAGTAGGCATTTATTTAAATCTGGACTTTTGACAAAATACTCGGTTTACCATCTAGTTGTGCCCGCAAGGTTTTCAGTCCGATCGCCCAAACCCGTGGGGCGCCTTGGGGCTGAAATGGGGCTACGGGAGGGGTTTTTGAAGGGTTTCGGCTATGGGTTCGAGTTGAGTGTCGTTTTTGAAGTAATTTTAGGCGTACAATCCATTTTTTGGTGCCCCAGGACGATCCGATATCACCGTGGGGCTCGATGGGGCTTTCATGGGGCTACAAATGGGATTTTTGAAGGATCCCAGGAGGTCAAATAAGGTGTCGTTTTCGGAGTAATGTGGCCGCATAATCCATTTTTTGGGGTCCCACATCTGTCCAAACATAGTACAGGAAAACCTTATATTATAATATATATATATATAGCCCCAAAACACCGAGGGAAGCTTATATTATAATATATAGCCCCTCGGTGTTTTGATATTAAATATCAAAAATGAAATTTTGATATTAATTAATTAATTAAATTAATTAATAAAAATTTTGATATTAAATATCAAAATATGTCTCAAATTTTGAGACATCACCATCAAATTATTTGTTTCCTGTACCAAACTTGAAACTTGAAATTTTGGTTTCTACGTGAGTCTAGGGTCGCTATCGCTTGTAAAAACTCAGTGGTCATAATTATTTAGTTCAGTCCAATGTTTTTAGAAAAGTATCGATACTTTTTACAAATATCGACCCGATACGATATGTATTGTCACTGATGTTTTCAGTCCCCATGTCTTCTAGTTTTGGAGGGCTTATTATTTTTCATACCTACTAGTTTCTAAGTAAATAAATAAATATATATATATATATATTCCATTTTTCTTTTAACTAGCTCCTGACATTATTTCCTAGGACTAATAGTTTGCATGTCCAATAAAATGGGAATGACCCAGGAAGAATGAATTGCATAGTCCTGCTGGGCTTCCTGTATTTCTATAAAGTACTCCTTACCTCTGACCATTTGATTGATTTTTCATAGGTTGAGTGAGCTGAACTATGCTTTGAAACATATCAAAGTGGATGCCTTTCCGCCCTACGAGTTGGATGTGAATGATGACGAAACAGATGATTATTACCTCGCTAAAAGATTCTTCGATGTAAAAGAATATGACAGGTACGTGTTATTACGTAATTATATTCCAGCCCAAGTATAATTTTCAAGGTTGCGTTTTATCGAAACACGCAGGTATGCATTTTACGCTGGGAAAACGTCTTCGCCTTGTACGCGGTTTCTGCACTTCTACTCGAGATATTTGTCTATGGAAAGAAAAAAGATAGACAACCTCACAGAGCTGTTTTCTGGTCCCGAGCCGAAGACGTCAGGAGACCTTCAGCAGTTGTGCAAGGAGTTGCGTGCTCTTCACGTCAACAAGTCCATGGATCCCTTCTGTATGTACCTGTTCGGCGTTGTGTTGAAGCGGCTTGATCTTCTCGACGATGCCAGGGCCGTCTTGGTGGAGGCTGTGGCTTTGGAACCTCTCCACTGGGGAGCCTGGTTGGAACTTTCGATGTTGGTCACTGATCGAGCTAAGGTGAGCGATGCAACAGAAGCGTCTTCTGCGACCATCCAAAAATTACCGTTTGAGTACTCCGTTTCAGGCGAGGTCTTTAACGCTTTCAAACCATTGGATGAAGCAAGTTTTCCTCGGACGGTCGTACTTGGATCAACAGATGAACGACAAAGCTCTTGAGATTTACTACGACTTGCAGAATTCTGGTTTCAGCGGCAGCACGTATCTCATGGCACAAATTGGCATCGCCCACCACAATAAAAGAGGTAACATTCGTTAAAACTCGATCCATTGGTTAAATTTCAACCTCTTCGATTTGCTCATTATCTCAGTATGTTTCAGAGGTTAACGAAGCGATCAACACGTTCCGCCATCTTCGAAAATTGGATCCCTACCGACTGGATAACATCGACACTGTCTAACCTTTTGTACGTCAAGGAAATGAAAACGGAATTAACCAACTTGGCTCAAGAGGCTTGTGAAATTGACAAGTACCGCGTTGAAACGTTATATTTATAGGTAACACTGAGTTGATCGTATACTTGTATTGGTGTTATTTCTGTTCTTACTTCACGTGAATATTTTAGGTATTATTCACTCCGTTCGGATCACCAAAAAGCTGTAATCTACTTTCAAAGAGCTCTTCGACTGAATCCTCAGTATCTGTCACTTGGACGCTTATGGGACGCGAGTATATGGAAATGAAGAACACGAATGCGGCTATTCAAAGTTACAGACAAGCTATAGGTGAGTTGGAGCGCGGGAGGGCTCCGCATTTTGAAGAGGAAGGACCACGTTTTCGCCCGAGATTTTGAGCGTGGGCTACTTGTTAATATTGGAGGTATGGCTTATGAGGACATGTTTCCGTACATTTTAGCCGAATTTCATCAAAATTGGCTTGATATTAAGCGATTAAATTCAGGATAACCTAAAATCCGGGTGTTTCCTCGTTTAACCGAGTTTGAAATCTGGCTTAAAATGTTTGGAAACACGTCCTCAAAAAGCTATACCTACCTCTAATATAATATTGTAAAATGAAAAGATGGTTATGAATGTAGTACGTGAGTGTAATTTGTGGAATGTCTGGCCTAAAACTGAACCAACGGGGGATTTCCTTTCTTGACGACCGGAACATGTGGCCACATCAGGTGATGTCCATTGCACTATCCCCTTCTTCTTTTGGCTGTGGATCTTTCGCCTGCACCTTCCCGATCTTCTTGATCATCTCTGGAGCCGCTGACCCACGTGGGCACCACTAACGTGGGGTTTCTTCTCCCCGCAGGGTCCCTCGAAACCCAGGAAGACGTCAGGAAACACCGTGTTCCCGGGAACAACTCCTCCCCCACGGACCTAACCCGTCCTTCCTTCGCCTCTAGCGACACGCTGTAACAATGGCTGGTGTCGGCAGACCAGCGGGATGTCTCCCTCTCTGCCGACACCCGGAGCTCAAGGTGTCGATCCTGTCGGGGAACTAGCTGCGATCAGTTCTACAGGACTCTTGATCCACGAACTCATTTCTGCAACACTTGATCCACCAAAGCTCGTGGTCTCTTCTTCTCACCACCCCTTCTAGAAGAACTCTTCCGTAACAGAGTTCGGACGGGCCCCCAAATGTAAAATGAAAAGATGGTTATGAATGTAGTACGTGAGTGTAATTTGTGGAATGTCTGGCCTAAAACTGAACCAACAGGGATTTCCTTTCTTGACGACCGGAACATGTAGCCACATCAGGTGATGTCCTTTGCAATATATTATGGTATTTTCCTCGTATTACACGCCAACGCTCAAAAAGCAGTGTGAAAGCTGCATCATCAAAATGCTGCAACTTCTCGCGCCCCTTAAATAAATTGTTTGACTATGTATGTCTTAAGATTAAACCTGGGCACGTGATTACAGAGGTGAACCGAAGAGACTACCGGGCTTGGTACGGCTTGGGACAAACTTACGAGATCCTGAAGATGCCCTATTACTGCCTCTATTACTACAAGCAGGCTCAACAGCTCCGGCCGAATGACTCTCGCATGTTGGTCGCCCTGGGGGAAACCTACGAGAAGATGGAGAAAAACCAAGAGGCTCTCAAGTGTTTTTACAAAGCACGAAGCGTCGGTGACATTGAGGGTTCTGCTATACTCAAGTTGGCCAAGTGCGTTTACATGATGGATTTGTGGTGCGACTTTCCTGTTTGACACATTAGGACCCTCCAGAGTTGTTTCAGAGCCGGCCTGGCTATGTGGATGTCCAAACGATCCAAATAAGAGGGTTATTATAATAATAATTGGGAGCTCTATAATAGAGCTAAACATTCTTGAACGCGTTGCAGATTATTTGGCCGGCTGATGGACGTCGAGCAGGCTGCTACAGCTTTTACGGGGTACGTGAACGAAAACGATTCTTCAATGACTGAAAACAAAATTGAGCTGGCTCAGGCGTACAAGTACCTAGCGAATTTTCACCTCAACAAGAACGAGTTGGACCTCGCCTATAACTACGCCCAAAAAAGCTTGAATTTTGAGGAGGTGAGTAGAAGTTCGTTGCTACCAATCGTGATTCTCTTGTTCTCTGTCCCTGTGATTATCAATTGTTTCAATACTAGGCGGGTATCGTTATAAAAAACCGACTTTCTGAGTCAATATTGGACTTGAACATAACGATCTCTCTAAATAACGATTTTAAAATCGTCGGAGTTCTGCTGAGGCATATTAACAAAATTAATAGTTAATATTCCGAACAGCGTAAAAAAGTTTTGTTGTTGTTGTGTGTGTTAACCAACTTGGTTTTCACAATTGGGGCAGGAGCCGACCTCGCACTGTACTTGGAAAAACTTTAGAAATTCTTGCTCCATAGAAAGGCTAGACAATGTGTCGTAAACTTGCGTTCAGATGTGAATTGTCTGCCGACGAGACAGGTATTACAACACGTGATTGACTTGTGATGAAACATTGGTGTTCGGTCCCAGATTTTAACCAGGCTGTTACGGAAAGACTCCGGGGGCTGATGGCCCCGGAGCTGAGGCTCCGACTGATTTGGAAGCAGACGAAGCTCTGTCGCCTTAGTCCACGGGGCCACCCCGTCCCCATATTCCCAACAGTGTGAATTTTACCCACCTTACTGCCGATTCTGAATTCTAATAGGCGTACCCAAGTCGCTGAACAAAGCTCAAGAAAGACAGTTTTCTTGTTGACATGGATATTTCTTAGTCCTGGGGTCTTGCGACACACATAAAATGCAACGTTTTTTATTGGTTACTACACGGTTACTACCTTCTGTTGTAGCAACCACATGTGTGTTTGTTTGTTGTTCTGTTGTTTGTTTGATTTGTAGAACTCCGAAACCCGGTAAAAATTTTGGCGTCGGTTTAGAACGAAACTACGTCTGTTCAAACTAGCTTTTCACGCTGATTTCAACGAGTACAAAACGATTTCTGTGCGATGACCCGTTCGCAAGTTATTCGAAGATCGTCGGTAGTAACGAGTTTATGACAAATAAACCGAATGTATGAAAAAATGAATCGAATGTAGCGCAGCTATCAATACTCGTGTTTTTTTGTTTTTTTTTAAACTACCATGCATGTTTGAATAGCCATCATAAGACATATCCATGTACAGATGTATCTGCATGCAGTGTAGATACTCGTCATCGGTTTACTGATGATTTGCGGTTTGAAGTTTCTCAAAGGTTTTCTTTCGAATTTTTGAAATTTTCAAAAAACATTTTTCTGAAAGTACTCCTTGAGAATGTAGGGGAAACAGTAGTCAGCCGCCTGAAATCGTTTCCAGAAAATTTAAATAATTTAACGAAAATTACGGCGTTTGAAAAACGCGGGGCGAACACGGCCATGGAGGGAGCGTGACGTCACTACCTATTTTAGACCTAACGTGAGGGGATTGTTCCGCCCAGTGTTGCTACTCCACTACTCATCACAGAATAAAATTCATTTGAGCCGCGAATCCTTATGATAAGGCTTTAAACTTCAATTATCATGTATTATAATTAAAAGTTAATTATGTTTTCCGTCATATCAAGTTATAATTGCCATAAATTTATCATATAAGCTGACGACACTAGCGCTCCGGGTGAGAGTCACTGGAACTGTGACGTCACTACCTAAAGAGTGACTTCACGTTACGTTCAACGATTACGTTCAACGTGAGGGGACCCCCTTCACGTTGGTACGAAAACCCTTCTCGTTGTTGGCGCATGCGCAGTTCGGTTTTTCTTTTTACGTTCCAACGAAAACAGTAGCTACGTAGAAAACAAAAACTCTCTACTGGTGGGAAACCCCTGCCGATTCAAACTGTGCGTTTCGTTTTTTCGTTATATCTCCTACAAAGGTTTTTTTTCGTTGGTATTGGAGGCTGTGCAAGTTACTTTTTAGCCATATTATTGAATGGTAGGGAAGAATTCCAAATCTAAAATCAATGCAACCCCCCCCCCCCATTATTATTAATATATAATTAATTAATTATAATTAAATTAATAATATATATTGTAACAACACACATGAACAATGTTTTAACAAGACTGTATTGCTTGAGTACTACTTTTCAAGACGAGACAGACCCACATGTTCTCAACGTAGCAACTGGAGTTGCTACATTACCCCCCCCCCCCCCCCCCGGGGGGGGGGGGGGGATTTTTCTTCCTGCGTCGCTGACTTGGTTGGCATATTCCTTCCTGCGTCGCTGACTTGGTTTGGATGGACATGCTAGTCGGTTGGCGTGCAGCAATCGTTTCCGGCGGCCCATTCCGACTTCAAAGAGCACGTCGTTCTTCCTCTTTGTGACGACCCACAGACCTGTCCACTGGGGTTGCAGTTTCGGGCATCTGCCCCGTACCCGCTTTGGGTCGTGAACCCAGACCCAGTCTCCCTCCTTGAAGCTGGGCTTTTTCGAGTAACTTCAACTGCGCATATACCAATGTGGGAATAAGCTCAATGCACTCAAATCGATTAGCTAGAATCGTTCAAAATTTCAAAAAACAACTATTGAATCTGGAGATTAAGATAACCATATTCAATTTAAATGGCTTGAGGGAAGAAATAGGTATTTACATGCAGTGGATTAACTCCCATTTACCACAAGGGTTTACCGTCACTTTACCTACAGCGTTTCCTCTACACGACATTTCACCTACAGACACTTCACCTACAGCCTTTTCACCTACACTTTTTCGCCTACACGATATTTCACCTATAAAAATTTTTCCCTACAAGACATCTTTCCTATAAAACACTTTGACCTACAAATCGACATTTCACCTACAGTTCACCTACAACTTCAAGAAAATTAAGGAAAATCTCCCTACCTCAAAATGAAGTTCCAACGGAAGAAGTTATCGTCATTTGAGCTTAACAGTCGTCCTTACAGCATAAAATTGCAGCCAATGTTGCGAAGCATGGAGGAAAGAAATTTCCTTTCCTCCATGGTTGCGAAGGTAGGCAGGAATCCGGTCGTCAGTCTTGAAAGTTGCATAGGTTTCTGCCACATTCTGCAGTCGCTTGTCCAGATTTGCATACTTTTTCCGCCTGGGTACTTTTATTTTCCGCCCACACTCCAGTTCATTAATTGATGTCTCAGTGTTCCCCTGCTCTTTCCTGTATCAGGTAGAAAATTGAAGGATCGTTCTTATGGACCACGGTCTGAAATCTATTGTGCCATCCTTCAGTAATGTTGTTCGTTCGGGGCTCCTTGTTGAGGATGGATTGGTACTGATTCCACATGGGAGGGGGAAAGCGAGCTGGGACAGGTCGTCGTCTACCATTCCTGCGTATTCCCGCTACATAATTCTCACCACCTAGCAACCACCGAGCAACCTTTTGTGGCGAAAGTGTTTTGTAGGCGAACTGACTTGTAGATGTATTTGTTGTGGGGCAAGTGTTCGAGTGGCGAACTTGCATTAGGGCAACTGCCTGTAGTGCAATTGTCTGTAGGTGAAACGCTGTAGGTGAAGTGACATGTAATCACCACAAGAGATACAAGCTTCGTTCTTTAGTAAACAGAAAACTTTCTCTGATCGGTGCTTTGATACACAAAACATCTCGCTGAATATGAAATTCCACCGACTTCTTGAGGAACAACGAATACCTAGACAACGACGGAATGAGAGCTTCTTAATAAACCTCACTGAGATCGAGGTTCCTGGTGAGATTGAGGGTATCTTGGGCCTCAGCCCGTCAGTTAACTTACCATCCACAATCAAGTCCTTACCTGTTCTCGACCTCATTACAGATGTGGAGATGATTGTTGGCGAACTTGGAAATACGAGAAGCAGAATGGCGCTGAGATCTGAAGCATGTACAATCATCAGGAATGGGATTACCCGCTACAAGAACCAACCGGAACCGGAACTATGTAAGTCAGTCAGACTCGCCAGAGGTTTCCTTCGGGATAATCCAGAAATAATTTTAACACGGAGTGACAAAAGTCATGCATCAGTGCTAATTTACCGTGACGAATACAACACTAAAATGGATGATTTACTGAAAGATCTCTATATATAAAATTGGGCTCTCCAACCCGACGAGCGGGTTCCAAGACAGATGCAACGCAATGGTCGAAAAGTTGGTTGATTTGATTTCATTCCAGCAAATCGGAAAATGGTATATAAATCCCGAAACGCTGTTGCTCCGAAAATCTATGGTCTCCTAAAATGCCACAAGGAAGGAAATCCACTGAGACCGGTAGTAAGTTGCTTGGACTCGCCGGGTTTAAAATTATCAAAACTAGTTAAGGACTTGCTACAACCACTCACGACCCTAGGTGACTATGACGTAATTAGCTCCTATGTTTTCCAAGAAGAAATCGTAAAGTAGACCATTCGACCAGATGAGATCATGGTCTCTTTTGATGTCGTATCTCTTTTTACTAACGTTCCACTGGAGCTGGTGTTCTACCTGGTCATGAGACACTGGTCACTTATTGAAGTTACTACTACCATGCCTTTGGAAGTGTTCTTGGACCTTTTTGAACTTACATCTATGAATGGGTACTTCAAATACCAGGATAAATTTGTTAAACAAAAGTCAGGCTGTGCGATGGGTGGTATACTCTCCTCGGATCTGGCAGGGATTGTCCTGATTGATTTGCTGAATTGGGTAATCCCACAACTACCTTTCCAGTTTACATTCGTGAAACGATTCGTTGATGATCTATTTCTGATTTTGCCAACATCAATGGTGGACGAGACATTAGCTCTCTTTAACAGTTACCATCCGAAACTACGATTTACCTGCGAGAAAGAGCATGACTGTAGATTACCGTTTCTTGATGTTTTGATTATTCGAGACCTCTTTGGTGGTTTGACGACTGATTGGTACCGGCAGCCTTGTGCTTCCTACCGCTGCCTGGATTTTCGTACATCTCATGCGTTTGCTATGAAAGTATCATGTGCTAAAGAGCTCCTGACTAGAGTACTCAGGCTTAGCAGCGCCCAATACCACACCGCCAACCGTGAAAAAGTATCCATGATACTACGACGAAATGGATACCCCCGATCCCTTATATCGGGACTTGTCAATGGATGGTCTCCACGTACTGAGTCTTCTTTGGTTGACATTCCAGAAGCGGTCCCACATCGAGCATTTGCGTCGCTGTCATATATTCAAGGTATCTCTCCGAATTTGAAGACATTGCTGGAACGAGAGGTTCAGGATCTCAAGATTGTTTACCAATATAAAAACAGAGTCTCCAGCTTGCATACAAAGTTGAAAGCAAAGGACCCTTTAATGCTTCAATCCAAGGTAATATACCAAATTGACTGTTCCACATGCCCTACCTGTTACGTTGGACAAACGAAGCAATACGTGAAAGACAGGAATCGCCAGCACTCGAATGAATGCAGAACGCAGAGACAGGATTCTGAATGTGCACTAGCTCAGCACGCAAGGGAAAATAACCACGAATTTGAATTTAATGATACTATAATTTTAGATCGGGAACCAGTTCTGGGCAGGAGACTGTTCAAAGAGATGGCGTACATTCACATGACCCCGGCAGCTTGTAATAGACGTACAGACACTTCTGGCTTGAGTTCTGTCTATTCGGGCATTTTGGCAGAAATCTGTAAAATCGGTAATAATGTATAAATTACTCCTACCATTGTTTATTCAAACCGTTACTTGGCACAGTTACTCGTCAACTCGTTCAACTCGTCGTGTTGAAAGTCATAAGTTGACCACAGTATTAATTAGATACATATTTCTGCGTACCAGGATACCTGATCATAGTCAGGGACATTAATATCTGGGTTTATAATAATTTATTTAGAGACCTGTTATATTGTTGTCCTCCATGGGAACGTTATCACATCGATGTTATCACCTAGCTACAGGTTGTTTTTTACAACGTGACTTAAGAAATGAAATGAAATTTTTATGACGCCAAATCCACCGCTTGCAATAATTACTAATTACACTAACACTACTCATATGACTAGGTGAGTGAATTTTACGTCTCAATTTATGTAGGTATATATGAAGATATTTGCTAACTTGCACCTAAGCTTTAAACTTAAATATAGCTTGACTGTGATAACTAAGTACTTGACTGTGATACATAATTCTAAGATACTTACCTTTTAAACCAACAAACTTACCGTATTGTGTCCCTGCAGTGTAATGCAGATACTATGGTTCCTACACATCCAATCTGACTTCGATGTAACCATCATCCGATAATTGCTCTCTGAGTAAGTTACTGTGATCATTAAATACATATTAAGTAGATAATGCCGCAATGTGACTGTAAATGTTGTGTTTAGGCCCTGAGGAAGGAAATATATTTTCCGAAAGCTCGGCGAAGGAGTGGAATTTTCGTTGACCCTCACCCTGATCCTGTTGACTACATTTTTCGAGTACCACTTGCTCGAATCCCAACAAACATAGTATTCTATAAAAGGCAGCTATGGTTTTACAACGCTGGCGTCCACGATGCTAAGACAAATATAGGATTCTGCTACGTTTGGATAGAGGGCCAAGGTGGCCGTGGAGCCCAAGAGGTGGGGTCGTCTTTGATAAAACATTTTGAAATCAACCTACCGGATGAAACTGAAACCCTCATTCTTTGGTCTGATTCGTGCGGAGGACAAAATCGAAACGACAGAATGGTTCTTCTCATGAAGTACCTGTTCAAAATGCATCCAAATTTAAAAACCATTTGAATGAAATATTTGGTTCCTGGGCACACATTTCTCCCCAACGACGGCGACTTCGGAGACATCGAATGTGCACTTGAGAGACATGAAAGAATATATTCTCCTGCAGACTACATAAAGATTATTAGAGTCCTGCAGGGGAAAGAATAAACTGTCTGTCACTACGATGACAAAAGATCATTTTTTCAGCAGTTCTTCATTAGAAAAACAAATTACAAACCGGAAAAAAGATGAAGATGGGAAGCCGGTGAGCTGGCTTAAAACCCGTGAGATAGAGCTCAATCGGGAGCAGCCGTTCGGAATGATTTTGAAACAGGATTTCCTCGGCACCGTGAACCAACTGATCAACATAAAGAAGAGAATCTATGGAAAAAGAGGAAGAAATAAGGACCCAGTTCAGGATGATTCGTTGATATTTGATTTGGAACAGCTTTGGCCAAATGGTAAAGCTATTTCTGAACCAAAGTTGAATGATATAAAATCACTCATGCATCTAATCCCAAAAGTAGACCAACAATTCTACAAAATTTAATGTTTAGTTGGGAATAATTCCATCGATGAAGATGTGGATGGTTTTAATGTAGAAGAAATCGACTTCGACATTGAGGAAGAATGAGTTTCATGCATAAATTTTTACAAAATGTTATGAAGAACCGGGAAATACCAAATTTTTATTTACTTATTTCTCCTGTTTTAAAATATAAGTTTGTGTTCGAACAATCGGTCCTTTTTTTTCTTCACAAGGAATATTTTCACAAAAAATGCATAGGTAACGGTAACGTTTACAAATTCTTCCACTATAATTCAGTGCACTACCTATAATAATACCTACATATTATGTAATATTATTTTCTAATATTTAACATTGTAGTGTTACATTTTGGAAATGTAAGACGACGAGAAAGTTAAGTCGTACGCCTTAATAAACAAGTAAAACGTTTTAATTGTTTACAATCTGGAAATTTTATTTTTTTACAAAATGGCTTTTACCTGGATATTAAATGTTCGTAAATCTTCCTAAATCAAATTTCGATAAGCAGGTGAATATCACAAAAACGGACATTTTCAAGTCACTGTTGCTTCACTCAGGAAGTAATGAGAATTTGTCCTGGGGACACTTGTCATACTTAGAATTTATTGTCCCTGTGTGAGGAGCAACGTTTAGGGATGGTGTTAGACCCCAGAAGAACATTTTAACAGCGTTTTTATAATATAAAAATATTCATATTATGAAGTTTCTCAATGACGGGGTTGTATCCAAATGCATATTTTGAGTTGTTGATGCTGGTTCATCCTGTTAACTCAACACCCCCTAATAATTCCGATTTTCCGATTCCTGGCAGTTGACCTGGTTGAGAAACAATGAAACTCAATTTTTCCTGTTGTAAATTTATCAATAATTACAACAAAACTCCGGTACCGGAAGTACAACCTCAATGTCGTGGAACAATCATGAACATTTCTCCACGGCCTCCATGGAGGAATTTCGGAATGGGAGAAAATGGACCGTGAAGTGGTAACACTGGAGCCTCTAACGAAACCGCCGTTTTTCAACTGACTTCACACTGTGAAGTGACGGTCACAGTTGGGCGGGGCATGGGCTTTGAAGTGGACCTAGTCAGGTATGTACGTTTATTGCAAGGAGCTTAGAAGAAGCTTCTAAGCTCCTTGGTTTATTGTTATCAATGACGTGCCACGTCAGCCGTGAACGAATGAAAACTACAAAGTGGTTGTTTGCCGATGGTGCAGAGGTCTAATCCAATGAGTTTGGTTAGGGAGAGAGAACGACTCCTCTGCTGAATAGTCTGCTGAATAGAAGAGCTGTATTCAGCAGAGGAGTCGTTCTCTCTCCCTAACCAAACTCATTGAATGAAAACTAAGTTTTCTGTCACAATTATTTTTTATAATTTGTTTGTTTGTATAGAGGTAATTTTGCCTGATCACCCCATGCTTCACTTTTTACTAAATAAAGCCTGTACAGTTGACAGTGAACTTTGAAAGAGGGAATCCTCAATGTCATGGAAGAATGGACCTCAATGGCGTGGACGATTCATCAATCCACGTCATAATATGACGTGGATATTATGAGGATACTTCCATGACAATGAGGAGTCAATTTTTTTTTAACGTTCTAGATGCCGAAATGGGTTCAAATAAGTAGGTTTGAGACCCAAATTGATTTATTTCATGGTACTTTCACCTTCATTTTGCCCTCCCTGCAACAAGTTTACAAAATCATAAAACCTAGAAAATTTAAATCTTCTGAGAAAATTAACCTCAGGAGCGTGGAAGAATCTCATTGACGTGGTACAATGTTTTTAAAAAAATATAAATTTTAACTGATTTTGATCTACGTCGACCACATAAAACAAATTTATTTAACCGAAAGAGGAAATAAAAAAATCCTGGGAACTCTCCTGCAAGGTCAATTTTTCCAAAAGTAGGAGGTCTGAATATGTCCCTTTTTGTGATATTCACCCAATATAGTAGCAGAGTAAATTTATTTACTCTGCTACCATCCACCAAAGGTAGAAAAAAGGGAAAAATAATAAATAGCGCTCTAGGAGTCTCCAAAATTATTATAAGAAAATGAAACACCCTTAATACCTTTGGTGGAAAATAAAGGAAAAATAAATAAAAGTAGTAAATTGATGGTCTCAAAAGAAAAAAGGTTTTATTCGACCAAATAAAACCCCTTGTCGGGGAAATGTTAACTGGGCAAATCGGATTAAAAATTCCAGCCCCTCGTAGTAAACTGAGCGAAGCGGTTCGGAGGCAGACTAAGCCTCTCATGTAAACTGGGCGAAGTAGGTTCTCACCCCTAGTAGTAAACTGAGCGAAGGGTGTTCTCGTGACAAACAGAGATATATTTTGCACGTCGTTGAAACGGAGAGACAGAGATCATTGAAAGTACGAAACAGAGATCACTGAAAGTACATATTCACATAATAAAGTAGGCAAAGGATGTTCTCGTGACAAATAGGTAAGCATACGTTGCACAATTCAGGAATCAAAGTGTCTCAATAAAAACTACATCTACTTTACTTATTCACAGAACTGTAGAAGTGACTTACACGCTGCACAAAGTCTATGGAGGTTATCTCTTTCAATCTGTACGAGATTAGCTGGTTTTCCAGCCAATTCCAACCAATGCTATTACAAACACCACGAGCCCACTTTCGGTGGGCTCCCACAGTAGTCTCCTACGGATTTAGTTCTACCCGAAATCGGCGATTCGCCTTCTCTCCATTGTTAGCCGTCTTCCCAGGCTGTGTTCATCACGTCGCCGTCTGTCAAGCAAGGAGGGCTGCAGTCGTCGGGTAGAGAGGTACCCTCCCAATTAAGTTTGCTCATTGCTCGCTTGCAGAGGGATAAATTCCCACCCTCGACTACCGAGGTGTAGGAACCAAATAATATTCTGCTAAAGACAACGATCAAATAATATTAGACTTAATATATTTTAATTATATATTTCAACTTTATTTTTATTAAAAATTAATATATTAAATCTAGGAGTGGCCACTCAATTTAAAACTAATACCAAGAATAATTTATCATCTGTATGGCACGTGTTACCTAACTTTGTTCTTTTGTTGAAATAAAACTATGCTTGTATGAACGAAACAGCTGAGGACGAATTATTTTAGGGCCGTTTATAAACCCCTCCCATCTCCTATAGCTGGCAGGAAAATTATTTAATAATAACTATTATTATTATTGCAGCGATTAGAATTTCGCTACAATTGGCTCCCACACTGTAGTGGGCTCCCACAGTCCTCAATTTAGCAGGGCAATCACTTTAGCTACACCTAGAAATGCACATTAATTACATGGAGTACCTACAAGGGTTAGTTGTCAATTTCCAGTAGAATTGCACCCCGCTGACTAATAATTTCTCTGATGGAGGCATTGCACAACAAAACAACTGGGTACTACTATTAGCACAACGCAGATCTCACAACTGGCCGTCGGAGAGGCTTCAATGCTCGCCTTCGCTCAGTTTACACCTCTGACTTGTTTACTTGTCGAGAGTCGTTCGCCCAGTTCACATCCACAGATAATCTTTTAATCCTCGACCCCGAGCCGAGGGTCATTACTTTCGCCCAGCTTACATCCGCCCCCCTTGTCGAAATGGGTAAGGGCAAAATAATGAGAAAAATAATAAATTCGTTAGGAAAAAGAATTGGAATAATCTCACCAAATTCCACCACGTGTGATTACCCTAGGCGTAGGCCAAAAGGAGGGTTGAGCCAGGACGTTGGTCAGCAGGCCGTCACAAGGAGGTGTCGTGAGAAAGGAAAAGATTTAGGCGAAAACTTGAATATACAAGAACTAACTAACTGCCAGAAAAATCTGGCTTAATTATGATCCCCCTCGCTTGACCACCCCTCTCAGAGAGCGGGGTAAAACACCGATGGTTACCTAATTGCTCATCAATTTGCCCTACATAAATTCCTCCGTTCTCCATCCCATGTCTATATTGGGAGAGGGTTTTTCTAGTGGAAAGGCGGCACGTGCACATGCAATCATGATTGCATACCGGGTTAGGCCCGCCTGTTTCCGATTCCCGCAAACTTGAGCATATCGCCAACATAATCATACCTATATATGTTATGCAAATATGCCCTGATCCGAGCCCTAGTTACGAATAAAAACATTCTGATACATAGGTGCGAAGGAAGTTGCTATTTCTATGTAACCAAATAACATTCTAGACCGACTCGAACGAAACGAAACGAAACAAGGGTATTTCACCCTGAATTTTCGCCCGACTGGCTGCTGCCGTCGTCAGCCGTCCTCTCAAGGAGGATCGGAACTTGTCTGACGATTGCGCTCATGGCTCCCCATTGCCTCGTCCCCCTGGGTTGGGAGGAGTTCGCCGTCCGATTGAACGCAGAAAACACTTGTATCGGTGACCCCGCTCTTCACGTGGTCACCCATCCAAGCCCGACTCAGGAAGAGTCCAGCCGTGAGGGTTTTGAAGGGTTTGGGTCAGTCAGAGTCAGGTGTTGTTTTCAGGTAATTTTGGAGGAAGAATCGATTAATGGGGCTACAAGAACCATCCGAGTTCACCGTGGGGACAAATGGGGGGTTTTGCACCTTTTTGAAACCCTTGAGTAAAAATTTGCAGCGTTTCGGTGCTAGTGCCATCCACAGTCTCTGTACTCCGTAAGTTGGTCAGTACATTTGGATTATGTCCCCTCCACTCCACAACAACTCTTCTTCTCCACCGCACGTTACCCACCAAAAACTCTGCAAATTTTACACAAGGGTTTATTATTCTTTGATATAGATTACTAAGTAACATAGTAATATTTGCAGCCTTTTTGGTGGGTAACGTGCGGTGGAGGAGAAGACTTGTACAGGCATTTAATTCTGTCAATGAAAAAAAATTTTTAGATTCTTATATTTCAAAAAAAAAATTGGGGGGGGGGGGGGGGGGATTTTTTTTTCTTCAAAAATGTGTTTTTTCAAAAATTCTTTATTTTTTACTCGAAAAATATTTAACCTCCTGGGATCCATCAAAAATCCGATTTTTAGCCCTATGAAAGCCCTATAGATCGTTCCGGGACCCCCAAAAATGGATTCTACGTCCAAAAATGCTTAATAAACGACACCTGACTCGATCCCATCGCTAAAAGCTTTCTTTCCGAGCAAAAATACTTATCCTGGGCGTTTGAACCTTCACCCAACAACAAGGAGCCCATTGTCATCTTCTGCCAATCTAATCCTGTTTTTTGAGTTGGCAACCCTGAGTTTGCGTGGTTTGATTGGCGGACGTGGTGGGGGGCTACGTGGGTACCGTTCTCTGGGTTATCCACAGAGTAATCCACAGGTTATCCACAGAGTGGGGTTACTCTGTGGTACCGATTGTCGAGTTGTCCAGATCTCATGCGACAAACGTTGCCATCTCGATTTCTATCGGAAAACATTCCCTCAAAACTAGGGTTATAACATCGATATGTACATCGATGTCAACATCGGACGTTCGACATCGATGTGAGAGAAACATCGGCCCAAAAACATCGATATAACATCGATGTTCAATAAATTCAATCGTGATTTTTTTTTACTCCTAAGTATAATTATTTAAATAGCCAGAATTATTTTTATAGTCTCGATTCGTATTGCTTACCATGAAGTCCTAAAGGTAAAAAAATTGATCTTAGACGCACCAGTTCGCTAACGAGATTTTTTCATTATTAAATTAAAAAATTTTTTGCCTCGAAAAATCTGCCCTTGATTTTCCCTCTATCAAGGGTAGATCCAGCTAGATCGTCCTCGCCTCAGGCTTTCGAAATACCATCAGTGTGCACTCCTATTACAATCGATTCAGCGCCTCAAGCTTCCTTAAAAAAAAAAGAAGTCACCTTATGATCCGATTTGAAGACAGAAAACCCAACCACGAACTAAAACATCGATGTTGGGTCCAAAACATCGATGTCCGATAATATCGACTAGCTAAACATCGATGATAAAAACATCGAACATCGGAGCCAAAACATCGATGTTTCGATAACATCGAACATCGATGTTCAGCCATACTCAAAACCTTTTCGTGCACAGCGTGGCCAACCCTACCACAATTGTGGTAAATCTACCGCTTTTCAATCACATCTACCACTCTACCGCTTTGGCGCGAAAATCTACCACTTTTTGACATTTTCTCAAATCGCACTGTTTCATACCTATTTTGATGCATTATTCTTGGCACAACTAGAGGGTAAACCAAGTATTCTGGCAAAATTTCCGATTTAAAAAAAAATTCCTACTGCCCTACATAATAATACACCAATGTAATCGCGACGGGGGAAGACGTCTCCGATCGGCCTCAAAATGTGACATTATCCGTTTCAAGAGGTCTACATTCTAAATCCGAAATGTCCGCCGTCCGAGCCGTTTTGGGCATTAGGAATTTTTTTTTAAATCGGAAATTTTGACAGAATACTTGGTTTACCATCTAGTTGTGCCCGCAAGGTTCTCAGCCCGATCACCCAAACCCGTGGGGCGCTATGGTGCTAAAATGGGGCTACGGGAGGGGGTTTTTTAAAAAGGCTTTTGGCTATGGGATCGTGTTAGGTGTCGTTTTCGAAGTATTTTTGGACGTAGAATCCATTGTTTGGGGTACCGGAACGATCCGATTTCAATGTTGCGATCTCTAGGGCTTTCATGGGGCAAAAAATGGGATTTTTGAAGGATCCCAGGAGGTCAAATATTTTTCAAGAAAAAACGATAAATTTGTGAACTTTTTTGAAAAAAAAAAGAAAAAATCCCCCAAAAAAAATTTTCCTAAAATATTTTTCATTGACAGAAATTTCTGCACAAGTAACCTATATCAAAGAATAATAAACCCATGTGTAAAATTTGCAGCGTATTTTCTTGTACAGATAGACCTTGTATGCCTATACATCTACCGCTTTTCTGCAACTTTTCTCCCGCTTTTTGATCCAGACTGGTTGGCAACACTGTTCGTGCATCAGTTCCACACAGTCCGTCTGCCCAAGTGTCTTCCTGGACTTATTCACTCAGCCTCCGCTCAGCTCTCCTTCACTTGCTCACTCAGGTACCGTACCTATATTTTACTTTAAAATTTAACCTCCGGAAAATACGTATTTTCCTAAAAATGAAGTTGATCAAGTTGAACGTTGATGAACTCGAAATATGCCAAGTGGTTTTTGGCGCCACGTGGTGAGTTAGGCAAAGGTTCTTCAGGTGTCTCGCGTGATTTTTATTCGCGATTTTCAAGACCTCGTCCGAAGAAGGAAACGCATTTTCCTTGTCTCATAAATTTTATTTAACCTAAAGTTTTCCTCGACGGTTCAGAGGCGCCTAGTTTTGTGCTTCAGCTCTCGGTATCACGTTTGAATCAATAGCGTCCTCACGGAAGCCGTAAATTTCTCTTTCTCCACTTCCAAAATCTCATAGGTATAGCTTGTTTTTCTCAGCCACCTTACTTTTAATTTACCGACACTAATCTTCTCGAAGCGTGGCTTTTATCCTCCATTTATATGCACTGTGATTTATTATACTTTTTAATTTTAAAGTCCCTTTGTTGGACGGTTTGGTATATTATTATAGGGGGTTTGTTTGTGGTTGGTTAGAGATCCACAAATGTCCTTTTGGAATTTTGGGGGATGGCCAGAAAACCTCGAAAATGTCGCACTTAGTTCTTTTTCTCGCTTATAAAGGCGGAACGCGGACTGGACCGCGATGGTATCGCGAACCTTGTACTTCGGACCATCCATGATCCTTGTCAAACAGAACGCGACCTGCCGCGGCGGGCCAGCTCAGTTCGCAGCGGACAACGGACGGGTTGTGAATTTTTACAGAGTTCGACACAATGAGCGAACACGGTCTTCGAGACATCCGGAAATACGTGAAAAACGCTGCAAATTTTACACAAGGGTTTATTATTCTTTGATACAGGTTACTTGTGCAAAAATTATTTGTGTGTCAATGTTGGGAAAAAATTTTTTTTAGATTTTTTTTTTCAACAAATTTTTATCTTTTTATTTTTGTTTCAAAAAAATTGTTTTTTCAAAAATTCTTTATTTTTTACTCGAAAAATATTTAACCTCTTGGGATCCTTCAAAAATCCCATTTTTAGCCCCATGAAAGCCCTATAGATCGCCACAGAGAAATCGGATCGTTCCGGGACCCCCAAAAATAGATTCTACGTCCAAAAATGCTTGGAAAACGACACCTAACTCGATCCCTTAGCTAAAAGCCTTCAAAAACCCCCTCCCATAGCCCCATAGCGCCCCACGGGTTTGGGCGATCGGATTGAAAACCTTGCGGGCACAACTAGATGGTAAACCAAGTATTTTGTCAAAATTTCAGATTTAAAAAAAAAATTCCTACTGCCCAAAACGGCCTGGACGGCGGACGGCTCACAGTGGGGCTGGTGTGGAAAAAAGTCAAATTTGCAAAGTGTGTATACCAGAGAATTTTTGTGGTTTTCTCCAAGGTAGAATCAGCGTGTAATATTCATTTTGCGGTTAAAATTAGTTTTCACTACTTAAATGAGGTGTGAAACATGAGATTATGAGATTTTAAAAGCATTTTATAGGTATACCATAAAATAATCCCCACTCACTCGGTTTAATCGTGTAGTTTTGAAATTTTTACATGTTCAATAGGTACCAATAGTATTCTATAAAAATACAAACCAATTTTAAAATGAATTCCGATGACAACACCTCCGAATTCACGGTTTTCTGCAGAATTTGGCTTTAGGGAAGCGTGCAAATCGAGCTAGGGCTTCCTAAGGTCTGGCTTATTTTTTTTTCTTAAACGTCAGACCCTAATAAAGATGCTGTGAAAATTTCGTCACCATTTTCCACCGTATTCAGGAGCAGTGAGTTTTCAAAGATGCCGGTTAACAGGAGTTTGGTGAATTCGGGTTAGAGGTCGAGGCGATAAAACTGAGTGAATCAACGTAATCATTTCAATTAAGTGACGAGGCAGAAGAATAATAGTAATTATTACTCAGGGACTGAATGTAGGAGCTATTATTTGTAATCTATTCATAAAAAATAAAAATAAAAAAAATTACCATTTATTTTGAACTTAAATCAAATATTTCTGCATTTATTGGTTTTTTCTCAAGTTTATTATAAAGCTAAATTTACTTCTTTAATTTACAGTAAATATTGTTGCCAAAATTATGTGATTCCGTAGTTATTTCATCCAATAATTGACTGTATCTTTTTGCCAGCAACTGTTGCTCTAATCGTCAAAGTTATTGCAGTATTCAATTCAGCGCGAAAAAGTACTATTGAAATGATCACAAAAGTTTTGAAAATTCAAGGAATTATATTTTTTCCCGAAATTGGAGGTTCTGCCCCACTGTGCGGCGGACGGGCATTTCGGATTTAGAATGTAGACCTCTTGAATCGGATAATGTCAAATTTTGAGGCCGATCGGAGTCGTGGACCCCCGTCGCGAAAACAGGTGTATTATTCCAAGAATAATAAACCAAAAGCGGTCTTCGATTGATCTCGTACGCCGTCCGGGCCGTTTTGAGCAGTAGGAATTTTTTTTTAAGGCCTTTGGCTGTGGGATCGAGTTAGGTGTCGTTTTGGAATTATTTTTGGACGTAGAATCCATTTTTTGGGGTCCCGGAACGATCCGATTTCACTGTTGCGATCTACAGGGCTTTCATGGGGCTACAAATGGGATTTTCGATGGATCCCACGAGGTCAAATATTTTTCAAGTAAAAAACGGAGTGTTTGAAAAAATTCCTTCGAAAAAAAAATCAAAAAAAAGTTTTTCTAAAATTTTTTTCATCGACACAGAAATAGACTTCTGCACAAGTAACCAAGTTTCGTTTTTCCTAAGAGATTGTAGAAATGCTTGATTTGCGCATTACGATCGCCTGCTTAACTCGATTTCGTAGTTTCTTAAAAATATTTCGATTCTCATTAGTTTAATTTTTATTTTTTTTTTAATTTCCTGTACATTTTAAAATGAGATAATTATCTCTTTCCGTCATCAAGAGTCTTATATCATTAGTGAGCCAAGGGCAAGCCGATTTTTTCTCTCTTTTTTACCATCGGGCAATGCTTGTCATCAGGTTCCGTACAGACAGGACTCCAATCGAGGTTCAAAGCTTCATTTACGAAACGTTTCTCATCGAAATTACGCCTGGAACGAACTTGGATAAATTTGGTTTTGCATTTATTATCTGGATGGATTTTTATGATACTTTTTTCGTTTTGTTTTGTTTGAGTTCACGAAGACACCACTTTGTTCAAAAATAGCCTACGTAATATGATAATTTTGTGATTATTGTCCTAATTTGAGCTTTAATTTTTTTTTTTTTTTTCCAAATTGCCAGTCGTTGGACAATGTTTCCGATCGTTGGACAGCGATGTGCCAGTCGTTGGACATCTGGAAATTCTCGTCGTAAATTTTTTTCCCGTGTTACCTGGTTCATATTTTGACTAGGTAGGTACCTACGTATTGGGAAGTGTGAGAAATTTTATTCATTAATAACATTGAAGATGGGATGTGAATAAAGGTTGGTAATTACAAATCGCTTTCAAAATTTTTCAACGCTTACGAACAGGGCTTAGCCATCTTGCCATTTTCATTAGGAATCCACACATTCGCGGTCGCTCGACTTTTTCACAACTGTAAAACCTAGTGAGGTTATTGCATGGCTGTAAACTTCTTTCCTTCTTATTCTTCGAGCTTCACAGTTTTCGATGATATGTCACAACACTACGAAATGTTCGTCACAACATTAGAAAAACCTGGAAACCGTCCACTGTCCAACGACTGGGTGTTTTACCCTAGTTAGGGGTGGAAAAATGAAAAATTAATATTCTTGAATGGTGAGAAGGTTGCTCCATTTTGTGAGCCCTCTTTTGGTAGGTATCGTATTTTTAAAGGTTTTGATTAGAGTCTGTGGCCTGTCATTTTTCAAGTAATTGTGGTCCACAGACTCATTCACTCAGATAACAAAATTTGTTAAAGATTTAAAGATTTGTTAAGATTTAATCTGTGCAAACACTCAGTAACCATAGTCATCCGCATTTTATGGCAGTGTGCCTCCAGTTCCCTTGAAGCCAAAGTTCAGAGAAGAATATTTGTGAATGTTTACCATCATTGATCATTGATCGTGATTGTTCCTAAGCAGCCTCTATCGAACAAAGTCTTGTCATTTTTGTCCCCTCAGGACCACTGGGGTTGGAACGTAGTACAACTTGGTTCGTCCATGGCTTAATCCTTGCAAACTCTTTTGTTGCAGTGTTCGGTTGTTAATTATTTTTGATGAAAAGTAGGTATTACATGACTTTGAGAGAGACGATGAGGTTCTTTCTGCCGCCCACAGGTAGGGGCAGGGGTTTTGCCTGCAACATTAATACATCACAAGTACATCACATCTCTCAACATGTACTATTTTACGGAAAAATGCATTTTTTAGCTTCTGAACGTTCATTTATACGAAACGAATTTAAAACAAAGTAAGAAACGACCAATCTGACACCGCGCGAAGAGCGGAAGCACGTTTTTCAGAACGTTTTCGGTCGTAGCTCAGAAACTATTGGTCCGATTCCAAATTTCTTTTTTTCTCGTGAAAGCTGATTAAATTCCCCGTCGCAGTTATTCCGTGTGAAATTTTGATTTGAGCTTTGATAAGGGAGGGAAAGAAGCAATTTTTCTGAAAAACGTGGTCGTAGATGGTCAAATTTATAGTTTCCACGCTTTAAGACGAATACTAATGGCACTTTTGTTGTTTCAATAGACATGCAATGTGCCGTTAAATATATAAAATTTAATCAGCTTTGTGATTAAAAAAGAAAGGTAAGATCGGACAAACCGTCTGACGTGAGCTAACTTCCGCAAACGCCGAAAACCTCGAAAATGTTGGATTGTTTTCAGATTCCTGCATTTATCTCGAAATAGGTACGTTTTAACGAAAAGGCCTCTACGTACAAAATTAGAGAAGACATAATTTCCTTCAAGTAGGTACCTATATAATATCAAGTTTGTTTCTATTTTTAATAGGGCTCCATGTTCTCAGTGAATTGAACTTCGATCGAATGCTTTCGTGATCGTCTAGAGCGTTCCTTACTTCCAATCAACTATAATGGCCCAGGCACATCAGTGTTTGATTGATGATGATTGAAATATATTTTACAGGCATATTAAAACTCAATGGCATAGTAGAGCAACGGTAGATTCGGATTTCTGCTTTTTTTCACTTGGAGCCAAGAAATTGTTTATCTTCAGAGCGCTCTAGAGGCCGTCCCACCAATGATAGAAACAAACTTGATAATATCTTCTTGTGAGAAATTTTGATTACTTTAATTTTGTACATAGTACATAGTACTGTACTACGTTTTAAACGTATCGTTTTGTGGATAAATGCAGGAATCTAAAAAAAAAGAAAAAATCCGAACATTTTTCTAGTTTTTTAGCTTTCCCTGAAATTAATTCACCTCTGGCGGGGGAACGAACCTTAAATTCGAGTTCAGCGACCCAAAAAACATAGAGAACCGATGAAAGAAAACTTCTATACACTTTTCCTGAAAACGTGCTTTTGAACCTAGATTTACCTACTGAACTGAGAGTGAGGAAAGTGAGCCGAGATTGCTTTCGTACCTGTTAGTGGGGTCGACATACTAAGTATGTGCAAGTCTTGCTCCAGTCCTCCCTCAGGCTATTAGGGAACACCTCTGCTTTCAGGACAGCCCTTTCCGTCTCCGTTCCCGTGCTGCTCTAAAGCACGTGCCTCGCCGAACCCTCCGTGTCGGTGCCCCACACACAGCCAGGATTGTTGGCCAGCGCCAGTCGGTGAAGCTTCGCGGGAAGTCCCTGTGCCCAGACAGCAGCTGGTTTGCCCTAAGCCTCTTGAGTGCTCAGTTACTAGGAGGGGGGGAGGTAAATGACTCTGTTTCATCGTCTCATTAAATTTAAGGCAGTAGTCCGTGATTAATCCAAGCGGCGTGAATGTTTGCCAATGCTCTGTCCCGAGGGGGAAGGGCCCCTCTCAAGAAAAATGCAAGACTCTGTTTGAGCAAGGTTTGGTGGAGAACATGGAATCATTGGGTCTTGACTGAGAACTTTATTCTGATCTCCGGTTCTTGAGGCCGTTTGAGAGGATGGGCATCGTCATCCTGGGACCATTCCCGATTCCAAAAAACGCTGCAAATTTTACACAAGGGTTTATTATTCTTTGATATAGGTTACTTGTACAGAAATTTAATTCTGTCAATGAAAAAAAATTAAAAAATTTTTTTGGATTTTTATATTTCAAAAAAATTTTTTTGGGGGGATTTTTTTTTCAAAAATTAGGTATGTATTTTTTACTCGAAAAACATTTAACCTCCTCGGATTCTTCAAAAATCCCATTTTTAGCCCCATGAAAGCCCTATAGATCGCGACAGTGAAATCGGATCGTTCCGGGACCCCCAAAAAATGGATTCTACGTCCAAAAATACTTCGAAAACGTCACCTAACTCGATCCCATACCCCAAAGCCTTCAAAAAACCCCACCCGTAGCCCCATTATAGCCCAATAGCGCCCCATGGGTTTGGGCGATCGGACTGAAAACCTTGCGGACACAACTAGATGGAAACCAAGTATTTTGCCAAAATTTCAGATTTTTAAAAAAACTCCTACTGCCCAAAACGGCCTGGACGGCGTACGGCGGACGGACATTACGGATTTTGAATGTAGACCTCTTGAAACGGATAATGTCAAATTTTGAGGCCGATCGGAGTCGTCGACCCCCGTCGCGAAAACATAGGTGTATTATTCCATGAATAATAAAAGATTTAATACGTTCTTTTATTCTTTACGGCATTAAACACAATTTCTATTTATGTTTATTCCAATCCGTTATTATTTGCTTTCTTCCCAAAATTTCCCCCTTTACAAAAAAAAAAAAAAAACGCTAAATCTGGCAGAAAAACCCCTGATTTGGCAACACTGGCCACTAGGATGAATGAGTGATAGTGATTGGGTACGTTATTGATAAAACGATCTTCTTCTTCTTCTACTTTCAAATTTCTGTGTCCTGGTTCTTCACAACAGTATGAAAAGTCTGTTGGTTGGTGATGAGATGATCCATCACATTTGGACAACGTGGAGGAAAGTTTTGGCAGTTTCTTCAGAAAAGGGGACGTTTTAGCTTTCTTTTGGGACAAGGGGACGGGAAGGTCGAATAGGAGCCTGCCGCAGGATGGTCCAAATTCAAATCTGCCGCCTCATTAAATTTTGTGATTTTCAGGTGAAACTTTGTTTGGAACTAACAGTGGCAGTAGTTCACTGCAGTTGCCATCGAAGGAGCCTTCAATTTTACAAGAAATGTGGTCGCGATTAGACGGAATATTTCAACTCCCTACTCGTTAGTATCCTTTAAGGTGCTTCATGGACTTATGGACTTATTAATTAATTTTATTTAATTAACTGTTTGTAATTTTCATATGATGCCTCCGATGATTTCCTTGTGGACCAAGGCGCCACCACCTCCTCACTCGCCGCCTCCTCCCCGGCCGCCTCCTCAATCGCCGCCTCCTCCCCGGCCGCCTCCTCAATCGCCGCCTCCTCCCCGGCCGCCTCCTCCCCCGCCGCCTCACCACGCAGCACCCTCCCCCATCGAGGCATTGCAGAACGTCGCCGCCTCAACCGCAGCCTCAAGTTCCCCCTCCTCTTTGAATGACGTGCGGCAAATTCAATACTACCCGCACGGCAATCAAAGAGGGGGGGAATTAATCATCTGCGATGGACACAAATATGTATTCAAAGGTACGCATATCCAGGGCAGGAAGAACATGTTTTCTTTCTTTTCTCATTTAATCATTATTAACAGGACGTTTTCATTTTTTCCCGTCACGACATAAAAAAGCGTTATGCAACATAGTCGCGAAAACTATAATCACATGATTGGTCTGTAAGGAAGTTTGGGTTGGTTACAAGACTTGTAACTTACTTTCGACCCTCTACTTAGTAGAGGGTCGAAATTCCAAGAGTGGAATGAGGCGTAAAATTAATCATTATTAAATGATCTGACTGTAGAACCATGGGTCTACCGTCTGTTTTTTTCACTTACTTTTTATTACCACTCTTACTGCTCTTTAAAAAAACACTGCAAACTTTAGGTTTTTATTCGTTGATGCGCAGGGCCGTCCCTAGGTTTTTCGGGGCCCTAGGCAAAGTTTCCGGGGGGATATATATATTATATATCATTGAATGCAGTGGGAAAAGAGTAACATCCGGAACCAGACACGATAATTTTGGTTTATTATTCTTGGAATAATACGCCTATGTTTTCGCGACAGGGGTCGACGACTCGGATCGGCCTCAAAATTTGACATTATCCGTTTCAAGAGGTCCTAGAACGTGGGGGTGATTTTACGTGCACAAAATGGGTAACAGATTGAGCGAACGGTATTGTGTGCTGCATCAGCAAAGACGAGATGACAAAAGTGGAGCATTGGCATTGAAGAGGGGGTGAGAGGGAAGACTCGATGACGGTGCTCGAGTAGGAGTGAATTGTCCGTCAGAGGAAAACAGTGAATACTTTGTGAAGAAAGTTAATATACCGTTGTTAAGGGAAATTGAGTAGTGGTAATTTCACCCCGGCATCCAGAAATAGGAGGTTAGGGGGAGCGTTACATCTTCGACCCCCGTCGCGAAAACAGAGACCTGTGTATTATTCCAAGAATAATAAACCAAAACGCTGCAAATTTCACACAAGGGTTTATTATTCTTTGATATAGGTTACTTGTGCAAAAATTATTTCTGTGTCAATGGAAAAAATTTTGGAATTTTTTTTTTTTTTTCAAAATTCTTTATTTTTTGCTCGAAAAATATTTAACCTCCTTGGTCCTTCGAAAATCCCATAGCCCCATGAAAGCCCTATAGATCGCCATAGTGAAATCGGATCGTTCCAGGACCCCCAAAAATGGATTCTTCGTCCAAGCATACTTTGAAAACGACACCTAACTCGATCCCATAGCCAAAACCCTTAAAAAAACCTCCCGTAGCCCCATTTTAGCCCCATAGCGCCCCACGGGTTTGGGCGATCGGATTGAAAACCTTGCGGGCACAACAAGATGGTAAACCAAGTATTTTGTCAAAATTTCAGATTTTAAAAAAGATTCCTACTCCCCAAAACGGCCCGGACGGCGGACGGACATTTCGGTTTTAGATTGTAGACGATAATGTCAAATTTTGAAGCCGATCGGAGTCGTCGACCTTGTGCAATTACATGTCGTTGATAAATCCAACAAATTTGTTTCTTTTTTTCGGAAAAGCACCAGGTCGTCGGGGAGGTATGTCAAAAGAGCCAAAACGAGTTCGTACCCAAAAGAGCCAAATGGGTACATATCGAAAAGCGCCAACGATGTCTAGAGCAAGTTAGGTGCTTTCTTATTTGACCGAGCTCTGCCCTTGAAAGTGGCCCATCAAAAGAATAAAAAACTAAAGTTTGCAGTTTTTTTCATTTTTTATTTTATTTTAAACAACTCGGGTTTTTTTCCCCCAAGTGTTTCTCTTCTAAAACCTAAAATTCTTGTAACCCCCCATTCTTGTTACTCCTAGCTCGTACTTATGACTTGTGGATCTTCTGGCAGAGAAATTGTCCACGCGAGATTCAACTAAGTTCAACATACGAATTTATAAATTTAACTCACGAACATGCCCACCACGCCAGTTCCTCGAAAATGATGGCCGAAGACAAGGTAGTACATATGTTTATGTTTGTTGTTGTGCCTGTGTTACCGCGTACGTTACTTCGTTTTATAGTGCTTGTGCCTCAGCGTGTGACAGCCGCTCGAGCTCGATGGTCGGAGGCCGCTCGGTGCTTAGATGGCTTTCGCCCCTCGAATAGCCGATGGCTGAGACCCCTCGTTTCCGATGGCCTAGGCCCCTCGCAAGCCGATGGTGGAAACCGCTCGAACCACTGATGGCTTTCGCCTCTCAGATGGTCGATGGTCAGGACCTCTCGTATTACGATGGCCGTTCTCAACGATCCTCTCAGTAATTCGATGGCCCTGAGGCCGCTCGATTTATTGAGGGATTGCTAGGCTGAAGTTAATATGAGAGCGAGAAAGAAAACACAAGGTTAAAATCGGACAGAGCACCTGCAGAGGTTCACCCTTCGACAAACGTCTGGCCCCTGAGCCAATCCCTAGTTTGGTTCCCTGCCGCTAGGGATTCACGGCGCTGTCATCGCCGTGTAATCGTAGTCAGGGTGGTCAACCCTACGGATACATCCGCAGATCTACGGATTCTTTTGTCTGATCCCTGGTATCGGACCAAGTTTGAACCTCGGAATAGGGTGACCGGTGAATTTTCGTGTGCCGTGATAAAAAAAAACCCTAAAACTTTATTGCTGAAGAGTGAATATTTGAAATAGGTGTGTATAAGCCAATGAATATTGAAGTAGTATTAAAAAAGAAAAAAAAAAATTGAAGTAGGATAAGCAACTATCGAAAAATTGTTTATGCGTCCAAAAGTACTATTTTGTCTTCCTTGCATCATTCAAAAGCCTCAAAGATCCCCGCTGTGAGATTGGATGGCTTTGGGACAATGACACCGCACTCGATATTATGTACCGAATATACCCCAAAACCTTCCCCCCGGCCTCTTTTTAGCCCCAAAGAGCCCCACGGGGTTGGGCGGTTGGGCTGAAAACCTGCCGGACGCAACTAGATGGTGAACGAGTAGGTATTTTGTCAAAATTTCCAAATGAAAGAAAAAACGGATTTGATTTTTGAATTCGACGCGTCATGAAACGACTACCTACCTAATGTCAAATTTTGAGGCCGACCCCCGTCGCGAAGACATTATTCCAAGAATAATAAACCCAGACTTCTGCTGATGCGCATGGATTTCATCCAGCATCTCCTTTTCGTATCCAATAATCCCCCTCCCCTTACCCTTTCCAGGAGGGAATAGAGGAAACATGCAGAAATGTCAAAATGGGGCATGGTGACTGCAGCGCCACAAACCACTAGTGGCAGGAAACCAAACTAAGGATTGGCTCAGGGACTAGACGTTTGTCACCCTCCGTGAGAGAGAAATTAAAATGGAATGAAAGCGGAGGCGGCAGCCGACGGCCTTTTAAGGTAGGCGCACACTGATCGTCATCGGCCGCTTCGCAGGCATCGGACGGATCGGATTTTATGATTAGTAGCACTGTTCCTAATGGGAGTGCGCTCACCTGTCGGCATCGTACGTATCGGACCTCGGCAAGGCCGACGGGGATTCGCGAAGGGGCATTCAATCCGAATGGTGCGTACGGAGCGGGCATTGACATCGGGAATTCCGAACTGTGAGCGCACTCCCCCTCCACTATTCTCCCCCTCCAATTCTATAAAATTACCTCCTTTCACTGCGGATGCCACTTTACAACTGGGAACCGAATCCCCGAACAGGTAAGAAATGCGGGTGCTACGAATCCTGTGCGCGCAGTCGTTAAAAAAATTCCGATCCGTCCGATACCTGCGAAGCGGCCGATGACGATCAGTGTGCGCTTACCTTTATACTCGCCTCGGCTCGTGCGGAGCTGCTCGGTCAGCTGGTTGCTATGAGACGTGGAGTGTCCCGTCTGCCGGCTCTTTTATATTTCTTGAGTTTTACAAGGTGAGGGTGGAATCCTCACATTTGTGAAACCACTTTGAAACTGCACAATATGAGGTTCCTGGGTCTGTGTAAACTTGTATACCATTCATGTACCTGTTTCTTAGGAACCGCTCAACCGCTTTTGAATGATTTTTTTTTTTTTTTTTTTTTTTTTTCATATTGTTCGTCTGCTCAAGATCTATCCTGGGATCTATAATTCAATGTTGTAGCTCAAATAGTTTTTTTTTTTTTTGACGAGCGATTTGCGTAATCCATTTTTTGATTTTTTTTTTTTTTGTTTTGTTTTGCTACCAAAATTTACCTATTCACTCTACGCACTCCATTTATTGATCCCATGATGCGGGAAACACCCAAGATGATTGCAAAAAAAAAAAAAAAAAAAAAAACAATCGGGTTGATAAGAGTAATGGTTTCCGTGAAACAGGGACATGAGTGTCGAAAAACGCTGGAAACCGCAAAGCGGAGAAAAGTGCGAGTAAAGTGAACGCCACCGTTCTCGCCTCTCTCCGCGCGGCCGAGGGTGCTTTCTCTCTGCTTCTTCTTTAGTTCTCCATTGGCATGAATAAATAATTATCTTCCTACCTAGGTGTGTACCTAATCTAATTGTGGTTCACATAGTTCGTACCTACATACATAATTTTCAGTCGAAGAAGAAGTCAACTGTGTTATTCTGTCAATCTTATCAATTTGATTTCGTTATTTATGTGCCGGTGTTGCGATCTGAAATTAAATTTTGTGTTTTATTTGCTGAAATAAATTTGGTGATGGAGTTTGTACGCATTGAGAAGGAAACTACAGGTTCGTTCTTTTTTTTTTTTTGCACATTGTTCACAAACTTTTTGCTGTTGATAAAACGGTGGAAAATCTTTTTGTAGCTTGTGGCTTGTTTGTAGCTGGTGGCTTGTTTTTAGGTAAACTTCTTGATAATATCAAGCAGCTTGATAATAACTCTACACTTTCCATTCCCGATTACAATAATAATACAGTGGAGAATTGCTTAGATGACAAACTTGTAGCGTGTAGAACCGATTCTGACCATCTTGCTTCTTGGCCGAGCTTCAGCGCTACTTCGAACATGACTTGCGCTCATTCAAAATCACATAACTCCGGTTCTAATCATCTAAATCTCAAATTTCAAACGCCAAAATGATCATTAGAACATGCTGAACCCACACAAAAATATAAAAAAATTGACCGGAAAAAAAAATTTTCGACCCTTAAACAACTCGGGGGTTTTTTCCCCCAAGTGTTTCTCTTCTAAAACCTAAAATTCTTGTAACCCCCCCCCCCCCCCCCATTTTGTAACATGTGGACCTAGAGGGACCTCCCATAGAATTTTCAACCGTTCTGAAATAGGTTCGATTTTGGGAAATTTTTCCGACTTGAATTGCCTGCCAATTTCTGTCAGACACAGTGTGGAAGAACGACGGGGAGCAGAATGGTTTCGGTGGGTTACTTGCTAAACATGTTAACATGGCCTTTCGACCAAATTCGAATTTGGGGCCACAGCTAGTAAGAAACAAGGACCCTATATCTAGGGTGGCCAGATTTTTTTTTCTTTTTTTTTTTTTTCGAGGAAGCAGTACTTTGAACAATGTCGTCGTTCACTAGACTATTTATTGTGCACTTGCAGTCTCAATAAGTTAAGATTCAGTCAATTTGTCCACATCTTGAATAATTTCTTTAAAAATATCACAGAGAAAAAACAATAATTGTTTACTCAAGGCTTACTACAAATTCTTCCAACTTAAGTTCCTACTTACTTGTAGTGAGCGTTGGTATGTGGGTACTTAAAACCAGCCGATTATTGTAGGATATTACAACTAAAGCAGTCAATGAATTGAAAAAAAAAAAAAAAAAAAGCTGATGAGGCAAAAAGAAGAAAAATTGAGCAAACATACGAAAAATATTGGGCAAACTTTTACGAAAAGAAAAAGGTACTTAAGTCTAACAATTATTATTAGGTACCTACTAGAATTTTGATTGTTTAACTCCTTGTCAGAAAACCCCTACGTTTTGTGTTGGGATTTCCTACGCTTCAATCATCCCCGAAATCCCTACATCTGGCTTCACCGTTGTACTCCGATGACAGAAACTGAAGGGATAAGCTAACTCAAGAGACCAACTGTGTGGGTATTATAGCCCTAGATGCTCCCCTATCAGTTTCATCACGATTGAATCAGCAGTACGCTCAGCGCCTGCGCGAACGTAATTTTCTTGTTACAGTCACGACAAGTAATGTAAAAGTCTTCGATTAATGCGTTTTAAAAAAACACTATTTCACTATGACGATACAATACAACGTGATGATTCGAATGATGGTTGGAATTACTCCTAACACCACACAGAGCGAGAAGTGTCCTCTGTGGATGTTTGCGATGTAATGACTGTCTCGCGTGGGCAGCGCTAGCTTTTTATATATAAAATCTGACTCAGCAGCTCAGTGTTTTTTTTTTGTTTTTTTTTTTTTTTTGGTAGGGAAGGGTACCTATGCAATAGGTAACTGACATACATAATGTGAGGGCCACCAGAAAGCTTCTGTGCCATGTCCTTGGCAGTGTATTTATTTTATTTATTTATTTATTTTGGTTTATTATTCTTGGAATAATACACCTATGTTTTCGCGACGCGGGTCGACGACTCCGATCGGCCTCAAAATTTGACATTATCCGTTTCAAGAGGTCTACATTCAAAATCCGAAATGTCCGTCCGCCGTACGCCGTACGCCGTACGCCGTACGCCGTCCGGGCCGTTTTGGGTAGTAGGAATTTTTTAAAAAATCTGAAATTTTGGCAAAATACTTAGTTTATCATCTAGTTGTGCCCGCAAGGTTTTCAGTCCGATCGCCCAAACCCGTGGGGCGCTATGGGGCTAAAATGGGGCTACAGGAGGGGTGTTTTGAAGGCTTTTAGCTATGGGATCGAGTTAGGTGTCGTTTTCGAAGTATTTTTGGACGTAGAATCCATTTTTGGGGGTCCCGGAACGATCCGATTTCACTGTGGCGTTCTATAGGGCTTTCATGGGGCTAAAAATGGGATTTTTGAAGGATCCCAGGAAGTTCAATATTTTTCGAGTAAAAATTAAAGAATTTTTGAAAAAACACATTTTTGAAAAAAAAATCCCCCCAAAAAATTTTTTTGAAATATAAAAATCCAAAAAAAAAATTTTTTTAATTTTTTTTATTGACAGAATTAAATGTCTATACAAGTAACCTATATCACATATCACAGAATAATAAACCCTTGTGTAAAATTTGCAGCGTTTTTATTTTTTCAGTCGCGAAACACTAGAATGGACTTGTTGAAAGGAGGACATCAAGCGAGGAACAATAACACAACGGACAATAACAGGAACGTAAGTCCTTTTAGTTTATTATTCTTGGAATAATAGGTACACCTATGTTTTCGCGACGGGGGTCGACGACTCCGATCGTGCTCAAAATTTGACATTATCCCTTTCAAGAGGTCTACATTCTAAATCCGAAATGTCCGTCCGCCGTCCAGGCCATTTTGGGCAGTAGGAAATTTTTTAAAAATCTGAAATTTTGGCAAAATACTTGGTTTACCATCTAGTTGTGCCCGCAAGGTTTTCAGTCCGATCGCCCAAGCCCGTGGGGCGCTATGGGGCTAAAATGGGGCTACAGGAGGGGTGTTTTGAAGGCTTTTAGCTATGGGATCGAGTTAGGTGTCGTTTTCGAAGTATTATTGGACTTAGAATCCATTTTTGGGGGTCCCGGAATGATCCGATTTCACTGGGGCGATCTATAGGGCTTTCATGGGGCTAAAAATGGGATTTTTGAAGTATCCCAGGAAGTCAAATATTTTTCGAGTAAAAAAATAAAGAATTTTTGAAGAAAAAAAAAAAAAAAAAAAAAAACGTTTTTTGAAATATAAAAACCAAAAAAATGGTATTTTAATTTTTTCATTGACAGAACTAAATTTCTGCACAAGTACCGTATATCAAACAATAATAAACCCTTGTGTCAAATTTACATCGTTTTCTTTCTATTTTCAGGCAGCAAGCGGCGGGATGGCGGCGAAAAGTAAGTCCCCAAAATGTAAAATAACTCATGGAAAGCAGACAAAGGCGATCTATTCGCGAGATCAACTAAATTTTTCATCAAGACTGAAACAACTAGAGTTGCTACAATATAATAATATTATATTTTATTGTATAACAATATATTATATTGTTGCAACTCTAGTTGTTGGAGGAGGTTCCAAATTATCATCAGCGGTATATGGGGATGAGTTGAAAAATGTTCATTTATTTACCTACCAGCTCCCGGTGACGCGTCCCAGGCCCTTGGCAACAGAGACGTTGGCTCGATTTCAACGCTTTTTACTTCAAACGAATTTGTAGACGTCATGGCGCTAATTGATGACCTGGACATTTCTGCCCTTGGCAAGTAAGTCCCTTTAGCATTTCAGTGCTTCGACAAAAAGTCACTTGCTATCTATACCTTTTTATGTTTGGGGGCATTGGTAGCTCATTAGCTTCAAGACAAATAACTCACGATGGCTTACGTCATTACAGGTCGTTTTTATCTTATACGTGAGTAACCTCGATGTTCACACGCTTTCATCACCTTCTTGAAAAAATGAATTCAATTTCCCGAATTCAGTTCCTTGATGTCATAATGTCGCTCATGAAGTTCACGCTAAAACATCTGAACAAACGGCACTTTCAATTTCGTGTTCATCTCCTTTGCACAGTAGAAGGACATTATTTGTCTGGTTAGTTGGACAATTTTTTGTGTAGCAAGTAGCATCTCACGTTCATGTAGGCGGACAAGGAGCCCTCGCTTTGGAAGTAGAGATTAACGTTGGCTCAAAAATGTATCCAAAATAAGTTAAGAACGTGTCCTTCACTTGGACCCTCAGTGCTATGCCATCAGAAAAACGCTGCAAATTTCACACAAGGGTTTATTATTCTTTGATCTAGGTTACTTGTGCAAAAATTATTTCTGTGTCAAAAGAAAAAAACGCTGCAAATTTTACACAAAGGTTTATTATTCTTTGATCTAGGTTACTTGTTCAGAAATTTAATTCTGTGTCAAAGAAAAAATTTTTTATGAAAAATTTGTTTTGATTTTTATATTTAAAAAAAAACTTGGTACTTTTCCGTTATACCCCCCTCCCCCCCCACGCGATTTTGGTTGGCTTTGGGTGCCCTAAAGCCATCGGGAGGGGTGTGTATGAAACACGAATTCGCGTGGGGGGGGGGGGGGGTTATAACGGAAAAGTACCAAAAAATATTTTGGATTTTTTTTTCAAATATTTTTTTTCAACATTTTTTTGTTTTTTTACTTGAAAAATATTTGACCTGGGATCCATCAAAAATCTCAATTGTAGCCGCATAAAAGCCCTATTGCTGCAACAGTGAAATTGGATCGTTGCAGGACCCCAAAAAATGGAATCTACGTCCTAAAATACTTCGAAAACGACACCTGACTCGATCCCAAAAGCCTTCAAAATACCCCTCCCGTAGCCCCATTTTAGCCCCATAGCGCAGCAGGGGTTTGGGCGATCGGGATGAAAACCTTGCAGGCACAACTAGATGGTAAACCGAGTATTTTGTCAAAATTTCGGATTAAAATTTAAAAAAATTCCTACTGCCCAAAACCGCCCGGACGGCGGACGGACATTTCGGTTTTGGAATGTAGACCTCTTGAAACGGATAATGTCAAATTTTGAGGCCGATCGGACTCGTCGGCCTCCGTCGCGAAAACATAGGTGTATTATTCCAAGAAAAATAAACCAAAATCACCAAAATCGTGTCACTCTCCTTCTCCTCTTAGTCCTCCTAACGCTTGGGCTTTATTACTAGGCGGCCAGCCCCTGATGGCAAAAGCCATGCAACCCTCAACCTCTCACCTGGCCTCACACCCTTTCTACTCGCTTTTCACATATTATGTAGTTTTTTCTTATATACATCTGGCCCACTACCATCCCACATTCTGTTAACTGCTCCAGCCTCTATTTTTTGACCAGTTTTGGAACATCGTACTTGAAGTTCTTATAAAATTTTTGAAAAGCGCATCGCACATTTTTTATACAAGTGTACTTTGTGTTTCAGCTCTGTTTAACAAGATTGACGAAAAAGTCACATCCCTGGCCACCTACCTCTGCGAATTAAGTCTTCTAGAAGCTGACCCCTACCTGGCGTTCTTCCCCTCTCTCATCGCCTCTGGTGCCTTAGCTCTGGCCTACCATTACCTGGATGACGTTTGGCCGCAAGATCTCCAGAAAATGACCGGCTACACCCTCGAAAACCTCTCGTCCGTCGTCAACAGCCTCAACTCAACCCACGAAAAGTCCTTCAGTGTTAATAAAGTTGTGTTTGTTGAAAATTATTTTGAGATTTTTTTTCTTGGGTCTTTTTGAGTTGGTAGAACGGTACATGTCATCCTTGGGGGGTTATTGAAGTGCGAGTTAATTAATTAGAACTGGTTGTGAGAAAAAGCAAATGGAACTTGGAATTGGATGACAGTTTATAAGTCGAGTCGGAAGTCGATAGAGGGAGTTCACCGTACAAAAGGTGTAGCATCGTTTTTTTTTTTTTTATTTCTCAAAAAACCTTCTCTTTAAAATCCATGTCCCACACAAAATTTGCGAGCAATGGTAGCCAGGTCAATCCGTAAAAATGATAGCAAAGTGGAGAATATATACATGTTTGGATTTTTGGTCTGATTCTATGTTTCGTGGGGTGCTGAATTCGAATCTGAAGTGATCCAACAAATAGCTGTTATGCGTTTTGAAATATTCGCAAAAAACGCCAAAATGTTCGCACTTTTTTCAGTTTTTTGATGATTACCACGAAACTCTGCGTTCCACAGCGAAGGTCACTAGTATCAAAGTGAAAGAGCATTAAATTTTCTGTGAAATGCGCTAGTCAAAGTTGACTGTAGACCCAATAGTTCAGGAGCTGGAACGATTTGAAAAAAGGCTTTACACTTTTTCGCACTTCAAACAGCTGCTCCTTCAAAACGGCCCGTCCTATCGAAAAATATTACATAATGAAAGTTGTAGAGCGTTAATTTTCCTATAGGATAGGTACCCAAAGTTTGTCGAAAAATGTCTACGGGGAGAGTTACAACTTACAACTTGTAACAATATACCTTTGGGTCCTTTTGAGTTAGTAGAACTGTACATGTCAACTTTGGGGGGTTATTGAAGATCGAGTTTATTTATTCCGACTGATTGGAGAAAAGCAAATGAAACCTGGAATTAGATGACAGTTTGTATAGTCCATTTGGTAGAGGAAGTTCACAGTACAAAAGGTGTCGCTTTTTAAAAAAAAAACGTTTTCATGTTGTTTAGGCCCATAAGCTAGTTATAAATCCAAGATTTCATCAACCCCTTCCATTGCCTTGTACGCAATTTTTTTTTTAACCGCCAAAAATCGGCACTTTTTTCAGTTTTTAGCTTCTAGCTCCTTTCCAGTGCATTTTTTGAGATTTATGTGTCCATATAAAAATGTAGACAATAACATTTCCAGTAAATTTGACGCATTAAGGTTTTTTCTAGGACCAAGCGTATTCGTGCTACGAGAGGTTTGGCTAATTTGTGACTTTCTTTCCGCTTCCCACCTCAAAAAACAGGGAGAAGACAGTAACTCAGCGAAATGTTTATTGAATGAAAGTTGTAGAGAATTTAATTGTCTTTAAAATCCATGTCTCAGAAAAAAATACGAGCAATGAGTAGGAGTGGTAGTCAGGTCAATCCGTAAAAATGATAGCAACGTGGAGAGTATATAATATTAGGGTGGCCACAAGCTATAGGGAAGAAAAATTTTTGACGCGTTTTCTTCCGCACCAACCCGCTAAAATGTGCCATTTTACATAAAAATAGGATTCCCAAAGTTTCAGATCGATCGGACAACTATTAGACCCATCACAAAGAAGTTAACTTCTTTTGAACGTCAATTGAAGTTTTGAAAAAATGGAATTTTTGGAAAAAATTTCCCTTTTTTCCTCTATATCTCAGAGGCTATTTGTGCTAGAAATCTGCGCTAGGTCTCATTTGATTCTGCATGTTGTTGGCTTTCACTTTTATACTTACGGACTTTGAGCTGAAGCTAATAGATTCAACGATATCTGCCATTTTCCACCCGAAAACGTGGTCCGTTTTAGCAAATGTGGCTTTTTACACACCTGGAACTGAATGGAAAATCTCCTAAAGCTTTCCTTATTTTTCCTGAGACTCAATACTTTTGCTATAGCAAAATATTGACAATTACAAATTGAATAATCGTTGGTGGTGGTGGGTCTTCCGTGGGGGGGGGGGGGGGGGGGGGCTTCCCACAATACAATTTCACGGTTTATGTTCGATTCCCAGAACACGTCACAACGCTGTGGTATATGGATTTCGTAGGATGAAGTCCAAACCCGCATTATACCAATTAGGTGGGTTCGTGAAGTCACTGCTCTCGGATTTGGTAGGAGCCAAGCCATTAGAAGGTGCAAGAACGTAGGAAGTATTTTCGGAAACAAAGAAGTGACCTTATAAAAAACAGATTCCGTAGCTCAGAGCTTGAATGTGCGGTTTTTGCATTGGGATGGGAAGCTGCTCCCAAGCCTAATGCAAAACGCTAATATTGAAAGGTTGACAGTTTTGATCAGCTGTGGCGAGGAAGAGCAATTAATAGGCGTCCCCAAGCTAGAAAATAGCACTGGAAACGTACAAGCCAGAGGTATTTTTTCGCTGTTGGAAGTATGGGGTGCAATGGAGTAATACAAGCCATGTGCTTTGATACTACTGCATCAAATACAGGTCGGTTGAAAGGCACATGCGTCCTCTTAGAACAAATATTTCAAAGGGATATGCTGTATTTAGCTTGCCGACACCACATTATGGAAATAATGCTGAAGGCTGTATTTGATTGTAAAATTGGTTCCACAACTGGCCCTCATCCTGAAATTTTCAAACGGTTCCAAACTAGATGGCCCGATATAGATACAAACAGGTACAACATTGGAATTTATGATGAAATTGTTCAATCTCAAATCGACGACGTTGAACAGATTTCTTCCTTCCTTGAAGCCCAACTCCACCAATTTCAGCCGAGGGATGATTACAAGGAATGTTTACAGTAACTGTAAAACTGTTGTTTTACAGTAGCTGTAAAACTGTTGTTTTACAGTAGCTGTAAAAGTGTTGTGTACTTCAACTGTTGTTTTTGGGTCGACTTGCCCCAGAAAATATTTCTTTTAGGAAGCCAGGCCCCATTCATCATGACAGATGGATGGCGAAAGCCATTAATTAAGCCAGTAAATTTTACTGCTTCAAAATAGGTATTTATGTTTAGGAATCAATTTTCATTGTCGGGTGTAGAAGAGGAGTGTTAAATTTTGTCTATTTATAATATCTATTTACGCCAGCCTGGTTTGTGGCACCATTAGCAACAATGGCTCCGAATTCCGATTTAAATTTGATAACAAAATTTGTTACCTTTAATAAAATTTGTTATCTTAATTATATTTAATATAATTAAGTAGGTACAACTCAATTGTGATACCGAACCTACAAAATCCCTACAATGTTCGAAATTTCCCTACGCTTTAATTTCGCTTGTTTAAACATTTACCAAAATACAATCGAACATTTAATATTGATCAGATTGATAAATATTGATCAAATTGATGAATATTGAATAAATTTTTTCTCTTTTCGACGTGTAAAAAACGGCAATAATTATAATATAATTCCTGCCGTTTTTTAGACGTTGAATACAGCAAAAATTATCACTTCGATTATGAAAGTTAAAACTGCTTCCGCTACTTTCGGTAGGTAGTCTCGGAAGCAAAATTACCCATAATACAATTTTCGATACCTGACGTCTTGTTTCTTTACAATGCAAAGAAACGATAACGACAAGATGTCATTATGACATAATGACGATGAATTGACGATAAGATGTCGTTATTTATTAAAAATAAATAAATGTCATCTTAACGTTCATGTTGTTTGTTTGTTTATGGTTTTTTGTATTTAATACAAATACAAATTTTGTGCACATACAGTTAGATTTGTCGTCCAACATCGATGTTTTCCTTGCAATGTTGAACATCGGTGATAACATCGACGAATCAAATCAAATCAAATCAAACTGGTTTTTATTTGCAAAATCCATGTCCATGACAATGCAAACGTCAAGATTACATAGGCAATGACAGAAACACAAGCATGAAAACAGCAGTAATCTGGGCTCCATAGTACAGTTCACAAACAAACTCTGACAACATGAGAATGGAGCAACCCGGGCGAACTTATGGGCTTGATATATGACATGTATATGACAATGCAAACGTCAAGGTTACAAGATTACATCGGTAATGAAAAAAAAAAAAAAAAAAAAAAAAAAACAAGCATCAAAACAGCAACAATTTGGGCCCCATCGTACAGTTCACAAACAAACCCTGACAACATGAGAATGGAGCTACCCAGGCGAACTTATGGGCTTGAGGCGAATGAGATATTATAAAACTCATCAACACTGTACAATTCCGCCTCGATCAGAATATCTTTCAGGGCTCGCTTGAAAGCGGGGATGGGCAAGCTCTGCAGCCTCTCTGGTAGCCGATTAAACAGACGTGAGCCGTTCTGAGTTGGGTCTGTCCGCAGCGAGGCTGTCAGACGGACCGTGGGAATGGTAAGGTCCTCGCATTGCCTTGTGGAGTAATGATGGCAGTTACTGCCCCTCTGCAACGTGTTAACATTTTGTCGCACAAACATCAAAACCGAGTGAATGTACAGACTCGGCAAGGTGACTCCCAAGCTGTTAAAATGCCCTCGGCAACTCTCATTCCATCCAAGGTGCTTCAGTATTCGGAGAGCCTTCTTCTGCAGGACGAACACACGGCGGCTGTGTGGAGAGTTCCCCCACAGCTGCACGCAATAACTCAAACGGCTATGGAAGCAGGCAAAATACACTGATCTGAGGATCTCAGGGGACACACATCGTAACAATCGGCGCAACATGAAATTGCAGGAGGCGAGTTTTGATGACAGCTTGTCGACGTGTTGAGCCCACGAAATTCTATTATCAACCTCTACACCCAGCAGATTCACTGAACGGGTGAGAGGCCATTCAGCCGGAAGGTTAAGCTCTGGGTCTTATCAGAGTTGAGGCGAAGACCATTTACATCACACCATGACTCGATCAACTCTGAAAGTGCAGTCATGTTACCCTCCAAACCCTCAACTGAACTCCCCTGTACCACAGCCGTTATGTCATCCGCAAAATAGGTAGTCAAAGATATTTCTCTCGCGATGTCAACGTCCGATCCCTACATCAAACTACAACTCAACAATAAAAACGCTGCAAATTTTACACAAGGGTTTATTATTTGTGCAGAAATTTAATTCTGTCAATGAAAAAATAAAAAAAAAATTTTTTTTGATTTTTATCTCAAAAAAAAATTTTTTTTTTTGATTTTATCTCAAAAAAAATTTTTTTTTTTGGATTTTTTTGTTTAAAAATGTGTTTTTTTCCAAAATTCTGTATTTTTTACTCGAAAAATATTTAACCTCCTGGGATCCTTCAAAAATCCCATTTTTAGCCCCACGAATGCCCTAAACATCGCCCCAGTGAAATCGGATCGTTCCGGGACCCCAAAAAATGGATTTTACGTCCAAAAATACTTCGAAAACGACACCTAACTCGATCCCATAGCTAAAAGCCTTCAAAAAAACCCTCCCGTAGCCCCATTATAGCCCCATAGCGCCCGATGGGTTTGGGCGATCGGACTGAAAACCTTGCGGGCACAACTAGATGGTAAACCAAGTATTTTGCCGAAATTTAAGATTTTTAAAAAAATTCCTACTGCCCAAAACGGCCTGGACGGCGGACGGCGTAAGGCGGACGGACATTTCGGATTTAGAATGTAGACCTCTTGAAACGGATAATGTCAAATTTTGAGCCCGATCGGAGTCGTCGACCCCCGTCGCGAAAACATAGGTGTATTATTCCAAGAATAATAAACCAAGATGAAAACAAGATGTTGTTGGGTCTGGAGTGTCGAACATGACGGACCAACAAAACTGTAGATAGGTACCTAGGTAAAGAACAAAACTCAGTTGAGTTACGAATAGAATCAACATGGTGATGGTGGTGGTATGTAAATACAATAATTGTATTTAGGTAGGTAATAATTATTATTAAGGGTTGAATTTCTTGACCAGTAACGTATAACGTCTTTTTGGGTTGACCCTCAAGAACCCAAAAAGACGTTATAATTATTATTAGGTATAATAATTATTATTAGAATGAGCTCCTTTAATGATTTAAAAAAATGCTTTTCCTGCAAAGGACGTGCTTCAAAAGTTGAGAAAACGGGTCCATATTGCAGAAAACCCGTTTCAATTATTTATAGGGCCTTAGGAAAAATATGATATTTGAATTTCGAGGTCTGGAGAGGGTACATGACGTGGGCTGCTTCGACGTCTTTTGATTGGCCGGGAGATCCCCCTCTCTCTCCTCTATGCAAGTCAGCCAACTTTGCTACGCGAAAAGTCGACCCCAAAAATCGAAAATCGGGTTAAACATTATAGAAGGTCATTCGAAAATTGAGCATCGAAAATTCAGCATCGAGGTTATTATCAAAGAATGTTATTCAAAAATCGACCCGGGCCGAGTGTTTTTATTCCGATTCTGTTCAGATTTATTATTTAGCGCTCTGGCGGCTCAGTGCCCAACTACTCGACGCCCAGCCTGGCGAGGTGTGACGTCAAATTTGCCCGGCGTTCATTTCAAAATCTCTAACATTTCGAAAACAGCTCAGCGCGTACCTTTTCGAACTAAAAATTGGGGTTTATGGGTTTTAAAGGGTGCTGAATCCGAATATGTTGTCAGAAATGCTGAATTCTGACCTTTTCAAGAAGCCCATTGTGCGTGTTTACCTCCTTGTCTATAAATCCCTACGTTTTGCGTAGGGATTCCCTCCGCTTCAACCACTCCCGAAATTCCCTACGCGTAGGGAGAAATCCCTACATCTGGCACTACCAGGCCGAGCTCTATGCCATAAAAGCATGCATGGCTGAGAGTGAAACGAGAGCCCTCGTGAGAAGACGGATCCATATATTCTCGGATAGCCAAGCTGCTCTGAAATCACTGGCGGGAACATCTACCAACTCAAAACTGGTACTTGACTGCTGGGAGTCCATCAAGCGCGTTGGGGCCTCTAATGAGATTATGAGAATGAGAAGGTTTAATTGTAAAGGCCTTCCGGCGATACAAAGTTAAAACAAAACAGTAATAGGTACAGGTAATTCAATAACTAAAATGACACAACGTAAATCGCTACAATGATATAACTTAATTAGTCACAACAAAAGTACAATTGCTACAGTAATACAACTTGTATAATTAGTATAAAAAACCTTCATTAAGGAAAAAAGCCCTAGTTCTAATACAGTTTACTAAGAAGCAATACATTTTCATACAAGATAATAAATCATTAAAAGAGAACAGAGAGGCCAAGTCATGGTGGGACAAATCGCTGAGAAGAAAAAATGAGAACCGTTCGCCACGAACCACAGGGCATGGAAGATTGAATCTTGTGCCTCCAAATTACACATCGGGCACTCTTCGGAATTATTGAATTTGGCAACAAAGCCTGGAGTGCACAGTTTGGCAAAATAATTCCCTGACAGCCTTGCTTGAGCCAGGAGTATCTTTGTATGAATACCCAAGTAAAGTCAGAGTTCAGATAAAAAGGTAGCTCATCGTCTGCAGGCGAGTGCATCCTGTAGATCTCATTGAACGAGGATGCTGCTACCCGCTCCCTGTCATTTTTCCAAAACGAGTCAATGTTTTTAACGAAGCGAGTCAGGTTGAAGTCGGTGGGGTTCTGAGACACTCAGGCTTGACCTTCACCAAATTTAGTGAAGGTAACCGACATTTGGGATGCCCAGTTGTACTTAGGCTCGGACGTCACTTCATTCAGAGCGATGAGACGACGAAGACACAACTTAGGGTATCTGGTGTCTTCCATGCCACACAGCTTGAGCCACCAGCCTGCAGCAAGCTTCATAATCTTTACTTCCAAGTGGGCAAGAGCAAGCACTACACGCACAAGGTAGTCCGGGGTGTTATTGGACAGAAAAAGTAAAGACTTATAAGCTCTGACTTGGATTTTGTCCAGGACACTACACAGAGTGACACCCCACGACTCAGCAGCATACAGAGAAGCGGTAAGAACCAGTGACTCAACTACTCTGTGCCATGATGAGAAAGGGCCTCCACGTGCCTTATGGACCATAGGCAAAAGCGCCCTAGCAGCCGATTCACCTTTCCTGGTTACATCTGAGGCACAACAGACCTGAACTAAAGAATTTAACACCCAAATATGAGTAGGAGTTGGCTATTGGGAGTTCCACATCACCATGCCTAAAGTGGTACCCACTAGGGAGTGACCCGTGTCTCCTGAAAACCACAATGTTTGACTTCGTATGTAAGAGCCGTGTCGGACGTTTGCGCCAGAGGTGCGGTTCATTAGTGAATTTTGTGGACATTTGCGCCTGCCACCAAAATCGGACAAATGCGCCACTGAAATGAAAGAAATATCACTGTACGTTTGCGCCAGTGAAGAATCAGGATCGTGAAAGGAAAATCTCAACTCAAGACCAACCCGTCGTCAAACATTCACAATAAAAACTGTCCCAACTGGTCCCATACTGTAGCGCAACCCCTACTTTGGTCTCCTATAATTTGGGATATATTCTAGGTACTTTTCAAGATTACGGGGTTGGCTTGGCGTTTGTTTGTTCGAGTTATTACAACTCTCCAGCCTAAACTGTTAAAGATAGGGAGATGCGGTTTTTTCCATCGTGACCTCAGGTATTCATAAAAAGTTTTGGATAGTGTCCATTAAATTGTCCTAAAGTGTCCCGCGAGTATGAATCCCTTGGGAACAAATGGGTGTGTAGGCGAGCAAAGCGAGCCTGAGCAGTTAGTATAATGTACTAGCAGCTCCGGCTCGCTTTGCTCGCCTACACAACTAAACGACCGAAACCTATTCAGTGATGTGGAATTTTTCTCATCGTTGTGCATTATATAATACAAGGTTTCGGTCGTTTTACTGAGCAAAAAAAAAAAAAAAAAACAGAATGCGACCTGGAAGAAAGTCCTTTGATGGTTTACGTGGATCGTGTATCCGCGAGAAAAATTTTGGCGAAACGTAGAATGTCCCTTCATTCCTCGAGGTAACAACACCTACCTATTCTCGTAGTAATTGGTTTAGGTGCTTTCCAACGTCAGAACACCACCATTCCTGTGAACATCGACATTCCGATGCGCAAACGTCCAATATTCACAACGAAAGATATCTAGCGCAAACGTCCGAGTACTATACGAGTTTGGCGCATATGTCCTCACAATGTTTAGTTGATTCGTCAATTATCTGGTGCAAACGTCCGCCAGCCCTCCACTCTTACATACTCTCTCATATAAGAGTGGAGAGCCTCCAACATCCTCTGCATTTGAACATAACTAAAAGTCAAAAGGCATAGATCATCTGCGTGCTGTATGGAGATGATGTCGTGAGTTCCAACAACATTAGGACCACGAAGACCTCTTCTCAGCAGGAAGTTTTCTAGATCTGCAATGAACAGGGCAAAGCAGAGCGGGGACGGAACGTCGCCCTGCAAGACACCTTCCAGCACCTGGTAAGATTTTGAATCCTCGCCTCCAACCCTCAGATTGAAGGATGCGTTTTCATACATAGATTTCAAAAGATTAATGAATCTTGCACTGATGTTAAGATCATAAAATTTGGACCATAGTCTTTCATGCACCACGCTGTCAAAAGCACGAGAAAAGTCGATGAAAGCAGCAAAGACTTTGCGCTTAGGAAGCCGGGTGTTGATTGAAATCAGCCTTTGAAGAGTGAAGATGTTATCAATACAACCACGACCCTTTCGGAAGCCACACTGGCTTTCTGGGAGTAGGTTGTTGTCATCCAAGAATTTAATAAGTCTATTTTGGAGGATGGCGTTAAATGCCTTTAGAATGGTATTCAGGAGCGAGATTCCTCTGTAATTTTTAGGATCGGATGAGTCACCTTTCTTATGAAGCAGAAAGGTTCGTATCTGGGCTAGAACGCTAGGCACAGACCTCTCCCTGAGCATCATGTTGAAAAACTCCAAAACAAAGCGAAGCCAGCAGTTGGGAAGATTTTTATAAAATTCGTATATAATGCCGTCAGGGCCAGGGGCTTTATTATTTTTGGCATTAAGTTCTGCCGTAGTGATATCTCCGTCCAACAGCTGATCAAATGACCCAGAGAACCAGTAAGGTGGCCTGTGGGCTGGAACGAAAGAGTCATAAAACTCTTCCCCCGTCTTGATGTCTGTTTCGAAATATTGAGAGACTTTTTCCTGAGTTTACAAACCTCTAACCAGAAGTCACGAGAGTTTCGACAGTTAGCGAATGCAGTTTTCAGCTTCTCGAAATATTCCTTTTTCTTAAGCTTCAACAATATTTTATATTCCTTTTTCGACCTCAAATAATCGTCAAGTGAAGATTGTGCGAAGCAAAGCCTCCTCGCCTTTCTGTAGGCTCTCCTCATAGCGAACCGCGCGCTACGACAGGAAGCATCGAACCATTGGTGGCGTCTGAAAAGGACATTCTTAACTTTAAACGTTTTCACAAGTCCTAACTGAAAACCAGCCTTGCGAAGAGATTCGATAGTGAACAAATACATAGAAACAGGATCTCTCGAGACATCCTCGATTTCGTAAGCAAATGCCTCCATACAGCTTTCAAAGTCTTTTTCTTTACCAGAACTCCACAAGAATTTTTCACAGTGGCAGGGTTTGATGTGCACGGCCCCCCAGCGGTGCAACCTCAAAACCCCTAGCCGACAGACCAGATGGTCAGCACCAGAACCTATATCCAAAACTTCAAAATCTTCAGCAATACCAAAACAGTTAACATCCACCCACACCTGGTCGACGCAGCTCTTCCCAACATGGGAAATGAAAGTATAGTTCCCACAAGCGTCGCTCTTGGACCTACCGTTGACGACTAAAAAACCATTCTCTTCCATGAACTTTACAACCCTACGACCTGGAGCATTGAGAACCAAATCACAAGACATTCTGGATGATAGAAGATTGATTCCCACAAACGCATCGTAGTCCCCCTGGTTCTCCTGCCCGATTCGTGAGTTCCAATCGCCCCCTATAACCACAAAGGCGCGAGGATACGAGTTTCTATATTGAAGGATACATTCATTTAGAAGCTCCTCCTGAGCGGTGCCAAAACCGTCTTTAAAATAAACATTTCCCACAAGAATTTGCTCACCTAAAGGGGTGATGAGAAGAGAGATGATTAGGTCGTCGACTTGTGTCAAAACCCTGCACTCAAATGACTCACGGTAAAACATCAGCAAACCCCCACTGAACGACCCACGTCGGCGCTCCTGGTCCCCCTCTGTGAAATAAGCCTGAAGCCTTCTAGTGTACAAGCAGGCTCGGAAGACAACCATGTCTCAGATACACAGATTACATGCGCATTATTTTCTACAAAGCAACTACGGTATTCTAAGAAGTTTGAATACCCCTGACAATTCCAGAAAAAAAGGTTGAAGTTGTTCGGCGGCAGGCAACTTTGATGAAGTCTAATGAGATTATTCTCAGATGGGTCCCTGGTCACGCTGGTATTCCAGGGAACGAGAAGGCAGACGCCCAGACAGGGGTCCAGTATGGACCTTATAGGACCTGAACCCTGTCTAGGTATTTCGGGGGCGCTTTTACGTGGGGCTGTTGACCAGTGGCAGCGGTCACAGCACAGCCGCAGGTGGGAAAGAACCCCGCACCAACAGCATGGACACGCCATGCTGGGTCGGCTAGACCGTAAGAGGGCAGAAACGTGCCTCCGCTTACGGCGGCCACAACTGAGATTCATGGTGGGCCTGTATACAGGACACGGAAGCTTCAGGAAGCATTTAAACAGGATAGGGGCCACAAACGATGAACCCGCCTGTAGGTTCTGCAAAGATGAGGAGGAGACAGCGGATCATCTCATCTTTGAATGTGAGGCCCTGGAGCGCAGAAGGTATCTTTCTCTGGGCTCTCTGGACCGGGGAGAGATACTGGCGCGAAAGGACCTGGTAGGAGGACTATTGAACCTCTTCAAGGGCACAGAACTCCTACCATAGTAACTCCGAGAGGCAGCACAACGGGTCTATAGGTCTAAGTGCGGGAAGTGGGGCGCCCCTCAGGAACCCACTTCTATACCCTCTCTGGTATTAATCTAACCTAATCTAATCTAGTTCAAAGGGTAGTGACCCTAAGATGCACTATGACACTTACAGACACACTATGGAGCTTAAATTTATACATAACGAACAGGAACACTTGGAGATTCGGCTCATTGTGAGAGGCATCCTGAAGGAAATCCCGAGGCGAATCAGTTCAACCGAGGTTTCTTTTCCGGCGGGGGTTTCATGCAGGGAGAATCGACTTTTTCTTGCTTCACGATCGGCTCCTGCTTGATTTCGTCTGCGAATGAAAACAGGAAAATAACAATTATTCATGCTATAAAATCTTTCCTTTTTACGAAACCATTTTTTGTAGGGCTTGTAAACATTAAAAAAGACGAAATTTGTATTTAATACAGATGATTGATTTAAGAGCTCCTTTTAAGAGACATTTCATGCCAGACAACTTTCGCCATATGTACCCTTTGCATTTTTTGATTGGAGCAGCCGTTTGAACATGAGCCTAACCCACATTTTGTCAAATTTGGTAAAAATTGAATTTTTGACGATCTGCTATGACTAAATTCTTCGATCGAATTTGACGTTCTTGGAATCATTCGAAAGGAAATTTAGTGCTCTTTAATTTGGTATATGGTGAAGTTTTCCTTAGAATGAATTGATTTTGAGTTATAAGGCGAATACTGACAGAACGTGCTAAAATTTCTCGGTTTTCGGCTCCCAAAAGTTGAGCTCCACTCAGAAACCGTCGCAAACTCATATAACTCTCACTTGCGGTGCCCAAAGTGGATTAAAACCATTTCCGGCTTTACGCTATTTGATTTTAAAAGTCAAATTTTCCAGGGCTATATTAGAATCCGTTGCACACATTGCAATCTTAGAGGAGTCAACAGGTTGTACAGGTGGCGTTCAGTTGCAAACCCTGATAAGTCCACTTTTTCACTTTTCGAGTAGCAAAAAACTGTTTGAACATGATTTTCGTTGAATCTGATGCATTTAATGGGTCATATTATCAGCAAAGGTATTTTAGGTTGAATCTCCAATGGTTCCAGGCTTGGAAGTCTGGCTATTTTGCAGAAAAATCGATTATTCACGAATACGAGTATGGACTTATCAGGTTTTGATTACAAACTGTGCATCTATCACATTTTGCAGCGGAACTACCTGGATTTGTCTGCTTTTGCTACAGATAGAAAAACTTTGCTCCTGGTGATGGAATGCAGAAGATGAGTTTTACCCCGTTCTCCCTTTTCTCACAAGATTGAAAAAACAAAACAAAATCTGGGATAGTGATCCTTATTGCTATAAAAATTATTTAGTTTAATGAGTTTAATGATGAAATACATGAGTTTAAAAATGAAATGCATGTATTTTTCGAAAACCAAAGACTCGCAAAAGGTCACCACCAACTACTTACCACCGTCACAATGGCAATATTAATATTGAATTGAATCAAAATCATCTTCTTCCGCTCCCTCATTTTCATTGGGCTGAGGATCTTTGCTTCTGTCGAGCACTTTTCTGAAGTATTCAAGATGATCCAAAGACCTCCAGGTATCGCCAAAAAGAAGTCTCAGATCATCAAGTTTTTCTTTCTTCACCTAAGCCGAACCTTTTTTCAAAAAATCTAAAATTTCGACAAAATATTTGGTTTACCATCTAGTTGCGCCCGCAAGGTTTTCAGTCCGATCGCCCAAACCCGTGGGGCGCTATGGGGCAAAAGTGGGGCTGTGGGAGGGGCTTTTTGAAGGCTTTTAGCTATGGGATCGAGTTAGGTGTCGTTTTCGAAGTATTTTTGGACGTATAATCCATTTTTGGGGGTCCCGGAACGATCCGATTTCACTGTGGCGATCTATAGGGCTATCATCTTGCTAAAAGTGGGATTTTTGAAGGATCCCAAGAGGTTAAATATTTTTCGAGCAAAAAATAAAGAATTTTTGAAAATTTGATTGACACAGAAATGATTTTTGCACAAGTAACCTATCTCAAAGAATAATAAACCCGTGTAAAATTTGCAGCTTTTTTGTAGTAAGGTCAACAGGTTCCACACTAAAAGGTCCAAAATGGCTCTCATTGCAGCGTTGCACGCCTAAAGACAAGTAGGGTGTTCAAATTGAGTCGAAACTAGGTTCAACAACACAACGATTCTCCATCCTTACTTTTAGGGTGTTTGGGGTTGATACAAGAACACCCTGGACTTAGCAGGATTTGAAACTAAACAAGAGGATCTAACCGCTTTTGGAGCCAATTTTGCAACTCTCAGGTTTTGATCCAGATCATGCCTCGGATCTAGCAGGTTTTGAAACTAAAAAATGGTTGTAACCTCTTTTTCTATTAGATTTATCATCTTTTGCAAGAAAATACCTGCACCATCGGATTCCTCGCTACCAAAACCTTCGAAAACACACATAAACTCGATTTTCGAGAAAATGGACTTATCAGGTTTTGCAACTGAACGCGGTGCTTACTTTCTGGAATGGTTTTGCTGGCGGGTGGCGGTGGATGGATGGGAGGGAGTGGGAACCTTTTCGTAAGTTCCAGAAGCAGCATGTCGACGCGTTGACGTTGGAACATCGAGCTCGGCTCCTCTTTGGCGTTTTCCTTCTTGACGGGTTTGTCTGTCACTTTAAGCTCCCACGAGTATCCTTTGGAGGGGTGGTACCTCGAGTAGGACATCGTCTCGTCGAAGGCAGTCTGCAGGTTGTGGACTACGGAGAGCTGCAAGAAAGGCGACGCGAATTAGATTTTTTTTTTTTTTTTAGTGGGATCTGCTAGAGCTGATTAGAGCTATCAGCCGTAGGACAGGAGGAGACGGAAGGGAAGGGGAAACAGTTGACGGGAGGAAGGGATTTGCACCCCGGGGACATGATGGAGACTGGTCTCGAGGCCCGTCTGCGACCACGTCTTCCAACATTGCCTGGAAGACAGCTTTATCCAAGTCGCGTAGCGCCTCGAAATGCCCCTGCACACTCTTTATGTTGCCCTTAATTCTGGCCCACTCTGCATGATCGACTAACTCGGCAGCTAGTTGAACTCTCAATTGGCGTACAAACCTAGTAAATAAACTCCTCTCAGTCTTTCGGGACCTCTTCAGCCGCTCCATCGATTGCCTCGTCCGGGGAGCCGCAAAATATAAATTAGAATGAGATTGCTTCTCAGTAGAAACTCATTTGGGTCGACCTGACCACTCTACGGCTTGTCCCGATGACCTTGTGAAAATAAAACATCTCTTGAAAACTATTAGGAATCGGAAGTCAAAAGTGTTGATCGGCCTCAAAATTTGTCGTTAAACGTTTCAAGAGGTGTAGATTCCAAAAACGAAATGTCCGCCCGCGGTGCGCCGCACAGTGTGGGAAAAGACGTGATTTTTGGGAAAACAACGCAGCAAATTTTACACAAGGGTTTATTATTCTTTGCTGTATGTTACTTAAGTATGCACAATTGAGCATAAATTTAATTCCGTCATTTTGGAAAAGAAATTTTTTTTAAGGTTTTTTTTTTTTTTTTTCAATCATTTTTCGTTTTTTACTCGAAAAATATTTGACCTCCTGGGATCCTTCAAAAATCCCGTTTGTAGCCCTATGAAAGCCCTATAAATCGCAACAGTGAAATCGGATCGTTGCGAGACCCCAAAAAATGGATTCTACGTCCAAAAATACTTCGAAAACAACACCCAACTCGATCCCATAGCCAAAAGCCATCAAAAAAACCCTCCCGTAGCCCCATTTTAGCTCCATAGCGCCCCGGGGTTTGGGCGATCGGGTTGAAAATCTTGCGGGCACAACTAGATGGTGAACCGAGTATTTTGTCAAAATTCCGGATTAAAAAAAAAATCCTCTTGCCGGATTAGTAGAATCTGGAATGATGACTTGTTTAATGACAAATTTTGAGGCTGATCAAAATTTTCGACCCCGTCGCGAAAGTAGGTATTATTCCAACAATAGTAAACCAAAACGGCACTCATTCAGGATTCAAGGTCAAAGCCCGTCAAAAACCCCACCTGTTGCCCCCTTGAAACCCCACAGTGTGAACGGACCAGCCTGGGGCCATCAGAATATGACGTGGAATATTATTCTATTCCACGTCCAAAATTATCAAGAAAACGACATGTGATTCGGCCCGCTAGGTAGAAGCTCTTCAAAACCCCACCAGTAGCCCCACTTGACGCCCCAATAGAGCTCCATGCAGGTTTGGCCCCTCTAACCTTCACACTAAAACAACTTACAATTCTCGAGTTGAGAATAGACGCCAAATCCGGTGCTTGGTAGACAGTCCCGCCGATGATGTAGAAGTCCGCCATGGGAGTCGCTTGCGTCGGCGAGTATCGATGTTGCTTGCGAATGACATACAAAATCGGTTCTTGGACGTGAAGGAGTGAATACTCCAGCCCGGTCATGTTTCTGCAACAAGGGGTTGGAAATGAAATACAAAACGCACCCGGCAAATGAAAATAAGCCAAAAAATTCCTCTACGATTGCGCCAGCCTTATACCCTACGTTTGCGCCAATAAAATTTATTATTATTCAATATTTTTGAAAACTAAATTTGCTGTGGTGGGGGGGGGGGGGGGGGCAGCAAAAAGGTGCGACATCAGTTGAAGGACTGCACCTCCTCACGAGGATCGAATTTCTTTAAGGAAAAACTGTTCATTATCGAAAAGCAAGAAGAAGGGGTCTGAGGCCAGGTGGGTTGGGGGTTTGCCGGCTTTGGCCAGCAAGGGGTGGCCCCCTAGTTGTAGTACTAGAACTGGCGCAAATGTCTGGACATTTTTCCAATTTTCCCTTAATTCGATTGGCGGAAAACTGGCGCAATCGTGGCAGTCTGTGATGGCACAAACGTTGTCGTTTCTTAATCTGACGTGCGCAACCGTATGGTAGCCAACGCACATTGTGAGGTTCGTTACTTACAACAGCTGATCTGGGCTCAACCTCTGCATTTTGATTATTTCGTTGTTGCATTGTCGGTCGTAAAATGGGTTGCTCCGTTCTGAGAAGTATTCCATTATGTTGGACGGACTGAGATGAGGCACCCAAGCGCTGTCGTACCATGATGTGGCCAACAGGTTGTCTGCAACTTACCAACTCATTAGGATGTTCATGTGATTAGGTGTACGTACTACAAATGTCATATCGACAGCGAAAGTGCAAAAACCTGTAAGTACGTTTTTGGTCGAAATGAAAGGGGCAAGGATTCAGAAGATCATTCCACGAAAATTTAATGGTTTTTTCGTTTCCTGAACATTTGTGATTTTCGGACTTACAGGCTGTGATAATGGAAACACCTTTTAAAACTTAAGGCTTTATTCGGCAAAACATCGCACGATACTAAACGAGGAAATTGCTTTTGTGAAGCATGGTAACTAACCATTTGTTTAGGGAGTTAGTATAATATCACATTCTCCTCCACTAAATGTCTTTAAACCACATAGTCTTTCAAGTAATCTGGCGGCATTCTTATCCTCTTTGGCTGTGGCGGTTCTTCCGGTCTGGGAGTAAACAACGTCGCTTCATCTGACGGCTCCACAGTGGCGCTGCTACATTGCAGACAGAAAGGGTTGGTTTTGGGCCCCGCATGTGCAGTTTCATGATGTCATGCCCTATGAGCACATCTGCGCATAAATCCCGTATCACCAAGAGTTTCGTTTTGTCATATGAGAAGTTTTCTGTTTTAAGGTCCGCTTGTATGAAACCTTTTATTCCAGATTGGAGAGAAGTTGAAGCCATTCTAACAGCCTTCTTTTCAGGGAAAATGTGGAAATAATTAGCAATGGCAAACGAGTGGTCAAAGAAGCTATCTGAGCTCCCAGTATCCACGAGAATGAGAGCAGGGAGGCCATTGATTGTCCCCTGAAATAGCTTTGGACAGAATGCTAGGCGCTGCAGCAGAGGTGATGGTAGCAACTGATGAAGACTTACTCCCTTGCAGGCGTGAAGAATGACACACCTTTTGCCAATGGCCTTTCTTAGAGCAGCGTTTGCAGATTGAATCAACAGCGGGGCATTCCTCCCGGGTTCGATGCCTCCGTCCTCCACAAAAGAAACATTTCTGATGGAATGTGGAAGGTGTAGCAGCAGCGTTGAGACTTGCATCATTAGGATTCTCGGTACAGCTACAAAGAGGTTCAGGGACGCCCAGGCGTGGAGAGTTGAAGGCCTCCGCATGTTTCTGTACAGACTCCAAGGATCTAGCAATTTCTTCGACCTGTTTCAGAGTACGAGTTACATTCTCAAGTGCGTTGTCGTATTTGAGATGAAGCTAGCCCGCTGCGTCGCGAATAGATTCGTTGCAGTGTGTTTGGCCGTCAACGGCTTTGATATTACAGTCTTTAGAGAGCCCACGTAAAGCTTGCAGGTACTGATCAACAGATTCATCATTCTGCTGTTTTCAGTTCGCCAATGAATGACTTGCAAACAGTTCATTTTGCATGGGCGTGAACAGACCGTTTAGAATGTCAATCGCTTGAGCATAGTTTGTGCAATCACTTATATACTCGAAGTTAGAGGAGGATACAAAGTTTACCAGTACGCGCAGCTTCTTTTCTTCCGGCACCTTTGTCTCTTCCATGAAGCTGGTGATAGTTCGGTAGAAATGCTTCCAATCTTTAGCGGCTGATGGGGAATCCTGCGATCCAACGAATTTATCAGGTCTCAGAATACGGGCGTCCATTTGAGTTTTTTTTTTTTTTTTTTTTTTGCCGAATAAATTGTGATAATGGAAACACCTTTTAAAACTTAAGGCTATATTCGGCAAAACGTAGAACGATACTAAACGAGGAAATTGCTTTTGTGAAGCATGGTAACAAACCATTTGTTTAGGGAGTTAGTATACATAATATCACACAGGCTTTTGCACTTTCGCTGTCGATATCATTGAAGGGATATGCTCTGTTTCTTGTTGTCGAAACGCCCAACTATCTAAGTGGCATTAGTTGAAACGTCATACGCACACCTTTGGGTCCCCCTTAACACTTTTCATTAAGAAATTAGTCATGAGAGGTTTTCATCGCCCCCATAACATTAGAAACTACTCATCTTAATACTCACCAGTGACTCCAGGAACTCGTGAAGGCATCATGCCTGTAAAGTCAACCAAACGCAACATTAAATGTTAGAAGTTATACTACATACTACAGACAGATATTATGGCATGTACATGCCCAAGAGAAGGTAAAAGGAACCATCATCGGGTGATGGTAGGTCGGACGACAAGTTGTCGCGGAAAATTATCCGACGGCAGCCCGACTACTTTTTCGGGCGGCAGGAGCCGATTTCTTTCTATCGAAATTGTCCGTCGGCAGACCTTCGACAAAACGGATCGTCGATCGCCCGTCAATCCTGTGCTACATCATGGGTGTGTGATTTACGCTACTTACTATTGAAGTTCGGAGGGCTGTAGCGACGGCGAAAAGCTCCACGAGGAAAACGTTGGTTCAACTATTGAAAGACCCCCTTCAAGAATTTCATCTAGTTTTGGCGCATAGGATGCCGAAGGTTTGTAAACGTAAACAAAAGAACACTGATAACTTGTCAGTGATAAGCCAGAGCTGAATCAGCGTTGCCAGGTCCCTAGGAGGAGAACCTCCCCAGGAGCACCTGCGGACATCACTACCTAGGTACCTACGTACAAAGAAAATCAATCGACTTCCTGGCATCCTTCAGAAGCCATGGCTCCATGGCTCCTGAAGGCCGACAGCTCCATGAAAGCCCCACAGAGCTTTATGGTGAAATTCGATCGTTCTGAGACCCCCAAAAGTAGATTCTACGACCAAAAACACTTCGAAAACGACACCCCCACTCAATATCATAGCCAAAAACATGCAAAAACCGCTCCCACGCCCCTTTTGAGCCCCACAGGTTTGGGCGATCGGGCTGAAAACCTTGCGGGCACAACTAGATGGTAAACCGAGTATTTTGTCAAAATTTCAGATTTAAAAAAAAAAAAAATCCTACTGCCCAAAATGGCTCGGAGGGAGGACGGACATTTCGGTTTTGGAATCTAGACCTCTTGAAACGGATAATGTCAAATTTTGAGGCCGATCGGAGTCGTCGACCTCCGCCGCGATTGCATAGGTGTCTTATTCCAAGAATAATAAACCAACATATTATGTTATTACACCAATTTATTACACCAATGTTCCTCGAATACTAACGTACTTTGTAAGCAGACCACACCCTCTCGGTATAATATTATTACATCAATTTAATTTCATACATATCTGAGGTAAAATATTAGGAATTTCCCCCGCCGTTAGGCTCTCGCTTGTTATCACATTAGGCGGAGTCTACTGTATCATAATATGTATTATACACTATATTATAGTCGTAGTAGGTAGGTCTGCTGACCGGGAACCTTTAGCAAGAAGTCTCATTTCAGAAGAAATGACTTTCCACGTCCTATGGCTCTTGGCTATGGGATCGAGTTAGGTGTCGTTTTCGAAGTATTTTTGGACATAGAATCCATTTTTGGGGGTCCGGGAACGATCCCAGTTCACTGTGGCGATCTGCAGGGCTTTCATGGGGCTGCAAATGGGATATTTGAAGGTCCCGGGAGGTCGAATAGGTACGCATTTTGTTTAACCTTTAAATTTTTTTCTTGATTGTATTTTCCGAGCAAAAAACATTTTTCAAAAAAAAAAAAAATATATATATACCTATGGAACAAAAATTCCCCAAAATTTTTTTATTGACTGAATTAATCTTTGCCCAAGTAACCTATACCTATCAGAGAATAATAAACGCTTGGGTACAATTTGCAGCGTTTTAAACTTTGTACGCAAAGAGGAATATATAGGAACTTTTCTCCCCTCTTTGCGTACAAATTTATGCGTATATATTATAGTCCAAATTATGTACAAAATGTACCAAATTTGTACCTATTGAATTTACTTATTTATTTTTTAAATTTAATGTCAATACATAAATAAATAAAGTAAAATCTTCAAAAAACCCTCTCGTAGCCCAATTTTAGCCCCATAGCGCCCCACGGGTTTTGGTGATCGGACTGAAAACCTTGCGGGCACAACCAGATGGTAGGTAAACCGAGAAGGTACCTAGGTACCTATTTTGTCAAAATGTAGGTATTAAAAATTAATTTAAAAAAAAAAATTCCTACTGCTCAAAACGGCTCGGACGGCGGACGGATATTTCTTTTTTGGAATCTAAACCTCTTGAAACGAATAATGTCAAATTTGGAGGCCGACCTGAATTTTCGATCTCTGTCAAAATGAGGTAAGTACACAGTGTGTATCATTCCAAGAATATTAAACCAAAAGGGGAACTCCTCCGCGAGGAGAATGTGGCAACACTGAGTCCAGTCCCTTGATATCATCAATTTGATAACGTTGTTGACTAGCTTCTGGGAGCCTTCCACTTTTCGTTTGAAACTACCTACCAAAATTTGGTACATGATTTAATGATCTCAGTTTAGGATATCGTATTGAAGTTGGAGGATGGTACGTCAGGTGGAGATGTTGAAGTGCCTCAGACTGAGAGCCGTCGCCGCTTCATTGAGCCACAAGTTTTTTCTCCATTGCCGACTTTCATCGACATCCACCGTAAGTTTTTATGAATATTATTCTTGCAGAACCTTCCTCGCCTTCAATTTGTTGTTTTCCAGGGGAAGGAGTTGGATTTGGGCACCAAGTTGAAGATTGAGGAGAAAATTTCCCCATTTAATGGGGAGGTTCGGTCAACGAGAATGCCAACTTGTCGAAGGGAGTAATAAAGAAAAGTGCTACATTTGCCCCATGTTTCCATATCCGACGGGTAATCTACACATGGGGCATGTTCGGGTGTACACCATCAGCGACGCCATCGCCCGGATTCAGAGGTTAAACGGCAAGAATGTAAGTCTATTCCGAGCTATGGTAAGTGTTAAACCTGAGACAAAATTGTAGATAGATAGATAGATAGATATATAGAAAACGTGTTTATTTAAACATTGACATTAACAAATACTTGTGAACACGATATTGCAATGGGCCATGCCCGTCTGCCAGAGGATGCGCCATAAGCGACAATAACAATAGCAAAATTTGCGGTTGTTGTTCTGATATTTAATATCAGAACAACAACCGAGCGAGTGAGGAAAACAAGATGCCATAAAATTATACCTAATAATAGAAATGTACAAGAAAATCAACAAATTACTGATACAGGTAGGGCTCGTGGGCGAGGATAAGGTGTTAGTTCCAATTAAACTGGGCCACCAGCTCTGATCGATAAGTCCAAGCGGCCTGGCAAAATCTAGCGAAAGGGAGCCAGTTCGCACCATTGAGGAGACTAATGATAAGAGTCCAACGACAACCCAGCCACTCCGAACTGGGCCACCCAAAACCGAGCAAGGACAGGGCAGCGTCCCAGAAAGTGGGTTATGACCTCCGGCTCTCCGAGATTGCAAAGGGAGCACAGGGTCCCACCAAGCTGGTCGTCAGCCCGAATCACATCAGGTCGACAGTTGAGAGTCAGAAGGTCGCCCCTGAGCTTACAGATGCAACGCAAAACAAACATGGACCCCTTTTGCAAACTGGTCATGCCCCATGTCCAGCAGCCGATAAATCCTACGCCGCGATGTCAGCGCCCTCATAACATTCCGCTCCCGCCATCGCGACTCCAGCCTCTCCCGCAGGGTCCCGAGCTGGGATCTCCACAAAGCCGGATCGTCGAAACCGGAGCCAATGACGCAACCGCTCTCCCTGCACAACCCCTCAAGATTCTTGTACCAGAACAATCGACGCCGAACAATCTGATGTGCGAGCAACCGAGGATACCGGCCCTCCGGCATCGTCATAACCTTGAGCAGGTAATTGCAGTGGAGCGAAAGCGTGAAGAGAAACACGGGAGCAAACCGCAGTCTCCAAGACCTGATTATTTTGTGTACTTAGTATACAAAATAATCAGGTGTATTACGAGAGAGGCCGAACAATCTCTTAGTGAAGAATTTCAAAACCCGTTCGATGGCCTGATATCGCTGAGATCCCCATGCGCCATACGTCAAAATGGCTCGGGATGTGGCCAGGAAAACCTGATACTTGGGGTGTACTGGTATCTGGGAAAGCCACAAAAAGGAACCATAAACACTTGCTATAGCGAACTTTGCAGTCGCGGATTTCTGCTTTAGATGTGTGGCAAAGGACAGGCCAGTGTTGAGCGTCACTCCGAGGTACTTGTACGAGGACAACCTCCACAGCATCGCCTTGATAAGTCCATGCCTCTGTCAGTCTGAGCCGCCCTCTCCCAGGGAAGACCATTATCTTGGATTTACCGAGATTGACCTGCATCTTCCATTTTTCACAGTAGTCCTGCAAGGCGTCAATGTTCTGCTGAAGGTCAGCCACAGACTCGCCCGTTATAACTATATCGTCTTACATAAGAAGACTTATCATGGTTCCATCGACGTCGATTCCACACAGCAATGCCACATCAAGGTCATTGAGGTACAGGGCGAACAGCAGAGGACTAAGCAGGCAGCCCTGCCTCACCCCCTGCTCCACATCAAACGCTCGTGTGGTGCCTCTAACATTCCATTGACTTGCTGGTGCCTTTTCACCGCTTGAAATCATCCCGCATCAGCAGTTCATGGTGGGGTATTAAATTTTTCAATGCCATCCCTAAAGAGTTGCGAGCGAAATTTACGGCAACAAACGTTAGGCCAAAACTTGTCAAGTTTTTAAAATCCATCGCACCCTTTGATTTTAATGAATTTTTCCTCAGTATAAAGAATGTAAGAGAGCTCTAGTTAGGCATAGGTTTTGGAAATTATTACTATCTAATAGCTTGTTAATGATGTACTACCTACCGCTGTATTATTGAAGTAAGTTTTTGTGAGCTGTAATTTTGTAAGGAAATTTTGACCTTGTCTTTGCACTCTGTGTTCTTGGCAATAAAAATCTTGAATCTTGAATCTTGAATTCCAGACTGCCGCCCTACCCTTGGCGTACAATGACGAAAGGAGAAGGATAAACCTGCTGCTGACTCCACAACCATCTAGCTTCTGAAACAGCAAGTCATGACGAATGCAGTCAAAAGTCGCCCGGAAGTCCACAAAGAACGCGTAGAAACGCTTGGCTGGCGAGCAAACCCTGAGGTGAGCCAGGCTTGTCAAAACTGTTATGAGACTCAAATCGACAAGGACCTGAGGGCAGTAATTCAATTCATTTTATTTATTTTACAATGCTCAACATATTATATGTACAATGTTTTCCGCATTGGGATTTCCAAAGTGACTTGTACTTCATTTTAACAAAGAATTTTTTTATAAAAATAGGAGGAAGGGGGAAAGAAAGTAATAACAGCAGGTGATCTCAGAGGGAAAGCCGCGGGTAAAGGGGGGTCGAGGGGTCAGTCGCTGGAGTTCAACCATTGGGATTCATCATCTCTGTAGGAGAGACCCTCGACTATGAAGCAGTATACGTTCTTCGCCTGTGCGTAGCTCCCGAAGGTCAGGACGCGACCAAGCTCCTCCTCAGGTATTCCGACAGGCGCCTGAGACGGCCATCTCGGAGCTCTGGACAGACGACCATAAAGTGGAGACTGTCGTCATTGAAAGAGAGAGCACACAGGGGGCACCAGTCCAGAGGAGAAAACCTGTAGACTCTGACATCATAGCGCAGGCTCATGTTGTGAAGTTATGCTGTCGCACCTGAGCCACCAGGTTCCTCATACATGGCTGGATATCTTTCGTAAGGTAGGCCTCCGTTCCATTGAAGGAGCACCAGCGACGGATGAGGGGGGAGCTGTGTGATTCAGTGGCGCGTTCGATGTCTCCAGACCATAGCCCATTCGAGAGTTTACTGAAGACATCGCTCTTTCTTCTACTTGCCTGTGTAATCCTGCGAGGCCCAGAGCTCCTGCTCACACAGCCAGACATGGAGGCCCCTAAAGTGCACTACCCAGTTAAATTTCATACTTGCGCCGGTGTTGCACAGCGACACTAGTCTTTTTTGGCAAATCAGTGGAAGGCGATGGGGAGGCATTCTCAACATACAAAGCCACCAGTTGTAGCATCGTTTGAAAACCGAATAGATCCCGTGTCCAACCTAACCAGATGACTGGAAGTGTTTCGGGGCAGGGCGAGAGTTCTTTTCAAGAAGTTCTGTTGGACACGTTCAATAACCTCGCATTGAGCCAATGCCCAGGTCTCTGAGCAGTATAAAAGCGCCGAAGACACGATTGAGTCAAGGAGTTGGAGCTGAGAGGCAAAGGATGGTTCTCTGACTCTGCCAGCAATGGTCCTTACCTTGTCAACGGCCACTGCACACTTGGCGATCAGGCTCCTGGCTGTCAGACCCAAGTTATTTTTTCGCAAAGATAGGTACTCCTAGTATAGAGAAATTTACGTAGGGAATATTTCCGTATTTTTGTTTGACCCTACCAATAAAATTTATTCCCAAAACGTGCGTGAGCCAATGAGAAGCGAGTATTCTAGGCGGGGGAATGACTTATATCTGCCAGCCAATGACAGCTCAGCTCCTCAACGCTCCGTCGACAACGGGGAAGCGATGAGGAGTATAAATAGAGGCCGCTTTCGCTCCTCTCGTCATTCTCTCCTGCGACTTCTTACTGGACCATTGCATGAGGGCTTACAACCTTCCTGGCGTTTTCTTCTCTACGAGGACTTTTGATTGACGAGACGATACTGGGCAAAGGACCCTGTTGCAGTCGAGCTCAGCTCCTGGCCATCAGAAGATTTCCACTGACCTTCTCAGGACTCAACTTCGCCTGTCCTTCCCTGGGCTAAAAAAATCTTTCAACTCAGTACGATCAGAATTATCTTCCTAATCGTTGCAAATGATCTTTTCAGAGCTCTAAATTCGCAAACCGCTCTCACCCTTCGACTCAGTCTTAGACAGGCACAACACGTAGGTCTCAGGCAGTCTCAACCCACAACAGTTTCTTTCGATTAAACCGCAAGTCCCTCCTCCGACGCGGGGGATGCCCACCGGTAGCACTACGGTTTTGCTTGTGTTGACCCACCTGAGGGCCGTATCAGAGACAACTCCGAACATGTTACATGACTCCGAGAGTGCACTGATCATGTCACAAGTGGACGTGCGATTTCCTGCTCTCGCGACTTGGTCTGGAAGACTTTTTCAACTCTCGGAGACTGGACAGGGTTGTGTGCGTTCGATTGTTGTATTAAAAAAAAAAGGTTAAGGCAGTGGGAGTATAAAGGAGTGTAGACAAATGAGTTTTAGAGGTGATTTTTTTTAAATTAAAAAAAATTTGAGTTTGGTTAGGGAGAGAGAACGACTCCTCTGCTGAGTATTCAGCAGAGGAGTCGTTCTCTCTCCCTAACCAAACTCATTGGATTAGACCTCTGCACCATCGGCAAACAACCACTTTGTAAAAAAAATGTATATAAGTACTTACGGATTTTACATTTTTTAACAAATTTATTGAATTTTTTTTAAATTTTTGGTTAATTACTCTTAGAATAATACACCTATGTAATCGGGACGGAAATCGAAAATTCTGATCGGCTTCAAAATTTGACATTATCCGTTTCTAGATTCCAAAAACGAAATGTCCATCCGCCACCCGAGCCTTTTTGGGCAGTAGGCATTTATTTAAATCTGGACTTTTGACAAAATACTCGGTTTACCATCTAGTTGTGCCCGCATGGTTTTCAGCCCGATCGCGCAAACCCGTGGGGCGCCTTGGGGCTGAAATGGGGCTACGGGAGGGGTTTTTGAAGGGTTTCGGCTATGGGTTCGAGTTAAGTGTCGTTTTTGAAGTATTTTTAGGCGTACAATCCATTTTTTGGTGCCCCAGGACGATCCGATATCACCGTGGGGCTCGATGGGGCTACAAATGGGATTTTTGAAGGATCCCAGGAAGTCAAATAAGGTGTCGTTTTCGGAGTAATGTGGCCGCATAATCCATTTTTTGGGGTCCCACATCTGTCCAAACATAGTACAGGAAAACCTTATATTATAATATATATAGCCCCAAAACACCGAGGGAAGCTTATATTATAATATATATATATATAGCCCCTCGGTGTTTTGATATTAAATATCAAAAATGAAATTTTGATATTAATTAATTAATTAAATTAATTAATGAAAATTTTGATATTAAATATCAAAATATGTCTCAAATTTTGAGACATCTCCATCAAATTATTTGTTTCCTGTACCAAACTTGAAACTTGAAATTTTGGTTTCTACGTGAGTCTAGGGTCTCTATCGCTTGTAAAAACTCAGTGGTCATAATAATTTAGTTCAGTCCAATGTTTTTAGAAAATTATCGATACTTTTTACAAAATTTGTAAAAAGTATCGATCTTTAATATCGACCCGATACGATATGTATTGTCACTGATGTTTTCAGTCCCCATGTCTTCTAGTTTTGGAGGGCTTATTATTTTTCATACCTACTAGTTTCTAAGTAAATAAATAAATATATATATAATTTTTCTTTTAACTAGCTCCTGACATTATTTCCTAGGACTAATAGTTTTCATGTCCAATAAAATGGGAATGACCCAGGAAGAATGAATTGCATAGTCCTGCTGGGCTTCCTGTATTTCTATAAAGTACTCCTTACCTCTGACCATTTGATTGATTTTTCATAGGTTGAGTGAGCAGAACTATGCTTTGAAACATATCAAAGTGGATGCCGTTCCGCCCTACGAGTTGGATGTGAATAATGACAAAACAGATGATTATTACCTCGCTAAAAGCTTCTTCGATGTAAGAGAATATGCCAGGTACGTGTTATTACGTAATTATATTCCAGCCCAAGTATAATTTTCAAGGTTGCGTTTTATCGAAACACGCAGGTATGCATTTTACGCTGGGAAAACGTCTTCGCCTTGTACGCGGTTTCTGCACTACGACTCCAGATATTTGTCTATGGAAAGAAAAAAGATAGACAACCTCACAGAGCTGTTTTCTGGTCCCGAGCCGAAGACGTCAGGAGACCTTCAGCAGTTGTGCAAGGAGTTGCGTGCTCTTCACGTCAACAAGTCCATGGATCCCTTCTGTATGTACCTGTTCGGCGTTGTGTTGAAGCGGCTTGATCTTCTCGACGATGCCAGGGCCGTCTTGGTGGAGGCTGTGGCTTTGGAACCTCTCCACTGGGGAGCCTGGTTGGAACTTTCGATGTTGGTCACTGATCGAGCTAAGGTGAGCGATGCAACAGAAGCGTCTTCTGCGACCATCCAAAAATTACCGTTTGAGTACTCCGTTTCAGGCGAGGTCTTTAACGCTTTCAAACCATTGGATGAAGCAATTTTTCCTCGGACGGTCGTACTTGGATCAACAGATGAACGACAAAGCTCTTGAGATTTACTACGACTTGCAGAATTCTGGTTTCAGCGGCAGCACGTATCCCATGGCACAAATTGGCATCGCCCACCACAATAAAAGAGGTAACATTCGTTAAAACTCGATCCATTGGTTAAATTTCAACCTCTTCGATTTGCTCATTATCTCAGTATGTTTCAGAGGTTAACGAAGCGATCAACACGTTCCGCCATCTTCGAAAATTGGATCCCTACCGACTGGATAACATCGACACTGTCTAACCTTTTGTACGTCAAGGAAATGAAAACGGAATTAACCAACTTGGCTCAAGAGGCTTGTGAAATTGACAAGTACCGCGTTGAAACGTTATATTTATAGGTAACACTGAGTTGATCGTATACTTGTATTGGTGTTATTTCTGTTCTTACTTCACGTGAATATTTTAGGTATTATTCACTCCGTTCGGATCACCAAAAAGCTGTAATCTACTTTCAAAGAGCTCTTCGACGGAATCCTCAGTATCTGTCCGCTTGGACGCTTATGGGACACGAGTATATGGAAATGAAGAACACGAATGCGGCTATTCAAAGTTACAGACAAGCTATAGGTGAGTTGGAGCGCGGGTGGTTATTGTTTTGGGTGATTTTAACGTTTGTGGCATAGAAGATGTGCCACGATACAGAGTTCTTACCGGTCTTTTCGGTTCTTTCAAGTTCCACCCGCAAAATAAAACACCTACACGGTACCGTCGAAGCATTGACAATGCCTTCGTAAATTTTTTGCCGGAGTACGAAGCCAACATCCTGGTAGATGATGTCTTCTTTTCTGATCACCGGGCTCTATTTTGCAATTTTACAGTGGAAATGTCTCACAAAGAGCCATCTGTTTTTATGTCCCGACCTATCACCCAGAAGAAACTTGAATCATTCGAATTTTATTTGTTTTTAACAAGTTGGGATTTCGTGTATCAATCGGACATGCCGATCGACATTCGCTGGAATCACTTTGTTGAAATTATCTCAAATTTGTCTTATGTAGTTTTTCCTAAAAAATCTTGCAAGGCTGTGAATGCCTCAAATCATCATTACTCTTGGTATTCGGAAGACTTCTCTAGGGTGAAGAGTGATCTTCAATCTCTCTACGACCGTTGGAAGTCTTCTGATGACCCTGGGATCAAAGCTGAATTTTTGAAACGTAGAAATGAGTACAAAACCATGATTAAAGATGCAAGATCCAAAGATAGTGAACGGAAAATTTTCTCATCTAAGAATCCAGTGAAAATGATGTGGAACGAAATCAATCAAAAGAGAGAAATCGATAGATGCTCAAATTCAGCATCTCCTCATTTCTCTGCAGAAGATTTTAACACATACTTTGTAAATGTGGCCGAATCTATTGTAAAAAATTTACCCCCTAGCAATGAAGATCCATTGGAAACGTTTGCTGTTCCCATTCATGATGCGTTTACATTTTCTCATCTTGAGCCTCATGATGTCATACGCTTGATCACTGAGTTGAAAAACACTAATGGATTTGACTTTTATGGTCTGTCCACGAAAATGATAAAACAGGGAGCTCTAGCGCTGGTGTATCCCTTAACGCACCTTATTAATGAATCGATTTGGCTAGGTCACTTTCCCTCGGTACTCAAGGTTGCTGAAGTGATTCCTCTTTTCAAAAAGGGAGACAAGAACCTTCTTTCTAATCATAGACCAATATCTAAGCTCCCAATTCAAGCAAAAGTTTTTGAGAAGGGACTAAAGCGTGACGTCACGAGGTTCTTTGAAATGAATAGTCTATTTTCGAACGATCAATTTGAGTTTAGGCGGGGCAGGTCTACAAAGCAGGCCATTCTGAGGTTGGCCCAATTTGTATCGAATTCCTTTGAATTTGCGGAATATGCCTCAGCTACTTTTGTAGACGTAGCCAAGTGTTTTGACTGCATTCCACACCAGCTCCTTATCGACAAGTTAGCAAAATATCATTTTTCGGACGGGGCTTTATCGCTCATCTCAAGCTATCTCACAGGTAGAAGTCAGGCTGTTCATCATGGAAATTCTTTATCAAGTTTCTTGCCAGTCAGGTATGGTGTACCTCAGGGTTCAGTTTTGGGTCCCACACTTTTTCTAATTTTCATAAATGATTTGCCATCAGGTCTACATCCTCTTGAGACCCTTCTGTTTGCGGACGACACTTCTGTCCTGACGAAAAACGCATCTCTTGCGTCACTGACTCTGACAAACGAAGGGTCTAAAAAAGAGATATCGGGGTGGTTCGCTAGAAATGGACTCTCTGTTAATGAGACGAAAACTGAGACTCTCTACTTTGGGTTGCGAGACTTGTCATCTTTGGTCGAAAACCCCCCAAGCGTTAGATTTCTGGGAGTATTGGTAGATCCAAAGCTGAACTGGAACCAACACTGTGAGAACCTTGAATCTAGGTTAAATTCCATTGTTTTCCTCCTGCGTAGGTTACAGGAGAAGCTCCCCAAAACTGCAGTCGCAGCAGCATTCCATGCTGCTTTTATGAGTCGTGCGACTTATGTCATCCTCTGTTGGGGTCTTGCCGCATCGGCTGCCGCAGTTCGCATGCCAACGCAGGGCTGTACGAGTGGTCGCTGTGCTGAAGTACCGGCAGGATTGTAAGCCAGCCTTCATAAGATTAAACATCTTGACCATCCCTGCGGTTTACATACTCGAAGCTACGTGCTACGTTTTCTCCAACTTACACGAGTATCATACCTCCACTCATGGGTATAGAACACGGCATGGGAGTGACTTGCTGGTGCCTTTTCACCGCTTAAAATCATCCCGCATCAGCAGTTCATGGTGGGGTATTAAATTTTTCAATGCCATCCCTAAAGAGTTGCGAGCGAAATTTACGGCAACTAACGTTGGGCCAAATCTTGTCAAGTTTTTAAAATCCATCGCACCCTTTGATTTTAATGAATTTTTCCTCAGTATAAAGAATGTAAGAGAGCTCTAGTTAGGCATAGGTTTTGGAAATTAGGTATCTAATAGCTTGTTAATGATGTACTACCTACCGCTGTATTATTGAAGTAAGTTTTTGTGAGCTGTAATTTTGTAAGGAAATTTTGACCTTGTCTTTGCACTCGTGTGTTCTTGGCAATAAAAAATCTTGAATCTTGAATCTTGGAGGGCTCCGCATTTTGAAGAGGAAGGACCACGTTTTCGCCCGAGATTTTGAGCGTGGGCTACATAATGCGTGGAAAAGGTTAATATTGGAGGTATGGCTTATGAGGACATGTTTCCGTACATTTTAGCCGAATTTCATCAAAATTGGCTTGATATTAAGCGAGTAAATTCAGGATAACCTAAAATCCGGGTGTTTCCTCGTTTAACCGAGTTTGAAATCTGGCTTAAAATGTTTGGAAACACGTCCTCAAAAAGCTATACCTACCTCTAATATAATATTGTAAAATGAAAAGATGGTTATGAATGTAGTACGTGAGTGTAATTTGTGGAATGTCTGGCCTAAAACTAAACCAACGGGGATTTCCTTTCTTGACGACCGGAACATGTGGCCACATCAGGTGATTTCCATTGCACTATCCCCTTCTTCTTTTGGCTGTGGATCTTTCGCCTGCACCTTCCCGATCTTCTTGATCACCTCTAGAGCCGCTGACCCACGTGGGCACCACTAATGTGGGGTTTCTTCTCCCCGCAGGGTCCCTCGAAACCCAGGAAGACGTCAGGAAACACCGTGTTCCCGGGGACAACTCCTCCCCCACGGACCTAACCCGTCCTTCCTTCGCCTCTAGCGACACGCTGTAACAATGGCTGGTGTCGGCAGACCAGCGGGATGTCTCCCTCTCTGCCGACACCCGGAGCTCAAGGTGTCGATCCTGTCGGGGAACTAGCTGCGATCAGTTCTGCAGGACTCTTGATCCACGAACTCATTTCTGCAACACTTGATCCACCAAAGCTCGTGGTCTCTTCTTCTCACCACCCCTTCTAGAAGAACTCTTCCGTAACAGAGTTCGGACGGGCCCCCAATTGTAAAATGAAAAGATGGTTATGAATGTAGTACGTGAGTGTAATTTGTGGAATGTCTGGCCTAAAACTGAACCAACAGGGATTTCCTTTCTTGACGACCGGAACATGTAGCCACATCAGGTGATGTCCTTTGCAATATATTATGGTATTTTCCTCGTATTACACGCCAACGCTCAAAAAGCAGTGTGAAAGCTGCATCATCAAAATGCTGCAACTTCTCGCGCCCCCTAAATAAATTGTTTGTATATGTATGTCTTAAGATTAAACCTGGGCACGTGATTACAGAGGTGAACCGAAGAGACTACCGGGCTTGGTACGGCTTGGGACAAACTTACGAGATCCTGAAGATGCCCTATTACTACAACCAGGCTCAACAGCTCCGGACGAATGACTCTCGCGTGTTGGTCGCCCTGGGGGAAACCTACGAGAAGATGGAGAAAAACCAAGAGGCTCTCAAGTGTTTTTACAAAGCACGAAGCGTTGGTGACATTGAGGGTTCTGCTATACTCAAGTTGGCCAAGTGCGTTTACATGATGGATTTGTGGTGCGATTTTCCTGTTTGACACCTTAGGACCCTCCAGAGTTGTTTCAGAGCCGGCCTGGCTATGTGGATGTCCAAACGATCCAAATGAGAGGGTTATAATAATAATAATAATAATAATAGGGAGCTCTATAATAGAGCTAAACATTCTTGAACGCGTTGCAGATTATTTGACCGGCTGATGGACGTCGAGCAGGCTGCTACAGCTTTTACGGGGTACGTGAACGAAAACGATTCTTCAATGACTGAAAACAAAATTGAGCTGGCTCAGGCGTACAAGTACCTAGCGAATTTTCACCTCAACAAGAACGAGTTGGACCTCGCCTATAACTACGCCCAAAAAAAGCTTGAATTTTGAGGAGGTGAGTAGAAGTTCGTTGCTACCAATCGTGATTCTCTTGTTCTCTGTCCCTGTGATTATCAATTGTTTCAACACTAGGCGGGTATCGTTATAAAAAACCGACTTTCTGAGTCAATATTGAACTTGAACATAACGATATCTCTAAATAACGATTTTAAAATCGTCGGAGTTCTGCTGAGGCATATTAACAAAATTAATAGTTAATATTCCCAACAGCGTAAAAAAGGTTTTTTTTTTGTTGTTGTGTGTGTTAACCAACTTGGTTTTCACAATTGGGGCAGGAGCCGACCTCGCACTGTACTTGGAAAAACTTTAGAAATTCTTGCTCCATAGAAAGGCTAGACAATGTGTCGTAAACTTGCGTTCAGAGGTGAATAATTAAATTATTGAATAATTCGTGAATTGAACAACTATTGTCTGCCGACGAGACAGGTATTACAACACGTGATTGACTTGTGATGAAACATTGGTGTTCGGTCCCAGATTTTAACCAGGCTGTTCCGGAAAGACTCCGGGGGCTGATGGCCCCGGAGCTGAGGCTCCGACTGATTTGGAAGCAGACGAAGCTCTGTCGCCTTAGTCCACGGGGCCACCCCGTCCCCATATTCCCAACAGTGTGAATTTTACCCACCTTACTGCCGATTCTGAATTCTAATAGGCGTACCCAAGTCGCTGAACAAAGCTCAAGAAAGACAGTTTTCTTGTTGACATGGATATGTCTTAGTCCTGGGGTCTTGCAAAATTTTGCGACACACAAAAAATGCAACGTTTTTTTATTGGTTACTACACGGTTACTACCTTCTGTTGTAGCAACCACATGTTTACCACATGTGTGTTTGTGTTTGTCTGTTGTTCTGTTGTTTGTTTGATTTGTAGAACTTCGAAACCCGGTACAAATTTTGGCGTCGGTTTAGAACGAAACTACGTCTGTTAAAACGAGCTTTTCACGCTGATTTCAACGAGTACAAAACGATTTCTGTGCGATGACCCGTTCGCAAGTTATTCGAAGATCGTCGGTAGTAACGAGTTTATGAAAAATGAACCGAATGTATGAAAAACGCTGCAAATTTTACACAAGGGTTTATTATTCTTTGATATAGGTTACTTGTACAGAAATTTAATTCTGTCAATGAAAAAAAATTAAAAATTTTTTTTTGGATTTTTTTATTTCAAAAAAATTTTTTTTTTGGGGGGATTTTTTTCAAAAATTATGTATTTTTTACTCGAAAAACATTTAACCTCCTGGGATTCTTCAAAAATCCCATTTTTAGCCCCATGAAAGCCCTATAGATCGCGACAGTGAAATCGGATCGTTCCGGGACCCCCAAAAATGGATTCTACGTCCAAAAATACTTCGAAAACGACACCTAACTCGATCCCATACCCCAAAGCCTTCAAAAAACCCCACCCGTAGCCCCATTATAGCCCCATAGCGCCCCACGGGTTTGGGCGATCGGACTGAAAACCTTGCGGGCACAACTAGATGGTAAACCAAGTATTTTCTCAAAATTTCAGATTTTTAAAAAATTTCCTACTGCCCAAAACGGCCTGGACGGCGGACGGACATTTTGGATTTTGAATGTAGACCTCTTGAAACGGATAATGTCAAATTTTGAGGCCGATCGGAATCGTCGACCCCCGTCGCGAAAACCTAGGTGTATTATTCCAAGAATAATAAACCAAAATGAATCGAATGTAGCGCAGCTATCAATACTCGTGTGTTTTTAGCGCAACCTTTTTCCAAAAAATGGAAAGGTGCGCTCACCTCTTCGACATGTATGTTTTTGTTTGTTTGTTTGTTTGTTTGTGTACAGAGCATCACGCCCGAGCGGCTCAACAGATTTTCATGAGGGTGGTCTCATTGTCATCAGCGAGTTCCGGGGGTGGTTATAGGCTACCTTGATTTTCCCTCCCTCATCCCCTTCATCGGTTTTCGGGAGGTCCTTCACGACGAAAGTTGTTTATCTCTGATGTGTAACTAAGGAGGCCTCAAAAGGGGGACGGAAGTTTTTGTCCGATTTCGTTGGTACAAGGGTCTATGGAATGAGCTTTTCAGGCTGATTCCAACGACTCCAAAACGATTTTTGCAGCCTGAGCCGTTCGTTACCTCTGATCGGCATAAGGTTTTATTACGCATCGGTCGTTAGGGTGCAGTTGTTTACGTAATGAGCATCACGTGGATGATGTGTTGTGTGGCATAGTTTGGTCGCTAGATACCTACTGTTTCTTAGTTTCTCTCGCTCATTAAATATATCGTAATAACAAAAAGGTTGCGCTCATCTATTCAATTCAATTGATGGCTTGTTTTTTTAACTACCATGCATGTTTGAATTGCCATCATAAGACATATCCATGTACAGATGTATCTGCATGCAGTGTAGCTACTCGTCATCGGTTTACTGATGATTTGCGGTTTGAAGTTTCTCAAAGGTTTTCTTTTGAATTTTTGAAATTTTCAAAAAACATTTTTCTGAAAGTACTCCTTGAGAATGTAGGGGAAACAGTAGTCAGCCGCCTGAAATCGTTTCCAGAAAATTTAAATAATTTAACGAAAATTACGGCGTTTGAAAAACGCGGGGCGAACACGGCCATGGAGGGAGCGTGACGTCACTACCTATTTTAGACCTAACGTGAGGGGATTGTTCCGCCCAGGGTTGCTACTCCACTACTCATCACAGAATAAAATTCATTTGAGCCGCGAATCCTTCTGATAAGGCTTTAAACTTCAATTATCATGTATTATAATTAAAAGTTTATTATGTTTTCCGTCATATCAAGTTGTAATTGCTATAAATTTATCATATAAGCTGACGACACTAGCGTTCCGGGTGAGATTCACTGGAACTGTGACGTCACTACCTAAAGAGTGACTTTACGTTACGTTCAACGATTAAGTTCAACTTGAGGGGACCCCCTTCACGTTGGTACTGTGACGTCACTACCTAAAGAGTGACTTCACGTTACGTTCTACGTGAGGGGACCCCCTTCACGTTGGTACGAAAACCCTTCTCGTTGTTGGCGCATGCGCAGTTCGTTTTTTCTTTTTACGTTCCAACGAAAACAGTAGCTACGTAGAAAACAAAAACTCTCTACTGGTGGGAAACCCCTGCCGATTCAAACTGTGCGTTTCGTTTTTTCGTTATATCTCCTACAAAGATTTTTTTTCGTTGGTATTGGAGGCTGCGCAAGTTACTTTTTAGCCATATTATTGAATGGTAGGGAAGAATTCCAAATCTAAAATCAATGCAACCCCCCCCCCCATTATTATTAATATATAATTAATTAATTATAATTAAATTAATAATATATATTGTAACAACACACATGAACATTGTTTTAACAAGACTGTATTGCTTGAGTACTACTTTTCAAGACGAGACAGACCCACATGTTCTCAACGTAGCAACTGGAGTTGCCACATTACCCCCCCCCCCCCCCCCCCCCCATGCGTCGCTGACTTGGTTGGATGGACATGCTAGTCGGTTGGCGTGCAGCAATCGTTTCCGGCGGCCCATTCCGACTTCAAAGAGCACGTCGTTCTTCCTCTTTGTGACGACCCACGGACCTGTCCACTGGGGTTGCAGTTTCGGGCATCTGCCCCGTACCCGCTTTGGGTCGTGAACCCTGACCCAGTCTCCCTCCTTGAAGCTGGGCTTTTTCGAGTAACTTCAACTGCGCATATACCAATGTGGGAATAAGCTCAATGCACTCAAATCGATTAGCTAGAATCGTTCAAAATTTCAAAAAACAACTATTGAATCTGGAGATTAAGATAACCATATCCAATTTAAATGGCTTGAGGGAAGAAATAGGTATTTACATGCAGTGGATTAACTCCCATTTACCACAAGAGATACAAGCTTCGTTCTTTCTCTGATCGGTGCTTTGATACACAAAACATCTCGCTGAATATGAAATTCCACCGACTTCTTGAGGAACAACGAATACCTAGACAACGACGGAATGAGAGCTTCTTAATAAACCTCACTGAGATCGAGGTTCCTGGTGAGATTGAGGATATCTTGGGCCTCAGCCCGTCAGTTAACTTACCATCCACAATCAAGTCCTTACCTGTTCTCGACCTCATTACAGATGTGGAGATGATTGTTGGCGAACTTGGAAATACGAGAAGCAGAATGGCGCTGAGATCTGAAGCATGTACAATCATCAGGAATGGGATTACCCGCTACAAGAACCAACCGGAACTGGAACTATGTAAGTCAGTCAGACTCGCCAGAGGTTTCCTTCGGGATAATCCAGAAATAATTTTAACACGGAGTGACAAAAGTAATGCATCAGTGCTAATGTACCGTGACGAATACAACACTAAAATGGATGATTTACTGAAAGATACCTCTATATATAAAATTGGGCTCTCCAACCCGACGAGCGGGATCCAATACAGATGCAACGCAATGGTCGAAAAGTTGGTTGATTTGATTATCATTCCAGCAAATCGGAAAATGGTATATAAATCCCGAAACGCTGTTGCTCCGAAAATCTATGGTCTCCTAAAATTCCACAAGGAAGGAAATCCACTGAGACCGGTAGTAAGTTGCTTGGACTCGCCGGGTTTAAAATTATCAAAACTAGTTAAGGACTTGCTACAACCACTCAAGACCCTAGGTGACTATGACGTAATTAGCTCCTATGTTTTGCAAGAAGAAATCGTAAAGAAGACCATTCGACCAGATGAGATCATGGTCTCTTTTGATGTCGTATCTCTTTTTACTAACGTTCCACTGGAGCTGGTGTTCTACCTGGTCATGAGACACTGGTCACTTATTGAAGTTACTACTACCATGCCTTTGGAAGTGTTCTTGGACCTTTTTGAACTTACATCTATGAATGGGTACTTCAAATACCAGGATAAATTTGTTAAACAAAAGTCAGGCTGTGCGATGGGTGGTATACTCTCCTCGGATCTGGCAGGGATTGTCCTGATTGATTTGCTGAATTGGGTAATCCCACAACTACCTTTCCAGTTTACATCCGTGAAACGATTCGTTGATGATCTATTTCTGATTTTGCCAACATCAATGGTGGACGAGACATTAGCTCTCTTTAACAGTTACCATCCGAAACTACGATTTACCTGCGAGAAAGAGCATGACTGTAGATTACCGTTTCTTGATGTTTTGATTATTCGAGACCTCTTTGGTGGTTTGACGACTGATTGGTACCGGCAGCCTTGTGCTTCCTACCGCTGCCTGGATTTTCGTACATCTCATGCGTTTGCTATGAAAGTATCATGTGCTAAAGAGCTCCTGACTAGAGTACTCAGGCTTAGCAGCGCCCAATACCACACCGCCAACCGTGAAAAAGTATCCATGATACTACGACGAAATGGATACCCCCGATCCCTTATATCGGGACTTGTCAATGGATGGTCTCCACGTACTGAGTCTTCTTTGGTTGACATTCCAGAAGCGGTCCCACATCGAGCATTTGCGTCGCTGTCATATATTCAAGGTATCTCTCCGAATTTGAAGACATTGCTGGAACGAGAGGTTCAGGATCTCAAGATTGTTTACCAATATAAAAACAGAGTCTCCAGCTTGCATACAAAGTTGAAAGCAAAGGACCCTTTAATGCTTCAATCCAAGGTAATATACCAAATTGACTGTTCCACATGCCCTACCTGTTACGTTGGACAAACGAAGCAATACGTGAAAGACAGGAATCGCCAGCACTCGAATGAATGCAGAACGCAGAGACAGGATTCTGAATGTGCACTAGCTCAGCACGCAAGGGAAAATAACCACGAATTTGAATTTAATGATACTATAATTTTAGATCGGGAACCAGTTCTGGGCAGGAGACTGTTCAAAGAGATGGCGTACATTCACATGACCCCGGCAGCTTGTAATAAACGTACAGACACTTCTGGCTTGAGTTCTGTCTATTCGGGCATTTTGGCAGAAATCTGTAAAATCGGTAATAATGTATAAATTACTCCTACCATTGTTTATTCAAACCGTTACTTGGCACAGTTACTCGTCAACTCGTTCAACTCGTCGTGTTGAAAGTCATAAGTTGACCACAGTATTAATTAGATACATATTTCTGCGTACCAGGATACCTGATCATAGTCAGGGACATTAATATCTGGGTTTATAATAATTTATTTAGAGACCTGTTATATACAAATATTATATGCAAATGTTATATTGTTGTCCTCCATGGGAACGTTATCACATCGATGTTATCACCTAGCTACAGGTTTTTTTTACAACGTGACTTAAGAAATGAAATGAAATTTTTATGACGCCAAATCCACCGCTTGCAATAATTACTAATTACACTAACACTACTCATATGACTAGGTGAGTGAATTTTACGTCTCAATTTATGTAGGTATATATGAAGATATTTGCTAACTTGCACCTAAGCTTTAAACTTAAATATAGCTTGACTGTGATAACTAAGTACTTGACTGTGATACATAATTCTAAGATACTTACCTTTTAAACCAACAAACTTACCGTATTGTGTCCCTGCAGTGTAATGCAGATACTATGGTTCCTACACATCCAATCTGACTTCGATGTAACCATCATCCGATAATTGCTCTCTGAGTAAGTTACTGTGATCATTAAATACATATTAAGTAGATAATGCCGCAATGTGACTGTAAATGTTGTGTTTAGGCCCTGAGGAAGGAAATATATTTTCCGAAAGCTCGGCGAAGGAGTGGAATTTTCGTTGACCCTCACCCTGATCCTGTTGACTACATTTTTCGAGTACCACTTGCTCGAATCCCAACAAACATAGTATTCTATAAAAGGCAGCTATGGTTTTACAACGCTGGCGTCCACGATGCTAAGACAAATATAGGATTCTGCTACGTTTGGATAGAGGGCCAAGGTGGCCGTGGAGCCCAAGAGGTGGGGTCGTCTTTGATAAAACATTTTGAAATCAACCTACCGGATGAAACTGAAACCCTCATTCTTTGGTCTGATTCGTGCGGAGGACAAAATCGAAACGACAGAATGGTTCTTCTCATGAAGTACCTGTTCAAAATGCATCCAAATTTAAAAACCATTAGAATGAAATACTTGGTTCCTGGGCACACATTTCTCCCCAACGACGACGACTTCGGAGACATCGAATGTGCACTTGAGAGACATGAAAGAATATATTCTCCTGCAGACTACATAAAGATTATTAGAGTCCTGCAGGGGAAAGAATAAACTGTCTGTCACTACGATGACAAAAGATCATTTTTTCAGCAGTTCTTCATGATTCTGAAAATTTGATTGAAATCCGATCAAAATTGTAGGAGTTATGGCTGTGGCAAGGAAATTACGTTCGCGCATGCGCTGAACGTACCGCTGATTCAATCGTGATGAAACTGACAGGGTACCATCTAGAGCTATACGCACACAATTCCTAAAAATTTGATTGAAATCCTATCAAAATTGAGAAAGTTATGCCTGTTTCAAGAATTTCACGTTAGGGCATGCGCAGAGCGTACCGCTGATTCAATTTTGATGAAATTCGTATGGGACCTCAAGGAGCCTTATCCGCATAATCCCTCAAAATTTGAGCTAAATTCATTCAAAATTGTGGAAATTATGGCTGTAACAAGGAAATGGACAGACCGTCAGACCCACAGACCGACAGACACGGAACCAAATTTGTTCAGTAGGCTATGAAACGCAAAATGCGAGTGAAAATTTTGAATTTGGACAACAAAAATTTTTTTTCTCCCGAAAGTGAACACAAGGCTTCCGCTGCTTCGCAGACTCGGAAGCAATAAAAGAAGTAAATTGATGGTCTCAAAAGAAAAAAGGTTTTATTCGACCAAATAAAACCCCTTGTCGAAATGGGTAAGGGCAAAATAATGAGAAAAATAATAAATTAGTTAAGAAAAAGAATTGGAATAATCTCACCAAACTCCACCACGTGTGATTACCCTAGGCGTAGGCCAAAAGGAGGGTTGAGCCAGGACGTTGGTCAGCAGGCCGTCACAAGGAGGTGTCGTGAGAAAGGAAAAGATTTAGGCGAAAACTTGAATATACAAGAACTAACTAACTGCCAGAAAAATCTGGTTTAATTATGTTCCCCCTCGCTTGACTACCCCTCTCAGAGAGCGGGGTAAAACACCGATGGTTACCTAATTGTTCATCAATTTGCCCTACATAAATTCCTCCGTTCTCCATCCCATGTCTATATTGGGAGAGGGGTTTTCTAGTGGAAAAGGCGGCACGTGCACATGCAATCATGATTGCATACCGGGTTAGGCCCGCCTGTTTCCGATTCCCGCAAACTTGGGCATATCGCCAACATAATTATACCTATATAATATATAATATATAGTTATATACCTATATAATATTATGTTATGCAAATATGCCCTGAGCCGAGCCCTAGTTATGAATAAAAACATTCTGATACATAGGTGCGAAGGAAGTTGCTATTTCTATGTAACAAAATAACATTCTAGACCGACTCGAACGAAACGAAACGAAACAAGGGTATTTCACCCTGAATTTTCGTCCGACTGGCTGCTGCCGTCGTCAGCCGTCCTCTCAAGGAGGATCGGAACTTGTCTGACGATTGCGCTCATGGCTCCCTATTGCCTCGTCCCCCTGGGTTGGGAGGAGTTCGCCGTCCGATTGAACGCAGAAAACACTTGTATCGGTGACCCCGCTCTTCACGTGGTCACCCATCCAAGCCCGACTCAGGAAGAGTCCAGCCGTGAGGGTTTTGAAGGGTTTGGGTCAGTCAGAGTGAGGTGTTGTTTTCAGGTAATTTTGGACGAAGAATCGATTAATGGGGCTACAAGAACCATCCGAGTTCACCGTGGGGACAAATGGGAGGTTTGCACCTTTTTGAAACCCTTGAGTAAAAATTTGCAGCGTTTCGGTGCTAGTGCCATCCACAGTCTCTGTACTCCGTAAGTTGGTCAGTACATTTGGATTATGTCCCCTCCACTCCACAACAACTCTTCTCCTCCACCGCACGTTACCCACCAAAAACGCTGCAAATTTTACACAAGGGTTTATTATTCTTTGATATAGGTTACTAAGTAACATAGTAAAATTTGCAGCCTTTTTGGTGGGTAACGTGCGGTGGAGGAGAAGACTTGCACAGACATTTAATTCTGTCAATGAAAAAAAATTTTTAGATTCTTATATTTCAAAAAAAAAAAAAAAAAAATTGGGGGGGGGGATTTTCTTTCTTCAAAAATGTGTTTCTTCAAAAATTCTTTATTTTTTACTCGAAAAATATTTAACCTCCTGGGATCCATAAAAAATCCCATTTTTAGCCCTATGAAAACCCTATAGATCGCCACAGTGAAATCGGATCGTTCCGGGACCCCCAAAAATGGATTCTACGTCCAAAAATGCTTCGAAAACGACACCTGACTCGATCCCATCGCTAAAAGCCTTCAGAAAACCCCTCCTGTAGCCCCATTTTAGCCCCATAGCGCCCCACGGGTTTGGGCGATCGGACTGAAAACCTTGCGGGCACAACTAGATGGTAAACCAAGTATTTTGTCAAAATTTCAGATTTTTAAAAAAAATTCCTACTGCCCAAAACGGCCCGGACGGCGGACGGCGTAAGGACATTTCGGATTTTGAATGTAGACCTCTTGAAACGGATAATGTCAAATTTTGAGGCCGATCGGAGTCGTCGACCCCCGTCGCGAAAACATAGGTGTATTATTCCAAGAATAATAAGCCAAAAGGGAGCGAAACTTTTCGGTCACGTCATTTACATACCCCCCCCCCCCCCCCCCCACTACTACCCTTTAGAGAAAATTCAAGCGAAATGTAAATGCCTCCCGGAAATTTCGTCATAGTGAGCTGCAGCTCACTTCCAAACTGCATAATTTACAAGATTCTGCTTCTTCTCTTTTTTTATGGGTGTGGGGGGGGGGGGGGGGGGGATTCGCTGAAGTGATTCGTCGTTGAGACAGGAAACTGTTAAATGAAGGGATTTTTTCAAACTGTCTCGCGAATGATGTTTGTGAAGTAGGTATGCTGCTTTTGGACGGCCCACAAGTTGGTTATTCTTGGGCAGGTGACTTGTGAAACTCGAAGGGACGCTCTACAACTTTAAAGTTGTATAATTGAATAATTATTCTGATAGTACTTTTGACAATTACGCATCGTTTGGAGCGAACAACTGAATTCGCCTTTCAGACGAAAATTTCCCGATTCTTGTTGCCTGAGGCCTCAGACAAGTTCACCAAACACAATAAGAAACTCTTTATCTTTCCGAGCAAAAATACTTATCCTGGGTGTTTGAACCTTCACTCAACAACAAGGAGCCCATTGTCATCTTCTGCCAATCTAATCCTGTCCAGATGTCATGCGATAATCATTGCCTTAGGGACGTTTAATGTCTTGTAGGTCGATTGCTGTCTCGATTTCTATCGGAAAACAAAACCTTTTCTTGCACCAGTTCGCGCCAGTCTGCTCTGCAACAAACAACAGTTACCTACTGCTTCACTGCTCACTGCTCTCTCAGGTACCGTATATTTTTTACTTTAAAATTTAACCTCCGGAAAATAAGTATTTTCCTAAAAATAAAGCTCAGGGAGATACTGGGGATGAATTCAAGTATATACTAAAAATAAAGTTGATCAAGTTGACCGTTGATGAACTCGAAATATGCCAAGTGGTTTTTGGCGCCACGTGGTGAGTTAGGCAAAGGTTCTTCAGGTGTCTCGCGTGATTTTTATTCGCGATTTTCAAGACCTCGTCCGAAGAAGGAAACGCATTTTCCTTGTCTCATAAATTTTATTTAACCTAAAGTTTTCCTCGACGGTTCAGAGGCGCCTAGTTTTGTGCTTCAGCTCTCGGTATCACGTTTGAATCAATAGCGTCCTCACGGAAGCCGTAAATTTCTCTTTCTCCACTTCCAAAATCTCATAGGTATAGCTTGTTTTTCTCAGCCACCTTACTTTTAATTTACCGAGACTAATTTTCTCGAAGCGTGGCTTTTATCCTCCATTTATATGCACTGTGATTTATTATACTTTTTAATTTTAAAGTCCCTTTGTTGGACGGTAGGGGAATCGTTCTTGGGGCAAATGATGCTCTGAACTACTTACTGCTCATGCTCAAATGTTAAAAAAAAATTGCTTCGAAAAAAAAAAAAAAAAAAAATCAAGTTTCGTTTTTCCTAAGAGATTGTAGAAATGCTTGATTTTCGCATTGCGATCGTCTGCTTAACTCGATTTCGTAGTTTCTTTAAAATATTTCGATTCTCATTAGTTTAATTTTTATTTTTTTAATTTCCTGTACATTTTAAAATGAGATAATTATCTCTTTCCGTCATCAAGAGTCTTATATCATCAGTGAGCCAAAGGCAAGCCGATTTTTTCTCTCTAATTTTTACCATCGGGCAATGCTTGTCATAGAGTTGAAGTAGTATTCCATTTTATTCCTTTAGTCCACCTAATATGATATCCACTTAGTCAGACAAAATTTCAAGTGCCATAAACAAGTCAGACGACCACATTTTAAATTTTAAGAAAAAATTACCTCATAAGAGGGATGCAAAAATTTGACGTGATTCAATGGGCCTCGGCACCCTGAACTAGAATTCACCTCGTCAGACAAAATTGCTGGTGCTGTTAAAAAGTCAGACGGCTATTTAAATTTGAAATTTTGAACGAAACCTACCTGATAAGAGGAATAAAAATTTGAAACACCATTATACTCCTCTATTCCACCTAAGATGATTTCCACTTAGTCAGACAAAATTTCAAGTGCCATAAACAAGTCAGACAACCAAATTTTAAATGTTACGGAACAATTAGGTACCTCATGAATGTTTGCAGCTTTCATTTCATCACCACCATCGTACTCCATTGACTTGAGAATTGATTTTTGGTATACACTTCCAATACAGCACGATGGTGGTGATGAAATGAAAAATGATAATACATATAATTTACTTCATTTATTCATTTGGTTTTTATTTATCTATTTATTCCAAGTTTTTTGTTCTATGCTTTAGGGATATAGGAATGAACGAGAAAAAGTTTACAGCGTTATTAACAACAAAACGAATTATTATTATTATACATTATTAAGGTGCAGGCCATTGTTTCCATTGTTTAGGTATTTCAATTTTCCCTTGAATAACTACTCTTTCTCCTCGTCTTCATCAGTATCGCTGTCGCTGTCATCCAATATTTGGTCCAAATTCACGTTTTAGCTTCTGAACATTCATTTATACGATCCAAACGAACTTACTTTGTTACCTTACTTTGTTTAAAATTCGTTTGGTCCGTATAAATGAATGTTTAGAAGCTAAAACGTGAATTTTTCCGTAAACTATTACATGTTGAGAAATTTGATGTACCTATTGTGAAGTACGAAACAAATTTATAACAAAGTAAGAAACGCCCAATCTGACACCGCTCGAAGAGCGGAAGCACGTTTCTCAGAACGTTTTCGGTTGTAGCTCAGAAACTATTGGTCCGATTCCGAATTTATTTTTTTCTCCTGAAACCTGATTAAATTCTCCATTGCAGCTATTCCGTGTGAAATTTTGATTTGAGCTTTGATAAGGGAGGGAAAGAAGCAATTTTTCTGAAAAACGTGGTCGAAGATGGGTCAAATGTCTTGTTTCCACACTTTCCGACGAATACTAATGGCACTTTTGTTGTTTCAATAGACATGCAATGTGCCGTTACTTATATAAAATTTAATCAGCTTTGTGATTAAAAAAAATAAAAGTAAGATCGGACCAACCGTTCCCGCGTTATAGGCAAAAATGTGCAAAGGAACACGGTTTGTTCGAAATTTGCCACTTCTTTGCCGTGCCCGCCCCTCCCTTATCAAAGCTCAATTCAAAATTTCACACGGAATAGCTGCGATGGAGAATTTAATCAGCTTTCACGAGAAAAAAATTAATTTGGAATCGGGCCAACAGTTCCTGAGCTACAAACGAAAACGTTCTGAAAAACGTGCTTCCGCTCTTCGCGCGGTGTCAGATTGGGCGTTTCTTACTTTGTTCTAAATTCGTTTCGTACGTACTATCATACCTACGGGCATCACTCTGGTCTTAAAATGAAGGTAATAATATTTACTACTTTCTTTTCGATTTTTTTTTTTTTTTTTTTTTTTTTTTTTTTGTAGGATTAGTACTTTGGCCAATAAATCGCTCCGAAATAGACAAAAGTTAAACTTCTTACTTTTTGGAAAAAATAGCTCGTCTTTTAGGGGCTGTATCTGGGAAACTACTAAAGCTACAGAGCTCCGGCACGACTCAAATTGTACGAATTGTATGTACTTTAAAAGTGATCAGGGTACAGATCTTCGTCAGAAGCATTCTTCGGTGCTTTTTGGGCGAAAAACTGAAAATAATGCAAACATTTCGTGGTTTTTCGGCAGTATCTCCTGATGATGAACTTTACGAGAGTTGCAAATCTAGATTTATACTATCTAGGTGAGCCGTGTCACGTCCGTAAACATAAATAAATAGGCACCAAGGGTTAGAGGTGAAGGCAGATAATGTCTTCCCCTCCTCTTTGTTTTCCACGGCTCCTTTGGATGAACCTTGCAGTAACTATTATAGTGGTGCAACTCCAGTGCGAGTGAATCGTCTTAAATCAGCCCGATATTTTTTTCCTTGTGCGCCCTAGTTTCAAATTATACCGGTTCCCGATCTAACAAGTTCCGTGCATCAAACTTCATCATTTTGCCCCAGCAGAAAATTGAAGTGCCATTTTCATTAGTGGGGGGTTTCAGCCAAATGGTCTTTATTTTGAGAGGTCACCAATTAATTTTTCCCCTCCTTTGGTTAGGTAGGGCTGCTTGGTCCGAATAAATTTTAATATTTCGGAAAACGCTATCTCCCGTTCTTAATCCCCGCAGAACCCCACGGTTTAGGATCTCCGGGAATTTTAATTGTGTCCAGGTTTATCCGCTAAGGGCGAATAATCTGACAGCCGTAACAGCATATAAAAAAATTAGGTTTACCACAATTAAGGTAGGTTCAATGTTTTATATGACTGGCCTAATAGCTTCACTTCTCCCAAAACCCACTTACGACAGTTTTCGGTTATTCGTCATTATCTCAGAAGCTAATGAAGGTAAAGACCTCCGGCTGGTCCCAAATTAAAGATAATTAAATTTACTTACTAAAACTTCATCTCCTATGACGTTTTGTTAGGATGCATATTTCAGGCTATATTTAACAAACAATAACACGTTTTCGTAAAATTTGCACATTTTGGAAAAAATTGCCATTTTTCAACAACCTGTACTTATCTCGGAAACTATTCACTGTAGAGAGCTGCGGTTGGTCTCAAATCGTAGCAAATATTGTCTAGTTTAAGAATGAATATAGTGCCTTTGGTCGTAAAATGCTTCCTTCACTGACTTTTTCAGCAAAATGTGAAACATGGCCGAAAAAATCTTGATTTTTCGCTAACCCCCAAGCCGGCACAAGGTTTTTTAATTGATAACTTGCTCAAAGACTACTCTCATGGGTCCTAACAACATACCAAAAATTCAAAACTACCCCACCTTCTTCCAGCACCGATGTACATGTACTACTGTACTATGTATAGTGGCTGGACTACCCCTCCGCCAATTTGAATAGCCGTCTGACTTTTTAACAGCACCAGCAATTTTGTCTGACGAGGTGAATTCTAGTTCAGGGAGCCGAAGCCCATTGAATCACGTCACATTTTTGCATCCCTCTTATGAGGTAATTTCCCTTGAAATTTAAAATTTGGTCGTCTGACTTGTTTATGGCACTTGAAATTTTGTCTGACTAAGTGGATATCATCTTAGGTGGACTAAAGGTGTTACCGCCCCACTCAAGTTTTAAGACAAATTTGCCCTAGTCTTTAATGGGGTTAAATTAATAATCAATCAGTGAGTGCAGTGCGTGAAAAATTGAACTTCACCGCGAGAAAACCATCCCTGCCTCCTTCCTAAATCCCTTTTAATTTTCCCTCCTTGGGACCGCTACCGCTGTCTGTTGGCTATCAGCGGAGTAACATCCATCTCGAAGTAAATTCTTCAGTCCGTACACAGCATCCAACGAGCAAGATCTCGTCCACGGCTCCGTGAGGAGACACCGCATCCCGCGTCCTCACGTAAATCAACCCGATTTACACCCAAATCGGCCCGAGTCCGCCGAGGAAAATCACTCAGTGAAAGTCGCGGTCTCCGTGGGGTTCAGCCAACCCCCACGTAAATCAACTCCATCGACATGATACCGTCGAATCAATTTCCATCCTCGGATCCGCCGATTTCCACACATTGGATCGGCACCAACAATCGTGCGAGATTTCGCCGTACCTCAAATTTCGTCATGGACCTGACGAACGCCAGAACCACCGCCATACCCAACAAGGTTGGTTCATTTAGCGCTAATCCCAAAATCCTAAATTCCTTCCAAATTCCTCAACATTTTCTTAGAGGACCTTCAATCAACTTGACTTCTCTGCAAAGTTTACCGTCTGCACAGCGGTCTCAAGAGACATTTTTAGCTCAGGTTGATTTCAATTAATTAAGGGTAATTTTAAACCCATATAAATTTTGGCCCCCTTTTGGGGCATGTAACCCTTTACCCAATGTACGTTAGAATTACGGCGAGTACATTCGGTATTTTCTAACCCATTTTATCAATTTGCTTGGTTGGGGAGAAGGTTCTGCTTAGGAATTAATTTTCTTTATTAATTCACAGTTTTCCCAGCCATTGGTTCCCAAATACCGTTAAATTTTGGTGGTAGCAGAGTTTTCCAAATTTATCTAGTCCCCTAACCCATCTTTCATAATTCATAAAGTTCCCAACAAAAATTCAACCCAGCTCGAAATATTCTAGAGTTCAATTTTTAATGAATCTCTAAATATAGGCGCGCAACATTTTGGTAGCAGCAGCGTGGTTCGATTCTTAATTAAAATTAACCAAAATTGTACCAAATTTGGTTCCAGTCTGCATTTATTTCAATGCCTCTGATTTTATTTCTCCGTGATTTACATTTTTCTCCCGGGTCGTTGGTGGCCCGAGGAGGTTCCCCTTCCCTTGGTCGGTGGGAGGCAATTCAAGGTCGCTACCACCCCTCCCCCCTCAACTCCAGTTCTCTTTAGAACGCCTTTTCTTGACTTCGTCAACGGCATCCCATGGTAGATCCGTCTGACGTCACGCTCCAACCTTCACTGGAGCGCACCTACCCTTGTTTTGTCACCTCTGAGGTCCCAACACCAGCTGCTGGTCCCCTTAGCGGGCCCGCTGACCAGGATGGTACGCCATCTGCCTTCTTTAAACGTTTTGATCCTTCTCCTCACCAAGCAGTAATTTAGGAAAAATTTTCACCACAACTTGTTGCATTTTTCAAGTTGTATTTTTCGAAATAATATTTTGTAATATTATGTCATTTAATTGCTGCATGTTAGCATTTTCTCTCAACATAGAAATTTATGTTGGTACCTAATCAATTTTGGTTTATTATTCTTGGAATAATACACCTATGACATAGGTCCTATGTTTTCGCGACGCGGGTCGACGACTCCGATCGGGCTCAAAATTTGACATTATCCGTTTCAAGAGGTCTACATTCTAAATCCGAAATGTCCGTCCGCCGTCCAGGCCGTTTTGGGCAGTAGGAATTTTTTTAAAAATCTGAAATTTTGACAAAATACTTGGTTTACCATCTAGTTGTGCCCGCAAGGTTTTCAGTCCGATCGCCCAAACCCGTGGGACGCTATGGGGCTATAATGGGGCTACGGGAGGGGTGTTTTGAAGGCTTTTAGCTATGGGATCGAGTTAGGTGTCGTTTTCGAAGTATTTTTGGACGTAGAATCCATTTTTTGGGGTCCCGGAACGATCCGATTTCACTGGGACGATCTTTAGGGCTTTCATGGGGCTAAAAATGGGATTTTTGAAGGATCCCAGGATGTTAAATATTTTTCGAGTAAATAATAAAGAATTTTTGAAAAAAAAAAAAATAAATAAAAATTTTTTTTTTTAGATTAAAACCCCAAAAATTTTTTTTTTAAATTTTTTCATTGACAGAATTAAATTTCTGCACAAGTAACGTATATCAAAGAATAATAAACCCTTGTGTAAAATTTGCAGCGTTTTTTTTCTCTCTCTAACAGGGGAAAGGGCTCTCACTGGTTATTGAATCCTACAATTTTGATCGGATTTCAATCAAATTTTCAGGAATTGTGTGGGTATAGCCCTAGACGGTTCCCTATCAGTTTCATCGCGATTGAATCAGTGGTACTCCCTGCGCATGCGCGAACGTAATTTATATATAATATATAGATATTATCTATATTCATGAAAATCTCGAGAAATTCAAAAATGATGTACGTTCTGAGATAGGTTGAGCGCCCTAAAGGATTTTTTCCGTTTTCCCCTCCTTCATCCCCCTCTCCTTCCCTGAAGAAGGGAAGGAGTGGGGATTTCAGCCAATATTGATCCAATTTTGATGAAATTTTCAGGGATTACGCGGGTTGTGCCGTAGATGATTACCCAGGCTTTGGGTAAAAAATTGAATCAGCGGTATGCTCTGCGCATGCGCTAACGTGAAATTCTTGAAACAGGCATGACTTTCACAATTTTGATCGGATTTCAATCAAATTTTCAGGAATTGTGTGGGTATAGCTCTAGATGGTACCCTATCAGTTTCATTAAGATTGAATCAGGGGTACGCTCAGCGCATTTTATAATGGTGTCACTTTGATTGTAACGAGGAAGCTGCTGTGCCATCTCCTTGGCAGTGTATTTTTATCTTTTGGGCTATCCTCATTAAATTTGTTAATGGGAACCCCCACTACTTCTGGGCCGGATGGTCGGCTCCCTTCCCCTCCTCTATCTCTTTCGGGCTACCCCAAAAAACCTTTTGGGAAACCCCGACTTCTTTTCCTGGCCGGTTGGTCGGCTCCCCTCCCTCCCCTCCTCTTTATCTTTTGGACTATCCCCATTAAATTTGTTAATGGGAACCCCCACTAATTCTGGGCCGGTTGGTCGGCTCCCATCTCATTCTTTTGGGCTTATACCCAACTTTGCTCTCAGCCTCATTTCGGCGTAAATCCGAGAGCTCAAAGGTCCTAATTAGGATCGCTTCCCCTCCAAGGTTGTCAGATTTGGACCTTGGATGATTTAAAATCTTACCTAGTTGATCTGCTGATCAACATCCCATCATTTCTCCATTAAACTCAATCAACCTCATTAAATTCAAATTTTGAACCCCGAACCGCATTTTTTTGGTTCTCTTTGACCTAAAACAATTAAACCTCAAAAACGGTCCAACCTCCCTTTTTTTGTACAGGAAAACTAATTTGCCTTCATTTTCTTGGCGCCCCTGTCCCTTGAATCACACCAAGTTGGACGCTTCACATCGAGGTAGTAATTAAACCTCAAACCCTGTCAAACCTCCTTTTTTTGTAAAGAAAAAATAATTTGTCTTCATTCCTTTGGCCTATCATTGAGTCCCCGTTGGGTATGTTTAACTCACGGGGCCTCAAGAAACAACAACGTCTCCATTTAGTTCACGAGCTTTATGACCGCTCATGACAGATTAAAAGACGCTGATTCAGCCTCTGACGGCTCTCAACCGTCCGCCAGCCTCTATGAGGCGTTAATTCATTTTCTCGACCCACTGTAAACCTACAAAATTTCTTGTATGTGAGCCTTCATGGCTAATAGGGAATTAAAACCCTAAATGTTAAATTCTCAATGTCTCTGGTGATCCCCGGAGTAATTTTCCGGCTCTTTCACATTGACAAAATTTTGTCTAAAATGCATTGAACGTTATCACGACCTGATTAATTCAGAGTTCACCCCTTTCAACCCATCTTGCAGGAATCCTTTGGGATTACACCCAAACCATTTTTTTTTTCGTTAAAATTTTACTAACTTTCAATGCAACAAAGTAACATTGTTCAAGTTTCATAAAACCAACCACAGAGGGTCCTTTTGTCCATCGCCTACTCACATTAGTGACAGGCATTCTTACCATTACCAATTTATTGTGCTCCAAAGGAGCTCCTGTAATCTCATCCAATTGCAAAACAAAACTTTAACCAAACCCATAATTTTAATTTTTCAACTTGGCGCTCGTTTAGCTTGCCACTCCCCTGCGTTGGGATTTCGTTCATTTTGTCCACGACTGCTTAAGGGGGAACCGGAGTGGGGTTTGGTGAGATTTGCAGATAAGAGATGGCGCCCCAGTCGCCCCGAATTAAACCCAATTTTCGCTCAAAAGTAGTTCCAAATTAGCTGAGCAACCAAACAATATTTTTTGAAACGGGCAACGGGAATCTCTTTACTATACTTATCAAAAAGAGGCCAACGTGCAACATTTTCGAAATTGCTTCTATTTAAATAAATATTTAATTTTGAGTTTTAGCCAATTTTTGAATTTAGCTCATTATGAGGTGGAGGAAGAAATTCAGCTTATACCACCCTGAAGAACATCAAGAAATGAACATTATTCGCCGAAACTAATCATTTCATCAAAAAACGCGATCGGAATCCGGTTTCCAGAATTATGCTATGGGGTGATGAGCGGAGTGAGTTGAAACCGTGAAGCAAGAACTGGTGACTCATCTCACCCCCCCCCCCCCTTCCCACACCTCAATCACCCCACTTACTCAAACCAACAAACACCAGGATGCCCTTTGTACCTGCGGCAAGTTTTTTATTTTTACATACTTTCTTTGATTCCTCTCTCACGCCAGGTGTTTCAGCTTGAGCCTATCAGAGGATTTGACGCAGATAGCAATCGAAATTTTTAGGCTACGCTAAATTTTTGGTTTTCTATTTTCACGGCTACAGATATATTATATTAGGTGGATGATATCTTCTTTGTATGTAGTTGAATATTATTTTGAAAGGAAAAAATACAAAACTTTGAATTTTACCCAACATAATATCATAATATGATATTATGTACATGTATATACAATAGTATATTGTAATAAAAAGCTAAACCATAATATTATTATGGTTTAGCTTTTTATTACAAGATACTATTGTATAATAAGACTTATTATAAACTTGGTGTATAATAATTGAAATAATACTTACTAATAATAATTGTTTTACAGTAATTGTGCCTAATCTATAATCTAAATTCTAAATGTCCGTCGGCCGTACGCCGTCCACCGTCCAGGCCGTTTTGGGCAGTAGGAAATTTTTAAAAATCTGATATTTCGACAAAATACTCGGTTTACCATCTAGTAACTAGACAACTGTTGTGCCCGCAAGGTTTTCAGCCCGATCGCTCAACCCCGTGCGTCGCTATGGGGCTATGGCAGCCTGTTTTTGAAGGCTTTTAACTATGGGATCGAGTTAGGTGTCGTTTTCGAAGTATTTTTGGACGTAGAATTCATTTTCGGGGTCCCGGAACGATCCGATTTCACTGTGGCGATCTATAGGGCTTTCATGGGTCTAAAAATGGGTTTTTTGAAGGATCCCAGGTGATTCAATATTTTTCAAGCAAAAAATAGAGAATTTTTGGAAAAGAAAATTTTTTCTTTAATCCAAAAAAAGTTTTTTCCAAAATTTGTTCCATTGGCACAGAAATAATTTTTGCACAAGTATTTCAAAGAATAATAAACGCTTATGTAAAATTTGCAGCGTTTTCACTATGCGTTCTGCGTAATTCACTATCATAAACGCTGCAAATTTTACATTAGGGTTTATTATTCTTTGATTTAGGTTACTTGTGAAGAAATTTAATTCTGTATCAAAACGAATTCATTTCACAAATTTTGGTTCTTTACTTGGAAAATATTTACTATAAAACATTTGACCTGGGATCATTCAAAAATCCCATTTGTAGCCCCATGAAAGCCCTATAGATCGCCACAGTGAAATCGGATCGTTCCGGGACCCCCCAAAAAAAGTATTCTACGACCAAAAATACTTAGAAACGACACCTAACTCGATCCCAAAGCCAAAAGCCTACATAACAACCCTCAAGTAGTCCCATTTGAGCCCCATAGCGCCCCACGGGTTTGGGCGATCGGGCTGAAAACCTGCGCGCACAACTAGATGGTAAACCAAGTACCTATTTTGTCAAAATTTCAGATTTAAAAAAAATTTCTACTCCCCAAAACGGCCCGGACGGCGGACGGAAATTTCGGTTTTGGAATCTAGACCTCTTGAAACGGATAATGTCAAATTTTGAGGCCGATCGGAGTCGTCTACCTCCGTCGCAAAAACATAGGTGTAATATTCCAAGAATAATGAACCAAAAGTGAACGAGCATTAAATTTCCTATAAAATGCATTAGTCAATTTTGATAGAGATCCACGCTGAAAATGTCTGAGGGACTTTATCATTGATTTGGACTTCAACAAAATTTGATACCCTCCCCGAAATTGATAAGTTACTTAGGTATAAGTTTACTTTATAAGTAACTGTTACTTTATTCGTTTTCTATAGTTGCAATTTTCGAAATTCCAGATTAGTTCCAAGTCTCTTTCTATCTTTTTTCTTCTTTTCATATGTTATTTATATTTTTTTATTTATTTTATTATTATTATTATTATTCGGTGTGGGGTATTGTTGACCGTCAAATAGATAGTTATAAGGGTTGTTGAGGGTCGGTCAATGAAGTGGATGTAACTGATTCGCCAACGTTTCCGACAATTTATTTGTCCATCATCAGGGCACTGTGGGTACAAAGAAAAACCAACCACAAATCAGACTTAGGGCCCACGTAACTTAATATGGAGTGTGCAATTTTTAATTATTGCTAGAAGATAATTAATAATAATAATTGTAAAGACTTACATATTGGCTGGAGCAATTCAAATGGAAGCACTCAAGAGTGTGTTGTGTCCAATAGTCGGATAGGTGAAAATCCTAAAGCTTAATGGGAATAGGTACGTTGGAAAGTTTCGATAGCAAAGTGGCCTGCAATCTCAGAGAAGGGGAAGACAACGACTCAAAGTGTAATCCATTTTTCTAGGTCCCACAGCCGTCCACAAAATTTACTAGAGAATTAAAAAAAAAAAAAAACTAATTAAAATGCTTTTTTAAGTTGATATCGAATTAATTTTTGAATAATTTATATCTAACAATAATAAACCCTTGTGTAAAATTTGTGCAAATTTTACAAAAACAAATGAGGGTGTGTGTGTGTGTGTTTGAAGAATTTATATCAAACAATAATAAAACCTTGTGTAAAATTTGTGCAAATTTAAAAAACGCTGCACAGCATTTTTTAAATTCCTATCATTAAACTCCGTAGGTACCTATAAGAATAATTATTATTCTTAAATTAAGAATAAGAATAATAATTATTCTTAAATAATTAATAATTGGAGGTTCTAAGTATTAGAATTATTATAATACTAAGTATTATTCTATTAATTGGAGGTTCTAAGTCTTAGAACCTCCAATTAATAGAATAGAATTATTCCAATACCCACGAAGATCCATCTGCCTTCTATGCCGAAAACTAGGTAGGTACATGCTAGTAAGTATGTAGGTACTCAATTACTTATTGACAATCAAAAATGTTTACTGAAATTTCAGCAAGATTGGCTTTGAATCAATCCGGTTATTTTGCTGTCCATTCATTACGTATACGTAATGTATATATTTGTATACAATGTACGTCGTACACGTATGTTCGTTCCGTATGTTTAGCTCCTTTTAATGGTGAAAAACTGACTGAATGAAACAGTTTTGTGAGTAACAATGCTGCGTAAGATTTTTGATGTTGATTCTTATTGGGGCTGAACCAGTGTACATTTTGGGGGGCAGAAACGCTTCACAAACCCTCCACCATTTCGGCTCCACCTCCCCAGCTCTGGGCTGAATCAGTGTACAGTTTGGAAGCAAAAGCGCACTCCAAACCATTAACGATTTCGACCCCGCGTTGGGGCTCAAACGGTGTATAGATTGGAAATACGCGATCCGGACGGAGGACCCGGAAAAGGGGAAGGGCTTGTAGGCCGTTAATCAGGGATAACCTGCGAAGAGGGAGGAGAACTTTGGGCGTTTCAGAGTCATCTTTAGGCCCTTAGCGCGTGTCAGGAGCACCTTATTCGTAGACTGTATTTCGCCAACCAGTGTGGCCAAGTTGGGGGTTTTCTCCCCAAATTTGGGGTTTTTTTCCATCAGAGGGAGAATTTGGGGGTGAAGTTTTTTGGGTTTTTTTTTGGTTGGGGGGGGTTTACGGATGAGTCAGGGGAATTCGGGGGAAAATGAAAAACGCTGCAAATTTTACACAAGGGTTTATTATTCTGTGATATAGGTTACTTGTACAGAAATTGAATTCTGTCAATGAAAAAAATTTAAAAATTTTTTTTTGGATTTTTATATTTCAAAAAAAATTTTTTTGGGGGGATTTTTTTTTCAAAAATGTTTTTTTCAAAAATTATGTATTTTTTACTCGAAAAACATTTAACCTCCTGGGATTCTTCAAAAATCCCATTTTTAGCCCCATGAAAGCCCTGTAGATCGCCACAGTTAAATCGGATCGTTCCGGGACCCCCAAAAATGGATTCTACGTCCAAAAATACTTCGAAAACGACACCTAACTCGATCACATAGCTAAAAGCCTTTAAAAAAAAAACCTCCCGTAGCCTCATTTTAGCCCCATAGCGCCCCACGGGTTTGGGCGATCGGATTGAAAACCTTGCGGGCACAACTAGATGGTAAACCAAGTATTTTGTAAAAATTTCAGATTTTAAAAAAATTTCCTACTGCAAACTGGCCTGGACGGCGGACGGACATTTCGAATTTAGGATGTAGACCTCTTGAAACGGATAATGTCAAATTTTGAGGCCGATCGGAGTCGTCGACCCCCATCGCGAAAACGTAGTTGTATTATTCCAAGTAAACCAAAAGCTTGGACATCGCTTGGTAACCGGATAACCACGTTTTTCAGAACCTTTTTCGGCTGTAGCTCAGAAACTATTCGCCCGATTCCAAATTTCTTTTTTTCTCGTGAAAGCTGATTGAATTTCCTATCGCAGCTATTCTGTGAGAAAATTTGATTTGAGCTGAAATAAGAGAGGGGCAGTCATGGCAAAGCAATTGCAAATTTTGGCAAAAACGATTACTAATTTCTAACAGAAATGTACCTACCGTTGCCGCACGGAGCACTGATGGCCACGGATTCACTGAAACATTGAAATTTGTGGATCGACCTTTAAACCGTATAATAATTAACCTATTACTCCAGGAGCTGCGACCCAAAATCGTTGAGCAGGATGAAAAAATGGAATGATTTGTGATGATAGTTTTTTCTTAGAATGTCTTGGCTGAAAATTTGAAAAGCGGATACCTAGTGGGGGCCTTAAAAAATGCCTGTCGGTCTCAAATTTTGAAAATGTATCCTATTGGATGACACATGGGGTCCACACTCGAAGTTAGTAGGTGCGTGTTCCGAAGAAAAGAAATGAGGACCCGTCTCCCTTACCCTGGCGAGAAGAATTTGAATTTGTTGGTACCCGTTCGCCCAACCCGCCGTTTCCGGCGGTAGGTAGATAGTTAGGGGTGGAAAAATGAAAAATTGATATTCTTGAATGGTGAGAAGGTTGCTCCATTTCATGAGCCCTCTTTTGGTAGGTATCGTGTTTTTAAAGGTTTTGATTAGAGTCGGTGGCCTGTCATTTTTCAAGTAATTGTGGTCCACAGACTTATTCACTCAGATAACAAATCTGTGCAAACACTCAGTAACCATAGTCATCCGCATTTTATGGCAGTGTGCCTCCAGTTCCCTTGAAGCCAAAGTTCAGAGAAGAATATTTGTGAATGTTTACCATCAGGCGACATTTCTTTCTCGGCAGTGGCCTGTTTGCTAGCCCCCCCCCCCCCCCCCATGTTTATTCCGTCGGCCCGGTTTATTCATGATTGTTCCTAAGCAGCCTCTATCGAACAAAGTCTTGTCATTTTTGTCACCTCAGGTCCTGAGGCTCAGGACCACTGGGGTTGGAACGTAGTACAACTTGGTTAGTCCATGGCTTCAGTATCACATTGAACTCTCAGTTGTGAGTGTTGAGGTAGATTGAAGTTTTTGCTTGCCACTGCTGTGAACTGGAAAAAATGTATTATAGTGTAGTACAGAACAGATGTCAGCTATGGTTTACTCTGAAATTCACTTCTACTCATGTCGACTCAATATTGTACTTAGGATTGAGTATCATTTGCATTACATGTAGTGCAAATGATTCGGCCAGTTTGAAGCAAACTGAAACTAAACTTGTCCTCTTTCGAAACCAAAACCTGTCACTCTCCACTCAGTTAATAAAAGATTCACTTCTGTAGTAAAATAGGCACTTCTATAGGCAAAAACTACCAAAAAAATATGGCAGGTGGAAAACTGGTGGGGTGCCAAGTCGCCATCAGCTGAGTCTCTTGTTTCCATTTAAAATGATCTCGGTTGGTATAATAATTATTGAATACATTTTCCAGTTGACGGCCATACCAGCCTCCACGGTCAGCAAGCAACTGCCGTTAAAAATGCCACTCTCACCGATCCAAGAGGTGAGTATTCGAATTTCATGACTGTAGGGAAGGAAATGCGGGCTATTCCATTGCGCGATAAAAACAATTATTGTTTTTATCGCGCTATGGAATAGCCCGTATTATACCTCCCTATTCCAATTTTTAAAGTTACGGGGTTTCGAAAAATTAAACCCTCGGGGGTCAAACCTTTATAACTGAAAATAATTAGTTCATTCTTCAGGTTCTGCTCTGGTATCATCGCAAATGGTATATTCGCGGGTTGGGATATTGCAGGTCGCGACGTTAGTGAGTTAGTTGAGTAGACCTACTCAAGTATCATACATAATGTACCTGTACATTAGGGTGGTCACAAAAAAATCAACTTTCGAAATTCAATCGTGGCAACCCCCTAAAAGGTGCCATTTGACTAGAAAATGAGATTCCCAAAGTTTTAGGTCGATCGGATAACATTAACCCGTGCCGCATCGAGGTTGAAGTTTAGAAAAACTCCCTTTTTTTCATAAAAATATTCTTTTTTTCCTCATAACATATTTTTTAAACACCGATCCACGCTTATGGAACAAAAATCCTCATTATTTGCATGCTAAAAACATAGTGAACGGTTTAAGGGTAGTCAACGACAATGCTGAAATAGGAGTGAAATTGATACAAGACTTAAACTCTTGCTTGACAAATGACGAAGAATAGCGCCAATTTTTATTAAAAGTTGTGTCAGAATGTAGGAAAATTTACCCTGATGTCGATAAAGCCTCACTATCTAAGCCATTAATGTAGTTCTAAATTCAGTGGTGTTGGAATAGATATATTGTGTTGTAAAATAAGTTCCAGGCTATTATTTTCTATACAAAACACTTTCAATTTGTATTATTAAAACACTTTTTACATAATTTTTATTGTTTTTTGTGCATTTCATAGCACCCACCCCCACCCATATCCCCCCTACCCCCTCCATATATTATATATTAGATTCAAATGTATCAATTTTCAATATACCAGAGTGATAAAGAAGTATCAAATTGCCTAGAGGTCGATTTCATTGACTGGAGTGTGGTTTTTAGGAGTATGCGTAAAAAGGCACATTTGCTGAAACGGACCACGTTTTGAGATGGGAAAAGCTGAATAACATAAAATCTATAGGATGTAGCGAAAAAATTATGGAAGTAAAAGTTGAAGAAGATAACATTTTAAATAAAATGAGACCAATTTCAAGTCTTTAGGACAAATGGTTACTATGTTATGAGGAAAAAAAGAATATTTTTATGAAAAAAAGGGAGTTTTTCTAAACTTCAACCTCGATGCGGCACGGGTTAATGTTATCCGATCGACCTAAAACTTTGGGAATGTCATTTTCTAGTCAAATGGCACCTTTTAGGGGGTTGCCACGATTGAATTTCGAAAGTTGATTTTTTTGTGACCACCCCTCTTTGGAAGGGTGCTTACCTTGGACGGGCGTACCTCGGACAGTTATTGGTTTTACCTAGACACCTAGTTCGAAGGTGCTTGGAAAAATTATTGAACATGCAAGTTGAAGAGGAACAGGGCGTCGAACTAGTGGCCTAGCGTATATTTATATATTACTTAATTATATTTTTATATATATCTTTAACTTATCTTTATATTACTTAATATATATTAAGTTTATATATAAACGTGACACTCACACGTCTCCCTCCCCCCCTAACGTTATTGGGCATTTAGGTCACGGCTAATATAAAGCATGTTCCATGCTAAAACAGCAAAAAACAGGATTGGGTTTGGAAAAAAAAGAAATATTAAAATTGCTGTGAAACTGATAATCTGACTAATAAAAACAATCCTACTTCGAGCTTGACTTCAAGGAAGGAGAGTTAGCAAAGTGCCCACAACCCGCGATCCCATAATGCATTGCGACTTTTTCTGCAAGCTATTTTCACACGCCCGCCAGGTGTGCCAGGCCCCTGGTCTCCATAGTCGAGAGAGGGCTCAAAAGCGGGCTGTGCCAATTTTTGGCCAAGCACCTTCGTATTTCCCGGGGACTAAATTCCGAAGTATTTTCCTGACTCAGCATTGTTAAACTGGATGTTTCTGTTCATTACAGGAATCGTCGCTCGAGTCACCTGCTGAACCTTCATCTTCCGGTGAGTTTCTGTAACGTTAGTATGATATGTGGGCGGTTCTCACAGTTTGATTGAGGACAGAATTATCGGTAGAAGGGTTTTGTACCACCGAAACCCAAACTAGTATTCCAACTATTTTTGCGTCAGTCCGTGGAATATCTGATTTTCGGATGTGTACAGTCAGCTTCGAAAGTGCTTCTCCGTCAAAACTAACTTCTTCCCGCACGCTGACATCGGCCAATCAGCAGACCGGATAAATCCCCTTGCGAAAATCGCCGAGTCCCGAATGTCGCCATCTTGATGTCGCTTGAGGGACAGAAAGGGGGTCGGTCTAACAATGGCTGCGCAATTTTCCGTCCACGCGTCAGGTATAGCAGCTGCTCGGCAACAGGCTCACGACAATTTAAAAAGACAAGCCAAAGGGATGAATACCACTTCCGACGAAAAGCACCCTCCTGTGAGCGTTGGAGACAATGTTATTTTCCGGATTCCAGATGTGGATTGAGGGAAAGCTGATCTCCGAAATGTGATCGCAGTTGTGACCAAGAAAACGGATGATGCGTTTCATCAGCTTGGAACGAAGCATGGGATTCTCGACAAAATGTTCGCTCGATCTGAGTTTGATGTTTCCCAAGAAGCTTTCCTATCCGTAGAAGACGTCCCTCAACTGCAAATTTCGCTTCGTGCAGCAGCTCGGAAGGAATCTGTTGGAACAGGCCAAGGTTTCGTCTGGTGCTCCTGCAAAAAAATTGTTCCTCCCAACGTTGCGCTTGTCACAAGAATGGGAACCTTTGCAATTCGACGTTTCACGGTGGTGGAACCTGCAAAAATAAGTAGTTAATCCTTGCAAACTCTTTTGTTGCAGTGTTCGGTTGTTAATTATTTTTGATGAAAAGTAGGTATTACATGACTTTGAGAGAGACGATGAGGTTCTTTCTGCCGCCCACAGGCAAAACTAGATCTGACTAAGAGCTTAGTCAGAACTAGATTTGCCTAGTCCTAACTAGATCTGCCTGCAAGCCTTCGTCAGAACTAGTTCTGACTGGTCAAAACTAGATCTGCCAGAGGGCCTTCGTTAAATCTAGTTTTGCCTGAGATCGGGTTTTGCCTGCAACATTAATATATCACAAGTACATCACATCTCTCAACATGTACTATTTTACGGAAAAATGCATGTTTTAGCTTCTGAACATTCATTTATACGAAACGAATTTAAAACAAAGTAAGAAACGCCCAATCTGACACCGCGCGAAGAGCGGAAGCACGTTTTTAAGAACGTTTTCGGTCGTAGCTCAGAAACTATTGGTCCGATTCCAAATTTCTTTTTTTCTCGTGAAAGCTGATTAAATTCCCCGTCGCAGCTATTCCGTGTGAAATTTTGATTTGAGCTTTGATAAGGGAGGGAAAGAAGCAATTTTTCTGAAAAACGTGGTCGTAGATGGCCAAATTTATAGTTTCCACGCTTTCCGACGAATACTAATGGCACTTTTTTTGTTTCAATAGACATGCAATGTGCCGTTAAATATATAAAATTTAATCAGCTTTGTGATTAAAAAAAGAAAGGTAAGATTGTACAAACCGTCTGACGTGAGCTAACTTCCGCAAACGCCGAAAACCTCGAAAATGTCGGATTGTTTTCAGATTCCTGCATTTATCTCGAAATAGGTACGTTTTAACGAAAAGGACTCTACGTTCAAAATTAGAGAAGACATAATTTCCTTCAAGTAGGTACCTATATAATATCAAGTTTGTTTCTATTTTTAATAGGGCTCCATGTTCTCAGTGAATTGAACTTCGATCGAATGCTTTCGTGATCGTCTAGAGCGTTCCTTACTTCCAATCAACTATAATGGCCCAGGCACGTCAGTGTTTGATTGATGATGATTGAAATATATTTTACAGGCATATTAAAACTCAATGGCATTGTAGAGCAACGGTAGATTTTGATTTCTGCTTGTTTTCACTTGGAGCCAAGAAATTGTTTATCTTCAGAGCGCTCTAGAGGCCGTCCCACCAATGATAGAAACAAACTTGATAATATCTTCTTGTGAGAAATTTTGATTACTTTAATTTTGTACATAGTAGATAGTACTGTACTACGTTTTAAACGTATCGTTTTGTGGATAAATGCAGGAATCTAAAAAAAAAAAAAATCCGAACATTTTTCTAGTTTTTTAGCTTTCCCTGAAATTAATTCACCTCTGGCGGGGGAACGAACCTTAAATTCGGGTTCAGCGACCCAAAAAACATAGAGAACCGATGAAAGAAAACTTCTATACATTTTTCCTGAAAACGGGCTTTTGAACCTAGATTTACTGAACCGAGAGTGAGCAAAGTGAGCCGAGATTGCTTTCGTACCTGTTAGTGGGATCGACATACTTGCTCCAGTCCTCCCTCAGGCTATTAGGGAACACCTCTGCTTTCAGCACAGCCCTTTCCGTCTCCGTTCCCATGCTGCTCTAAAGCACGTGCCTCGCCGAGCCCTCCGTGTCGGTGCCCCACACACAGCCAGGATTGTTGGCCAGCGCCAGTCGGTGAAGCTTCGCGGGGAAGTCCCTGTGCCCAGACAGCAGCTGGTTTGCCCTAAGCCTCTTGAGTGCTCAGTTACTAGGAGGGGGGCGGTAAATGACTCCGTTTCATCGTCTCATTAAATTTAAGGCAGTAGTCCGTGAGTAATCCAAGCGGCGTGAATGTTTGCCAATGCTCTGTCCCGAGGGGGAAGGGCCCCTCTCAAGAAAAATGCAAGACTCTGTCCGAGCAAGCGTATGGTGGAGAACATGGAATCATTGGGTCTTGACTGAGAACTTTATTCTGATCTCCGGTTCTTGAGGCCGTTTGAGAGGATGAGCATCGTCATCCTGGGACCATTCCCGAATCCAAAAAAGGGAACCAGTAAATACGTTCTTTTATTCTTTACGGCATTAAACACAATTTCTATTTATGTTTATTCCCATTCCGTTATTATTTGCTTTCCCCCCAAAATTACCCCCTTGAAATGAAAACCCTCGAATACGTTTCCAACAGCCTAGGTACTCGTTAGCATCAGAATCCTTTTTAAGGTGCTTCATAATTATTATGGACTTATTAATTAATTTTATTTAATTAACTGTTTGTAATTTTCATATGATGCCTCCGATGATTTCCTTGTGGACCAAGGCGCCACCTCCTCAATCGCCGCCTCCTCCCCGGCCGCCTCCTCCCCGGCCGCCTCCTCCACACCACGCAGCACCCTCCCCCATCGAGGCGTTGTTGAACGCCGCCGCCTCAACCGCCGCCGCCTCTCCTACACGGCCCCCTCCTCTTTGAATGACGTGCGGCAAGTTTTCTACTACCCGCACGGCAATCAAAGAGGGGGGCAGTTAATAATCTGCGGTGGCCACCGATATGTATTCAAAGGTACGCATATCCAGGGCAGGAAAAACATGTTTTCTTTCTTTTCTCATTTAATAATGATTAACAGGACGTTTTCATTTTTTCCCGTCACGACATAAAAAAGCGTTATGCAACATAGTCGCGAAAACTATAATCACATGATTGGTCTGTAAGGAAGTTTGGGTTGGTCACAAGACTTGTAACTTGACTTTCGACCCTCCACTTAGTAGAGGGTCGAAATTCCAAGAGTAGAATGAGGCGTAAAATTAATCATTATTAAATGATCTGACTGTTGAACCATGGGTCTACCGTCTGTTTTTGGTTTATTATTCTTGGAATAATACACCTATGTTTTCGCGACGCGGGTCGACGACTCCGATCGGCCTCAAAATTTGACATTATCCGTTTCAAGAGGTCTACATTCAAAATCCGAAATGTCCGTCCGCCGTCCGACGTCCGCCGTCCGGGCCGTTTTGGGCAGTAGGAATTTTTTTAAAAATCTGAAATTTTGGCAAAATACTTGGTTTACCATCTAGTTGTGCCCGCAAGGTTTTCAGTCCGATCGCCCAAACCCGTGGGGCGCTATGGGGCTAAAATGGGGCTACGGGAGGGGTGTTTTGAAGGCTTTTAGCTATGGGATCGAGTTAGGTGTCGTTTTCGAAGAATTTTTGGACGTAGAATCCATTTTTGGGGGTCCCGGAACGATCCGATTTCACTGTGGCGTTCTATCGGGCTTTCATGGGGCTAAAAATGGGATTTTTGAAGGATCCCAAGAAGTTAAATATTTTTCGAGTAAAAATTAAAGAATTTAAAAAAAAACACATTTTTGAAAAAAAAATCCCCCCAAAAAATTTTTTTTTTTATATAAAAATCCAAAAAAAAAATTTTTTAATTTTTTTTATTGACAGAATTAAATGTCTGTACAAGTAACCTATATCACAGAATAATAAACCCTTGTGTAAAATTTGCAGCGTTTTTTGGTTTATTATTCTTGGAATAATACACCTATGTTTTCGCGACGCGGGTCGACGACTCCGATCGGGCTCAAAATTTGACATTATCCGTTTCAAGAGGTCTACGTTCTAAATCCGAAATGTCCGTCCACCGTCCGCCGTCCGCCGTCCGGGCCGTTTTGGGCAGTAGGAATTTTTTTAAAAATCTGAAATTTCGGCAAAATACTTGGTTTACCATCTAGTTGTGCCCGCAAGGTTTTCAGTCCGATCGCCCAAACCCGTGGGGCGCTATGGGGCTATAATGGGGCTACGGGAGGGGTTTATTGAAGGCTTTTAGCTATGGGATCGAGTTAGGTGTCGTTTTCGAAGTATTTTTGGACGTAGAATCCATTTTTTGGGGTCCCGGAACGATCCGATTTCACTGGGGCGATGTTTAGGGCATTCGTGGGGCTAAAAATGGGATTTTTGAAGGACCCCAGGATGTTAAATATTTTTCGAGTAAAAAATACAGAGTTTTTGAAAAAACACATTTTTGAACAAAAAAACAAAAAAAAAATTTTTTTTGAGATAAAAATCCAAAAAAATTTTTTTTTTTCAATTTTTTCATTGACAGAATTAAATTTCTGCACAAGTAACGTATATCAAAGAATAATAAACCCTTGTGTAAAATTTCCAGCGTTTTGGTTTATTATTCTTGGAATAATACACCTATGTTTTCGCGACGGGGGTCGACGACTCCGATCGGCCTCAAAATTTGACATTATCCTTTTCAAGAGGTCTACATTCAAAATCCGAAATGTCCGTCCGCCGTCCAGGCCGTTTTGGGCAGTAGGAATTTTTTTTTAATTCTGAAATTTTGACAAAATACTCGGTTTACCATCTAGTTGTGCCCGCAAGGTTTTCAGTTCGATCACCCAAACCCGTGGGGCGCTATGGGGCTAAAATGGGGCTATAGGATGGGGTTTTTGAAGGCTTTTAGCTATGGGATCGAGTTTGGTGTCGTTTTCGAAGTATTTTTGGATGTAGAATCCATTTTTGGGGGTCCCGGAACGATCCGATTTCTCTGTGGCGATCTACAGGGCTTTCATCGGGCTAAAAATGGGATTTTTGAAGGATCCCAGGAAGTTAAATATTTTCGAGTAAAAAATAAAGAATTTTAGAAAAAAAAAAATTTTTTTTAAATATAAAAATCAAAAAAAAAAATTTCTCAAATTTTTTTCATTGACAGAATTAAATTTCTGCACAAGTAACCTATATCAAAGAATAATAAACCCTTGTGTAAAATTTGCAGCGTTTTAATTAGGTATAGGTATCTCAAGTAAGAAGGTTCATCACAGTCATGATATAAAATTATTAGTAAATTATGAAAAATATAATATCGATGAATTATTGCTCTTAGGTACCCATCTATGCATCAGCTCAAGTGGCTTGACAATGGGCTAGGGAACAAGGTCAGAGAAATGGGAAAATTCAGCCGAATATAGTTGAACTAATAATGAAAAAAGTACTCTAAGAACTAATAATAAACTAATATAGAACAAATAATAGAACTAATAATAATAAAAATATAAAAAAAACAGTACAGTTGTACAGTACCATTGTTTGTTTGGTTTGTACCATGCAACTACCTGATGTGTTTCGTGTTTGTAATTACGTTTTTGACCAACTCATGTTTGACGTTTGCTGTGTCATATTTTCCTCTGCAAATAAAAAACCTTGATTGATTGATAGAAAGAAAGAAGGGTTCTCCTGTATTGACGGGATAGGGTGATTTTACTGAACTGTGGGGTCACAGGTAAACCCCAACTCCCTTCCCGAGCTGCAGAAAGCTGCAGCATTGGGGGTATGTGCCCTGCTTTTTGGGTCATCATGCCGGTATTCACCCGAATAGAGAGAGTGAGAGTTTTGATTGCAAAAAGGGCAATACACTTTTCCCTTCCCCCTTCTTGATCGTTTGTTTGGGCTGTTGTTACGACTGTAGGGGCACTGGACTCTTTGACTGGCAGTAGCGACGAAACAAGAATTTATCATCTCCAGGCAGAAGAGCCTCAAGAATCAGCCCTGCCTCCTGCATCAGCAACACATGACATTGTCCGCCCAATGGCACACCTCTGACTAGTAGCTCTTCTTAACCCAGTCGCCCCTGGCCACCAGATCACGCAGCACAGGGCAGCCTTAAAGGTGGGATTTCCCTGACGCGTCTGCGGCCCGCGCTAGACGCTCCCCACTCCTTCAGTGTTGTTCAGATGGAACCGATTTCCCCAGCACGGCTGCGGCGCGATGCCGGTCTCAGCGGCTACATGGGGTTGAAACTCGCTACATGGGAGACGCGCGGCCGGCGGCCAGACTGGTAGGGGGAGCAGTCAAGCCGCGCGCCTTCGCGGCTGGGGTATGCAAACCCTCACAATGTCCCCAGTGGTTTTCTTTGGCTGTGAATCACAGAATTGAGCCTGCTCATGACTCAGCAAGTAAAGTAAAGAGAGGCGGGGGGAAACGAGTGAATTTTATCTTTCCGTTTGCGTTTGTGTGCTTGTCTGAAATGAAGTTCACCCACGAAGAGCACGAACTTCTCATCCACATCGTGGCATTCCTGTACGATAGTGAGTCGGAAGACTACAAGGACATTGGGACGAAAGAAAAAGCATGGGTAGCTGTACCATCTTTCGTCAGGTCTTCTCACCAGTGAAACAACGTAGGTACCTAGTCAAATTGTTGGAAATTCAACCGAAAGAACGATCTGAACCGTTTTTCGTCCTTTTTCAAGTGGCAGTCGATGAGAAGGAATATTTTAAAAAATCCCTCTTCTGTTCGTCTTAAAAACATGCGTGAGGTTCGTGAGGCTCCCTATCCATCAACAATTATCCCTCTTCTTCGTCCTCCTCTGACAATAAAAGGGCCACAACAATATCCTTGCTTGACCGAAGCTGGAGCCAAGGTAGGCGGTCTCTGGCCGCCGCCGCGGCCGCGCCTCTTTGAGAAACCACTCTTCCATGGCGCGGCGCGGCTGGCGGTGAGTAGAAACATGACAAAATCGCGAGGCGCAGACGCGTCAGGGAAATCCCACCTGAAGGGAAAGCTGATGCCCATCTAGCCTTCCAGGACGTCAGGATTCCCTCCAAGCCAAAGGCGCAACCCAGGATCCAAGGCAGACTCCAGGCGGGTGCGGCCCCCAGCCACACACCCGTGGGGTGTCCAACAAGACTGAAACTTCCAGTGACTTGTTGGAAATTACTGGCAGTGAGTAATGGGTAACAGATTGAGCGAACGTTATTGTGTGCTGCATCAGCACAGACGAGACGACAAAAGTGGAACATTGGCAGCGAAGAGGGGGCGGGAGGGAAGACCCGATGACGGTGGTGAAGTAGGAGTCGTGAATTGCCCGTCAGAGGAAAACAATGAATACTTTGTGAAGAAAATATACCGTTGTTAAGGGAGTAGTGTTAACTTCACCCCGGCATCCAGTGATGGGAGGTTGGGGGGAGCGTTACATCGTCGTCCCCCGTCGCAAAAACATAGGTATATTATTCCAAGAATAATAAACCCAAACGCTGCACATTTTACACACGGATTTATTATTCTTTGATATAGGTAGGTTACTTGTGCAAAAATTATTTCTGTGTCAATGGAAAAAATTTTGGAGAAAACATTTTTGCGGATTTTTTCCAGAATTTTTTCAATAAAAGTTTTTTTTTCAAAATTCTTTATTTTTTTGCTCGAAAAATATTTAACCTCCTGGGATCCTTCGAAAATCCCATTTTTCGCCCCATGAAAGCCCTATAGATCGCCATAGTGAAATCGGATCGTTCCAGGACCCCCAAAAATGGATTCTACATCCAAAAATACTTTGAAAACGACACCTAACTCGATCCCATAGCCAAAACCCTTCAAAAAAAGGAAGCGAAGCTTTTATCATTTTGCAAAAATCAGCTGCCATTATAGTGTCCTACTAGAAGCTCCGGCTCGCTTTGCTCGCCTACGCACCCAGCTGGGGGGCTCCGCCCCCCAGACCCCCCGTAGGGCCTCGCTTCGCTCGGCCGGGGGAGTTCTCAAAGCAGACCGGTTAATCAGACATAAGGCCTCGCTCCGCTCGGCCGAGCGCTTATTCGGACAGGGGGGGGGGTCTGCGACCCCCCCTATTCGTAGCTAAAAGGTCGGCAAAAAAAAAGACTTCGCTTCAAAATTTCCCCGCCTCCTCCACCGTTGTAAGGTCCATGAAGCCCCACCCGTTCTGAGTACGTCTTTCCGACTTCCTTGACAGCGGCGGGTTGGAAGAGCCGTGACTCACGCGAGACTCACTCACGATTTCCACTAAGAGACTACCCGAGCGGCGAGAGGGGGGGCGTCCGTATAAAATCTTCGCTTCAAAACCCTCACATAGCCCCATTTTAGGCCCATAGCGCCCCACGGGTTTGGGCGATCGGACTGAAAACCTTGCGGGCACAACTGGATGGTAAACCAAGTATTTTGTCAAAATTTCAGATTTTTAAAAAAATTCCTACTGCCCAAAACGACCGTAGGACCGTTCCGGGGGCCGCAGGTTGAAGCTGGTGTGCTACGGCTCACTAGTGGACTCGGTTCTTCGACCCTCATGTCCACCCTGTAACGGGGCCCTGCTCGCAGGTCGGGATGTCGGGGGCATGTAAAGCGGTAGAGAGCCTTCGGGCTTTCGGGGCACCGACCAGATTGTCCTTAATGTGGAGGAGCTGCTCCAACTAACAAGCAACTAACGTCCTTAAATAACATTGCTAACATACCACCTGGAGCACTCCTCCATTCTGGTACCTTGGGCGGGGGGGGGAGCCCGCGGTCTTGGGCTTGGGGGTCATCCCCGGGTCCCTCCCCCCCCCCCCCCCCCCCTCCGGCTTTCGGGTTGGTCTCGAGGTGGTCGTGGTCCGCTGGGAGGTGGAGCCCCCGGTGTGGTGGAGTCCCCTTCGGGGACCTGTTAATAGGCCCTTTGGTCTCCAACAGTTTCCTTTCGATAAACTGCCCAAAACGGCCCGGACGGCGGACGGACATTTCGGATTTTGAATTTATACCTCTTGAAACGGATAATGTCAAATTTTGAGGCCGATCGGAGTCGTCGACCCCCGTCGCGAAAACATAGGTGTATTATTCCAAGAATAATAAACCAAAATGACGATGTGGGGATGACGAAATGTTCACCCCAGTATCTAGTGTAGTGACATATCCATGATCTGATGTTTTTCCCTGAAGCGGAAAAATTATGTAGGTATACATCCCACACCAAGCGAGCGAAGCGATTTACCTATTTTCCCCCTCTTCTAAAACCTTGTGAAAACTAATATACCTATTCTTCTCTACTTCTAGGAAGAGCAATAGCCCATGAGAGATGGTCGTGTGGGAGGAGGCCATCCTGCAAGGCGGTGCTATACGTTACGGTGGGGCGCAGGCGATACCTGAGGGTTGAGGGCCGCCACAACCACGACCCTCCCGAATTGGCAATGGCACAGGTAGGAAAGTGTTAGCATGGGTGTGTGAGGGTGGGTGTGTGTGTGAAACCACAACATGTGGACCTAGACCTAGACCTCCCCGCTTGATTTATCCGTTCGAAATTTCATTGTCCCCACGCGAAACTCTATTCCTTCTCAAGAGTCAAGACTTGTGTGGGCTTACTGATTACTTTTTTTTTCAGCTCCGAAACGATGATAGTAACAGTGAAGCGAGCGTAAGTCCTTTTGTTTTATTATTCTTGGAATAATACACCTATGTTTTCGCGACGGGGGTCGAAGACTCCGATCGGCCTCAAAATTTGATATTATCCGTTTCAAGAGGTCTACATTCAAAAACCGAAATGTCCGTCCGCCGTCCAGGCCGTTTTGGGCAGTAGGAATTTTTTTTTTTAATCTGAAATTTTGACAAAATGCTTGGTTTACCATCTAGTGGTGCCCGCAAGGTTTTCGCCGGGCGCAAATTGACCAGCAGGTCCCGACTTAGATAATAGGCTGTATTAGATTTCGCGAACTATCTTCCTTCGTCGCGAACGGAACTTTCCTTCGAGACGAAAAGCCGGGTCAAATAGCGTCGTTACTAGGGATTGCTAGGAAAATTTTCCAAACGCCTAAACCCGGTACAACTTTTTACGCTGATTTTAACGAGTACAAAACGATTTCTGTGCTGTATTCGGAAGTTATTCGAAGATCTTCGGTAGGTGGGTACGAGAATTTTTTGCGAGCCTTCGATTAGTTTGATAGGTACTATAATTTCATTTTGAGTTCATGAGTTGCTATGAGCTGCGTATAATTGGTGATAGAAGGGAATTTGATACTTTGCAACGAGAAACGGGCCAACAAGCGTTGTTAGTCTGAAAAATTACTCGAGTCGACGGGTGTTTGCATGGGAGATGGATATTTCGTGCGAAGCACGGGTGTCCCAGCTATTTTCTATAAATTGTTAGACATAACGTAAGGTAGATGCGGCGAGATAGTGGGAATCCATCCTATAAAAGACGATTTCAGACGAAGTAGTCTATTTCCACGATAAATAAAATAATAACTTGTAGACACGTTTCGGTTTACTAAACCATCATCAGTACAATACAGAATGAGGAAATTGTGAGAAGTTCCTTATATACAAAAGTGAATTTGCCTTCTTATGGGCGTGGCATTAGAAAGGTGGCAAGAAAAGAGAATGTGCAAGGCAAATAGGTGAAAGGATAATTCACAGGAAAATATCGATTAGAGGGGAACGCCTAATATTAGGCGTAATGTAATATTACTTCCACGTCATTAACTGATATTCCTAAATTGTAAACTTTCTGAATTTCCAAAGATTCTAAAGCATCTAGTTTTGGACCTTTTTGGCAAACATGAGCTATCCCAATGGCTGGATTATTTTTACCTACCTATCTCATAACTGATTCTATGGTTTTCTTCTGACAAATGTTTTTCAAAAGCTTCCCTACCCCTTCCCAACCTAAGATCATCACTATGTTCCTTCAATCTAATTTTAAATTTTCTTCTAGTTTGTCCTACATATTGAATCCCACAATCACATTTTAATATATACACACCCCCTAGTAATTTCTTTGTAGAATTTTGTGAATAGAAACCTACTCTGAAACCCCTATTTTCTAAAATGCGACCCACTTTCTGAGTTACATTCCCATAAAACGGTAAACTAACCCACTTCCTATTATCTGGTTCCCTATCTTCCCTTTCCAAATTTGTGACTGCTAATTGAAATTTCTTCATACTAATCTTTCCCCAAATTCTATCTATAGTAGCCCTATGATAACCATTACTCTCCGCTATAGAGTAAATTACTTCTTTTTCTTTTTGAAAAGCTACTTGATTCCTTGGGACCGATAATGCCCTATTAATCATACTGTAAAAGGCCGCAAATTTATGAGATGTTGGGTGATTGGAACTATTATGGATAACCACATCCGTATAGGTTGGTTTCCTGAACACAGCAAATTTATGCCTACCCCCCCTCCAATTGTATACCTAGTTAAATCTAGAAAATTCAGCTCATTCCCCCCAACTTCCTTAGTAAATTGAATATGCTGATCTACAGAGTTGAGCTGATTAAAGAAATTAGCAAGTTGCCTATCGGTCCCATTGAAGAGGACAAATACTTAATCGACGTATCGATACCAATAAAGTACATTATTTTTGCATTTAGTTTTAATGATCCCTTCTAAGTAGTTCATAATATGTAGTAGTACATTATATTATAAATATCTGCTAATAGCGGAGACAACGGCGATCCCATAGCTACCTACCCCTGGTTGGGTATAACAATCCCCATTAAATTTAAAATAATTTTGATCTATACATAAATTCATCATTTGGGATAACTCATCTTTCCTTACAAAATCAAGTTGAGAATTTAAAATTAATCTATTAACTACATCTTTACAATGTTGAACTGGAACTTTTGAACGCGACGAAAAGCCGAAACCCGATACAACTGCACAGGTCAACTAAAAAAAAGTTGACTTTCAGGTCCGTTCTAAAAACCACTTGATTGTTCTGATTGTTCAAGAAAGGCGTCGAAAGGGTCGTCTGGATGAGGTAATCGCCACCATTCTTCGATGAGTTTTTGATCCAAAAGATTGCATGCACCTTGCTGCTTAATGCCTTAACAAAATTTGACCTCTCTCCAATGGCATTATATTGGTCCTTGGTCCTGCAATGGGTCTATTAGTCCTTGGCAGCTGCAATGGACAAAATGCCACTTACAAATAGCGTCATTTTTTCCAAACAACATTCGTATCTCCGTTGCCGAGCACATCAGTTTATAGTTACGATCACACGTTGGAGTTTGAAGTGTTTAGCAATTTCATCCTTTTACATCAATGGCATCTGTGTCCTCATTCTAGCGCCCGTTGTATTCTAAACAACGGGCATTCCTGCTAGTTATTTAATAATAGAGAAGGGTTTTGTGCAATGTTGCTCTGTTTGTGTAACTATTGAAGACCTTTGCAGGAAAAAAATTTAAAAAATTTTCTTTTTCTTTCCAGGAAATTGCGGCCCATCTCCACTCCCGGTGAGCATCATTTTTCCCGTTATTATTCTACGTGCGCCCAACTTGGGTCCATTGAAGGGGTAGGATGTGGGAGTATCGGCTTCCAGGAATAAAAGCCCTAATGCACTGCGAACGCCCTCTTTCAGTCTCATTTGGAACCAATTCAGTCAGTTCTGATTGCGCACACGCATTTCAGTTCCTTTTCTGATCCCGTGGTGGTCACACATGGGACTACTTTGTCGTTTGCCGAGCAGCCGAAGTTTGATTCTTTGAAGCGTTGGAGTTCTGGTTCAATTCCTGCACTACGAACGTTTTTGTTTTTATCTCCCATTTTTTCGACCTCAACACCAAATTGTTCCCTTCTCATTTTTCCAGCGGCTTCTGTAACGCCTGCACCCGCCAACTAACAGAATGCCGGACGTGCAGGAATCTCATGGACCAGAGTGAGTAGGCGTAGGCGTAGGCGTAGAATATTGAATTATTACTACAACTAAATTATTCTAACTAACGTTTAATATAACAACTGTTATTGAATTATTACTACAACTGTTATTGAATTATTACTACAACTGTTATTGAATTATTACTACAACTAAATTATTCGAACTAACGTTTAATGTAACAACTGTTGTGTTGTATTTTAAGGCGTATTGGATTGTTGGGTGGGGGATGTATTTGAATTGTTAGATATTTGCCCCAGAACTGAGTAGGCTAGTCGTTTTATCAATTTATTAGGGTAATTATTGGCTCGTAGTATAGCTGTTGATTCTTGAATTATACGTTTGTGATATTCTGGCTGGGCTAAAGAGAGTCTTCTGTGAGAATTAGATTCCGAGCTGTGTTAATTTATAGTGATGTGGTTGATTTGAAGTGAAATTTATGATTCTACCTGAGTATGTAGGTTTACAATAATAATTATTATTATTATATTATTATTATTATTATTGTTGTTGTTATTATTTTTTTATGAATATTATTCTTGTAGAACCTTCCTCGCCTTCAATTTGTTGTTTTCCAGGGGAAGGAGTTGGATTTGGAGACCAAGTTGAAGATTGAGGAGAAATGGGGAGGTTTGGTCAACGAGAATGGCAACTTTGTCGACGGGAGTAGTAAAGAAAAGTGCTACATTTGCCCCATGTTTCCATATCCGTCGAGTAATCTCCACATGGGGCATGTTCGGGTGTACACCATCAGCGACGCCATCGCCCGGTTTCAGAGGTTAAACGGCAAGAATGTAAGTCTATTCCGCGCTATGGTACGTGTCAGGCGCGACTCGTGAGGGAGGCAGCGTCGCAACTGCACCCCCTCGATGCAGAAGGGCGAGAGGGGGGGCTACGTATTACCTACCTAATTAGTTACCTTCCTAAAAATGAATCAAAACTCGGCTCGAAAATCTACGTAAGTTCTTGTAGACCTTACATAGTTCGCGGAACGTCTGAAAAGCCTGTGTTGATAGTGCAATGATAACGGGAGCACTGCCCTTCTTGAGACGATTTATTTGCATGGACCTTATGGAACAACGAACTAAGTGTGAAGCCAGAAATGTCGAAATGTGGGGCAGTTCTGGGCACTGCGCACACCCTTCCTTCTCGCCGTTCACCAGATGTTAAATCACCTCCACAATCAGTGTTGGCAGTCTTCGTTCATGGGCAGGGAATTTTCGTTTGTAATGAGGGACTTATTCAGGATCTAATCTGTCCCAAATCATGGAAAAAATAGGGGCTTAGGTACTTTTGGAATATTTTGAAAACTTTTTGGTATTGCTATATTACTTTGTACGGTAGGTATGAAATCATAAAATTTCGATCGACCAAGGTTTCTGATTTTTTCAGTTTTCCCACAAAGGTATTTTTTACCAGAAGCTACAGCAGTTGAGGGGATGGCATCAGGGGTTTAGTGTGCTTCCATGTTTTCTGAACTCGGTGATCTGCGTTTGTCTCATTTATAAGTTTTTTATTCGTTCGTTTCATTCGATCGTTTCATTGTTCATTTCATAAAGCGTTTGTTGGATAACTCTATTGATTTCATCTTGAGGGAGTTTTCCCGTTTAGGCGTGAGTGATAAGTGTGACATTCGCGACATGGGACGGCCAACCTCACCTTTACCAGGTTTGCAGCGTGTACCCAGGAAATGAAAGGAAACTGGTAATAGTTAATTGGAATTTTTAAACAAACAAATAAATAAATAATGAACTATAGCAAATCTTGATAGTAGGTACTTTGTGTTGGGTGCAATAATATTTTCATAAAATATTATCGCGAATCCGTGACTGCACCCCCTTGTTCTGCCATCACCAGTCGCGCCTGGTAAGTGTTACACCTGAGACAAAACTGTCTGTAGGGTAGTCATGAGACTCGAATCGCCAATGGACAAGGACCTGAGAGCAATATCGGAGGCAACCCTGTACTGTAGCCTGATCCAGCTACTCGATGTTGTTTATTGCACTCAACCACTCCTGTTGTTCCTTCAAGTTGTCGTTGGCTTATCGCGTCTTCCCGGCACAGCGTATCACATTCATGGTTTGCACGGTATGCAGCCGCCGCACTTTCAGCCAGACCTGTCGGAAACCCCTCCATTGAGTTTAGTTGGTCATAAGTCGCTTAGGCGGATAGACGGTCCCGCAAATTGCGGGACCTTAGGGTCTATCCACGAGGATTTTCGTCGTCTCCCTCGAGGGCCAATTTCGTTCTGGCGCCTCATTTTTGGAGGATTGTCTCTGGACCTCAACCCATTCAAATCCAACTATAAACCCTCACAGTCTTTGGACTCCTTGGCCCTTGAGCATCGAGAATTTGTCTACCCAGGACGTCTATTCTGGATCATTTTTCATCCCAGAGGACGAACCCTTTTTCCTGGACTCTTCGATCTGCTCAAGGTTCAACGCTGAGCCGTACGGTGTCCTTGCGAACCTACCTGTGACGTTGACCCTGGTTCCAATCGTTTCCGACCATCGAGATTGTGGTGGGGGAAACAAAACCGAGCTTCACTATACTTCGAGCCTCCCGAAGTTGAATTACCACTGGAGGCCGCAAGTTTGGGCGGGAAGACTGTTCTTCGCCTCCCCCCTCCTCCCCTGTGAGCTCGTGTCGACGAACCAGGTGCCAAAATTCCAATCTACCACGACTTTAAGAATCTTCAGCGATTTCTGAGGCGAATTCTTGAAATTTTGATCATTATAAATATTTTTCCTCATGCTACAAATGTGAGGGTGGCCACTCAAAAATCATCATTTTTGTTTGTATTTTCATTGCTTCTTTTCAGATCTGTTCGAATTTTGAATTTTTTAAAATATAGTATCAAAAAAATTTTGCCTGCTTTGATTAAATGCCTGTTATTAGTAAGCTGGTTTCGAAATTATTTTTTGAACCCCCCATCTCCACTTTAGGCCGGCCATTATAAATTTATATCGTGTACGGATCGGGTTATAATTTTGCCCCTTAAATTCGCTAAAAACCGTCTATCAATCGTAGTTCGTCAACAAGTCAATAGATGGCGTTAAATCATTAAAAAATCGAATCAAAAGATACCAAGAACGATTTGTTTATATTTTGGCGCTTGGCCGGTTTGTTTCAAGTAGACAACCCCCTGAGATTGGTCTCGAGAGTTTGTCTCAGATGTACACTCACCTTTACTTATACTTCTTCACTCTGGTAGCGTTCACTGCAACCTTGATTGTGCTCAGGTTCTTCACCCCATCGGCTTCGACTCTTTCGGTCTCCCGGCGGAGAATGCGGCCTTCGAGAACAAAGTCGACCCCGAGGAATGGACCGGCTCGAACATTTCCAAGATGAGGAAGCAGCTCAAAAAGCTCGCCATCAGCTTCGACTGGTCCCGGGAGGTGACGACGTCATCGCCGGAGTACTTCAAGTTCACTCAGTATCTGTTTCTGTTGATGCACAAACATGGGCTGGTGTACAGGAAAAAGGTGAGCTCTTTTGATTGCCCCTGAAGGGAATGACTGGAATAGGGCAGCCATCCTTCTCGATTTCGTTTATTATTCCCAGAATTGGGAGTCCCAGACGATCCGATTTCACCGTGGGGATCTATGGGGTTTCATGGAGCTAACGAAGAATGCGAGGAAGTCGAAAGGGTGTCGATTTCCGAGTAATAAACAGCTAAAAATGGAATTTTTGAAGCATCCGAGGGAGGTCAAATAAGCTGCCGTCCTCCGAGTAATTTCGGGCGCATAATCCATTTCTCGAGGTCCAACATCGACCGGACAGAATTTTTGTAGCATGGAACATGCTTTAGCCCTCACCTAACTGCCCAAACACGTTAGTCGGGAAGGGAGTGTCGCGTTTATATATTACGTAATACCTATATAAATCATGGCTCGAAATATCGTATCTGTTCGGTTCCCCCAAATCGTTCCGATCCTGAAAATAGCGAAAAATTAGAATTTTGGTTTATTACTCTTGTAATAATACACCTATGTTTTCGCGACGGTGGTCGACGACTCCGATCGGCCTCAAAATTTGACATTATCCGTTCCAAGAGGTCTACATTCTAAATCCGAAATGTCCGTCCGCCGTCCGGGCCGTTTTGGGCAGTAGGAATTTTTTAAAAAAATCTGAAATGTTGACAAAATACTTGGCTTACCATCTAGTTGTGCCCGCAAGGTTTTCAGCCCGATCGCCCAAACCCGTGGGGCACTATGGGGAAAAAATGGGGCTATGGGAGGCGTTTTCTGAAGGCTTTTGGCTATGCGATCGAGATAGGTGTCTTTTTCATTTCATTTTTGGAATCTACACCTCTTGAAACGACAATTTTGAGGCCGATCAACACTTTTGACTTCCGATTCCTAACAGTTTTCAAGAGATGTTTTATTTTCACAAGGTCATCGGGACAAGCCGTAGAGTGGTCAGGTCGACCCAAGTGAGTTTCTACTGAGAAGCAATCTCATTCTAATTTATATTTTGTGGCTCCCCGGACGAGGCAATCGATGGAGCGGCTGGAGAGGTCCCGAAAGACTGAGAGGAGTTTATTTACTAGGTTTGTACGCCAATTGAGAGTTCAACCAGCTGCCGAGTTAGTCGATCATGCAGAGTGGGCCAGAATAGAGGCCAACATGAAGCGTGTGCATGGACATTTCGAGGCGCTACGCGACTTGGATAAAGCTGTCTTCCAGGCAATGTTGGAAGACGTGGTCGCAGACGGGCCTCGAGACCAGTCTCCATCATGTCCCCGGGACGCAAATCCCTTCCTCCCGTCAACTGTTTCCCCTTCCTTTCTTAGGGCTGATAGCTCTAATCAGCTCTAGCAGATGCCACTAAAAAAAAAAAAAATCTAATTCGCGTCGCTTTTCTTGCAGCTCTCCGTAGTCCACAACCTGCAGACTGCCTTCGACGAGACGATGTTCTACTCGAGGTACCACCCCTCCAAAGGATACTCGTGGGAGCTTTTGAGCTGGTGACAGACAAACCCGTCAAGAAGGAAAACGCCAAAGAGGAGCCGAGCTCGATGTTCCAACGTCAACGCGTCGACATCCATCCGCCGCCACCCGCCAACGAAACCATTCCAGAAAGTAAGCATCGCAAGTACCTGTTGACTCCTCTAAGATTGCAATGTGTGCAACGGATTCTAATATAGCCCTGGAAAATTTGACTTTTAAAATCAAATAGCGTAAAGCCGGAAATGGTTTTAATCCACTTTGGGCACCGCAAGTGAGAGTTATATGAGTTTGCGACGGTTTCTGAGTGGAGCTTAACTTTTGGGAGGCAAAATCTGTGAAATTTTAGCACGTTCTGTCAGTATTCGCCTTATAACTCAAAATCAGTTCATTCTGCGGAAAACTTCACCATATACCAAATTAAAGAGCACTAAATTTCCTTTCGAATGATTCCAAGAACGTCAAATTCGATCGAAGAATTTAGTCCCAGCAGATCGTCAAAAATTCAATTTTTACCAACTTTGACAAAAATTTTGTGTGGGTTAGGCTCATGTTCAACATTATCCGTTCCAAGAGGTCTACATTCTAAATCCGAAATGTCCGTCCGCCGTCCGGGCCGTTTTGGGCAGTAGGAATTTTTTTTAAAATCTGAAATTTTGACAAAATACTTGGCTTACCATCTAGTTGTGCCCGCAAGGTTTTCAGCCCGATCGCCCAAACCCGTGGGGCACTATGGGGAAAAAATGGGGCTATGGGAGGCGTTTTCTGAAGGCTTTTGGCTATGCGATCGAGATAGGTGTCTTTTTCGAAGTATTTTTGGACGTAGAATCCATTTTTGGGGGTGCTGGAACGATCCGATTTCTCTCTGGCGATCTATAGGGCTTTCATGGGGCTACAAATGAGATCTTTGATAGATCCCAGGAGGACAAATATTTTTCAAGTAAAAAACAAAAAAATTTGAAAAAAAAACTGACAGAATTTTTTTATTGAATTAAATTTCTGCACAAGTAACCTATATCAAATAATAATAACCCCTTGTGTAAAATTTGCTGCGTTTTTTATAAGATGGATTCCCACTATCTCGCCGCATCCACCTTACATTATGAATGAGAACGAAATAATACAGGTCTGAAAAATGCTGTTTCCAGTGGGAACGAAATCTGAGGGAACAATATTTTGTCGTTTGGCTGCTCAAGAACGTTATTTTTTCGTTCTAAAAAGAAACGTTCTAGACCTGAACGATAAAATATTGCCCCCTCAGACTTCGTTCCACAAAACATTACGGGATTTTTTAAGGATCCCAGGAGGTCAAATATTTTTCGAGTAGAAAACGAAAAAAAAAGAAAAAAAAAAAAAAAAACCTTAATGTAAGGTGGATGCGGCGAATAGTGGGAATCCATCTTAAAAAAGACGATTTAATACGAAATAGTCTATTTCCACGATGAAAATATATAAACTTGTAGACGCGTTTCGGTTGATTAGACCGTCATCAGTACAATACTGTAGTACCACTATAGTATTGTACTGATGATGGTCTAATCAACCGAAACGCGTCTACAAGTTTATATATTTTTATCGTGGAAATAGACTATTTCGTCTTAAATCGTCCTTTTTTAAAAAAAACCTTAAAAAAAATTCTTTCCCAAAATGAAGGAATTAAATTTATGCTCAATTGTGCATACTTAAGTAACATACAGCAAAGAATAATAAACCCTTGTGTAAAATTTGCTGCGTTTTTTTCCCCAAAAATCACGTCTTTTCCCACACTGTGCGGCGCACCGCGGGCGGACATTTCATTTTTGGAATCTACACCTCTTGAAACGACAAATTTTGAAGCCGATCAACACTTTTGACTTCCGATTCCTAACAGTTTTCAAGAGACGTTTTATTTTCACAAGGTCATCGGGACAAGCCGTAGAGTGGTCAGGTCGACCCAAGTGAGTTTCTACTGAGAAGCAATCTCATTCTAATTTATATTTTGTGGCTCCCCGGACGAGGCAATCGATGGAGCGGCTGGAGAGGTCCCGAAAGACTGAGAGGAGTTTATTTACTAGGTTTGTACGCCAATTGAGAGTTCAACAGCTGCCGAGTTAGTCGATCATGCAGAGTGGGCCAGAATAGAGGCCAACATGAAGCGTGTGCATGGACATTTCGAGGCGCTACGCGACTTGGATAAAGCTGTCTTCCAGGCAATGTTGGAAGACGTGGTTGCAGACGGGCCTCGAGACCAGTCTCCATCATGTCCCCGGGACGCAAATCCCTTCCTCCCGTCAACTGTTTCCCCTTCCTTTCTTAGGGCTGATAGCTCTAATCAGCTCTAGCAGATGCCACTAAAAAAAAAAAATCTAATTCGCGTCGCTTTTCTTGCAGCTCTCCGTAGTCCACAACCTGCAGACTGCCTTCGACGAGACGATGTTCTACTCGAGGTACCACCCCTCCAAAGGATACTCGTGGGAGCTTTTGAGCTGGTGACAGACAAACCCGTCAAGAAGGAAAACGCCAAAGAGGAGCCGAGCTCGATGTTCCAACGTCAACGCGTCGACATCCATCCGCCGCCACCCGCCAACGAAACCATTCCAGAAAGTAAGCATCGCAAGTACCTGTTGACTCCTCTAAGATTGCAATGTGTGCAACGGATTCTAATATAGCCCTGGAAAATTTGACTTTTAAAATCAAATAGCGTAAAGCCGGAAATGGTTTTAATCCACTTTGGGCACCGCAAGTGAGAGTTATATGAGTTTGCGACGGTTTCTGAGTGGAGCTTAACTTTTGGGAGGCAAAATCTGTGAAATTTTAGCACGTTCTGTCAGTATTCGCCTTATAACTCAAAATCAGTTCATTCTGCGGAAAACTTCACCATATACCAAATTAAAGAGCACTAAATTTCCTTTCGAATGATTCCAAGAACGTCAAATTCGATCGAAGAATTTAGTCCCAGCAGATCGTCAAAAATTCAATTTTTACCAACTTTGACAAAAATTTTGTGTGGGTTAGGCTCATGTTCAACATTATCCGTTCCAAGAGGTCTACATTCTAAATCCGAAATGTCCGTCCGCCGTCCGGGCCGTTTTGGGCAGTAGGAATTTTTTTTAAAATCTGAAATTTTGACAAAATACTTGGCTTACCATCTAGTTGTGCCCGCAAGGTTTTCAGCCCGATCGCCCAAACCCGTGGGGCACTATGGGGAAAAAATGGGGCTATGGGAGGCGTTTTCTGAAGGCTTTTGGCTATGCGATCGAGATAGGTGTCTTTTTCGAAGTATTTTTGGACGTAGAATCCATTTTTGGGGGGTGCTGGAACGATCCGATTTCTCTCTGGCGATCTATAGGGCTTTCATGGGGCTACAAATGAGATTTTTGATAGATCCCAGGAGGACAAATATTTTTCAAGTAAAAAACAAAAAAATTTGAAAAAAACTGACAGAATTTTTTTATTGAATTAAATTTCTCCACAAGTAACCTATATCAAATAATAATAACCCCTTGTGTAAAATTTGCTGCGTTTTTTATAAGATGGATTCCCACTATCTCGCCGCATCCACCTTACATTATGAATGAGAACGAAATAATACAGGTCTGAAAAATGCTGTTTCCAGTGGGAACGAAATCTGAGGGAACAATATTTTGTCGTTTGGCTGCTCAAGAACGTTATTTTTTCGTTCTAAAAAGAAACGTTCTTGACCTGAACGATGAAATATTGCCCCCTCAGACTTCGTTCCACAAAACATTACGGGATTTTTTAAGGATCCCAGGAGGTCAAATATTTTTCGAGTAGAAAACGAAAAAAAAAGAAAAAAAAAAAAAAAAACCTTAATGTAAGGTGGATGCGGCGAATAGTGGGAATCCATCTTAAAAAAGACGATTTAATACGAAATAGTCTATTTCCACGATGAAAATATATAAACTTGTAGACGCGTTTCGGTTGATTAGACCGTCATCAGTACAATACTGTAGTACCACTATAGTATTGTACTGATGATGGTCTAATCAACCGAAACGCGTCTACAAGTTTATATATTTTTATCGTGGAAATAGACTATTTCGTCTTAAATCGTCCTTTTTTAAAAAAAACCTTAAAAAAAATTCTTTCCCAAAATGAAGGAATTAAATTTATGCTCAATTGTGCATACTTAAGTAACATACAGCAAAGAATAATAAACCCTTGTGTAAAATTTGCTGCGTTTTTTTCCCCAAAAATCACGTCTTTTCCCACACTGTGCGGCGCACCGCGGGCGGACATTTCATTTTTGGAATCTACACCTCTTGAAACGACAAATTTTGAAGCCGATCAACACTTTTGACTTCCGATTCCTAACAGTTTTCAAGAGACGTTTTATTTTCACAAGGTCATCGGGACAAGCCGTAGAGTGGTCAGGTCGACCCAAGTGAGTTTCTACTGAGAAGCAATCTCATTCTAATTTATATTTTGTGGCTCCCCGGACGAGGCAATCGATGGAGCGGCTGGAGAGGTCCCGAAAGACTGAGAGGAGTTTATTTACTAGGTTTGTACGCCAATTGAGAGTTCAACAGCTGCCGAGTTAGTCGATCATGCAGAGTGGGCCAGAATAGAGGCCAACATGAAGCGTGTGCATGGACATTTCGAGGCGCTACGCGACTTGGATAAAGCTGTCTTCCAGGCAATGTTGGAAGACGTGGTTGCAGACGGGCCTCGAGACCAGTCTCCATCATGTCCCCGGGACGCAAATCCCTTCCTCCCGTCAACTGTTTCCCCTTCCTTTCTTAGGGCTGATAGCTCTAATCAGCTCTAGCAGATGCCACTAAAAAAAAAAAATCTAATTCGCGTCGCTTTTCTTGCAGCTCTCCGTAGTCCACAACCTGCAGACTGCCTTCGACGAGACGATGTTCTACTCGAGGTACCACCCCTCCAAAGGATACTCGTGGGAGCTTTTGAGCTGGTGACAGACAAACCCGTCAAGAAGGAAAACGCCAAAGAGGAGCCGAGCTCGATGTTCCAACGTCAACGCGTCGACATCCATCCGCCGCCACCCGCCAACGAAACCATTCCAGAAAGTAAGCATCGCAAGTACCTGTTGACTCCTCTAAGATTGCAATGTGTGCAACGGATTCTAATATAGCCCTGGAAAATTTGACTTTTAAAATCAAATAGCGTAAAGCCGGAAATGGTTTTAATCCACTTTGGGCACCGCAAGTGAGAGTTATATGAGTTTGCGACGGTTTCTGAGTGGAGCTTAACTTTTGGGAGGCAAAATCTGTGAAATTTTAGCACGTTCTGTCAGTATTCGCCTTATAACTCAAAATCAGTTCATTCTGCGGAAAACTTCACCATATACCAAATTAAAGAGCACTAAATTTCCTTTCGAATGATTCCAAGAACGTCAAATTCGATCGAAGAATTTAGTCCCAGCAGATCGTCAAAAATTCAATTTTTACCAACTTTGACAAAAATTTTGTGTGGGTTAGGCTCATGTTCAACATTATCCGTTCCAAGAGGTCTACATTCTAAATCCGAAATGTCCGTCCGCCGTCCGGGCCGTTTTGGGCAGTAGGAATTTTTTTTAAAATCTGAAATTTTGACAAAATACTTGGCTTACCATCTAGTTGTGCCCGCAAGGTTTTCAGCCCGATCGCCCAAACCCGTGGGGCACTATGGGGAAAAAATGGGGCTATGGGAGGCGTTTTCTGAAGGCTTTTGGCTATGCGATCGAGATAGGTGTCTTTTTCGAAGTATTTTTGGACGTAGAATCCATTTTTGGGGGGTGCTGGAACGATCCGATTTCTCTCTGGCGATCTATAGGGCTTTCATGGGGCTACAAATGAGATTTTTGATAGATCCCAGGAGGACAAATATTTTTCAAGTAAAAAACAAAAAAATTTGAAAAAAACTGACAGAATTTTTTTATTGAATTAAATTTCTCCACAAGTAACCTATATCAAATAATAATAACCCCTTGTGTAAAATTTGCTGCGTTTTTTATAAGATGGATTCCCACTATCTCGCCGCATCCACCTTACATTATGAATGAGAACGAAATAATACAGGTCTGAAAAATGCTGTTTCCAGTGGGAACGAAATCTGAGGGAACAATATTTTGTCGTTTGGCTGCTCAAGAACGTTATTTTTTCGTTCTAAAAAGAAACGTTCTTGACCTGAACGATGAAATATTGCCCCCTCAGACTTCGTTCCACAAAACATTACGGGATTTTTTAAGGATCCCAGGAGGTCAAATATTTTTCGAGTAGAAAACGAAAAAAAAAGAAAAAAAAAAAAAAAAACCTTAATGTAAGGTGGATGCGGCGAATAGTGGGAATCCATCTTAAAAAAGACGATTTAATACGAAATAGTCTATTTCCACGATGAAAATATATAAACTTGTAGACGCGTTTCGGTTGATTAGACCGTCATCAGTACAATACTGTAGTACCACTATAGTATTGTACTGATGATGGTCTAATCAACCGAAACGCGTCTACAAGTTTATATATTTTTATCGTGGAAATAGACTATTTCGTCTTAAATCGTCCTTTTTTAAAAAAAACCTTAAAAAAAATTCTTTCCCAAAATGAAGGAATTAAATTTATGCTCAATTGTGCATACTTAAGTAACATACAGCAAAGAATAATAAACCCTTGTGTAAAATTTGCTGCGTTTTTTTCCCCAAAAATCACGTCTTTTCCCACACTGTGCGGCGCACCGCGGGCGGACATTTCATTTTTGGAATCTACACCTCTTGAAACGACAAATTTTGAAGCCGATCAACACTTTTGACTTCCGATTCCTAACAGTTTTCAAGAGACGTTTTATTTTCACAAGGTCATCGGGACAAGCCGTAGAGTGGTCAGGTCGACCCAAGTGAGTTTCTACTGAGAAGCAATCTCATTCTAATTTATATTTTGTGGCTCCCCGGACGAGGCAATCGATGGAGCGGCTGGAGAGGTCCCGAAAGACTGAGAGGAGTTTATTTACTAGGTTTGTACGCCAATTGAGAGTTCAACAGCTGCCGAGTTAGTCGATCATGCAGAGTGGGCCAGAATAGAGGCCAACATGAAGCGTGTGCATGGACATTTCGAGGCGCTACGCGACTTGGATAAAGCTGTCTTCCAGGCAATGTTGGAAGACGTGGTTGCAGACGGGCCTCGAGACCAGTCTCCATCATGTCCCCGGGACGCAAATCCCTTCCTCCCGTCAACTGTTTCCCCTTCCTTTCTTAGGGCTGATAGCTCTAATCAGCTCTAGCAGATGCCACTAAAAAAAAAAAATCTAATTCGCGTCGCTTTTCTTGCAGCTCTCCGTAGTCCACAACCTGCAGACTGCCTTCGACGAGACGATGTTCTACTCGAGGTACCACCCCTCCAAAGGATACTCGTGGGAGCTTTTGAGCTGGTGACAGACAAACCCGTCAAGAAGGAAAACGCCAAAGAGGAGCCGAGCTCGATGTTCCAACGTCAACGCGTCGACATCCATCCGCCGCCACCCGCCAACGAAACCATTCCAGAAAGTAAGCATCGCAAGTACCTGTTGACTCCTCTAAGATTGCAATGTGTGCAACGGATTCTAATATAGCCCTGGAAAATTTGACTTTTAAAATCAAATAGCGTAAAGCCGGAAATGGTTTTAATCCACTTTGGGCACCGCAAGTGAGAGTTATATGAGTTTGCGACGGTTTCTGAGTGGAGCTTAACTTTTGGGAGGCAAAATCTGTGAAATTTTAGCACGTTCTGTCAGTATTCGCCTTATAACTCAAAATCAGTTCATTCTGCGGAAAACTTCACCATATACCAAATTAAAGAGCACTAAATTTCCTTTCGAATGATTCCAAGAACGTCAAATTCGATCGAAGAATTTAGTCCCAGCAGATCGTCAAAAATTCAATTTTTACCAACTTTGACAAAAATTTTGTGTGGGTTAGGCTCATGTTCAACATTATCCGTTCCAAGAGGTCTACATTCTAAATCCGAAATGTCCGTCCGCCGTCCGGGCCGTTTTGGGCAGTAGGAATTTTTTTTAAAATCTGAAATTTTGACAAAATACTTGGCTTACCATCTAGTTGTGCCCGCAAGGTTTTCAGCCCGATCGCCCAAACCCGTGGGGCACTATGGGGAAAAAATGGGGCTATGGGAGGCGTTTTCTGAAGGCTTTTGGCTATGCGATCGAGATAGGTGTCTTTTTCGAAGTATTTTTGGACGTAGAATCCATTTTTGGGGGGTGCTGGAACGATCCGATTTCTCTCTGGCGATCTATAGGGCTTTCATGGGGCTACAAATGAGATTTTTGATAGATCCCAGGAGGACAAATATTTTTCAAGTAAAAAACAAAAAAATTTGAAAAAAACTGACAGAATTTTTTTATTGAATTAAATTTCTCCACAAGTAACCTATATCAAATAATAATAACCCCTTGTGTAAAATTTGCTGCGTTTTTTATAAGATGGATTCCCACTATCTCGCCGCATCCACCTTACATTATGAATGAGAACGAAATAATACAGGTCTGAAAAATGCTGTTTCCAGTGGGAACGAAATCTGAGGGAACAATATTTTGTCGTTTGGCTGCTCAAGAACGTTATTTTTTCGTTCTAAAAAGAAACGTTCTTGACCTGAACGATGAAATATTGCCCCCTCAGACTTCGTTCCACAAAACATTACGGGATTTTTTAAGGATCCCAGGAGGTCAAATATTTTTCGAGTAGAAAACGAAAAAAAAAGAAAAAAAAAAAAAAAAAACCTTAATGTAAGGTGGATGCGGCGAATAGTGGGAATCCATCTTAAAAAAGACGATTTAATACGAAATAGTCTATTTCCACGATGAAAATATATAAACTTGTAGACGCGTTTCGGTTGATTAGACCGTCATCAGTACAATACTGTAGTACCACTATAGTATTGTACTGATGATGGTCTAATCAACCGAAACGCGTCTACAAGTTTATATATTTTTATCGTGGAAATAGACTATTTCGTCTTAAATCGTCCTTTTTAAAAAAAAACCTTAAAAAAAATTCTTTCCCAAAATGAAGGAATTAAATTTATGCTCAATTGTGCATACTTAAGTAACATACAGCAAAGAATAATAAACCCTTGTGTAAAATTTGCTGCGTTTTTTTCCCCAAAAATCACGTCTTTTCCCACACTGTGCGGCGCACCGCGGGCGGACATTTCATTTTTGGAATCTACACCTCTTGAAACGACAAATTTTGAAGCCGATCAACACTTTTGACTTCCGATTCCTAACAGTTTTCAAGAGACGTTTTATTTTCACAAGGTCATCGGGACAAGCCGTAGAGTGGTCAGGTCGACCCAAGTGAGTTTCTACTGAGAAGCAATCTCATTCTAATTTATATTTTGTGGCTCCCCGGACGAGGCAATCGATGGAGCGGCTGGAGAGGTCCCGAAAGACTGAGAGGAGTTTATTTACTAGGTTTGTACGCCAATTGAGAGTTCAACAGCTGCCGAGTTAGTCGATCATGCAGAGTGGGCCAGAATAGAGGCCAACATGAAGCGTGTGCATGGACATTTCGAGGCGCTACGCGACTTGGATAAAGCTGTCTTCCAGGCAATGTTGGAAGACGTGGTTGCAGACGGGCCTCGAGACCAGTCTCCATCATGTCCCCGGGGTGCAAATCCCTTCCTCCCGTCAACTGTTTCCCCTTCCCTTCCTAGGGCTGATAGCTCTAATCAGCTCTAGCAGATGCCACTAAAAAAAAAAAAATCTAATTCGCGTCGCTTTTCTTGCAGCTCTCCGTAGTCCACAACCTGCAGACTGCCTTCGACGAGACGATGTTCTACTCGAGGTACCACCCCTCCAAAGGATACTCGTGGGAGCTTTTGAGCTGGTGACAGACAAACCCGTCAAGAAGGAAAACGCCAAAGAGGAGCCGAGCTCGATGTTCCAACGTCAACGCGTCGACATCCATCCGCCGCCACCCGCCAACGAAACCATTCCAGAAAGTAAGCATCGCAAGTACCTGTTGACTCCTCTAAGATTGCAATGTGTGCAACGGATTCTAATATAGCCCTGGAAAATTTGACTTTTAAAATCAAATAGCGTAAAGCCGGAAATGGTTTTAATCCACTTTGGGCACCGCAAGTGAGAGTTATATGAGTTTGCGACGGTTTCTGAGTGGAGCTTAACTTTTGGGAGGCAAAATCTGTGAAATTTTAGCACGTTCTGTCAGTATTCGCCTTATAACTCAAAATCAGTTCATTCTGCGGAAAACTTCACCATATACCAAATTAAAGAGCACTAAATTTCCTTTCGAATGATTCCAAGAACGTCAAATTCGATCGAAGAATTTAGTCCCAGCAGATCGTCAAAAATTCAATTTTTACCAACTTTGACAAAAATTTTGTGTGGGTTAGGCTCATGTTCAACATTATCCGTTCCAAGAGGTCTACATTCTAAATCCGAAATGTCCGTCCGCCGTCCGGGCCGTTTTGGGCAGTAGGAATTTTTTTTAAAATCTGAAATTTTGACAAAATACTTGGCTTACCATCTAGTTGTGCCCGCAAGGTTTTCAGCCCGATCGCCCAAACCCGTGGGGCACTATGGGGAAAAAATGGGGCTATGGGAGGCGTTTTCTGAAGGCTTTTGGCTATGCGATCGAGATAGGTGTCTTTTTCGAAGTATTTTTGGACGTAGAATCCATTTTTGGGGGGTGCTGGAACGATCCGATTTCTCTCTGGCGATCTATAGGGCTTTCATGGGGCTACAAATGAGATTTTTGATAGATCCCAGGAGGACAAATATTTTTCAAGTAAAAAACAAAAAAATTTGAAAAAAAAACTGACAGAATTTTTTTATTGAATTAAATTTCTGCACAAGTAACCTATATCAAATAATAATAACCCCTTGTGTAAAATTTGCTGCGTTTTTTATAAGATGGATTCCCACTATCTCGCCGCATCCACCTTACATTATGAATGAGAACGAAATAATACAGGTCTGAAAAATGCTGTTTCCAGTGGGAACGAAATCTGAGGGAACAATATTTTGTCGTTTGGCTGCTCAAGAACGTTATTTTTTCGTTCTAAAAAGAAACGTTCTAGACCTGAACGATAAAATATTGCCCCCTCAGACTTCGTTCCACAAAACATTACGGGATTTTTTAAGGATCCCAGGAGGTCAAATATTTTTCGAGTAGAAAACGAAAAAAAAAGAAAAAAAAAAAAAAAAACCTTAATGTAAGGTGGATGCGGCGAATAGTGGGAATCCATCTTAAAAAAGACGATTTAATACGAAATAGTCTATTTCCACGATGAAAATATATAAACTTGTAGACGCGTTTCGGTTGATTAGACCGTCATCAGTACAATACTGTAGTACCACTATAGTATTGTACTGATGATGGTCTAATCAACCGAAACGCGTCTACAAGTTTATATATTTTTATCGTGGAAATAGACTATTTCGTCTTAAATCGTCCTTTTTTAAAAAAAACCTTAAAAAAAATTCTTTCCCAAAATGAAGGAATTAAATTTATGCTCAATTGTGCATACTTAAGTAACATACAGCAAAGAATAATAAACCCTTGTGTAAAATTTGCTGCGTTTTTTTCCCCAAAAATCACGTCTTTTCCCACACTGTGCGGCGCACCGCGGGCGGACATTTCATTTTTGGAATCTACACCTCTTGAAACGACAAATTTTGAAGCCGATCAACACTTTTGACTTCCGATTCCTAACAGTTTTCAAGAGACGTTTTATTTTCACAAGGTCATCGGGACAAGCCGTAGAGTGGTCAGGTCGACCCAAGTGAGTTTCTACTGAGAAGCAATCTCATTCTAATTTATATTTTGTGGCTCCCCGGACGAGGCAATCGATGGAGCGGCTGGAGAGGTCCCGAAAGACTGAGAGGAGTTTATTTACTAGGTTTGTACGCCAATTGAGAGTTCAACAGCTGCCGAGTTAGTCGATCATGCAGAGTGGGCCAGAATAGAGGCCAACATGAAGCGTGTGCATGGACATTTCGAGGCGCTACGCGACTTGGATAAAGCTGTCTTCCAGGCAATGTTGGAAGACGTGGTTGCAGACGGGCCTCGAGACCAGTCTCCATCATGTCCCCGGGACGCAAATCCCTTCCTCCCGTCAACTGTTTCCCCTTCCTTTCTTAGGGCTGATAGCTCTAATCAGCTCTAGCAGATGCCACTAAAAAAAAAAAATCTAATTCGCGTCGCTTTTCTTGCAGCTCTCCGTAGTCCACAACCTGCAGACTGCCTTCGACGAGACGATGTTCTACTCGAGGTACCACCCCTCCAAAGGATACTCGTGGGAGCTTTTGAGCTGGTGACAGACAAACCCGTCAAGAAGGAAAACGCCAAAGAGGAGCCGAGCTCGATGTTCCAACGTCAACGCGTCGACATCCATCCGCCGCCACCCGCCAACGAAACCATTCCAGAAAGTAAGCATCGCAAGTACCTGTTGACTCCTCTAAGATTGCAATGTGTGCAACGGATTCTAATATAGCCCTGGAAAATTTGACTTTTAAAATCAAATAGCGTAAAGCCGGAAATGGTTTTAATCCACTTTGGGCACCGCAAGTGAGAGTTATATGAGTTTGCGACGGTTTCTGAGTGGAGCTTAACTTTTGGGAGGCAAAATCTGTGAAATTTTAGCACGTTCTGTCAGTATTCGCCTTATAACTCAAAATCAGTTCATTCTGCGGAAAACTTCACCATATACCAAATTAAAGAGCACTAAATTTCCTTTCGAATGATTCCAAGAACGTCAAATTCGATCGAAGAATTTAGTCCCAGCAGATCGTCAAAAATTCAATTTTTACCAACTTTGACAAAAATTTTGTGTGGGTTAGGCTCATGTTCAACATTATCCGTTCCAAGAGGTCTACATTCTAAATCCGAAATGTCCGTCCGCCGTCCGGGCCGTTTTGGGCAGTAGGAATTTTTTTTAAAATCTGAAATTTTGACAAAATACTTGGCTTACCATCTAGTTGTGCCCGCAAGGTTTTCAGCCCGATCGCCCAAACCCGTGGGGCACTATGGGGAAAAAATGGGGCTATGGGAGGCGTTTTCTGAAGGCTTTTGGCTATGCGATCGAGATAGGTGTCTTTTTCGAAGTATTTTTGGACGTAGAATCCATTTTTGGGGGGTGCTGGAACGATCCGATTTCTCTCTGGCGATCTATAGGGCTTTCATGGGGCTACAAATGAGATTTTTGATAGATCCCAGGAGGACAAATATTTTTCAAGTAAAAAACAAAAAAATTTGAAAAAAACTGACAGAATTTTTTTATTGAATTAAATTTCTCCACAAGTAACCTATATCAAATAATAATAACCCCTTGTGTAAAATTTGCTGCGTTTTTTATAAGATGGATTCCCACTATCTCGCCGCATCCACCTTACATTATGAATGAGAACGAAATAATACAGGTCTGAAAAATGCTGTTTCCAGTGGGAACGAAATCTGAGGGAACAATATTTTGTCGTTTGGCTGCTCAAGAACGTTATTTTTTCGTTCTAAAAAGAAACGTTCTTGACCTGAACGATGAAATATTGCCCCCTCAGACTTCGTTCCACAAAACATTACGGGATTTTTTAAGGATCCCAGGAGGTCAAATATTTTTCGAGTAGAAAACGAAAAAAAAAGAAAAAAAAAAAAAAAAAACCTTAATGTAAGGTGGATGCGGCGAATAGTGGGAATCCATCTTAAAAAAGACGATTTAATACGAAATAGTCTATTTCCACGATGAAAATATATAAACTTGTAGACGCGTTTCGGTTGATTAGACCGTCATCAGTACAATACTGTAGTACCACTATAGTATTGTACTGATGATGGTCTAATCAACCGAAACGCGTCTACAAGTTTATATATTTTTATCGTGGAAATAGACTATTTCGTCTTAAATCGTCCTTTTTTAAAAAAAACCTTAAAAAAAATTCTTTCCCAAAATGAAGGAATTAAATTTATGCTCAATTGTGCATACTTAAGTAACATACAGCAAAGAATAATAAACCCTTGTGTAAAATTTGCTGCGTTTTTTTCCCCAAAAATCACGTCTTTTCCCACACTGTGCGGCGCACCGCGGGCGGACATTTCATTTTTGGAATCTACACCTCTTGAAACGACAAATTTTGAAGCCGATCAACACTTTTGACTTCCGATTCCTAACAGTTTTCAAGAGACGTTTTATTTTCACAAGGTCATCGGGACAAGCCGTAGAGTGGTCAGGTCGACCCAAGTGAGTTTCTACTGAGAAGCAATCTCATTCTAATTTATATTTTGTGGCTCCCCGGACGAGGCAATCGATGGAGCGGCTGGAGAGGTCCCGAAAGACTGAGAGGAGTTTATTTACTAGGTTTGTACGCCAATTGAGAGTTCAACAGCTGCCGAGTTAGTCGATCATGCAGAGTGGGCCAGAATAGAGGCCAACATGAAGCGTGTGCATGGACATTTCGAGGCGCTACGCGACTTGGATAAAGCTGTCTTCCAGGCAATGTTGGAAGACGTGGTTGCAGACGGGCCTCGAGACCAGTCTCCATCATGTCCCCGGGGTGCAAATCCCTTCCTCCCGTCAACTGTTTCCCCTTCCCTTCCTAGGGCTGATAGCTCTAATCAGCTCTAGCAGATGCCACTAAAAAAAAAAAAATCTAATTCGCGTCGCTTTTCTTGCAGCTCTCCGTAGTCCACAACCTGCAGACTGCCTTCGACGAGACGATGTTCTACTCGAGGTACCACCCCTCCAAAGGATACTCGTGGGAGCTTTTGAGCTGGTGACAGACAAACCCGTCAAGAAGGAAAACGCCAAAGAGGAGCCGAGCTCGATGTTCCAACGTCAACGCGTCGACATCCATCCGCCGCCACCCGCCAACGAAACCATTCCAGAAAGTAAGCATCGCAAGTACCTGTTGACTCCTCTAAGATTGCAATGTGTGCAACGGATTCTAATATAGCCCTGGAAAATTTGACTTTTAAAATCAAATAGCGTAAAGCCGGAAATGGTTTTAATCCACTTTGGGCACCGCAAGTGAGAGTTATATGAGTTTGCGACGGTTTCTGAGTGGAGCTTAACTTTTGGGAGGCAAAATCTGTGAAATTTTAGCACGTTCTGTCAGTATTCGCCTTATAACTCAAAATCAGTTCATTCTGCGGAAAACTTCACCATATACCAAATTAAAGAGCACTAAATTTCCTTTCGAATGATTCCAAGAACGTCAAATTCGATCGAAGAATTTAGTCCCAGCAGATCGTCAAAAATTCAATTTTTACCAACTTTGACAAAAATTTTGTGTGGGTTAGGCTCATGTTCAACATTATCCGTTCCAAGAGGTCTACATTCTAAATCCGAAATGTCCGTCCGCCGTCCGGGCCGTTTTGGGCAGTAGGAATTTTTTTTAAAATCTGAAATTTTGACAAAATACTTGGCTTACCATCTAGTTGTGCCCGCAAGGTTTTCAGCCCGATCGCCCAAACCCGTGGGGCACTATGGGGAAAAAATGGGGCTATGGGAGGCGTTTTCTGAAGGCTTTTGGCTATGCGATCGAGATAGGTGTCTTTTTCGAAGTATTTTTGGACGTAGAATCCATTTTTGGGGGGTGCTGGAACGATCCGATTTCTCTCTGGCGATCTATAGGGCTTTCATGGGGCTACAAATGAGATTTTTGATAGATCCCAGGAGGACAAATATTTTTCAAGTAAAAAACAAAAAAATTTGAAAAAAAAACTGACAGAATTTTTTTATTGAATTAAATTTCTGCACAAGTAACCTATATCAAATAATAATAACCCCTTGTGTAAAATTTGCTGCGTTTTTTATAAGATGGATTCCCACTATCTCGCCGCATCCACCTTACATTATGAATGAGAACGAAATAATACAGGTCTGAAAAATGCTGTTTCCAGTGGGAACGAAATCTGAGGGAACAATATTTTGTCGTTTGGCTGCTCAAGAACGTTATTTTTTCGTTCTAAAAAGAAACGTTCTAGACCTGAACGATAAAATATTGCCCCCTCAGACTTCGTTCCACAAAACATTACGGGATTTTTTAAGGATCCCAGGAGGTCAAATATTTTTCGAGTAGAAAACGAAAAAAAAAGAAAAAAAAAAAAAAAAACCTTAATGTAAGGTGGATGCGGCGAATAGTGGGAATCCATCTTAAAAAAGACGATTTAATACGAAATAGTCTATTTCCACGATGAAAATATATAAACTTGTAGACGCGTTTCGGTTGATTAGACCGTCATCAGTACAATACTGTAGTACCACTATAGTATTGTACTGATGATGGTCTAATCAACCGAAACGCGTCTACAAGTTTATATATTTTTATCGTGGAAATAGACTATTTCGTCTTAAATCGTCCTTTTTTAAAAAAAACCTTAAAAAAAATTCTTTCCCAAAATGAAGGAATTAAATTTATGCTCAATTGTGCATACTTAAGTAACATACAGCAAAGAATAATAAACCCTTGTGTAAAATTTGCTGCGTTTTTTTCCCCAAAAATCACGTCTTTTCCCACACTGTGCGGCGCACCGCGGGCGGACATTTCATTTTTGGAATCTACACCTCTTGAAACGACAAATTTTGAAGCCGATCAACACTTTTGACTTCCGATTCCTAACAGTTTTCAAGAGACGTTTTATTTTCACAAGGTCATCGGGACAAGCCGTAGAGTGGTCAGGTCGACCCAAGTGAGTTTCTACTGAGAAGCAATCTCATTCTAATTTATATTTTGTGGCTCCCCGGACGAGGCAATCGATGGAGCGGCTGGAGAGGTCCCGAAAGACTGAGAGGAGTTTATTTACTAGGTTTGTACGCCAATTGAGAGTTCAACAGCTGCCGAGTTAGTCGATCATGCAGAGTGGGCCAGAATAGAGGCCAACATGAAGCGTGTGCATGGACATTTCGAGGCGCTACGCGACTTGGATAAAGCTGTCTTCCAGGCAATGTTGGAAGACGTGGTCGCAGACGGGCCTCGAGACCAGTCTCCATCATGTCCCCGGGACGCAAATCCCTTCCTCCCGTCAACTGTTTCCCCTTCCTTTCTTAGGGCTGATAGCTCTAATCAGCTCTAGCAGATGCCACTAAAAAAAAAAAAATCTAATTCGCGTCGCTTTTCTTGCAGCTCTCCGTAGTCCACAACCTGCAGACTGCCTTCGACGAGACGATGTTCTACTCGAGGTACCACCCCTCCAAAGGATACTCGTGGGAGCTTTTGAGCTGGTGACAGACAAACCCGTCAAGAAGGAAAACGCCAAAGAGGAGCCGAGCTCGATGTTCCAACGTCAACGCGTCGACATCCATCCGCCGCCACCCGCCAACGAAACCATTCCAGAAAGTAAGCATCGCAAGTACCTGTTGACTCCTCTAAGATTGCAATGTGTGCAACGGATTCTAATATAGCCCTGGAAAATTTGACTTTTAAAATCAAATAGCGTAAAGCCGGAAATGGTTTTAATCCACTTTGGGCACCGCAAGTGAGAGTTATATGAGTTTGCGACGGTTTCTGAGTGGAGCTTAACTTTTGGGAGGCAAAATCTGTGAAATTTTAGCACGTTCTGTCAGTATTCGCCTTATAACTCAAAATCAGTTCATTCTGCGGAAAACTTCACCATATACCAAATTAAAGAGCACTAAATTTCCTTTCGAATGATTCCAAGAACGTCAAATTCGATCGAAGAATTTAGTCCCAGCAGATCGTCAAAAATTCAATTTTTACCAACTTTGACAAAAATTTTGTGTGGGTTAGGCTCATGTTCAACATTATCCGTTCCAAGAGGTCTACATTCTAAATCCGAAATGTCCGTCCGCCGTCCGGGCCGTTTTGGGCAGTAGGAATTTTTTTTAAAATCTGAAATTTTGACAAAATACTTGGCTTACCATCTAGTTGTGCCCGCAAGGTTTTCAGCCCGATCGCCCAAACCCGTGGGGCACTATGGGGAAAAAATGGGGCTATGGGAGGCGTTTTCTGAAGGCTTTTGGCTATGCGATCGAGATAGGTGTCTTTTTCGAAGTATTTTTGGACGTAGAATCCATTTTTGGGGGGTGCTGGAACGATCCGATTTCTCTCTGGCGATCTATAGGGCTTTCATGGGGCTACAAATGAGATTTTTGATAGATCCCAGGAGGACAAATATTTTTCAAGTAAAAAACAAAAAAATTTGAAAAAAACTGACAGAATTTTTTTATTGAATTAAATTTCTCCACAAGTAACCTATATCAAATAATAATAACCCCTTGTGTAAAATTTGCTGCGTTTTTTATAAGATGGATTCCCACTATCTCGCCGCATCCACCTTACATTATGAATGAGAACGAAATAATACAGGTCTGAAAAATGCTGTTTCCAGTGGGAACGAAATCTGAGGGAACAATATTTTGTCGTTTGGCTGCTCAAGAACGTTATTTTTTCGTTCTAAAAAGAAACGTTCTTGACCTGAACGATGAAATATTGCCCCCTCAGACTTCGTTCCACAAAACATTACGGGATTTTTTAAGGATCCCAGGAGGTCAAATATTTTTCGAGTAGAAAACGAAAAAAAAAGAAAAAAAAAAAAAAAAAACCTTAATGTAAGGTGGATGCGGCGAATAGTGGGAATCCATCTTAAAAAAGACGATTTAATACGAAATAGTCTATTTCCACGATGAAAATATATAAACTTGTAGACGCGTTTCGGTTGATTAGACCGTCATCAGTACAATACTGTAGTACCACTATAGTATTGTACTGATGATGGTCTAATCAACCGAAACGCGTCTACAAGTTTATATATTTTTATCGTGGAAATAGACTATTTCGTCTTAAATCGTCCTTTTTAAAAAAAAACCTTAAAAAAAATTCTTTCCCAAAATGAAGGAATTAAATTTATGCTCAATTGTGCATACTTAAGTAACATACAGCAAAGAATAATAAACCCTTGTGTAAAATTTGCTGCGTTTTTTTCCCCAAAAATCACGTCTTTTCCCACACTGTGCGGCGCACCGCGGGCGGACATTTCATTTTTGGAATCTACACCTCTTGAAACGACAAATTTTGAAGCCGATCAACACTTTTGACTTCCGATTCCTAACAGTTTTCAAGAGACGTTTTATTTTCACAAGGTCATCGGGACAAGCCGTAGAGTGGTCAGGTCGACCCAAGTGAGTTTCTACTGAGAAGCAATCTCATTCTAATTTATATTTTGTGGCTCCCCGGACGAGGCAATCGATGGAGCGGCTGGAGAGGTCCCGAAAGACTGAGAGGAGTTTATTTACTAGGTTTGTACGCCAATTGAGAGTTCAACAGCTGCCGAGTTAGTCGATCATGCAGAGTGGGCCAGAATAGAGGCCAACATGAAGCGTGTGCATGGACATTTCGAGGCGCTACGCGACTTGGATAAAGCTGTCTTCCAGGCAATGTTGGAAGACGTGGTCGCAGACGGGCCTCGAGACCAGTCTCCATCATGTCCCCGGGACGCAAATCCCTTCCTCCCGTCAACTGTTTCCCCTTCCTTTCTTAGGGCTGATAGCTCTAATCAGCTCTAGCAGATGCCACTAAAAAAAAAAAAATCTAATTCGCGTCGCTTTTCTTGCAGCTCTCCGTAGTCCACAACCTGCAGACTGCCTTCGACGAGACGATGTTCTACTCGAGGTACCACCCCTCCAAAGGATACTCGTGGGAGCTTTTGAGCTGGTGACAGACAAACCCGTCAAGAAGGAAAACGCCAAAGAGGAGCCGAGCTCGATGTTCCAACGTCAACGCGTCGACATCCATCCGCCGCCACCCGCCAACGAAACCATTCCAGAAAGTAAGCATCGCAAGTACCTGTTGACTCCTCTAAGATTGCAATGTGTGCAACGGATTCTAATATAGCCCTGGAAAATTTGACTTTTAAAATCAAATAGCGTAAAGCCGGAAATGGTTTTAATCCACTTTGGGCACCGCAAGTGAGAGTTATATGAGTTTGCGACGGTTTCTGAGTGGAGCTTAACTTTTGGGAGGCAAAATCTGTGAAATTTTAGCACGTTCTGTCAGTATTCGCCTTATAACTCAAAATCAGTTCATTCTGCGGAAAACTTCACCATATACCAAATTAAAGAGCACTAAATTTCCTTTCGAATGATTCCAAGAACGTCAAATTCGATCGAAGAATTTAGTCCCAGCAGATCGTCAAAAATTCAATTTTTACCAACTTTGACAAAAATTTTGTGTGGGTTAGGCTCATGTTCAACATTATCCGTTCCAAGAGGTCTACATTCTAAATCCGAAATGTCCGTCCGCCGTCCGGGCCGTTTTGGGCAGTAGGAATTTTTTTTAAAATCTGAAATTTTGACAAAATACTTGGCTTACCATCTAGTTGTGCCCGCAAGGTTTTCAGCCCGATCGCCCAAACCCGTGGGGCACTATGGGGAAAAAATGGGGCTATGGGAGGCGTTTTCTGAAGGCTTTTGGCTATGCGATCGAGATAGGTGTCTTTTTCGAAGTATTTTTGGACGTAGAATCCATTTTTGGGGGGTGCTGGAACGATCCGATTTCTCTCTGGCGATCTATAGGGCTTTCATGGGGCTACAAATGAGATTTTTGATAGATCCCAGGAGGACAAATATTTTTCAAGTAAAAAACAAAAAAATTTGAAAAAAACTGACAGAATTTTTTTATTGAATTAAATTTCTCCACAAGTAACCTATATCAAATAATAATAACCCCTTGTGTAAAATTTGCTGCGTTTTTTATAAGATGGATTCCCACTATCTCGCCGCATCCACCTTACATTATGAATGAGAACGAAATAATACAGGTCTGAAAAATGCTGTTTCCAGTGGGAACGAAATCTGAGGGAACAATATTTTGTCGTTTGGCTGCTCAAGAACGTTATTTTTTCGTTCTAAAAAGAAACGTTCTTGACCTGAACGATGAAATATTGCCCCCTCAGACTTCGTTCCACAAAACATTACGGGATTTTTTATGGATCCCAGGAGGTCAAATATTTTTCGAGTAAAAAACGAAAAATGATTGAAAAAAAAAAAAAAAAATTCTTTCCCAAAATGACGGAATTAAATTTATGGTCAATTGTGCATACTTAAGTAACATACAGCAAAGAATAATAAACCCTTGTGTAAAATTTGCTGCGTTTTTTCCCCCAAAAATCACGTCTTTTCCCACACTGTGCGGCGCACCGCGGGCGGACATTTCATTTTTGGAATCTACACCTCTTGAAACGACAAATTTTAAGGCCGATCAACACTTTTGACTTCCGATTCCTAACAGTTTTCAAGAGATGTTTTATTTTCACAAGGTCATCGGGACAAGCCGTAGAGTGGTCAGGTCGACCCAAGTGAGTTTCTACTGAGAAGCAATCTCATTCTAATTTATATTTTGTGGCTCCCCGGACGAGGCAATCGATGGAGCGGCTGGAGAGGTCCCGAAAGACTGAGAGGAGTTTATTTACTAGGTTTGTACGCCAATTGAGAGTTCAACAGCTGCCGAGTTAGTCGATCATGCAGAGTGGGCCAGAATAGAGGCCAACATGAAGCGTGTGCATGGACATTTCGAGGCGCTACGCGACTTGGATAAAGCTGTCTTCCAGGCAATGTTGGAAGACGTGGTTGCAGACGGGCCTCGAGACCAGTCTCCATCATGTCCCCGGGACGCAAATCCCTTCCTCCCGTCAACTGTTTCCCCTTCCTTTCTTAGGGCTGATAGCTCTAATCAGCTCTAGCAGATGCCACTAAAAAAAAAAAAATCTAATTCGCGTCGCTTTTCTTGCAGCTCTCCGTAGTCCACAACCTGCAGACTGCCTTCGACGAGACGATGTTCTACTCGAGGTACCACCCCTCCAAAGGATACTCGTGGGAGCTTTTGAGCTGGTGACAGACAAACCCGTCAAGAAGGAAAACGCCAAAGAGGAGCCGAGCTCGATGTTCCAACGTCAACGCGTCGACATCCATCCGCCGCCACCCGCCAACGAAACCATTCCAGAAAGTAAGCATCGCAAGTACCTGTTGACTCCTCTAAGATTGCAATGTGTGCAACGGATTCTAATATAGCCCTGGAAAATTTGACTTTTAAAATCAAATAGCGTAAAGCCGGAAATGGTTTTAATCCACTTTGGGCACCGCAAGTGAGAGTTATATGAGTTTGCGACGGTTTCTGAGTGGAGCTTAACTTTTGGGAGGCAAAATCTGTGAAATTTTAGCACGTTCTGTCAGTATTCGCCTTATAACTCAAAATCAGTTCATTCTGCGGAAAACTTCACCATATACCAAATTAAAGAGCACTAAATTTCCTTTCGAATGATTCCAAGAACGTCAAATTCGATCGAAGAATTTAGTCCCAGCAGATCGTCAAAAATTCAATTTTTACCAACTTTGACAAAAATTTTGTGTGGGTTAGGCTCATGTTCAACATTATCCGTTCCAAGAGGTCTACATTCTAAATCCGAAATGTCCGTCCGCCGTCCGGGCCGTTTTGGGCAGTAGGAATTTTTTTTAAAATCTGAAATTTTGACAAAATACTTGGCTTACCATCTAGTTGTGCCCGCAAGGTTTTCAGCCCGATCGCCCAAACCCGTGGGGCACTATGGGGAAAAAATGGGGCTATGGGAGGCGTTTTCTGAAGGCTTTTGGCTATGCGATCGAGATAGGTGTCTTTTTCGAAGTATTTTTGGACGTAGAATCCATTTTTGGGGGGTGCTGGAACGATCCGATTTCTCTCTGGCGATCTATAGGGCTTTCATGGGGCTACAAATGAGATTTTTGATAGATCCCAGGAGGACAAATATTTTTCAAGTAAAAAACAAAAAAATTTGAAAAAAACTGACAGAATTTTTTTATTGAATTAAATTTCTCCACAAGTAACCTATATCAAATAATAATAACCCCTTGTGTAAAATTTGCTGCGTTTTTTATAAGATGGATTCCCACTATCTCGCCGCATCCACCTTACATTATGAATGAGAACGAAATAATACAGGTCTGAAAAATGCTGTTTCCAGTGGGAACGAAATCTGAGGGAACAATATTTTGTCGTTTGGCTGCTCAAGAACGTTATTTTTTCGTTCTAAAAAGAAACGTTCTTGACCTGAACGATGAAATATTGCCCCCTCAGACTTCGTTCCACAAAACATTACGGGATTTTTTATGGATCCCAGGAGGTCAAATATTTTTCGAGTAAAAAACGAAAAATGATTGAAAAAAAAAAAAAAAAAATTCTTTTCCAAAATGACGGAATTAAATTTTTGCTCAATTGTGCATACTTAAGTAACATACAGCAAAGAATAATAAACCCTTGTGTAAAATTTGCTGCGTTTTTTCCCCCAAAAATCACGTCTTTTCCCACACTGTGCGGCGCACCGCGGGCGGACATTTCATTTTTGGAATCTACACCTCTTGAAACGACAAATTTTAAGGCCGATCAACACTTTTGACTTCCGATTCCTAACAGTTTTCAAGAGATGTTTTATTTTCACAAGGTCATCGGGACAAGCCGTAGAGTGGTCAGGTCGACCCAAGTGAGTTTCTACTGAGAAGCAATCTCATTCTAATTTATATTTTGTGGCTCCCCGGACGAGGCAATCGATGGAGCGGCTGGAGAGGTCCCGAAAGACTGAGAGGAGTTTATTTACTAGGTTTGTACGCCAATTGAGAGTTCAACCAGCTGCCGAGTTAGTCGATCATGCAGAGTGGGCCAGAATAGAGGCCAACATGAAGCGTGTGCATGGACATTTCGAGGCGCTACGCGACTTGGATAAAGCTGTCTTCCAGGCAATGTTGGAAGACGTGGTTGCAGACGGGCCTCGAGACCAGTCTCCATCATGTCCCCGGGGTGCAAATCCCTTCCTCCCGTCAACTGTTTCCCCTTCCCTTCCTAGGGCTGAAAGCTCTAATCAGCTCTAGCAGATGCCACTAAAAAAAAAAAAATCTAATTCGCGTCGCTTTTCTTGCAGCTCTCCGTAGTCCACAACCTGCAGACTGCCTTCGACGAGACGATGTTCTACTCGAGGTACCACCCCTCCAAAGGATACTCGTGGGAGCTTTTGAGCTGGTGACAGACAAACCCGTCAAGAAGGAAAACGCCAAAGAGGAGCCGAGCTCGATGTTCCAACGTCAACGCGTCGACATCCATCCGCCGCCACCCGCCAACAAAACCATTCCAGAAAGTAAGCATCGCAAGTACCTGTTGACTCCTCTAAGATTGCAATGTGTGCAACGGATTCTAATATAGCCCTGGAAAATGTGACTTTTAAAATCAAATAGCGTAAAGCCGGAAATGGTTTTAATCCACTTTGGGCACCGCAAGTGAGAGTTATATGAGTTTGCGACGGTTTCTGAGTGGAGCTTAACTTTTGGGAGGCAAAATCTGTGAAATTTTAGCACGTTCTGTCAGTATTCGCCTTATAACTCAAAATCAGTTCATTCTACGGAAAACTTCACCATATACCAAATTAAAGAGCACTAAATTTCCTTTCGAATGATTCCAAGAACGTCAAATTCGATCGAAGAATTTAGTCCCAGCAGATCGTCAAAAATTCAATTTTTACCAACTTTGACAAAAATTTTGTGTGGGTTAGGCTCATGTTCAACATTATCCGTTCCAAGAGGTCTACATTCTAAATCCGAAATGTCCGTCCGCCGTCCGGGCCGTTTTGGGCAGTAGGAATTTTTTTTAAAATCTGAAATTTTGACAAAATACTTGGCTTACCATCTAGTTGTGCCCGCAAGGTTTTCAGCCCGATCGCCCAAACCCGTGGGGCACTATGGGGAAAAAATGGGGCTATGGGAGGCGTTTTCTGAAGGCTTTTGGCTATGCGATCGAGATAGGTGTCTTTTTCGAAGTATTTTTGGACGTAGAATCCATTTTTGGTGGGTGCTGGAACGATCCGATTTCTCTCTGGCGATCTATAGGGCTTTCATGGGGCTACAAATGGATTTTTGATAGATCCCAGGAGGTCAAATATTTTTCGAGTAAAAACGAAAAATGATTGAAAAAAAAAACCTTAAAAAAAAAAAATTCTTTCCCAAAATGACGGAATTAAATTTATGATCAATTGTGCATACTTAAGTAACATACAGCAAAGAATAATAAACCCTTGTGTAAAATTTGCTGCGTTTTTTCCCCCAAAAATCACGTCTTTTCCCACACTGTGCGGCGCACCGCGGGCGGACATTTCATTTTTGGAATCTACACCTCTTGAAACGACAAATTTTAAGGCCGATCAACACTTTTGACTTCCGATTCCTAACAGTTTTCAAGAGATGTTTTATTTTCACAAGGTCATCGGGACAAGCCGTAGAGTGGTCAGGTCGACCCAAGTGAGTTTCTACTGAGAAGCAATCTCATTCTAATTTATATTTTGTGGCTCCCCGGACGAGGCAATCGATGGAGCGGCTGGAGAGGTCCCGAAAGACTGAGAGGAGTTTATTTACTAGGTTTGTACGCCAATTGAGAGTTCAACCAGCTGCCGAGTTAGTCGATCATGCAGAGTGGGCCAGAATAGAGGCCAACATGAAGCGTGTGCATGGACATTTCGAGGCGCTACGCGACTTGGATAAAGCTGTCTTCCAGGCAATGTTGGAAGACGTGGTTGCAGACGGGCCTCGAGACCAGTCTCCATCATGTCCCCGGGGTGCAAATCCCTTCCTCCCGTCAACTGTTTCCCCTTCCCTTCCTAGGGTTGAAAGCTCTAATCAGCTCTAGCAGATGCCACTAAAAAAAAAAAATCTAATTCGCGTCGCTTTTCTTGCAGCTCTCCGTAGTCCACAACCTGCAGACTGCCTTCGACGAGACGATGTTCTACTCGAGGTACCACCCCTCCAAAGGATACTCGTGGGAGCTTTTGAGCTGGTGACAGACAAACCCGTCAAGAAGGAAAACGCCAAAGAGGAGCCGAGCTCGATGTTCCAACGTCAACGCGTCGACATCCATCCGCCGCCACCCGCCAACAAAACCATTCCAGAAAGTAAGCATGGCAAGTACCTGTTGACTCCTCTAAGATTGCAATGTGTGCAACGGATTCTAATATAGCCCTGGAAAATGTGACTTTTAAAATCAAATAGCGTAAAGCCGGAAATGGTTTTAATCCACTTTGGGCACCGCAAGTGAGAGTTATATGAGTTTGCGACGGTTTCTGAGTGGAGCTTAACTTTTGGGAGGCAAAATCTGTGAAATTTTAGCACGTTCTGTCAGTATTCGCCTTATAACTCAAAATCAGTTCATTCTACGGAAAACTTCACCATATACCAAATTAAAGAGCACTAAATTTCCTTTCGAATGATTCCAAGAACGTCAAATTCGATCGAAGAATTTAGTCCCAGCAGATCGTCAAAAATTCAATTTTTACCAACTTTGACAAAAATTTTGTGTGGGTTAGGCTCATGTTCAACATTATCCGTTCCAAGAGGTCTACATTCTAAATCCGAAATGTCCGTCCGCCGTCCGGGCCGTTTTGGGCAGTAGGAATTTTTTTTAAAATCTGAAATTTTGACAAAATACTTGGCTTACCATCTAGTTGTGCCCGCAAGGTTTTCAGCCCGATCGCCCAAACCCGTGGGGCACTATGGGGAAAAAATGGGGCTATGGGAGGCGTTTTCTGAAGGCTTTTGGCTATGCGATCGAGATAGGTGTCTTTTTCGAAGTATTTTTGGACGTAGAATCCATTTTTGGGGGGTGCTGGAACGATCCGATTTCTCTCTGGCGATCTATAGGGCTTTCATGGGGCTACAAATGAGATTTTTGATAGATCCCAGGAGGACAAATATTTTTCAAGTAAAAAACAAAAAAAATTGAAAAAAACTGACAGAATTTTTTTATTGAATTAAATTTCTCCACAAGTAACCTATATCAAATAATAATAACCCCTTGTGTAAAATTTGCTGCGTTTTTTATAAGATGGATTCCCACTATCTCGCCGCATCCACCTTACATTATGAATGAGAACGAAATAATACAGGTCTGAAAAATGCTGTTTCCAGTGGGAACGAAATCTGAGGGAACAATATTTTGTCGTTTGGCTGCTCAAGAACGTTATTTTTTCGTTCTAAAAAGAAACGTTCTTGACCTGAACGATGAAATATTGCCCCCTCAGACTTCGTTCCACAAAACATTACGGGATTTTTTATGGATCCCAGGAGGTCAAATATTTTTCGAGTAAAAAACGAAAAATGATTGAAAAAAAAAAAAAAAATTCTTTTCCAAAATGACGGAATTAAATTTTTGCTCAATTGTGCATACTTAAGTAACATACAGCAAAGAATAATAAACCCCTTGTGTAAAATTTGCTGCGTTTTTTCCCCCAAAAATCACGTCTTTTCCCACACTGTGCGGCGCACCGCGGGCGGACATTTCATTTTTGGAATCTACACCTCTTGAAACGACAAATTTTAAGGCCGATCAACACTTTTGACTTCCGATTCCTAACAGTTTTCAAGAGATGTTTTATTTTCACAAGGTCATCGGGACAAGCCGTAGAGTGGTCAGGTCGACCCAAGTGAGTTTCTACTGAGAAGCAATCTCATTCTAATTTATATTTTGTGGCTCCCCGGACGAGGCAATCGATGGAGCGGCTGGAGAGGTCCCGAAAGACTGAGAGGAGTTTATTTACTAGGTTTGTACGCCAATTGAGAGTTCAACCAGCTGCCGAGTTAGTCGATCATGCAGAGTGGGCCAGAATAGAGGCCAACATGAAGCGTGTGCATGGACATTTCGAGGCGCTACGCGACTTGGATAAAGCTGTCTTCCAGGCAATGTTGGAAGACGTGGTTGCAGACGGGCCTCGAGACCAGTCTCCATCATGTCCCCGGGGTGCAAATCCCTTCCTCCCGTCAACTGTTTCCCCTTCCCTTCCTAGGGCTGAAAGCTCTAATCAGCTCTAGCAGATGCCACTAAAAAAAAAAAAAATCTAATTCGCGTCGCTTTTCTTGCAGCTCTCCGTAGTCCACAACCTGCAGACTGCCTTCGACGAGACGATGTTCTACTCGAGGTACCACCCCTCCAAAGGATACTCGTGGGAGCTTTTGAGCTGGTGACAGACAAACCCGTCAAGAAGGAAAACGCCAAAGAGGAGCCGAGCTCGATGTTCCAACGTCAACGCGTCGACATCCATCCGCCGCCACCTGCCAACAAAACCATCCCAGAAAGTAAGTATCGCAAGTACCTGTTGACTCCTCTAAGATTGCAATGTGTGCAACGGATTCTAATATAGCCCTGGAAAATGTGACTTTTAAAATCAAATAGCGTAAAGCCGGAAATGGTTTTAATCCACTTTGGGCACCGCAAGTGAGAGTTATATGAGTTTGCGACGGTTTCTGAGTGGAGCTTAACTTTTGGGAGGCAAAATCTGTGAAATTTTAGCACGTTCTGTCAGTATTCGCCTTATAACTCAAAATCAGTTCATTCTACGGAAAACTTCACCATATACCAAATTAAAGAGCACTAAATTTCCTTTCGAATGATTCCAAGAACGTCAAATTCGATCGAAGAATTTAGTCCCAGCAGATCGTCAAAAATTCAATTTTTACCAACTTTGACAAAAATTTTGTGTGGGTTAGGCTCATGTTCAACATTATCCGTTCCAAGAGGTCTACATTCTAAATCCGAAATGTCCGTCCGCCGTCCGGGCCGTTTTGGGCAGTAGGAATTTTTTTTTAAATCTGAAATTTTGACAAAATACTTGGCTTACCATCTAGTTGTGCCCGCAAGGTTTTCAGCCCGATCGCCCAAACCCGTGGGGCACTATGGGGAAAAAATGGGGCTATGGGAGGCGTTTTCTGAAGGCTTTTGGCTATGCGATCGAGATAGGTGTCTTTTTCGAAGTATTTTTGGACGTAGAATCCATTTTTGGTGGGTGCTGGAACGATCCGATTTCTCTCTGGCGATCTATAGGGCTTTCATGGGGCTACAAATGGATTTTTGATAGATCCCAGGAGGTCAAATATTTTTCGAGTAAAAACGAAAAATGATTGAAAAAAAAAACCTTAAAAAAAAAAAATTCTTTCCCAAAATGACGGAATTAAATTTATGGTCAATTGTGCATACTTAAGTAACATACAGCAAAGAATAATAAACCCTTGTGTAAAATTTGCTGCGTTTTTTCCCCCAAAAATCACGTCTTTTCCCACACTGTGCGGCGCACCGCGGGCGGACATTTCATTTTTGGAATCTACACCTCTTGAAACGACAAATTTTAAGGCCGATCAACACTTTTGACTTCCGATTCCTAACAGTTTTCAAGAGATGTTTTATTTTCACAAGGTCATCGGGACAAGCCGTAGAGTGGTCAGGTCGACCCAAGTGAGTTTCTACTGAGAAGCAATCTCATTCTAATTTATATTTTGTGGCTCCCCGGACGAGGCAATCGATGGAGCGGCTGGAGAGGTTCCGAAAGACTGAGAGGAGTTTATTTACTAGGTTTGTACGCCAATTGAGAGTTCAACCAGCTGCCGAGTTAGTCGATCATGCAGAGTGGGCCAGAATAGAGGCCAACATGAAGCGTGTGCATGGACATTTCGAGGCGATACGCGACTTGGATAAAGCTGTCTTCCAGGCAATGTTGGAAGACGTGGTTGCAGACGGGCCTCGAGACCAGTCTCCATCATGTCCCCGGGGTGCAAATCCCTTCCTCCCGTCAACTGTTTCCCCTTCCCTTCCTAGGGTTGAAAGCTCTAATCAGCTCTAGCAGATGCCACTAAAAAAAAAAAATCTAATTCGCGTCGCTTTTCTTGCAGCTCTCCGTAGTCCACAACCTGCAGACTGCCTTCGACGAGACGATGTTCTACTCGAGGTACCACCCCTCCAAAGGATACTCGTGGGAGCTTTTGAGCTGGTGACAGACAAACCCGTCAAGAAGGAAAACGCCAAAGAGGAGCCGAGCTCGATGTTCCAACGTCAACGCGTCGACATCCATCCGCCGCCACCCGCCAACAAAACCATCCCAGAAAGTAAGTATCGCAAGTACCTGTTGACTCCTCTAAGATTGCAATGTGTGCAACGGATTCTAATATAGCCCTGGAAAATGTGACTTTTAAAATCAAATAGCGTAAAGCCGGAAATGGTTTTAATCCACTTTGGGCACCGCAAGTGAGAGTTATATGAGTTTGCGACGGTTTCTGAGTGGAGCTTAACTTTTGGGAGGCAAAATCTGTGAAATTTTAGCACGTTCTGTCAGTATTCGCCTTATAACTCAAAATCAGTTCATTCTACGGAAAACTTCACCATATACCAAATTAAAGAGCACTAAATTTCCTTTCGAATGATTCCAAGAACGTCAAATTCGATCGAAGAATTTAGTCCCAGCAGATCGTCAAAAATTCAATTTTTACCAACTTTGACAAAAATTTTGTGTGGGTTAGGCTCATGTTCAACATTATCCGTTCCAAGAGGTCTACATTCTAAATCCGAAATGTCCGTCCGCCGTCCGGGCCGTTTTGGGCAGTAGGAATTTTTTTTTAAATCTGAAATTTTGACAAAATACTTGGCTTACCATCTAGTTGTGCCCGCAAGGTTTTCAGCCCGATCGCCCAAACCCGTGGGGCACTATGGGGAAAAAATGGGGCTATGGGAGGCGTTTTCTGAAGGCTTTTGGCTATGCGATCGAGATAGGTGTCTTTTTCGAAGTATTTTTGGACGTAGAATCCATTTTTGGGGGGTGCTGGAACGATCCGATTTCTCTCTGGCGATCTATAGGGCTTTCATGGGGCTACAAATGAGATTTTTGATAGATCCCAGGAGGACAAATATTTTTCAAGTAAAAAACAAAAAAATTTGAAAAAAACTGACAGAATTTTTTTATTGAATTAAATTTCTCCACAAGTAACCTATATCAAATAATAATAACCCCTTGTGTAAAATTTGCTGCGTTTTTTATAAGATGGATTCCCACTATCTCGCCGCATCCACCTTACATTATGAATGAGAACGAAATAATACAGGTCTGAAAAATGCTGTTTCCAGTGGGAACGAAATCTGAGGGAACAATATTTTGTCGTTTGGCTGCTCAAGAACGTTATTTTTTCGTTCTAAAAAGAAACGTTCTTGACCTGAACGATGAAATATTGCCCCCTCAGACTTCGTTCCACAAAACATTACGGGATTTTTTATGGATCCCAGGAGGTCAAATATTTTTCGAGTAAAAAACGAAAAATGATTGAAAAAAAAAAAAAAATTCTTTTCCAAAATGACGGAATTAAATTTTTGCTCAATTGTGCATACTTAAGTAACATACAGCAAAGAATAATAAACCCTTGTGTAAAATTTGCTGCGTTTTTTCCCCCAAAAATCACGTCTTTTCCAACACTGTGCGGCGCACCGCGGGCGGACATTTCATTTTTGGAATCTACACCTCTTGAAACGACAAATTTTAAGGCCGATCAACACTTTTGACTTCCGATTCCTAACAGTTTTCAAGAGATGTTTTATTTTCACAAGGTCATCGGGACAAGCCGTAGAGTGGTCAGGTCGACCCAAGTGAGTTTCTACTGAGAAGCAATCTCATTCTAATTTATATTTTGTGGCTCCCCGGACGAGGCAATCGATGGAGCGGCTGGAGAGGTCCCGAAAGACTGAGAGGAGTTTATTTACTAGGTTTGTACGCCAATTGAGAGTTCAACCAGCTGCCGAGTTAGTCGATCATGCAGAGTGGGCCAGAATAGAGGCCAACATGAAGCGTGTGCATGGACATTTCGAGGCGCTACGCGACTTGGATAAAGCTGTCTTCCAGGCAATGTTGGAAGACGTGGTTGCAGACGGGCCTCGAGACCAGTCTCCATCATGTCCCCGGGGTGCAAATCCCTTCCTCCCGTCAACTGTTTCCCCTTCCCTTCCTAGGGTTGAAAGCTCTAATCAGCTCTAGCAGATGCCACTAAAAAAAAAAAATCTAATTCGCGTCGCTTTTCTTGCAGCTCTCCGTAGTCCACAACCTGCAGACTGCCTTCGACGAGACGATGTTCTACTCGAGGTACCACCCCTCCAAAGGATACTCGTGGGAGCTTTTGAGCTGGTGACAGACAAACCCGTCAAGAAGGAAAACGCCAAAGAGGAGCCGAGCTCGATGTTCCAACGTCAACGCGTCGACATCCATCCGCCGCCACCCGCCAACAAAACCATCCCAGAAAGTAAGTATCGCAAGTACCTGTTGACTCCTCTAAGATTGCAATGTGTGCAACGGATTCTAATATAGCCCTGGAAAATGTGACTTTTAAAATCAAATAGCGTAAAGCCGGAAATGGTTTTAATCCACTTTGGGCACCGCAAGTGAGAGTTATATGAGTTTGCGACGGTTTCTGAGTGGAGCTTAACTTTTGGGAGGCAAAATCTGTGAAATTTTAGCACGTTCTGTCAGTATTCGCCTTATAACTCAAAATCAGTTCATTCTACGGAAAACTTCACCATATACCAAATTAAAGAGCACTAAATTTCCTTTCGAATGATTCCAAGAACGTCAAATTCGATCGAAGAATTTAGTCCCAGCAGATCGTCAAAAATTCAATTTTTACCAACTTTGACAAAAATTTTGTGTGGGTTAGGCTCATGTTCAACATTATCCGTTCCAAGAGGTCTACATTCTAAATCCGAAATGTCCGTCCGCCGTCCGGGCCGTTTTGGGCAGTAGGAATTTTTTTTTAAATCTGAAATTTTGACAAAATACTTGGCTTACCATCTAGTTGTGCCCGCAAGGTTTTCAGCCCGATCGCCCAAACCCGTGGGGCACTATGGGGAAAAAATGGGGCTATGGGAGGCGTTTTCTGAAGGCTTTTGGCTATGCGATCGAGATAGGTGTCTTTTTCGAAGTATTTTTGGACGTAGAATCCATTTTTGGGGGGTGCTGGAACGATCCGATTTCTCTCTGGCGATCTATAGGGCTTTCATGGGGCTACAAATGAGATTTTTGATAGATCCCAGGAGGACAAATATTTTTCAAGTAAAAAACAAAAAAATTTGAAAAAAACTGACAGAATTTTTTTATTGAATTAAATTTCTCCACAAGTAACCTATATCAAATAATAATAACCCCTTGTGTAAAATTTGCTGCGTTTTTTATAAGATGGATTCCCACTATCTCGCCGCATCCACCTTACATTATGAATGAGAACGAAATAATACAGGTCTGAAAAATGCTGTTTCCAGTGGGAACGAAATCTGAGGGAACAATATTTTGTCGTTTGGCTGCTCAAGAACGTTATTTTTTCGTTCTAAAAAGAAACGTTCTTGACCTGAACGATGAAATATTGCCCCCTCAGACTTCGTTCCACAAAACATTACGGGATTTTTTATGGATCCCAGGAGGTCAAATATTTTTCGAGTAAAAAACGAAAAATGATTGAAAAAAAAAAAAAAATTCTTTTCCAAAATGACGGAATTAAATTTTTGCTCAATTGTGCATACTTAAGTAACATACAGCAAAGAATAATAAACCCTTGTGTAAAATTTGCTGCGTTTTTTCCCCCAAAAATCACGTCTTTTCCAACACTGTGCGGCGCACCGCGGGCGGACATTTCATTTTTGGAATCTACACCTCTTGAAACGACAAATTTTAAGGCCGATCAACACTTTTGACTTCCGATTCCTAACAGTTTTCAAGAGATGTTTTATTTTCACAAGGTCATCGGGACAAGCCGTAGAGTGGTCAGGTCGACCCAAGTGAGTTTCTACTGAGAAGCAATCTCATTCTAATTTATATTTTGTGGCTCCCCGGACGAGGCAATCGATGGAGCGGCTGGAGAGGTCCCGAAAGACTGAGAGGAGTTTATTTACTAGGTTTGTACGCCAATTGAGAGTTCAACCAGCTGCCGAGTTAGTCGATCATGCAGAGTGGGCCAGAATAGAGGCCAACATGAAGCGTGTGCATGGACATTTCGAGGCGCTACGCGACTTGGATAAAGCTGTCTTCCAGGCAATGTTGGAAGACGTGGTTGCAGACGGGCCTCGAGACCAGTCTCCATCATGTCCCCGGGGTGCAAATCCCTTCCTCCCGTCAACTGTTTCCCCTTCCCTTCCTAGGGTTGAAAGCTCTAATCAGCTCTAGCAGATGCCACTAAAAAAAAAAAATCTAATTCGCGTCGCTTTTCTTGCAGCTCTCCGTAGTCCACAACCTGCAGACTGCCTTCGACGAGACGATGTTCTACTCGAGGTACCACCCCTCCAAAGGATACTCGTGGGAGCTTTTGAGCTGGTGACAGACAAACCCGTCAAGAAGGAAAACGCCAAAGAGGAGCCGAGCTCGATGTTCCAACGTCAACGCGTCGACATCCATCCGCCGCCACCCGCCAACAAAACCATCCCAGAAAGTAAGTATCGCAAGTACCTGTTGACTCCTCTAAGATTGCAATGTGTGCAACGGATTCTAATATAGCCCTGGAAAATGTGACTTTTAAAATCAAATAGCGTAAAGCCGGAAATTGTTTTAATCCACTTTGGGCACCGCAAGTGAGAGTTATATGAGTTTGCGACGGTTTCTGAGTGGAGCTTAACTTTTGGGAGGCAAAATCTGTGAAATTTTAGCACGTTCTGTCAGTATTCGCCTTATAACTCAAAATCAGTTCATTCTACGGAAAACTTCACCATATACCAAATTAAAGAGCACTAAATTTCCTTTCGAATGATTCCAAGAACGTCAAATTCGATCGAAGAATTTAGTCCCAGCAGATCGTCAAAAATTCAATTTTTACCAACTTTGACAAAAATTTTGTGTGGGTTAGGCTCATGTTCAACATTATCCGTTCCAAGAGGTCTACATTCTAAATCCGAAATGTCCGTCCGCCGTCCGGGCCGTTTTGGGCAGTAGGAATTTTTTTTTAAATCTGAAATTTTGACAAAATACTTGGCTTACCATCTAGTTGTGCCCGCAAGGTTTTCAGCCCGATCGCCCAAACCCGTGGGGCACTATGGGGAAAAAATGGGGCTATGGGAGGCGTTTTCTGAAGGCTTTTGGCTATGCGATCGAGATAGGTGTCTTTTTCGAAGTATTTTTGGACGTAGAATCCATTTTTGGGGGGTGCTGGAACGATCCGATTTCTCTCTGGCGATCTATAGGGCTTTCATGGGGCTACAAATGAGATTTTTGATAGATCCCAGGAGGACAAATATTTTTCAAGTAAAAAACAAAAAAATTTGAAAAAAACTGACAGAATTTTTTTATTGAATTAAATTTCTCCACAAGTAACCTATATCAAATAATAATAACCCCTTGTGTAAAATTTGCTGCGTTTTTTATAAGATGGATTCCCACTATCTCGCCGCATCCACCTTACATTATGAATGAGAACGAAATAATACAGGTCTGAAAAATGCTGTTTCCAGTGGGAACGAAATCTGAGGGAACAATATTTTGTCGTTTGGCTGCTCAAGAACGTTATTTTTTCGTTCTAAAAAGAAACGTTCTTGACCTGAACGATGAAATATTGCCCCCTCAGACTTCGTTCCACAAAACATTACGGGATTTTTTATGGATCCCAGGAGGTCAAATATTTTTCGAGTAAAAAACGAAAAATGATTGAAAAAAAAAAAAAAAAATTCTTTTCCAAAATGACGGAATTAAATTTTTGCTCAATTGTGCATACTTAAGTAACATACAGCAAAGAATAATAAACCCTTGTGTAAAATTTGCTGCGTTTTTTCCCCCAAAAATCACGTCTTTTCCAACACTGTGCGGCGCACCGCGGGCGGACATTTCATTTTTGGAATCTACACCTCTTGAAACGACAAATTTTAAGGCCGATCAACACTTTTGACTTCCGATTCCTAACAGTTTTCAAGAGATGTTTTATTTTCACAAGGTCATCGGGACAAGCCGTAGAGTGGTCAGGTCGACCCAAGTGAGTTTCTACTGAGAAGCAATCTCATTCTAATTTATATTTTGTGGCTCCCCGGACGAGGCAATCGATGGAGCGGCTGGAGAGGTCCCGAAAGACTGAGAGGAGTTTATTTACTAGGTTTGTACGCCAATTGAGAGTTCAACCAGCTGCCGAGTTAGTCGATCATGCAGAGTGGGCCAGAATAGAGGCCAACATGAAGCGTGTGCATGGACATTTCGAGGCGCTACGCGACTTGGATAAAGCTGTCTTCCAGGCAATGTTGGAAGACGTGGTTGCAGACGGGCCTCGAGACCAGTCTCCATCATGTCCCCGGGGTGCAAATCCCTTCCTCCCGTCAACTGTTTCCCCTTCCCTTCCTAGGGCTGAAAGCTCTAATCAGCTCTAGCAGATGCCACTAAAAAAAAAAAATCTAATTCGCGTCGCTTTTCTTGCAGCTCTCCGTAGTCCACAACCTGCAGACTGCCTTCGACGAGACGATGTTCTACTCGAGGTACCACCCCTCCAAAGGATACTCGTGGGAGCTTTTGAGCTGGTGACAGACAAACCCGTCAAGAAGGAAAACGCCAAAGAGGAGCCGAGCTCGATGTTCCAACGTCAACGCGTCGACATCCATCCGCCGCCACCTGCCAACAAAACCATCCCAGAAAGTAAGTATCGCAAGTACCTGTTGACTCCTCTAAGATTGCAATGTGTGCAACGGATTCTAATATAGCCCTGGAAAATGTGACTTTTAAAATCAAATAGCGTAAAGCCGGAAATGGTTTTAATCCACTTTGGGCACCGCAAGTGAGAGTTATATGAGTTTGCGACGGTTTCTGAGTGGAGCTTAACTTTTGGGAGGCAAAATCTGTGAAATTTTAGCACGTTCTGTCAGTATTCGCCTTATAACTCAAAATCAGTTCATTCTACGGAAAACTTCACCATATACCAAATTAAAGAGCACTAAATTTCCTTTCGAATGATTCCAAGAACGTCAAATTCGATCGAAGAATTTAGTCCCAGCAGATCGTCAAAAATTCAATTTTTACCAACTTTGACAAAAATTTTGTGTGGGTTAGGCTCATGTTCAACATTATCCGTTCCAAGAGGTCTACATTCTAAATCCGAAATGTCCGTCCGCCGTCCGGGCCGTTTTGGGCAGTAGGAATTTTTTTTAAAATCTGAAATTTTGACAAAATACTTGGCTTACCATCTAGTTGTGCCCGCAAGGTTTTCAGCCCGATCGCCCAAACCCGTGGGGCACTATGGGGAAAAAATGGGGCTATGGGAGGCGTTTTCTGAAGGCTTTTGGCTATGCGATCGAGATAGGTGTCTTTTTCGAAGTATTTTTGGACGTAGAATCCATTTTTGGTGGGTGCTGGAACGATCCGATTTCTCTCTGGCGATCTATAGGGCTTTCATGGGGCTACAAATGGATTTTTGATAGATCCCAGGAGGTCAAATATTTTTCGAGTAAAAACGAAAAATGATTGAAAAAAAAAAAACCTTAAAAAAAAAAAAATTCTTTCCCAAAATGACGGAATTAAATTTATGGTCAATTGTGCATACTTAAGTAACATACAGCAAAGAATAATAAACCCTTGTGTAAAATTTGCTGCGTTTTTTCCCCCAAAAATCACGTCTTTTCCCACACTGTGCGGCGCACCGCGGGCGGACATTTCATTTTTGGAATCTACACCTCTTGAAACGACAAATTTTAAGGCCGATCAACACTTTTGACTTCCGATTCCTAACAGTTTTCAAGAGATGTTTTATTTTCACAAGGTCATCGGGACAAGCCGTAGAGTGGTCAGGTCGACCCAAGTGAGTTTCTACTGAGTAGCAATCTCATTCTAATTTATATTTTGTGGCTCCCCGGACGAGGCAATCGATGGAGCGGCTGGAGAGGTCCCGAAAGACTGAGAGGAGTTTATTTACTAGGTTTGTACGCCAATTGAGAGTTCAACCAGCTGCCGAGTTAGTCGATCATGCAGAGTGGGACAGAATAGAGGCCAACATGAAGCGTGTGCATGGACATTTCGAGGCGCTACGCGACTTGGATAAAGCTGTCTTCCAGGCAATGTTGGAAGACGTGGTTGCAGACGGGCCTCGAGACCAGTCTCCATCATGTCCCCGGGGTGCAAATCCCTTCCTCCCGTCAACTGTTTCCCCTTCCCTTCCTAGGGCTGAAAGCTCTAATCAGCTCTAGCAGATGCCACTAAAAAAAAAAAATCTAATTCGCGTCGCTTTTCTTGCAGCTCTCCGTAGTCCACAACCTGCAGACTGCCTTCGACGAGACGATGTTCTACTCGAGGTACCACCCCTCCAAAGGATACTCGTGGGAGCTTTTGAGCTGGTGACAGACAAACCCGTCAAGAAGGAAAACGCCAAAGAGGAGCCGAGCTCGATGTTCCAACGTCAACGCGTCGACATCCATCCGCCGCCACCTGCCAACAAAACCATCCCAGAAAGTAAGTATCGCAAGTACCTGTTGACTCCTCTAAGATTGCAATGTGTGCAACGGATTCTAATATAGCCCTGGAAAATTTGACTTTTAAAATCAAATAGCGTAAAGCCGGAAATGGTTTTAATCCACTTTGGGCACCGCAAGTGAGAGTTATATGAGTTTGCGACGGTTTCTGAGTGGAGCTTAACTTTTGGGAGGCAAAATCTGTGAAATTTTAGCACGTTCTGTCAGTATTCGCCTTATAACTCAAAATCAGTTCATTCTACGGAAAACTTCACCATATACCAAATTAAAGAGCACTAAATTTCCTTTCGAATGATTCCAAGAACGTCAAATTCGATCGAAGAATTTAGTCCCAGCAGATCGTCAAAAATTCAATTTTTACCAACTTTGACAAAATGTGGGTTAGGCTCATGTTCAAAAACGCCTGCTCCAATCAAAAAATGCAAAGGGTACATTTAGTGAAAGTTGTCTGGCATGAAATGTCTCGTAAAAAGAGCTCTCAAATCAGTCATCTGTATTAAATACAATTTCGTCTTTTTCAATGTTTAGAAGCCCTACAAAAAATGGTTTTGAAAAAGGAAAGATTTTATAGCTGGAAATAATGATTGTTTTTTCCTGTTTTCATTCGCAGACGAAATCAAGTAGGAGCCGATCGTGAAGCAAGAAAAAGTCGATTCTCCCTGCATGAAACCACCGCCGGAAGAGAAACCTCAGTTGAACTGATTCGCCTCGGGATTTCCTTCAGGATGCCTCTCACAATGAGCCAAACCTCCAAGTGTTCCTGTTCGTTTTGTATAAATTTAAGCTTCATAGTGTGTCTGTAAGTGTCATAGTGCGTCTTAATAAAGTGTCCTGTTCGTTTTGTATAAATTTAAGCTTCATAGTGTGTCTGTAAGTGTCATAGTGCGTCTTAATAAAGTGTCCTGTTCGTTTTGTATAAATTTAAGCTTCATAGTGTGTCTGTAAGTGTCTCTAGGGTCACTACCCTTGGAACTAGATTAGATTAGATTAGATTAATACCAGAGTGGGTATAGAAGTGGGTTCCTGAGGGGCGCTCCAATTCCCGCACTTAGACCTATATTGCCGTCCAAAGGAGAAAAGCCGAAGAAAAAACGCTGCAAATTTTACACAAGGGTTTATTATTCTGTGATATAGGTTACTTGTACAGACATTTAATTCTGTCAATAAAAAAAATTAAAAAAATTTTTTTTGGATTTTCATATTTCAAAAAAAAATTTTTTGGGGGGATTTTTTTTTCAAAAATGTGTTTTTTCAAAAATTCTTTAATTTTTACTCGAAAAATATTTATTTTCTTGGGATCCTTCAAAAATCCTATTTTTAGCCCCATGGAAGCCCTATAGAACGCCACAGTGAAATCGGATCGTTCCGGGACCCCCCAAAAATGGATTCTACGTCCAAAAATACTTCGAAAACGACACCTAACTCGATCCCATAGCTAAAAGCCTTCAAAACACCCCTCCCGTAGCCCCATTTTAGCCCCATAGCGCCCCACGGGTTTGGGCGATCGGACTGAAAACCTTGCGGGCACAACTAGATGGTAAACCAAGTATTTTGCCAAAATTTCAGATTTTTAAAAAAATTCCTACTGCCCAAAACGGCCCGGACGGCGTACGGCGGACGGCGGACGGCGGACGGCGGACGGTGGACGGACATTTCGGATTTTGAATGTAGACCTCTTGAAACGGATAATGTCAAATTTTGAGGCCGATCGGAGTCGTCGACCCGCGTCGCGAAAACATAGGTGTATTATTCCAAGAATAATAAACTAAAAGGAGATTGGCGAAATCCAGTTTTGAGAAATCGGGGTCAAAGTTTTCCGACCATTGGGCGGTCATTTTTCGACATTTCTGCATGATTTTTTTTTTTTTTTTTTTTTTTCATTCGATTCATAATTTGATTCTGCGTCTATTGGAGTTAGTCCCATTAGGTTTCATCAAAGTGACACGATTTTATTTAAGTGACTGTTTTTCTCCGTTGTAATGGCTGTGATGTTTCGAATATAAAAACAGGAGGGGAATCGCTACGGCTTTTTTGGCGTCGTTGAGTTTGGGGGAATGCCGTTAAAATGGCGATGCGTTTGGGTTAACTCAACGCTGGGAACGTGATGACTTTGGGTTACGGAGAAAATGCCGAAACGATCGAAAATGCGTGACAGTGATACCTACTATACTTACAAAAACAGATAGGTAACATCTAGGTATAGGTACATAATATGTACATAGATGATATTATCATGTAAATTCGGAATTGAAAAATTCATTGTCAAGGTCCTTGCTCATTCATTATCTTCACAGTTCGCGTTGATTTTTATTATTAGTAGTGATGTTTTATTAAATACAATTAATTTTAAAATGTCATTATTTGATTGATTTACTGTTTTTTAGAATTATCTACAATTTCAGAATTATTTTGATTTTTTTAGAATTATCTAGCATTTTAGAATTTTTTTAGAATCATCTAGAATTTTAGAATTATTTACCTTTTTGTATGCTGGTATGCTTCAAGTTCACTTCTGCCTGGATTTCTTTCAAAACTTCGATGACTAAATGAATATTTGACGGCTCTGGTTCTCGGTTAACGTTCTGGTTCTCTGTAGAGTCAAGACAAGTTTAAGTTTCATTCAAGTTTGGAAATATGGTGTTCTTTAAAAAAAATGAAAACCTCTAGTTGGATTGTAGGGAGTCATTTTACTATTATGTGATTGATCGAGTGATTGTAAGTTATTTTGTGATTTAGAAGTCTGCTTTTGTGATCTATTCACTGTGATTTACAGTACTTAAACGTTAAATGTAATAAATAACACTTAAGAGAGAGAGAGATTGATTGATTGATTGACGATTTTATTTCCAATCTGTACAAATGTTAGGGCTGAAATAGCCCTCTCTTCCACATCGCACAGAAATTAAATTATAATAATTACTTACACGTCAGGTATAAATATATATAAACATAATTTCATTCTTGTTGTATATAACAATCTATGTAGGTAGGTATTATTTTACACATTTTTCATTTCGTTCTTTTTGTTGTTACGGTTCCAAGTGTCTTAGGTTTTTTACGTGTATTTCTGTAGTAGCATATCGGTCAAAGTTTTTTAAAAGTTTTAACTGTTTGAGTAGTTTCGAAGTAGTTTCGATGTTCATTGTAAAACTTAACACCCTGTACTATGAAAGACTTTTCATAGAAAGATGTTTTATGTCTGGGTATTTCGAGTAGTCCCCCAGCTGTACGCGTGTTTTTGGAATGGACTGTGTCTCGTCGGATCAGCTGTTTGGCAAGATAAGGAGGGTTGTTATATTTTAAAAGTTTGAAAATCATTATTGCTATTGAAAGGGTTAGTCGTTCTTCTATTTTTAACCATTTTTGCTTTTTATAATATGATGTAATGTGGTCAGTGTATTTTAGGTTGAAAATGAATCTTATTGCGGCATTTTGTGCTCTTTGTAACGTTTGTTTTTTCTCTTTTGATAGATCACAGTAAGCTAACTTTGCATAATCGAACGTAGGGAAGATTAGTGATTGTACAAGTTGTGCTTTAACATTCTGTGGGAAACTATTTGCAATGTGCTTAAGTTGATATAGACTTCCAAATATTTTTCTCGTCATGCTCACTATCTGAGGTCCCCAGTCCAACGAGTTGTCGATTATTATTCCTAGGCTCTAAACTTTATCTTCATTCGCCATAACATAGCTTCCTAATTTTATTTTTTCTGTTTGCTCAAAATCATGTAATTGAATTGCTCGTTGTCTTGAGCTTATCGTTATTAAATTACATTTTTGTGGGTTGACGCTAAGCCCGTGAGCTTCGCACCACGACAGAATTGCTTGTAGATCAACATTTACTTTCCCTATAGCATGGTCGAAATTTTCTACTTTTTCGGCTAAATACATTTGAAGATCGTCGGCATAGAAATGATGCTCAGAGAGAGAGAGGGGAAACTTAAACATTTGTATTTTTACAAATTTCATAATAAAATGTTGGTTTTTCTTAAAAAAAAAATTCTTTTTGATGTCCTATTTTGTCAAAACAATTTTTTTTAAATTTGGGGTCACCTCTCAAGTACCCCTCGTGCGATATTAATTCGGAAATGCCGCAGAAAAGCACTATTCTCAAGTTACCCCAACTGTCGGGGTGATTTGAGAACGCTATTTAAAAAATTATGTATATAAAATCCCCCATTGGGGGGATTTAAATTCTGATAACGTAGAAAGGTAGCCCAGAGGCCACTTTATCCAAAACCTTTTCGAGCCGATTAATAAAAAAATGTTAAGGTACCTAAATTTGCGTTTAAACGCAAAAATTTTCTCAAGTAGCCCCAGTTTACTTAACACCGCATGAAAGCACTGCAGATTACGGGGTAGTCACTAACGTAGTTAAAATTAGTTTACAATAACAGAAATAGGTAATGTTTTCAATTCAAGGTAAATTAGATTCCTCAAACAAACCTTACAGAATTTAGGGGCGGTCTTGCATCCGGCCGGGGCTTGTCGGTTTCTTACGTTATTTGGTGTGCTGAATACGAGGTCCATTTTTTTAGCTCGTTTTTCCATGATATAGCTTGTTTTCACTTTCTTTTTTGTGTGAAAACTTTCAGCCAATATTATGAAGGATGTCCTCTACAAGATGCAGGTGCAAAAGAATTTTTCCAGGCTAATTTTCTATATTGGCTCATGAAATGTGTGGAAAAAATGACGAAAAAATGGTATTTTTCCACACTTTTTGCAAGTTTTTTGTGAAAACGGGGGGGTTGGAAGCGGTGCAATGGAAAAATTAAGGCGATATTCGGAATCAGCGATAAATTTTACATAAGTTAGGCACCTTTGGAAGGCATTTAATTTAGAAGTGTGTTCAATGAAAAATCCTGAAAATTTTGTGCATAAAAAAAGTGAAAACAAGCTATCTTATGGAAAAACGAGCTAAAAAAAAGACCTCGGATTCAGCAGACCAAATAACGTAAGAAACCTGACAAGCTCCGGCCGAATGCAAGACCGCCCCTAAATTCTGTAAAGTAGGTAGTGTAATAATTACACTAATTACTGACTAATTATTAGTGATCTTGGTCTGTTTGGGACTAAGGTAGGAAATTCATACCGTTGTGGGAGGTCGAGGGCTCACATTTTCCACCAAGACATTTGGATCTTCGGGAGGAAAGCGATCCAAAGATGTATCGGCGTACGTTGGCTTTAGTCCCCACATTTTCCTTGTTGTCATAACTCCCGCACAATTCAACCATTTTCCTCCCACGCGAAGTCATGATGAAGGCAATAGGCAAATGAAAGTGAAACTTATTTCATTTACACCCCCACTCACAAACCTAGCAGCTAGGTTGCTGCAACGCTTGCATACGAGTCTGCAACACATTATAACATTTTATTATGTCTTTAGATTAATCAATGCTAGGGAACCAACCGTAACGCTTTTTTTAACACTTAACACTTTTTTCGTTTTGTGCCAAAGAAAAGACATAAAATGTCAAAAATGTGACGAAAAACAAAGAAAACACTCGATTTCCCGTCGCCGCGGCGGTCGGGATCGTATCCTTGGCCGCAAGTAAACTGATAAGAAACGTGGTACAACAGAGAAGGGCCGTAGAATCTCTACGGTAGCTTGGTTGAAGGTTTTTGGTGCTCTTTTCAAAATGGAAAAGCAGTACTGCATTATGGGTTGTGAAAAATTGACGAAAGTTTCAACAGAGGAAAGCAGTACTGCCTACTGAGATATGACGTTGAAGCTATCTCTTTCAACAATAAAGACCATAGGTCTTCGAGGTACCGCGTTTCTTTGTTGTAGAAAAAGCTACGGCTTTTTACCCTTGGAAAACCACTAAAAACTCAATACACCGTAGGTATTTTTCTTAATATCATTTGAGGGATTTTCATTTCAGCTTTTCTGTATAGTTAGGCAAATAGAGCTCAAAATTAGGAATCGAATGATATCGGAATCTCAAAATTGATAAAAGTGACGAATTTCATGTTCTACGGCTTTTCTCCTTTGGACGGTCTATAATAGACCCATTGTGCTGCCTCTCGGAGTTACTATGGTAGGAGTTCTGTGCCCTTGAAGAGGTTCAATAGTCCTCCTACCAGGTCCTTTCGCGCCAGTATCTCTCCCCGGTCCAGAGAGCCCAGAGAAAGATACCTTCTGCGCTCCAGGGCCTCACATTCAAAGATGAGATGATCCGCTGTCTCCTCCTCATCTTTGCAGAACCTACAGGCGGGTTCATCGTTTGTGGCCCCTCTCCTGTTTAAATGCTTCCTGAAGCTTCCGTGTCCTGTATACAGGCCCACCATGAATCTCAGTTGTGGCCGCCGTAAGCGGAGGCACGTTTCTGCCCTCTTACGGTCTAGCCGACCCAGCATGGCGTGTCCATGCTGTTGGTGCGGGGTTCTTACCCGGTCCATACTTGACCCCTGTCTGGCCAGGGCGTCTGCCTTCTCTTTCCCTGGAATACCAGCGTGACCAGGGACCCATCTGAGAATAATCTCATTAGAGGCCCCAACGCGCTTGATGGACTCCCAGCAGTCAAGTACCAGTTTTGAGTTGGTAGATGTTCCCGCCAGTGATTTCAGAGCAGCTTGGCTATCCGAGAATATATGGATCCGTCTTCTCACGAGGGCCCACCTTTCACTCTCAGCCATGCATGCTTTTATGGCATAGAGCTCGGCCTGGTACACTGTGACCCACCCCGGGCTGGCTACCCTTGGAACTAACTTCGTGCCCCCAGATTGCCTGAGAATGAATGAATGAATGAATGAATGAATAACGTCTTTTATTGAAAAATCTGGCGAGATTTGGTCATAACATGACCACTCTTACACCTAACCAGAAATACAAATATTACATAACTTATTCAGTAAGTCTGCGGTATACAAAAATTGGATTATTAACTAAAGTATACAAATAATGAAAGAAATGTGTGCTTCTTGGACACTATACAACATTTTTGTGCTATTATATGTTTGAAAATCAATTAACAAAAATTAGATTAACTAAGTATACAAATAATGAACGAAGTGTGTGCGCTTCCTGGAAGCTATATAACATTGTTGTGCTATTATATATTTGAAAACCAACAAAAATTAGATTAACTAAAGTATACAATAATTAATTATTAAAATTGGATTATTAACTAAAGTATACAAATAATGAACGAAATGTGTGTTTCTTGGAAACTATATAACATTTTTGTGCTACTATATGTTTGAAAATCAATACATGGCTATAAGGTATTCTTTAAGCGAGTTTTTGAACGTGAAATGACTCTTAGCTTCTTTGATTTTCTGAGAGAGGCCATTGTACAATAATATACTCTTACATAAAAACGATTCATGATAAGCCTGTGTCCTTGACAGTGGCAAGCGAAAAGAAAGCAAACTATTTCGGGTGTGAACATTGTGTATAACTGAAAAAGATTTGTATTTTTCGAATAAATAGACGGGTTTTTCGTGAGTTATTATTCGATGCTGAACGTTACTACATTATACTGGATCAACTCATCAATCTTCAAAAACTGCAACGTCTTGCACTTGTCATAGACCCGATCATCGAAATTTAAATTCAAAACAAATCGAACCGCGCTATTGAGCCTTCTTTGCAGCTTTATTCTGTTTTCATATTTGAGGACACGCATGACAGGTAAACTGTAGTTTAAATGTGGCATTATAAATGAGTTTACGAGGCTTTTCTTAATGTTAAGACTTAACATTAAGCTACTAACGTATAAGTTAAAAAAAAATAAATTAAATAAGCTAAATAAGTTAAATAAGCTAACTAAGTCACTTAGTGACTTAGTGACGTTAGTAGCTTTTTAAATCCATAAAGTAAGGAATAGATTTTTTTACAAATCGTATTTGTTTGCACATTCCACGATAAATTATCTTGAATAATTATTCCAAGACATTTTGCCTCACTCCGATAGTCCAACTCAACATTGTTTACGATAATTTTTGGAATTTCATCTACCGAAGCGTTTCATCTATCGAAAAGTCTAGAATGACCTATTATCATAGAAGTACTTTTCCGAGGATCCACGACTAATCCATGTCTCTCGAACCATGAAGTTCTTTAAATCATTGTTGATTAGAGCTACATTGCCAGAGAGACCATTGATCGTCGAAGAAGTGTATAAGTTTAGATCGTCTGCATATAAGCTTCTGTTGCACACTGAAATAGCATCGCAGATTTTGTACAGATAGAGAGAAAAAATTATACTTGACAAAGTCGTCCCTTGAGGGGTACCACTTTTTAAATTAGACCATGATGAGAAATTACCATTGCTTGTACGAATACATTGTTTTCTATCAGACAGATACGAATTGAACCCGGTGATCACGGAGTTTTTGCAGCCAATTGCTTCTAGAATGGTGAGAAACAGAGAGTGTTCAATACTATTAAAATCCTGACTCAAGTCAATGCTGACGAAAATGGTCAACTCACTACTGTCCATATTAGCTCTAATATCGTCAGTGACTTGATACAAAGCAGTTTGAGTGCTATGATGTTTGCGATATCCTGATTGAAAATCATCCAGAACGTTGTTTTCCTCAATAAACGTAGAAAATTTAGCATAAATAACCTTATAAAATATTTTAGCAAGCACACTAATCAACGTAATAGGTCTGAAATCTTTATACATTGAGGCGGATTTATTTTTAGCAAGAGGTAAGACATAGGCATTTTTCCAAGAGTTAGGGTAAATACCCACGTCGATTGAAAAGTTGAAAATATGAACTAAAACGTCTATTATTTGTTCTAATACAAGATTAATTAGAATGTTTGAAATATTGTCAGGGCCCATCGCTTTTGACGAGATGGCAGGTTATAACAGATTTTGGGCTCTAAACTGGTTAAGTCCACTACTTAGGTTTCAATAGAGGTTACGGCCATACTATCCACCCACCATTTAGAAGGTATTCTAAGAGAAAGGATTCGGTCTTTTACTAGTTTTGAACCTTCGAGTTTCTTCCTACCTGTTGGAATGGAACATTTATTCTGGGAAGATGGTTCAGTTGAGGGAAGGTAAGGGCAGAAAGAAGAAAGCACATCCTGATGCTTGGAAAAAGAAGCGAGAAGCAGCCCAGAGGTAAGCAAGCAAGTCAACAATGCCACAAAAATTATTTTAGTTTTCAAACCCTGTTAGTTAGGGAAGATGTGTGAATTAAGATTGGAAAAATGCTCTAGTTATAGGGCATTGGAAATCCAGGCTTGGCGTATCTGATACAAAATTTCTGGTTTTCAGGTATGCTTCTAAAAAACCTCCTAAAAAAATTACAAAATAAAGATTCTTATTCCAAGTACGACGAAACGTTGATTAAATACATTTAATTTATTTGTGACAGAGATTCAAAGAATCAAACCTCAACCTCAGTGCTTATGCGAAAGTGGGTGTCACCAGAAAAGGATTTCCGTCTGGTTGACGCAACACTCTTCGGCAAACCGTGTGGAAAACACGCAAGCTTGCACTAGTTGAATGTATTCTTGATCGCTTCTCTGAAACGCATGCACCTATGTGTTCTCATAGGAGGTAGAAAATTTCGATCGGCCACAAAATTTGAACACGCAAATTTCAAACATTAAACGTCTCACCAACGTCCACGCCACTTCTGCCAATAGGAATTTTTCAAAAAATTTGAAATTTTCACACTAGTATTGAGTGACCACCAAGTAAAACTTTTCAGCTTGATCTTACCATCTCGATTCTTTAGAGGGGTAGGTATTTATGGGATTATAGAGAGGGGGGCGGGTGGAGTGTAAATTTCGATGTAATGTTGGTCTACATAGAACCGATTAAAAGGCATCCCAAACCTGTCCAACCACTCTAGAACAACGTTGGTAGTAGACATATTTAAATATGTCGGTAATTGCAGGTTCTTTGAATTCAAAGAACCTGCAATTTTGACACAACAACATTCAAACAAATTTTGGGACCCATCATAGTTGATCCCGACAAATTTTCAGCTCGATCGAACAACCCCACGAGGTTATATGGGGCAGAATTGAGGTTTTCATTGTCGACGTAATGTTGGTAAATAAAAATAAGCTTTTTCGAGGATTTTTGGTGTTTTTCTTATATCCTTTCTTTCAATATCATTCGTTTTTTGATAATAATGTTTGAAATAACGATATTTAATATCGGTATTTTTTATCTACAAGTTTGGAAAGGTCCGTAGCATAGCTGTGAGATTTGAAGATTTTTAGTAATTTCAAAATCCTTACAATGTATTCTTGTTTTTGTTGTTGTATAACTTCGAGAGGAAAATTGGTAATTAATACCAATTGGACCTGCGTAAGAAGTGCATAGGTACATCAAAATTTGATCTGATTTGACTTGAACAACATTTAATGTTGTTGATAAAAACCCTCATTTGGGAAAAACGTCATGAAATGAGCCATTGTATGAAATAAGCGTCATGAAACAGGGAAATAAAAGTCATGAAATGAAAAAATAAAAGTCATAAACGCCTCTGGTGATATATCACTTTAAGTGGAAATCGTTTGTAGTGGACAAAACCGTTCGGTCCCTTGAAGTCCACTATAAACGATTTCGACTGTAAATATAAACGCATCTTTTTTATTTTTATTTTTTATTATTCGATAGGTAAAAGGCCCTAGTTTCCAACTGTTAGATGGTTTCCCAAACAATCGTAAGCTACGGTGGGGAAAATTTTAGAAAATAGGGAAAAAAACGTGGTTGTGCCCTTTTCATTCTCCCAGACCTGTCAAAAAAATTATTGTTGCAGTTTGAAAGGGGCACAATGAGTTAAAAAAAGGTGTTATAATATAAATTCTGACCACAAATTGTAATGCAAACCAGCGTCAATGTTTTTTTTCGGGAGGAAAATGAATCATTACAATTAAATACGTTATTTTGTAATAGGTTTTATTGTAATAAACTCTTCAAAATAGCTGTATTGAACGCTCCAAAATTAAACGTTTCTGACATTCTTCGGTCGTCAGTCTTACTTATCAATTCAATTCAATTCAATTCTCTTTATTTGCAGTTATCTCTTTGTACAGACATTGCAATAATTGCAAACTGACAATTATTGTCAGTAAATACTACAACTAATTTTCAAAACATCGTTATAAAATTTATCATTTCATGAGTCGTGTCAATATTTAATTTGCCATTAGTACAAAAGCAACCCTAATAGGATTACATTTGAACCCGTTTTTTTTTTTTTTTTTTTTTTTTTTAAGGGGCTATGTGACGTTTTTGGCCATTTTCAATTTTTATCATTTTCTGAGTCTTCATACATGGTTACATCGATTGCCATTGAAAGGAGTCTCGTAACATTGACCCTCCCTAGAGAAAACCCGGGTTGAAATTTCCGATGTCCTTTGAAACGGGCTACAGATGTGCGCCTCATAACCCCTTTCAAATGACAACTTGCTGCCTCTCTATGTCGTCACCGTGGAATTTCAGGGTTGTGGAGACGCTAAAATTTAGCCTGAAATTTATTTAATAAAATTGAAAGACTCTTAAAAGTGAGTCTGGATGAGGCAACCCAGGAATCAACAGTTGAAGCAACTTCAGTAACTTTGATGGATTTCCCAGGGGGGTCGAGTAAGATGTCGTTTTTGCAGCATTTTTTGGGTATAAACGGTTCAGAGGGATTCTAGACCAGTCCGACCACCCTTGGATGCCGGGTAAGGCTTTTATTGAGCTACAACTGGTGCGGGTTTTGACAGGTTTGGGCCAGGAGCTCGAGTGAGGTGTCGTTTTCGGGAGTAGATTCGATTTGTGGGGGGTCCCAGACCTGTCCGAGGCTTTTAGAGGGATTCAGGGGTGGAGGGGGTGAGGGTTGGAAGGATTTTACCTTGTTGTTAAATTCATTTAACGCTCATGAGCGACTGATGAAGGGCTTGTACACGAAATCGGTTTATTAAGTTTTTCATTTTTCCCGATTTTCCATTAACAAAAAGTTCTTATCATTAGGTATTCCTTTCATAAGTATCGGAAAAGGAGTTTATTAATCGAAATACTTTCATTCGATAAATAAAGCTGTTTGTGGGAAAAATTATTTCAATCCTGAAAAATTGATTTTTTTTTAAAGGGGCTATGTAACCGATTTTCAAATAGCAATTTGATACACTTCCCCACTAAAAAAAAAAAAAAAAAAAAAAAAAAAAATGAACGCCAGGAATGAATGATCACGCCAGGCAGCAGGGAGGTGATTATAGAAATTGATCCCCTGGTGACCGAGAGTACGTTGTGTACTAGCGAGCCTCACAAATGGAACGTCCAATTGATCCCGCTGCCGGGTATTGTATTCGTGGACATCCACCCTGATTTGTAAGGAGTTTTTGTTTGTTTGTGGGTTAGGCAAACCGCTTGATAGGTAAGTGTACCAGTTATTGAACACTTAAGGAGAAATGCGCACCTCTCTTCCTCCCAGTTTCCCTCCTCTTGATGTCTTTGGACATTTGAAACTGGTTTTAGATTCTATAGAAGCTGTAGAATCTACTGGTATATTCGAAAATTAGTCTAAGTTGCATACTTTTTTTTAAAATGGCCAATTTAAGCTGAAAAACGTGAGTGGCCCAGTTATTGAACACCAAGCACCAGTTATTGAACACCTCGAAGAGCTCAAGTTTTCTTTGGGGTTTGGGTTAAATCAGCTTTCAAGTTGTTATTTTGAAATGTGGTAAACCACGTTGAGCTGATTCTATGCGTACCTATCCATAGATAATATCTATATTATAATTAAATATTATTTAATTGCATGAGCGTTCCACGGATGCTGGCCAGATGCACGAAAGCCACTGATTAAAGTGTCTCTTGTAACTGCACTGAGAACGTCTTTCATGTGGGAATTGGAATTGGAAAACTGGTTTCTTGATATGTTTATTTTCCGAATAATATTATTGGTTGATTACTATGTAAATGCCTTCAACCAAGAACATCAAAAAATACTTGGTCCGATCCCCCAGTCGTCAGGGGCTGAATCAGCAATGTCTCGAGGTACCCTTTAATAATATAGGGTGGACCCCTTTAGGTTGTGGACCTTTTTATACATTATGGGTACACTACCTAAGAAGGTACGATGTCTGACGAATGCTAACATCACTGTGATAGAGCGCAGTCAACTTCAAATAGGTAGGTACGTTCTTTGCACCCTTTCTGGCCAGAACTTTCCCCTGTTTCCCCCAAAGACAAAGCCCGACTCGTCTGCATCGAAAATGAGAGGATCGTTGAGAATGTCTGAGTGACCTTTTTCTTGCAATCTTGAGTTCTTGAGCTCCTGAACTGACAAAAGCCATCCCACGACATCTTAAAACGCACCCACTGGCATTGGTGACAGCTTCGGGAGTGCGGTAAACTATGCTTGGATGTTGTTTGAGGAATCCAAGGAACCATTTCATTCCTGGCTTGTTCCTCTTAAGATTGAGGAATTCTTGAACACTCAGTGGGACCTCCAAACTTCGCTTGGGAAACCTTTCTTAGAACACTCAGAGATCCAATTTACCAACAATGCCTCATCTTTCTTTGCCAAAATCGTACTGAGCCCGCTCTCTGGTTTTCGGAATTGAGGACTACTTTCGAAGATTAGGGTATAATGGTAAGTACTTTATACTTTATTTTCTTCTGAAGCAGCGCGAATACCGTGAACCATTTGTGACTTCTGTCAGTGCCTTACATACTCAATACCTCCTGACTGTAATTTCGGCGAGTTCGAAATTTTCCGATTCTCTTCTCTCTTATCGTCGGGGAGGGTGCCATGGCTCTATAAAGATAAACTAAGTTCAAGAGGAGCCGAAAAAAACGAAACATCAACTCTAAAGAAGTTTTTCTTCAAGCCTTCAATAACTGGAACATGAAGGAAAACGCCATGGCCCAGTTATTGCACATCCGTTCAATAATTGGGCCGACTGGTCTTTCGTGTTCCAGTTATTGAACACCTCATTCAAAAATATTAAAAAAATGTTCAGGAGAAAATTTTGGGCACCAATCGAAAGGAAAACATCTCAAGTATGCGAGAAAATTGAAAAACAACCAAAAACTTTTCGGAAAGTAGAAGATAAAACGTCTTGAGCAAAACCAGTTGGCTTACCAAATCCTTAAGAAATCCTAGATGTCGACCTCACAAAATCTTTCTGGCTACTGAAAATTTATAAATACTCCCCCACTCTCCCCGGCCAAGTCATTGAACTCTCATTAGTTACTCTTGCCTCAGGTAAGAGAGACAGGGCGGAAATCCCTTTCAAATCCTTATTATATGCAGAAATAGGGCGAAGTGTTCAATAACTGGGCCCTGTTCAATAACTGGGACATTTACCCACGTACAGGGAATAAACTGTGTGCAGTCCCAATTCAATGAAAATCGGCTTGGCATGGTCATCGAATTTTGCTCGAGCAAGTCCGCACAGCTTTTTTTTTTTTTTTTTTCGTAAAAGGAGTATTTTGTCTACTCCAGCTGCGCCTCCCCATAGTAAGGACAGACTGTGGCACGGCCCTGCCTAAACGTCTAATAGTCCAGTCATTCGGTGAAAAATAGAAACATATTTTGGGATAGAAATGGTTTCTATGGTTCTCCATGTTTTTTGGGGTGCTGAATCCGAATCTGAGGTTTGCCAACAAAATTTCGTGACGCAACATGAGAAAAATGCAAAAAACTGAGAAATTTTTCGGGTTTTCCTTGGTTTTTTGAGTATAGCTCAAAAACTATCAACTTTGTGAAAAAAAAAAAAAAAAAAAAAAAAAAAAAAACCGGGTGTGGTTTTATGAAACCACGGTAAAAGTTAAACTTTTTTCCCACTAGTCTCTCCGGCTCGCTTCGCTCGCTCGCTCCCCTAGTGGGGTACGTAGCATCGATGGACACGTTTTTTATGTCTAGTCCCCCCCCCCCCCATTTCCTGCTCATTCACCTACCCTTGTATCTCTACCCTCGGCTTCATTTTGGCGTTTTCTCAAATTGATTTCTAACGTGGCAACTGATAACAACAAAACAAGCGGCATTGTTTACTGCATCCATTAATAACATCAATAGATATAAAATGGGGACATAATGACAAAGAACAAGTAAGAAAGAAATTCGTGATAAATCGAGAGCTTTCCAACGAATGGTGAACGATTTTTGTACGATTATAACTGGCGAAGATGAAGTTCCGTAGCAACGAATCGGTTGTAAGCGAAAATCATCGGTAGCGTGACGTTACAAGAAACGACACACAGACCAAAAAATTTGGGACGATGTAATAAAAGTTTCACTTTAAAAAATTTGGGAAGATGTTGTAGGTAGATCCTCCATACCGGGTGTGGAAGGTGTACCTACATGAGCAATTTGTGTACCTAAATTGGTTATATTGTCCCTATTGGTTGTTTTGTGTGTTTGGGAGAAGGCCTCTGGCGTGACCAGGATTTCGCTCCCTGTGTTTGTGGAAGATGAGGAGGGGAGTGCGCAAACACATCTATCTGGGGCTTGACACAATTTGTTGTGATCAGCTTGTCCAGTAAATAGTGTCGGGGCAATTTGGGGAATTTCGCAGTCCCCAATTTGACCAAACGGATTTAGCCTAATTGGGTCGCGTTCGTTCCCGGAAATGAGTCTGGTCGCAGGATCATCTGAAGACAATAAATTGCCTCCATCAGAACCGCGGCCCAGATCTATACCTGAGACAATCAGCTTCTGAGCTACACCGAGCGAAGTGTCAGTAGGAGTGGCATCAGAATCAGATTGCTCCTGACGAGGGGTAAATTTCCCGGCTGATCCGAGCGAATTGTCGGTAGGATCGGCCTGGGCAAGTACCCCGCGTGAATTTAATTTTGAGTCCGCTGAGCCGGCTTCCTCAACTGAAATGTCTTCAGAGGAGGATTCCTGGCAAGCGGTCTCGTCAAAAATTGTGCGATTGATATCCATATCTACGATAGGCAGAATGGGGATCACAAGCATAAGGATGAGGGGGCGGAATCATCTAGGGGACCCGTCTATTTAGTCATCCGATCTTGGTATCGGGAATAGACGTGCCCCCGGGGTTCCGCTCAGAAACCCCCTAGGCGCTGGCGCCTCCCGCGGGCCGCTTGCATACTTCGTGGGGTGGCTGTCGGCCGATTTCATAACTGGAGGATTTCCTCCCTTGTGGCGATCCGCTACAGATGTAATAAAAGTTTCACTTTAAAAAAAACGTCCTTACCTTTATTAAAGAAGATTAAATAATTTCGGGTTGGGTGAAAGTAAAGACTCATATTGCTCTCAACCTCCGGGCAGTGAACCTCCGACTCCGGCATACGCGTCGGCGGCTACGGTCACTTGGCACAGAAGATGGGGCCGGTGTTGTTGAGGAACACTGGGGAAACGACGACCATTGACGACCAGTGACTGCTGAGAACGCGCAGAGTCACCAGAGCACGACGGCGCCCAGACGGGCATAAGACGCCGGGCTGAAGGGCGAACGAATGCGGGCGGCCTTGTTCCTTGTTTATGTTTGTTTTTGATTTTACTTGTTACTCGTTTAAATAAATATTTATCACTGTTAAAAAAAATTTAATCGAAAATTATTGTCTATCGTTTGAGCGCAACCGCAGCTCTGTGTGAATGGATCCCGAGATACAGCACTTCAACATTTGGCATTTTTTTCTCAAAAAGTTCAATTTTTAGGTTTTGAGAATCTAGCGAGCCAAATTTCGGCAGGACCCCCTCATGTTTGTTTTAGCTTCTGAACATTCATTTGTACGCACGAAACGAATTTAAAACAAAATAAGAAACGTCCAATCTGACCGCGCCGGACCGTCCCCGGGGGCCGCAGGTTGAAGCTGGGGTGCTACGGCTCACCAGTGGACTCGGTTCCTGACCCTCATGTCCACCCTGTAACGGGGCCCTGCTCGCAGGTCGGGATGTCGGGGGCATGTAAAGCGGTAGAGAGCCTTCGGGCTTTCGGGACACCAACCGGAGTGTCCTTAATGTGGAGGAGTTGCTCCCCTTAACAATCACGCAATAACAACGGCTTGGGGCATCTCCTTCTCTCCGGTGCCTCGGGGGGGGGGGAGCCCGCGGTCCTGGGCTTGGGGGTCATCCCTGGGTCCTTGCCCCCCCCCCCCCCCCCCCCGGCTTTCGGGTTGGTCTCGAGGTGGTCGTGGTCCGCTAGGAGGTGGAGCCCCCGGAAGGCTAATCGCCCCCGGGTGGTGGAGTTCCCTTCGGGGGACCTGTTAATAGGCCCTCTGGTCTCCAACAGTTTCCTCTCGTACACAACTGACCGCGCCGAGAGCGGAAGCACGTTTTCGGTTGTAGCTCAGAAACTATTGGTCCGATTCCAAATTTATTCTTTTCTCGTGAAAGCTGATTCAATTCCCCGTCGCAGCTATTCCGTGTGAAATTTCGATTTGAGCTTTGATAAGGGAGGGGCGGGCACGGCAAAAAAGTGGCACATTGTGAATAAAAAATGATACTTTGCACATTTCTGCCTATAACTTGGGAACGGTTAGTCCGATCTTACTTTTCTTTTTTTAATCAGAAAGCTTATTAAATTTTATATAAGTAACGGCACATTGCATGTCTATTGAAACAACAAAAGTGCCGTTAGTGTTCGTCGAAAAGTGTGGAAACAAGAAATTTGACCATCTACGACCACGTTTTTCAGAAAACGTTCTTCTTTCCCTCCGCTATCAAAGCGCAGCTGCGGAATAGCTGCGACGAGGAATTTAATCAGCTTTCACGAGAAAAAAATTAATTTGGAATCGAACCAATAGTTTCTGAGCTACAACCGAAAACGCTCTGAAAAACGCTGCAAATTTTACACAAGGGTTTATTATTCATTGATTTAGGTTACTTGTGCAAAAATTTAATTCTGTCAATGAAAAAAAAAATAAAATTTTTTTTTGATTTTTATATTTCAAAAAAATTGTTTTTTGGATTTTTTTTTTTCAAAATATTTAACCTCCTGGGATCCTTCAAAAATCCAATTTTTAGCCCCACGAAAGCCCTGTAGGTCGCCACAGTGAAATCGGATCGTTCCGGGATCCCCAAAAATGGAGTCTACGTCCAAAAATAGGTACTTCGAAAACGACACCTAACTCGATCCCATAGCTAAAAGCCTTTAAAAAAAACTCCCTTAGCCCCATAGCGCCCCACGGGTTTGGGCGATCGGGCTGAAAACCTTGCGGGCACAACTAGATGGTAAACCTAGTATTTTGTCAAAATTTCAGATTTAAAAAAAAAAAATTCCTACTGCCCAAAACGGCCCGGACGGCTGACGGACATTTCGGATTTAGAATGTAGACCTTTTGAAACGGATAATGTCAAGTTTTGAGGCTGATCCGAGTCGTCGACGTCCGTCGCGAAAACATAGGTGTATTATTCCTAGAATAATAAACCAAACTTAGTATTGATATTATCGTCCAAAAAACTAGTAGTGTTTGATATTTTTGCCTATTTATTGACTAAATTGAACTATTTTGTGGGTTTTAGGCCACTAGGTACCTACCTATTGTTTAATAATATTAACATGAATCCAGTGTTGAAATTTGATTTGAACCGCTCTTAGTATTTGAGTCGCTTCATGCAAAAAGGGTCCTTATGCATTTTTTTTTTTCCGTTTCGAGATACGAAAAAAACTGTTTATCCTTGAAATTTTGGGTTATTTCAATGAAATTTTTACTGGGCATTCCTCAAGGTAGCAACAACGAATGGATTGATCAAATATCAGCGGCTAGATTCTACGAGTGAAGGCGATCAGAGCAATTTTGGATGGCGAGGTTGGCCTCTCTCCAAAACGAAGGCCCTGATACCGGCTCGTTTCTTTTTTAATTATGCTCAATAAATATTTTCGCGTGTTCCTCAAGGTAACCATTGTTAGAAACCAAATTGCTTTTGTTGATCAAACGTATAGTTTGTAGGTCAAAAATGCAACAGCTGTCGGAATAAGGCCCCTTTCTGCATGAACCAGCTGTGGTGGTTCCAAATAACGGAAAAACAACTTTTGAACACTTTTTTATTGAACACATTATCAAATTGAAGATTAGGCATGTTTTTAAGTTTTCAAATGTGTAAGTTTTAACGTAGGTACCAGATTAGGTTTTTTTTTTTTTTTTTTCATTTTTTATTATGTCAGTTTTGCCTCGTAGTTGGGTTCAAATCGAACTAAGTTGCCTCGTAGTTGGGTTCAAATCGAACTAAGTTGCGATATAGGAGGCACAGGGAAGTGCCTGCCACGAGGATGTGTTGCATTTCGTGCAAGAAGGGACCTTATTCCCGGAATAGGGCCCCTTCTTGCATGAATAGAAAAATTTGCCCTCCATTTTCTAGTTGAAATAGTGCCGGGAGAAGGTCCCAACCTGCATGAATCGGTGGAACCGAAGGTAAAGACGTAAAAACCACCATCATCTCGATTTGGCCAAAAGTGGCGATAAGGACCCTTTTTGCATGAAGCTATTCATTTATTTTGTTTGGTAAAATGGATCGACTTCTTTGCATGTTTGCCTTTCCAGGCTGCGGGTTTTCCTTGGCAACCTACCATCGCCCAGCAGAATGCAGAAACGATTAGAATTGAGATTAATAAGGACATGGTCAAATGAACACTCCAAAAATATCAGAACGCAATGAAATATATTTGTCTGCAATATACAGAAGACGAAATAATCTTTCGAAAGAACGCATGAAACTCGGTAAAACATGATAATTATAGTAAGTATGGGTAAATTGGGAAAGGTAGAAAGTGGTAAAACAAAGCATTCAACTAGAACATTTCATATTCAACGTTGTCTTGTTACTTGAACCTTAAAAATGGGCAGAATAAAGCTCCCATCGGCTTAGAATTATCGAATTGAACGTCAGCTTAATTTCCAACTGATGAAAGGCAAAATAAATCTCAAAGAAGAAATTTTTAGTTCGATACGGCCACAATGGAAAACTTAACACAAGCGCCTAGATAATGTAGAGATAAATTAATACCTAGACAATAAATAACAGTAAATAGGTATTTTCTACAAACTACAAAGTCTTTAGCTTGCAAAATATCGCAATGTCACATCAGTACCTCAAGAGGATTCCAGATTTGGCCAGATTTTTTTTCTTCTAGGAAGAGGTACATTAAACAATTTGTCGTCGGACACTAGACAATAATAATTATTGAGACTGCAACTGCACAATAAATTATTTATTGTGCAGTTGCAGTCTCAATAAGTCAAGAATCAGTCAATTTTTCCACGTTTTGAATAATTTCTTTAAAAATATCACAAACATAAAAAATATCAAAGAGAAAAAACGATTGTTTACTTAAGGCTTTCTACAAATTCTTTCAACTTAAGTTCCTACTTACTTGTAGGAAGTGAGCGTTGGTATGTGGGTACTTAAAAACAGCCGATTATCTTAGGATATTAAAACTAAGGCAGTCAATGAATTAAAAAAAAAAAAAAAAAAAAAACTTGAAAACATCGATTAATGATGAGGCAAACAGAAGAAAAATTGAACAAACTTATACGAAAAAAATTGGGCAAACTTTTACGAAAAGAAAAAAGGTACTAAAATCTAACAATTATTACTAGCTACCTACTAGAATTTTGAGAGTTTACCTCCTTGTCTGAAAACCCCTACGTTTTGTGTTGGGAATCCTACGATTCAATCACCTCCGAAATCCCTACATCTGGCTCAGCCAAGGAGGTTAGAGGTTAGAACTTCTTCTTCTAACCGCCTTTGGCTCACCTTAGCACTCCGATAACAGAAACTGAAGTGATAAGATTGCTCAGAGACCAACTTCTTCTTCCCCTAGTTGACGAATTATAATTGTACCATCTTACTACTTACTAAGTAGTATTACTACTTACTAATAAGTCTTATTATTACTTCAAATCACATTTCCTAGCATCTGTTTAATATATCGTCACTTATGTTCTAACACCACGTAATTGACATTTTGGCGAAAAAAGAGTATTTCATACCGTTTGATAGGTAATTACCTAGCCGAAAGCATGGCAACCATAAAACACCTCATCTGGAAACATAAAAACCAGAAAAATGCAAAATTGACCACAGCGAGTAGTTGATTTCTTTGCAAATCTTCAAGGCAACACCACGTAATCGCGTCCGTATGGGATACAGAGCTACCGGCTGCATGTACAATTGAATGTAAATTTTACATTAACACGTTGTGAATGTTCAAGTACCTGGGTAACAACTAACCGATCGATAAAAGAACTCGTCCTCTTTGCTGAACGTTGTATCCTAAGTTGGTTTTAAAATAACAAAACATTATTGAATATGCGTGGCGTGTTAAATGGTGACGAGGCAATAGTAGCTTTGGTCGGTAGGAGTGTACTAAGGAAACGGCGAACTTGTAATTTCGAAGAGGTTTTTTTCACTTAGGTAATTCCAATTGGGTACAGTTTTCACCAATTCTCAACATACAGCTATCCAAACACATTTTTATTTGATTTTCAACTGAGGAAAAAAAAAAAAAAAAAAAAAACCACAGGGTACTGCTCAGAGCCTTTGGCCAAAATTCAAGAAACATGGAACATGCTTTGCCTAGTAACGTTGCCAAGCAGAAAGAAATCGACAATAATAATTATTGTTTGACAAAAAATCCGGAAGCTAAGGTACGTTTTCCTGTGGACGGTCACATGTTAGTAAACAAAAATGATTTGATGTCATGCGCATAACTCAACTTTCCGTACAGCTTTCCTACACTCAAATTGGAGAAATGTTCCTTGTCTAATAAACTCAGAGCTTTCCAACGAGTGGTGAACGATTTCTGTCCGATGAAAACTAAAGAAGTTTCATCCCCCCAGCAACGGCTCAGTTGTAAACGGAAATCAATGGAAAATTTCGTCACCCATCCGCGTGACGTTTTTCGGTTAGTTAGTCCAAGGCTAAAGCATGTTCCATGCTAAAAAAAAAAAAAAAAAAAAAAAAAAAAAACGCTGCAAATTTTACACTGATATGTGTAAATTTTACACTGAGGTGTTATTATTCTTTGATATAGGTTACTTGTGCAGAAATTTAATTCTGTCAATGAAAAAAATTTAAAAAAATTTTTTTGGGGGATTTTTTTTTAATTTTGGTTTTTTATTTGAAAAAGATGTGACCTCCTGGGATCCTTCAAAAATCCCAATCGTAGCCCCATGAAAGTCCTTTAGATCGCAACAGTGAAATCGGATCGTTTCAGGACCCCAAAAAATGGATTCTACGGCCAAAAATACTTAGAAAACGACACTAACTCGATCCCATAGCTAAAAGTCTTAAAAAAAAAAAACCCTCCCGTAGCCCCACTTTACCCCCATAGCGCCCCACGGGTTTGGGCGATCGGGCTGAAAATCTTGCGGGCACAACTAGATGGTAAACCGAGTATTTTGCCAAAATTTCAGATTTTAAAAAACTTCCTACTGCACAAAACGGCCCGGACGGCGGACGGACATTTCAGTTTTGGAATCTAGACCTCTTGAAAAGGATAATGTCAAGTTTTGAGGCCGATTGGAGTCGTTATTCCAAGAATAATAAACCAAAGGTACCTATTGTAAGTTTTCCCATTTTATCGAATGTATTTGGTTTACCTACATGCAAATATTGTTTTCCAAATTGATTTAGTTTAGCAATATTTGTGTTGTGTGTTTGCGGGAAGGCCTCCAGCGTAACTGGGATTTCGCCCAGATGTATTTGGAGGATAAGGAAGGGAGTACTTGAATACCCCTGCCCAGAGCATAACACGAAGTGTCGCGATCTGCAGATCTGGGGGGCTGTATCGAAGCAAATTTGGAAGAAGGGCTGGCACGAACTGCCGTGTTGGCCTGCAGTGAGTAGGTTTTCGGAAATGAGATGACGATGCTGGCCTCCCTTGATTCCACAGCTGTAACGGGAGTTAGAGGACTGGCTTCTTCAAACGAATTGTCGTCAAAAGAGGCCGTATAAATGTTTATATGCGGTCTGAGTAGGATGAAGTAGGCGGGGCTGACGGGGCCACCCTTGTATTTGGCGGGGGCTTCACGCTCGGGAATTTGAATTTACCCCATCCCGCCTACAGTGGCGCTATCTGCAGTCACCGGGTGGACCGCGAGCGGAGGGGGGCGAGGTAATTTAAAAAGAGTTTAGCACATCGGCTACATCTATTGACTTGGAATTAATTTTTCACAATATACCAAAGATTATAAACCTTTGTGTAAAATTTGCAACGTTTCATTTAGTAAGAGCTGATTACTTCCAGATTGGTTATTTTGATCACGACCGACACCACAAAAATAATTAACACTCAATGAATAACCTACACCACCTAAATCCCAAATTTTTGTGAATTTTAATATATCCAAAAGTCATGTAAGTTCTGAGTATCTGGGACCCTATAGAGAGGTGACAGTACAATGAAAGTTAGAAAATTGATGTAAAATAAAAAAAAGAATTTTTTCCCTTCTGTAAAGGGGCGAAAATGAAAATTAATTCGATATTAATCTTAAGAGATGCCAGGAAACGTCATTTGAAGTAATCCAAATATTTCCTCAACTTTGATTGGCAGTTGCTTCGGTTGTCACTTTAACTGCACTTGAGAGGCTTCTCTCCTGTGTGCGTCATTTCATGGGTTTTCAAGGAAGATATTCGACTGCATCTATACTCACAAAGTTTGCACTTGTAAGGTTTCTCCCCTGTGTGCGTCATTTCGTGTTTCTTCAAGGTAGACGTTCGACTGCATGTGTAGTTACATTGACTGCACTTGTACGGTTTCTCCCCTGTGTGCGTCCTTTCATGTCTCTGCAAGTCTGATATTCCTCTGCATCTGTAGTTACATTGACTGCACTTGTAAGGCTTCTCTCCTGTGTGCGTCCTTTCATGTGATATCAAGTGAGAAATTTGACTGCATCTATAGTCACATTGACGGCACTTATAAGGCTTGGCTCCTGTGTGCGTCATTTCATGAGACTTCAAGTGAGACGTTTGGCTGCATCTGTACTCACAAAGTTTGCACTTGTAAGGTCTCTCCCCTGTGTGTGTCATTTCGTGTTTCTTCAAGGTAGACGTTTGACTGCATCTGTAGTTACATTGACTGCACTTGTAAGGTTTCTCCCCTGTGTGTGTCATTTCATGCCTTTTCAAGTGATACCTTGTAATACCTCGGTAGTCACATTGACTGCACTTGTACGGTTTCTCCCCTGTGTGCGTCCTTTCATGTTTCTGCAAGTCTGATATTCCTCTGCATCTGTAGTTACATTGACTGCACGTGTAAGGCTTCTCTCCTGTGTGCGTCATTTCGTGTTTCTGCAAGTCTGATATTCCTCTGCATCTGTAGTTACATTGACTGCACTTGTAAGGCTTCTCCCCTGTGTGCGTCATTTCATGTCTCTTCAATGAACTTGACATACCTGTGGAAAATTTCAGTTAAATTTCAGTTTTAGGTTTAAAAGTTTGAACCTCCTGGAGGTGTATAAGTTAATCAAGTTGGTGGGGTAGACGAGGATGACCAGAGACGACTTTAGCTTTTAGGGATTTTTCAGAGGCAATCCCGGGATTGAGGATTTTTGTTTGAAAATGAAAACATTGATTAAAAACGACGAAAAACTTTTTTACTCTCAATAATTGTAAATAAAATAAAATATTATTTCCCTCATGAAGGGAAAATTTTACTTATGTACTCAAAAAATGTGCTATTAGAAAGCATAATGTTCGATCTTAGAAAGCACTCAAAGTTGTATCAGCCAATTTGCTTCTTAGCTTTGTCGAGAATCACTGCTCTACAAATTCACTCCTCATTACTTTTCTCGTGGGATGAATATTATGGCCGATATTCCACAATTACTAACATTTTGGGGGAAAATGGCCAATGTTGGAAGAGGGTTAATCTCGGGACCTATTGGACCTACAAAGCTGCCGTTGGCAGTAAATCTTGTCTACTTGAAAATAGTATACAGTGACTTTTTCGGTAGTGCGATCATTTTTGAAGTTAAAAAGCCAAAAACTGAAGAAAAAAATTCCGAAAATGTCGCGGTTTTTTGAGCACCCAGCATTCAGCACAAGGGTTTCGAAGCTGGTACCGTCCCTGACATTAAAAAAAAAAAAAAATAAAATAAATGAATAAAATAAAATAAAATAAAATTTATTTTATTTAATAAAACGTGTCGATTTTTTCCGTCCTAAGCTGTTTTTTTTCCGCTGACCGGCCTATCAGGAGATGTTAAATATCCACAAAATATTATTTTGTATACTAAATCAAAATGGTGGCCTCGGCTGCCTCCGTTTTTGAACAGGCTCGTTTCTTTTTTAATTATGTTCAATAAATCTTTTCGTATTTTCGGTACCGGCACCGGCTGGTTCATCGATTTCCGAGTTCTTTCTTCATCAGGCAATTCACAATTTTCATCTAAGAACACTATCACTTAGCCTTCGAACTATTTTCCGTTATTAAAAGATTTTTCCCAACAAGACTTGAGCAATTTACGTACGAGGTGCAACTAATTCTCGAATCCTGGGATTGACTCCACAAATCCCGGGATTTCAAATCGGCAAAAATCGACCGGGATCCCGGGAAGGAGGAACTCCGTCGCAATTACATAGGGGTATTATTCCAAGAATAGTAAACCAAAATCATGCACATACCTGCACTAGAAGGTTCTTCAATCGCATCGTGTACCATCGCTTCAACTTCACTATTCATCTCCTCATCCTCGCTCACTTTTGACTCCTCACGGGTATCTTCACTGCGAGTGACTCCCAAAATGATTCGCTCCAAATCATCCACATCACAACTGCAAATTACAAATTTACATGAGATCATTGTAAGACAAAACTTGGTGTTAATAGGGACGACTAACGTTATCCTGATGTCCTGATATTCTCTCCTTAAACGCCTTTTTCGTTCTCATAAATTCACACAAAATCATCTCCGATCTTTCATTTTTTGTTTTGTTTGTTTATTCTTTCTTGGGTTCCCAGAAGTGAGTTCCCGATGTTTGCCTTCATAGAAGTGTCTAGTTTCATAGATTCAACCATTCAAACATTTCAGCAGGACAGGGTTGTGAAACGTGGCAAACGGGGATTACCCGAGGATTTGGTAGGTACCCTTAAATAGGGTCAATGACACTCAGTGATGACGACCTATGCTTAATACTCATTCGAATAGTCCAATAAATGACCATTTTTCACAGACAATCAACAAGTAGGTCAATATTTTCACAACCTTGTCATCAGATAAAATGGAAATGACAGGTTTGTGAAAAAAATTGCGGAAAAGGCCTCGCGTCTGGCGCAGGTAAACGCTTAAAAGGTCGAGCTTATGCCCGCAGTCAGGACACTTTTTCGCAATAATTGCTGCAAATGACAACAGTTAATTATTTGTCTGGATCTTGTGGTTGAGGACGGGGAGGGAGACTTTAGTTTGGAGCACCGGACAACACACTAATAACTTGGGGAGAACGAACCAGGACTCTACAAAGTGCACAAATATGTAACACATGGAGCAATAATTCAAAAGGCGTCACATCCACTTTCGACAAAATTTCAGGAAGTAAAAAAAAAAGTCCTAGGAGTTCACAGTGTGGTGTTTGCCGACGGTGCAGAGGTCTAATCCAATGAGGTGGTTAGGGTGAGAAATGACTCCTCTGCTGAGTACTAGCAGAGTACTCAGCAGAGGAGTCATTTCTCACCCTAACCACCTCATTCGTCCTAGGAGTTATTGATTGGAATTTAAATTTAGTTTTTAATCTTAATGTAGCTTAGTGTGGCACTAGAAATGATATCCCAAAACATGAGCAGCCAATCTCGAAAACCAAAGGAGATACAGCTAATTATCAATTGGATATGACCACTTTTGACCAAAATTTCGGTTATAACATAATATATGTTCCCTTTTTATACAAACACCCAGTTCTCAACAAAAAATCTCAAAAATGATGTGTAGGTAATTCATATTTTTTTAGGTAGGTATGAAAAAATACACAAATTTAATGGAGCATGTTTCCAAATGATATACCTAATGTAGGTAGGTAATATTAGAAAATTAGAAAAAAAAAAAGGAAAAAATCTCCCATAATGGGGCTCAACGCAAGGCACTCTTTCAATAAACGCCTTGACTGCCACCTTCATTTTTGGCTGATTTCCGATCCCCACCGCGCTTTTCTTTGGTAACTCCCCAGCATACACGGCTTTACCAATGTTTTAAACTCGTTTCTTCGAGACGCTAAGGACGAGAGCCTTGGCTCAATGGGGGGTTTGCATTGATTTTAGATTTGGAATTCTTCCCTACCATTCAATAATATGGCTAAAAAGTAACTTGCACAGCCTCCAATACCAACGAAAAAAAGTTTTTTTTTTTTAGGAGATAGGTATAACGAAAAAACGCTGCAAATTTTACACAAGGGTTTATTATTCTTTGATATAGGTTACTAGTGCAAAAATTATTTCTGTGTCAAAAGAAAATAATGTGAAAAAAAAAAAAATATTTGATTTTTTTTTTTCAAAAAAAACAATGTTTTCCAAAAAAGTTTTTTCGATTTTTTTTTTCAAAAAATTTTTTTTCCAACATTATTTATTCTTTACTCGAAAATATTTAACCTCCTGTGATCCTTCAAAAATCCCATTTTTAGCCCCATGAAGGCCCTACAGATCCCCACGGGTTTGGGCGATCGGACTGAAAACCTTGCGGGCACAACTAGATGGTAAACCAAGTATTTTGTCAACATTTCAGATTTTTAAAAAGCTTCCCACTGCCCAAAACGGTTCGGACGGCGGACGGACATTTCGGATTTTGAATGTAGACTTCTTGAAACGGATAATGTCACATTTTGAGGCTGATCGGAATCGTCGACCCCCGTCGCGAAAACATAGGTGTATTTTTCCAAGAATAATAAACCAAAACGAAAGGCACAGTTTGAATCGGCAGGGGTTTCCCACCAGTCACTCTTTAGGTAGTGACGTCACAGTTCCAGTGAATCTCTCACCCGGACCGCTAGTGTCGTCAGCTTATATGATAAATTTATAGCAATAATTGCTATAATTATTATAACTTGATACGACGGAAATCATAATTAACTTTTAATTATAATACACGATACTTGAAGTTTAAAGCCTTATCAGAAGGATTTACGGCTCAATTGAATTTTATTCTGTGATGAGTAGAGGAGTGGCAAGCCGTGTACCCCCCCTCCCCCCCCCCCCCCCCCGCTCGTTTTTCAAACGCCGTAATTTCCGTTAAATTATTTATATTTTCTGGAAACGATTTCAGGCAGCTGACTACTGTTTCCCCAACATTCTCAGAGAGTACATTCAGAAAAAAATACATGCAAACCCCCCATTCCCCTCCAACACGAAACCTTAACAACGCCCAAAAACAAACCTTAACAACACGCCCAAAAATCTCACGAGACAGGCAGTGAACACAGAAAGAAGCACGAGAGAATGCGGCCAAACAAGGAGTGAAAAATGTCGTCACTACGCGTCTTGATAAACATCGAATGGTGGGAATTACAGGATAGTAACTGTTGGTAATTACAGGATAGTAACTGTTGATAACAGAGTTGCCGAAGAGAGATGCTCCTGCACTCTGTTGGTTAGTCCCACCAACCCCTTCAAATCGCATCACCAAACAGCCCACGCATTCTATCGGATAGATTCAAAACTAGAGCTGTTCAAAAAGGAACGATCGAGCATCAACTTGAAAGAAGATGAGGATAATATTATGTTCCCTTTTGATTGAAACAAAAATTACCCATCATATAGAAGTGGACGTGATCCCTTTTGACCCAAACACCAAACTTTAGCCTTCAAATTGTGATGTCACCATGGAATAGGTCCCCCTTCTCCTCCCCTGAACATCGAAGGGAGACACGAGCGGGTGAATCTGATAAGAGTCATTCTCCTGTGGACCCTCGACGAGACGGCCCCCTTATTGACCACACGCGGTGAGTTGAATCCATTTCCCTATTAAGTAAATAGGGAAATGTATTTAACTAGGTACATAAATTTTAAATAAATTTTATTATGTAAATATTATATTATTTTATTTAATTTATGTAGTTAAAATGTATTTAACTACATTTTTAAATAAATTTTATTCCCGCTAAATCGACTATTTATTCTCCCGTAATAATCCTCCAGGATTATCACATGGTAGCAGGACGTTAAGTTCGTCCCACTATAAACCTCTGTCCCTTTTGGTTTATTATTCTTGGAATAATACACCTAAGTTTTCGCGGCGGAGTTCGACGACTCCGATCGGGCTGAAAATTTGACATTATCCGTTTCAAGAGGTCTACATTCTAAATCCGAAATGTCCGTCCGCCGTCCGCCGTCCAGGCCGTTTTGGGCAGTAGGAATTTTTTTTAAAATCTGAAATTTTGCAAAATTCTTGGTTTACCATCTAGTTGTGCCCGCAAGGTTTTCAGTCCGATCGCCCCAACCCGTGGGGCGCTATGGGGCTACGGGAGGGGGTTTTTGAAGGCTTTTAGCTATGGGATCGAGTTAGGTGTCGTTTTCGAAGTATTTTTGGACGTAGAATCCATTTTTTGGGGTCCCGGAACGATCCGATTTCACTGGGGCGATCTTTAGGGCTTTCATGGGGCTAAAAATGGGATTTTTGAAGGCTCCTAGGATGTTAAATATTTTTCGAGTAAAAAATAAAGAATTATTGAAAATGAACATTTTTGAAAAAAAATCCCAAAAAAAAAAAATTTTTTTTTTTGAGATAAAAATCCAAAAAATTTTTTTTCAATTTTTCCATTGACAGAATTAAATTTCTGCACAAGTAACGTATATCAAAGTATAATAAACCCTTGTGTAAAATTTGCAGCGTTTTTTTCCAAATCTCCCAGACCTTTTTCCCCCCTCGTCACCCTTCAGTCCACTTGGTGTTTACAAATCAGGTCGCCGCTTGAACGTTATGTTTCGCGGTGAACTGAACTCCGGAGTCCGGAAAACCCTTCTCGCTTGTGCTCCCCCTTCCCTCCCGTCCCACGATCGGCAGACAATCATAGACAAGGATAATATCATATTATGATCCTATTTGGCACTAACTGCTCATACAGATCGATTTGGGTTATCCTAAAGATTGAAGATCCGTTTTTTTAAGATTTTTTTTTCGAAAAATGGATTTGAAAGTAAGCTCCTTAATTTTTCCCTACACGCAAAATTCAAGAACAAAACCACAACGAGCCGGTTACTGAACTATGACAATCTGCAGAAAATGACCCACACCCTTCCCTACTTGATCCCTACTCGCACGAACCTGAGTTGCCTCTGGAGGGATCGTCTTTGACTCTTGGAAAGAGGTTCGGAAACTTTACTGACGTGTTTTCGAATGCTCGTCAAAGTCTTCCACAGCATCTGCCCTCGAGATGAGCCTTGGATTTCAATTTTTGCGCACTCCGTCGCAAGAGCTGTGGCGTCCATTTTTTTTCCACTTATGGGCATCCTGGAAAAAAAAGAAGTTATCAAAATGTTGTGAGGGTGAATCTTTAGGAGGACAAAATCGTCAACGTCCAGAAAGTTTGAGAGCTTTTAAGTAGGTAAAAAAAAAAAATTGTAAATTTGTCGGGAGATCGGAACACTGCGGGCAACACCTTGGGGGAAATCCCCAGTACGGAAGCCTTCTGGCTTATTGTACTCCCGAGTGTCCGTTTTTTGACTCTATTTGCCTCCTGGGTGGTCGAGGTCCAATTCCTAATTACCTAATATACGCCTTATCACTGCGTCTTCTTGGGGGGTAGTATGGGGGGGGGGGGATACAGTCCCACCGCCCGACAGGGAAGGGGATTGGGGGGAACCGACACTCCCCCCCCCCCCCTCCTTAGCTCCCAAGGGCTCACAGATTGCGTAGCTAGTTTAACGTTCTCAGCAAACGAAAACAATGTTTTTACTGGTCCACCCGAAAATTTTTATCCCGGTTCGAGGTCCCAAGAGAGGGGAGTTTTTAAACTTAAAAGAGAGTTTAAGATGTAAACTTTGTTCCTCAGATCTTTTGTGTTGAAGACGGATGCCTCGGCCCCCTTCGTCACGGGAGCCTCTGATAGGATTCACATAAACGTTCCAAAGTTCAGAGGTGAACTGTCACCGGCAAGACAGGTATTACAACGCATAATTGACTTTTGGTCAAACATTTGTGTTCTTCCCCGGATTCGAACCAGGCCGATCAGCGCTCCGACTGATTGTAAACAGGCGTCTCGCTGACGCCCTATAACCCCAGTATCAACTGTTTGGAATGGCTGGTGCGACATAAATTGGCGACGCGAAGTTGGGATTTGTCAGGATCAAGGCTGCCTTGAAGGGTTAAACAGTGATCATGTGGTTGATCAAGAGGATGGACGAGTTAGGTGTCGTTTTCGAAGTGATTTTCACAAATATTACTCTAATGAAACAGAATTAATTTTCACACAAGTAACTAAGTATCTTATTATATTGGAGCTGTAGCCCGAGGAGGAGGAAAACGAGAGGGAAGCTCATTTTTAGTGTAACCAACTTCTAGATGTTGGAGAAATTTGAATCAATAGGACGAACTAGTGCGCCACAATGGGATTGTGAATACATAATGCATCTACTGTACCAGCTCGAGTATTTTAATGAGGATGGGCGAGGCGGCTTTGAGTGAGTCCTGAAGCAGCTTGGGCTCTATCGTCTGCTCGGCCTTGATTTCTGAAAATATAATAATAATTACATATATCAGAAAACTAGTAATTCAACCGGATTTAAATATTTAATTTTTGTACACAGGTAACAGGTTCATAACACGCAGAGATCAGATCTCTGGACATAAGGAACCGATTCTGTTTCTAAACATACAACTTAGTAGTATAAGAATTGTAAATGTATATCTGTAAACATTTGTGAATAAATTGAATTGAATTGAATTGAATTTAAGTAGATTCCAAGAATAATAAACCAAAAGCTGGCAACCGTGGTTTAGGCGTTGGGTTGTGTGACTTGGGAAAGTGTTCAAGAACACCAAGATTGATGTTTTTGTGAGTATGGTGAAAAATTAATCATTTTTCGACGATTTTTGTGATTTCTGGTTTGTATTGGGGGTGATTTGTTATTGATTCCTTTCAGGTAAGTTTTAACCCTCGTTGATTCACTGGCGAGATAAACGAAAACATGAGTACGTATGTTCATGGAACTCGCCCAGTATTTTTGATGCAAACACAGTTCTAGTGAAGCCGATATATTGAATAAGTAAACACTTAAAAATTTGAAATGCACGTTTATAGGGAATAGTAGATTCTGACGAAGAGAAAAGGGAACGTTGTGCTCAGATGTTATACCTACTTACTGGATAATGATGAACTGTGGTTCTATTCTAGCATTGACATCTGAGGATTGTACAACTTTGAATACACAATTTCCCAACATTCTGAGAAAATCATCTGGCCGTATTTCGAAATACGGCCAGATGATTTTCTGCTGATCAGCAGTAAGCGTAGCAATGAATGAACAGGATGAAGTTGTTGTGTACGATCTGGTCAATACTTTCAGCGAAGAGATAGGCGGATTTGGTTTATTATTCTTGGAATAATACCTACACCTAAGTTTTCGCGGCGGAGGTCGACGACTCGGATCGGCCTCAGTATTTGACATTATCCGTTTCAAGAAGTCTAGATTCCAAAATTGAAATGTCCGTTCGCCGTCCGTTTTAAGCAGTAGGCAGGATTTTTTTTTTTTAATCTGAAATTTTGACAAAATACTTGGTTTACCATCTAGTTGTGCCCGCAAGGTTTTCAGCCCAATCGCCCAAACCCGTGGGACGTTGAGGGGCTAAAATGGGGCTACGAGAGGGTTTTTTGAAGGCTTTTGGCTATGGGATCAGAGAATTAACATTCACACAAGTAACTAAGTATATTATTAGAAAGGTAATTCTAATATATTGGAGCTGTAGCCCGAAGAAGAGAGGAACGAGGGGATGCTCATTTTTAGTGTAACCAACTTCTAGATGATGGAGAAATTTGAATCAATAGGACGAACTAGTGCGCCGCAATGGGATTGTGAATACATAATGCATCTACTGTACCAGCTCGAGTATTTTAATGAGGATGGGCGAGGCGGCTTTGAGTGAGTCCTGAAGCAGCTTGGGCTCTATCGTCTGCTCGGCCTTGATTTCTGAAAATATAATAATAATTATATCAGAAAAATAGTAATTCAACCGGATTTAAATATTAAATTTTTGTAAACAGGTAGTGTTAACGTTAGGGTGAACGCTAACGTGGACCCGCAAGTGGTCCTGTGAATTACAAGAATTGATTATTTCGTGGATCTTCATTATATTGTTCCGAGCCTGCCCTGGTTGATGGGAAGATTAAAGTTTAAACAATTTAACAACGGCTGTGTATTTAACAGACCAAATTATTGCTAAATACAAATCCCGTAAGGGGACGTATAATTCTGGTAAGCTCGCCTAGTGCGAGAGATGAACTAATTTAAGTTCGTTTTTACAATGGGTACAGTGAAGTGAACTCACTTAGATTAAATGGGGGTAACTGAGTTAATTGGGGGGAAATTTACGAATGTTCTTGGTTCGCGATGGAGGGAGAACAAGGGCCGGACAACCGACGAATCGACGACGTTGGTCCTGATGAATTGATGAAAAGGAAATGGATTGAGGGATGAGCTCAATATTATTGGAAGGAAATTTGGAACGGACTCACGTTCTTGATGCGTAGTAAGAAGGGAGCTCCTTAGCTCCGGTGTAGTCGTTGAAGTGGGAGTACCGACTCCGTTGTGACTGGTTGAATGCTCGTCGGTATTGATGACCGAAACAGGCTGAAGGATTCACTTAACGCGTTGAATATGGAGCAGGAAAAACCACTGAGGGAGATCAAAACGGGATCCCTCGCGAATAGAGTTGAACAGCAGCTACTTCGTGGGTTTTCGAACTGAACTGAGCTGCCAGTCCGCTGTAAGTGGGAGGATTTTTAGGAGGGAAGGAATGAGGGGGGGGAATCCCGCTGATGCGAAGCGCGAAGTTGACATGCTCCCCTTTCGAAATTGGGGGAAATTTCACCAATTTAGAAATGATAACAAGAATATTCCACAAACATGAAAAGAATACGACTCAAGTGAGCCTGTACGTGTGAATACAATAAAGCACTAGCTTACAATTGCAGGCTGCATTTTACTTTAGCAACCTGGGTTATAACGTGGAAATTAAATTTCTAACTCTAAAGAATAAACATAAGTGACAGGGTCGGCAACGACGCCAAGACCGAGCGGGTGCTTCGGAGAAATTATGAACGGAGGTCTCTGTGAACCGGAAGATAAGGATTAAAAATAACGTGAGAAGCGCACGTAAGCAGGAGCCCCCCGATAACGGGGGGGGGGGGGGGGGGCTCGCTGGGTTGGCCTCACGAGAAGGGTTTCTTTCGGCTCAATCAAGTCGCCAAATGAAATAATATTTGTGGGCAGTATGCCTCAACACAAACAAAATATAACAAACACAGAAATTAGAGTATGAAACATCGATATGCAGTATCCATAATGAAAGAACACTGTTATAAAATACATATACGGATATATACGGAAAATAATATATACCTACCTAAATGCTATCATGATTAAACGGATCGTTCGGAAGTTATTCCGGAGGAGTAATGTCATCCTTTTCGGGCTCGTTGACCGGTAATAAAGGGACAAGATTAGATGCGGCGCGTTTGTACGAGCCGTTTGGAGTTTAAAGTTTTGTTGTAAATATATCGTTTTGAAGTTATTACATTTATTAGGTACCTTCTCATTGGCAATGACCTTAGAGAACATGTTCTCTATATACCTATATTACATATTTTTTATATATTGGTACTATGTAGGAAAATCTTACTATGTATTTAGGTATTTATATAATGGACACGGAATGGTATCAGAGGCGAATATGGATCATAGGGGCAGACTCCCCTCAGCTTTTAAGGCTTCTACAAACAGAACGCGGACTGTCCGCGCGCGTTTTCCGCGTCGCCATGGAACAAGGAACGCGTTTTCCTTGTTCCATGCCGCGTCGCAGTCCGCCGCGGACTCCGTGGTCAAACAGAACGCGAACCAGTGAATTTCTTCTTCTCATAACTGCGAGATTAGCAACAAGACGAAAAACGCTGCAAATTTTACACAAGGGTTTATTATTCTTCGATGTACAAGGTTACTTGTGCAGAAATCTATTTCTGTGTCGATGAAAAAAAATTGTAAAAAATTCTCTTTTTGATTTTTTTTTTTTTTTTTTTTTTTTTCAAAGCAATTTTTTTCAAACATTTTCCGTTTTTTACTTGAAAAATATTTGACCTCCTGGGATGATCCCAGGAGGGATCCATCGAAAATCCCATTTGTAGCCCCATGAAAGCCCTATAGATCGCAACAGTGAAATCGGATCGTTCCGGGACCCCAAAATATGAGATTAGGGATCAGATTTTGGTTTATTATTTTTGGAATAATACACCTATGTTTTCGCGACGGAGGTCGACGACTCGGATCGGCCTCAAAACATGACATTATCCGTTTCAAGAGGTCTAAATTCAAAATCCAAAATGTCCGTCCGCCGTCCGGGCCGTTTTGAGCAGTAGGAATTTTTTTAAAAATCTGAAATTTTGACAAAATACTTAGTTTACCATCTAGTTGTGCCCGCCAGGTTTTCAGTCCGATAGCCCAAACCCGTGGGGCGCTATGGGGCTAAAATGGGGCTATGGGAGGGGTTTTATGAAGGCTCTTGGGTATGGAATCGAGTTCGGTGTCGTTTTCGAAGTATTTTTGGACGTAGAATCCATTTTTGGGGGTCCTGGAACGATCCGATTTCACTGTTGCGATGTATAGGGCTTTCATGGGGCAAAAAATGGGATTTTTGAAGGATCCCAGGAGGTTTAATATTTTTCGAGTAAAAAATAAAGAATTTTTAAAGAAAAAAAAAATTTTTGAAAAAAAAAAAAAAAAAATTTTGAAAAAAAAAAAATGTTTTTTTGAAAAATAAAAATCCAAAAAAATTTGTTTTTTAAATTTTTTTATTGACAGAATTAAATTCCTGCACAAGTAACGTCTATCAAAGAATAATAAACCCTTATGTAAAATTTGCAGCGTTTAAAAAAAATTCCTACTGCCCAAAACGGCCCGGACGGCGTACGAGATCATTCGAAGACCGCCTTTTCACGTATTTCCGGATGTCTCGAGGACCGTGTTCGCTCATCGTGCCGCGCAAACTCCGTAAAAATTTTCGAGCTGGCCCACCGCGGCAGGTCGCGTTCTGTTTGACAAGGATCATTGAAAGTCCGAAGTACCTACAGAGTTTGCGATACCATAGCGGTCCAGTCCGCATTCTGTTTGTAGAAGCCTTTAGCTAGGCATACCAGCGGATTTTTTCGGCGGATCGCGGATTTTTCCGAGAATTTTGGGAAATCCGTTAGTTTGAATTCGCTCGTTAGTGGCAAGTGGCAAGACCGGGACAGATCCGGCTGAAATCCGCCGACCCAATCCTTACGTGAGTGGGGAAATTCGTCGACAACGTGATCGGCCGATCCCGCTCTGTCAGTTCAGTACATACACGAGCGGATTTTGAGATACGAAAGAAGAGTTCTGACGGGGGGGGGGGGGGGGGGGGGGGAGTTCGCGAGAGGTGAAAACAACGGGAGACTAAAAATAGGTACTTTAGAAGGGTGAAAAAGAATGTTGTGAAGGTGCAAAGAACTCTGTGGACCACAGACTGTGGTCAACAGGTAGGGGAGACCGTTGTACCTTGATCACGTTGTACCTTGAAACATTTGAATTAGCTCCGGCTGGTGCTGCTATCCAGATCTTTCTACGCCTAAATTCTTCTCTGAGGAGGCATAACTTATCAGTGTAGTTTCATCAATGAACGAAAACGATTGGGGGTCGAATTGACAAATGTGGTAAAAAATTTACTTTTGAGATCGTTGAGTTCAACTCATTTATCCCACGCTTTCGAAGATAAGTGTTCGATGGTTAGCTGTTGTGGTTCTATATGCTATATAGAAACCAAATTTCTTACCAGGTTCAATGAGAGAAATGTGAGGTGTGGGTATTTTCCGTTTTTGCAAAATGGGAGACCATGGTTGTACCTTGGAACAAAAAGGGTCTGGTACCTACCTTGGAACAGATGTGTGGCTAGAAGGTTTGGTAGGTACCTCGTGTAACTTGAAACACTTAATTTGCCATCAAACTCATCAATTTTCTATAACCCAGAGTGATCTTCTATTGTTTCTATAGCATTTTGTTTGTTTCTATAGCACAGGGGTTCCCAAAAGGTGGTCCGCGGACCCCCAGGGGTCCGCAAACGTTGGTGTGGGGGTCCGCAAGCTGCATCCAAAATATTAATATTTTAAGCTATTCTACCAGGAACTCAAATAATATAAATGACAGTTTGTAGCCGGAGTGTCCTGTAAAGCGTGAGAGGCCGTACTTGCGACGCGACGCTAGTGACACCTAGCCTAATTATTAGTGACTAGTTCGCCCAGTTTCTACCAGAATGTAGGGATGTCCGATTCTCAAAAATAATCGCGATTATTTTTTCAAAAAGAATCGATACATCTGAGGATCGATTCTTTCTCCAAATTATTAATTAAATTTCAAATTTATCAGAAGAAGAAGAAGCATTACCTACCTATTACGTTACGAAACCTGAATTCCAATTACTAATAAATCCAACTGCAAACCAGCACTATTACGTAGGAAAAGGTAGGTAGGAAAGCTTCAGCTGTGTCAGTGGTTGTTTCCAAATGTACAATAAATGTAAAAATAAATAATTATTTGCAACAATCAATTGATTTTTCCCTTGTGATATATACTTACACCTAGGTATAAGCAAACGGGGAAAAACATTTTTACAACAAAATTATATATATATAATTTACATATATAGGGGGTCCTCAATACATTTGTGGTTTGTTAAGGGGTCCGTGACAAAATTTTATTGGGAACCCCTGCTATAGCATAATATGTAACTTTTCAGGGTTTTTCTTCAAATGCTGATAAAATGATATTTCAGACGATGATGAACAATAATTGTTACTACTTGAGTAGTAATTATTACTACTTCTGTTAACGTTTTCAAGGTGTTTTTTACTGCTGTTACTAAGAGAAAAAACCTCGTAGTTCACTATATTCTTCATTTTTTCTCGAAAATACCAAACGTACCAAGGTACACGAGCGTTGTTGTACCTTGGAACAAAAACGTCCCTTCGGATTTTGCTTCATAGCTTCGCCTATGCTTCAAGGAATTACAATTTTGCAGGCCCACCGAGAGGGGGGGGGGGCAAAGGGGACATTCTGCCCCGGGTCCGGACTTTTACATGGGGCCCCAGCGGGCCCAAGAAATAAAAATTAAATTTTTTTTTATATTTCAGAAATTTTTTTTTTTAGATTTAAAAAAAAAATTGTTACCAACACATTTTTTTTGTTTTTTTACTTGAAAAATATTTGACCTCCTGGGATCCATCAAAAATCTCATTTGTAGCCCCATGAAAGCCCTATCGATCGCAACAATGAAATCGGATCGTTGCGGGACCCCTAAAAATGGATACTACGTCCAAAAATACTTCGAAAGCGATCGGACTGAAAACCTTGCGGGCACAACTAGATGGTAAACCGAGTATTTTGTCAGAATTTCAGATTTAAAAAAAAAATTCCTACTACCCAAAACGGCCCGGACGGCGGACGGACATTTCGGTTTTGGAATCTAGACCTCTTGAAACGGATAAGGTCAAATTTTGAGGCCGATCGGAGTCGTCGACCTCTGTCGCGAAAACATAGGTGTATAATACACCTAATAATAATTATTCCAAGAATAATAAACCAAAATCGAGCGTCGTGAAGCCAATGACGCTCGTGGCGCCGGTGACGCTTATAAGCATAAATGGCACTTTGAGTTGCTGCTGACACTTCTAGAAACTTGTATCAATACACTTTAAACACCCCTTCAGAATGAGGTACTGATGAAGACAAATCATTTGACAAAATCGGGCGTCGTGGCGCCGCACAGTGGTCCAGAACCCCCGAAAACGTGATCGAAACTCCTAGCGACTTTAATTTTTTTTACTTTTGCTTTCAAAATGAGTAGGTCTTGTGTTTTTGAGTGCGCAGATTCCAAAAATCATGCTTTTATTCACTTTTGAGACCCAGAAATGGTCAAAAAATGACATTTTTCGGCTTTTTGGGTGTTTCAAGCTTTCAAAATCTTTCAAAAATGACATTTTTCGGCTTTATGGGTGTTTCAAGAACTGTAGAATAAAGGATAACATTTTCAAATCTGTAGAAAAATAATATTTTTATTATTATTATTATTATTATTATTATTATTATATTATCATTTCATATTATGAAAAAATTGAGTTTCGATCACGTTTTCGGGGGTTCTGGACCACTGTGCGCCGGTGACGCTTGTGGCGTTGTGAGTTGCTGCGAACACTTCTGGAAACTTGTGAACAATACACTTTAAACACCCCTTCAGAATGAGGTACTGATGAAGACAAATCATTTGAAAAAATCCGCCGTCCGGAAACTACCGTTTCCCTCAATCAGCGAATTTAAACAACGTCGGGCGTGGTTAGTACTTGGATGGGTGACCGTGTGAGGAGCGGGGTCACTGATACAAGTATTTTCTGCGTTCAATTGGACGGCGAACTCCTCCCAACCCAGGGGGACGAGGCAATGGGGAGCCATGAGCGCAATCGTCAGAGAAGTTCCGATCCTCCTTGATAAGGACGGCTGACGACGTCCGCGACGGCAGCAGCCAGTCGGACGAAAATTCAGGGTGAAATTCCCTTGTTTCGTTTCGTTCGTTCATTTGAAAAAATCGGGCATCGTGACTTGAGATCAATACACTTTAAATACCCCTTCAGAATGAGGTAGGTACTGATGAAGACCAAATTTGTTGATTTAATCATTTGAAAAAATCGGGCGTCGTGACGCCGATGACGCTCGTGGCGCCGGTGGCGCGTATGGTGCTATGAGTTGCTGCGGACACTTCTGGAAACTTGTGATCAATGCACTTTAAATACCCCTTCAGGATGAAGACTGATGAAGACAAATCATTTGAAGAACGCTGCAAATTTTACACAAGGGTTTATTATTCTTTGATATAGGTTACTTGTGCAGAATTAAAATTGAACGTTCGTTATTGGGAACTACCCCCTACCACCTCCTTACATGGTGGCCCTATGCTCTCTTTTATGCCCCGGGCCCGCTTTTTCTCTCCGCGGCCCTGCAATTTTGGCACACAAAACTATTAGTCAAGACTGCTGTAAGGTATTGAAACCGAAAGCCGAGCAATATTGATGAATTTCCAGGCACTATCTCCAAAAAACTGAAAAGTGTTCCAAGGTACAACGGTCTCCCCTACCTACAGTAGGTAGGTATCCCAGTAACTGCCCCTCACTTTTGCGAGGGCGGGAGTGCCGAATACTCAAAGAATAATACAACGAAAAATCTGGTCACCCAAGTAATACGACAGATTGAAATTGAATAATCCGTTTTGAAGAAATTCGCTAATCTCAAGAAGTAGGACAAATTACTACTCACGTTGATTGGAAGCACTCTTCAAGTCCTTATACAAATAGAGGACAAGATGAAAGAAAGAGGACAAATGAAAGACGGCTCTCGTTCAAACGTTAGTTGGTGACTGGCATGACTCGTGTGATTCACAGTGATACCAGACGACTCGCCAAGAAAGTTTCTACGGGACATTAGAAAAGTCCCTACTTTTCCCACCAAATTCCCTACATCATCTTCAATTTCCCTACGCTGAACATCTTGACCTTTTATTTGCAATAAGTACGGGAAACAAAATTTATTCTGACCTATAATTATTATAGGTAAATCCTGATAACATGTGGACTACGCATTGCCTTGCCTCAAGATATGTAAAATATTTCTTTCTTTGTTTACACAGGGTAATTTCTAAAAGGCGACAAAGACAGTTCCATCAATCACAAGATAATATCTTAGTGATATTATCACTATTAAAATTTAATAGTGATATTTATTTAATTTAATTTAATTGATTTATTTAATAAATTTTGTTTCCTTGTTCGGTCTCAGTACATTTCAAGTTAGGAATCTCCTTCAAATATGAAAGACTACAAAATTTAATAATAATTATTTTTAAAATGTAGGTAGTTAAAGCAGCCAAAAAAAAAAACGACAAAAATGTAGGTAACTTCTCGTCTCATAATGATCTCATAGGTACTCAAGAAAAAATGGTAACACGTTGACTGAAAAATCTTGGATCAGATGTACGTTTTAATCTCACCGGGCTCACATAGCATAATATTATTATGGTAGGTGAGCCCGGTGAGATGCATATTATGCATACGTACCATTTAGTTTCCTATTTTCTATTTCACCTTAATCTTGCTTCGACCCATTACTAGTTAATTAGTTACTTTCATCACACGTAAACTCCTTTGGAGCAAGACTATCATAACTCAAACTTTCCAAGTTTTGAGTTAAACCCGCATAATATGCGATATTATGGACCTGAAAGTGTCCATATTATGGACTTGAAAGTGTCGGGAAAATTATGTGCTAGACCGTTTCTACTCATCCTGGCATTCCTGCCGCACTCCCCACTTCATCTTGAAGTAATGAAGAAGACCGTCAAATGTGATAGTCTTGCTGAAATGGTGAGTTGTTTCTCACCGAATTAATTTTCTACAATACATACTGATTCTTTTCGATTTAGAATAGGTACTCTTTCCCAAATCTTCTGTCAGAATTTTGAGATTATTAAAGTGAAACTTTTATTACATCGTCTCAAACTTTTTCGTCTGTGTGTAGCATGTCGCGATGTCACAGTTCGCGCGCGTCACGCATGTCGCGTTACGGTCGGCCTCAGTGGTAGACTCCACGCTACCCCGCCTCAACGGTAGAGTCTAGAGAGACGGCGTTTTTTCCGTCGGGTTCCGCGTAGGTGTGGATGTGTCGTAGGCCATAGGTATTAGATTCGTCAAAATTCGCCAAATTCGAAAATTCGTCTTTCTCGCGCGTTGTCCGGCGTTTTTTCACTTTCCACTCGCGCCAAAGGCCGTTTAGGGGGTAGAAAAAATTACGAAAAAATACCTACGAGCAGTATAGATCAGACCTGGAGGAAGACGTCAGTCGGTCAAATCGTAAATCGGAATTTCGCTCGGGAAATTCGTCGAGATCCCCGTCGAAATAATCGTTTTTCTGGCGTTTGTCCCACGTTTTTTCAGGTTCAAAAATACCCAGTAAAGAGCCATTTTTTGGGTATGGTATCCGCAAGCCAAAATTTGGCTTGCGGATACCATTGAAGCACATTTAATGCGCTTCAATCTATAGCGAATACGATCCCGAAGTCAGATTTCAAAAAAACCGTGGGGGAGGGGGCGAGTTCACGGTGAGAAGCGAGTTCAACGTTTTAATTCGCGCGGGGTGTGCAGGCGGGTGAGGCTTGAGGCACCGCAGCGCAAACTGTACCTCCCCCCCCCCCACATTACACCCATCCAGCACCCCTTCTATTATACATTGTAACGTATAAGGATATTTTGACCTCCGTCGCGATTTTGGAGAACAATAATTGTTTAAAAACAATAATTGTGTAAAAAATTATTATTATTTTTTTCGTTTCGATAGTGAAAACAATGCTTTCTCTACCTTGCAGACTCGGAAGCAATAGGCAACCTACCTACCACGTCAACCGACATGATCTCTGAATCACTTTCCACGTCCTATGGATCGTCCACGGCTATGGGATCGAGTTAGGTGTCGTTTTCGAAGTATTTTTGGATGTAGAATCCATCTTTGGGGGTTCCGGAACGATCCGACTTCACTGTGGGGATCTTTCGGGCTTTCATGGAGCTACAAATGGGTGTTTTGAAGTACCTACACGGGAGGTCAAATACGCATTTTGTTTAAGACGACAAATTTTTTTTTTATTGTAAAAACATTTTGCAAGAAAAGGGGAAAAAAAATTTCCAAATTTTTTTTATTGACACTGAATTAATTTTTGCACAAGTAACCTATAGGTTACTATATCTATAGATATATCAGAGAATAATAAGCCCTTGTGTAAAAATTTGCCTTTGTACGCTAGGAGTGGCAAAAGTTCCTAAGTGCAAAATTTGTACCTACCTATTGAATTTATGTATTGACATCTAATGTCAATACATAAATAAATAAAATAAACTCTTCAAAAACCCCTCTCGTAGACCCATTTTTGCCCCGTAGCGCCCCACGGGTTTGGGCGATCGGGCTGAAAACCTTGCGGGCACAACTAGATAGTAAACCGAGTATTTTGTCAAAATTTCAGATTTAAAAAAAAAAATTCCTTCTGCCCAAAACGGCCCGGACAGCGGACGGACATATCATTTTTGGAATCTAAACCTCTTGAAACGAATAATGTCAAATTTTGAGGCCGACCTGAATTTTCGATCTCTGTCACACAGAGAGTGTATCATTCCAAGAATATTAAACCAAAAGGGGAACTCCGCGAGGAGAATGTGGCAACACTGAGTCCAGGCCCTTGATATCATCAATTTGATAACGTTGTTGACTACTTTCGTGGGAGCCTTCCACTTTTCGTTTAAAATTACCAAAATTTGGTACATCATTAAATGATTAGCATTAAATTTTAATGATCTCAGTTTAGGATATCGTATTGAAGTTGGAGGATGGTACGTCAGGTGGAGATGTTGAGGTGTCTCAGACTGAGAGCCGTCGCCGCTTCATCGAGCCACAAGTTTTTTCTCCATTGCCGACTTTCATCGACGTCCACAGTAAGTTTTTTTGGATATTATTCCTGCAGAACCTTCCTCGCCTTCAATTTGTTGTTTTCCAGGGGAAGGAGTTGGATTTGGAGACCAAGTTGAAGATAGAGGAGAAATGGGGAGGTTTGGTCAACGAGAATGCCAACTTTGTCGACGGGAGTAGTAAAGAAAAGTGCTACATTTGCCCCATGTTTCCATATCCGTCGGGTAATCTCCACATGGGGCATGTTCGGGTGTACACCATCAGCGACGCCATCGCCCGGTTTCAGAGGTTAAACGGCAAGAATGTAAGTCTATTCCGCGCTATGGTAAGTGTTACACCTGAGACAAAACTGTCAGTAGGGTAATCATGAGACTCAAATCGCCAATGGACAAGGACCTGAGAGCAATATCGGAGACAACCCTGTACTGTAGCCTGATCCAGCTACTCGATGTTGTTTATTGCACTCGTATTGTTCCTTCAAGTTGTCGTTGGCTTATCTCGTCTTCCCACCACAGCGTATCACATTCATGGTTTGCACAGTATGCAGCCGCCGCACTTTCAGCCTGACCTGTCGGAAACCCCTCCATTGAGTTTAGTTGGTCTAAGTCTTAGGCGGATAGACGGTCCCGCAAATTGCAGGACCTTAGGGTCCATCCCCGAGGATTTTCGTCGTCTCCCTCGAGGGCCAATTTCGTTCTGGCGCCTCATTTTTGGAGGATTGTCTCTGGATCTCAGCCCATTCAAATCCAACTACAAACCCTCAAAGTCTTTGGACTCCTTGGCCCTTGAGCATCGAGAATTTGTCTACCCAGGACGTCTATTCTGGATCATTTTTCATCCCAGGGGACGAACCCTTTTTCCTGGACTCTTCGATCTGCTCAAGGTTGCCTCATTCAACGCTGAGCCGTACGGTGTCCTTGCGAACCTACCTGTGACGTTGACCCTGGTTCCAATCGTTTCCGACCATCGAGATTGTGGTGGGGGAAACAAAACCGAGCTTCACTATACTTCGAGCCACCTGAAGTTGAATTACCACTGGAGGCCGCAAGTTTGGGCGGGAAGACTGTTCTTCGCCTCCCCCCTCCTCCCCTGTGAGCTCGTGTCGACGAACCAGGTGCCAAAATTCCAATCTACCACGACTTTAAGAATCTTCAGCGATTTCTGAGGCGAATTCTTGAAATTTTGATCATTATAAATATTTTTCCTCATGCTACAAATGTGAGGGTGGCCACTCAAAAATCATCATTTTTGTTTGTATTTTCATTGCTTCTTTTCAGATCTGTTCGAATTTTGAATTTTTTTAAATATAGTATCAAAAAAATTTTTGCCTGCTTTGATTAAATGCCTGTTATTAGTAAGCTGGTTTCGAAATTATTTTTTGAACCCCCCATCTCCACTTTAGGCCGGCCATTATAAATTTATATCGTGTACGGATCGGGTTATAATTTTGCCCCTTAAATTCGCTACAAACCGTCTCTCAATCGTAGTTCGTCAACAAGTCAATAGATGGCGTTTAATCATTAAAAAATCGAATCCAAAGATACCAAGAACTCGATTTGTTTAGATTTTGGCGCTTGGCCGGTTTGTTTCAAGTAGACAACCCCCTGAGATTGGTCTCGAGATTTTGTCTCAGGTGTACACTCACCTTTACTTATATTTCTTCACTCTGGTAGCGTTCACTGCAACCTTGTTTGTGCTCAGGTTCTTCACCCCATCGGCTTCGACTCTTTCGGCCTCCCGGCGGAGAATGCGGCCTTCGAGAACAAAGTCGACCCCGAGGAATGGACCGGCTCGAACATTTCCAAGATGAGGAAGCAGCTCAAAAAGCTCGCCATCAGCTTCGACTGGTCCCGGGAGGTGACGACGTCATCGCCGGAGTACTTCAAGTTCACTCAGTATCTGTTTCTGTTGATGCACAAACACGGGCTGGTGTACAGGAAAAAGGTGAGCTCTTTTGATTGCCCCTGAAGGGATTGGGACTGGAATAGGACAGCCATCCTTCTCGATTTCGTTTATTATTCCCAGAATAATACGAGTACATAATTGTGATTGTCCTCTAAATTTGACATTCATGTCTTGATGTGTAGATTTCAATAATGAAACGTCCGTCAGCCGTCCGGGCCGTTTTCGGCAGTAGGATTTTTTTTAAATCTGAAATTTTGACAAAATACTCGGTTTACCATCTAGTTGTGCCCGCAAGGTTTTCAGCCCGATCGCCCAAACCCGTGGGGCGCTATGGGGCTAAAATGGGGCTACGGGAGGCGTTTTTTGAAGGCTTTTGGCTATGCGATCGAGATAGGTGTCTTTTTCGAAGTATTTTTGGACGTAGAATCCATTTTTGGGGGTGCTGGAACGATCCGATTTCTCTGTGGCGATCTATAGGGCTTTCATGGGGCTAAAAATGGGATTTTTGATGGATCCCAGGAGGACAAATATTTTTCAAGTAAAAAAACAAAAAAATTAGAAAAAAAAACTGACAAAATTTTTTTTTTATTGACTCAGAATTAAATTTCTGCACAAGTAACCTATATCAAATAATAATAACCCCTTGTGTAAAATTTGCTGCGTTTTTTATAAGATGGATTCCCACTATCTCGCCGCATCCACCTTACATTATGAATGAGAACGAAATAATACAGGTCTGAAAAATGCTGTTTCCAGTGGGAACGAATCCTGAGGGAACAATATTTTGTCGTTTGGCTGCTCAAGAACGTTATTCTTTCGTTCTAAAAAGAAACGTTCTTGACCTGAACGATAAAATATTGCCCCTCAGACTTCGTTCCACCTATTTTATTATGACCGTAATTTTATGTCCAAATTGCGTAGCTATATCATACATTCACGGTATTTTAGGCCCAAAACGGTGTTGGGAACAAAAAACTAAAGAACGAAAAAAAATGCGTCCCCTGCGAGAAAAGTTATTGGGAGTTTCCGAAATGAGCCCCGTATTTTTTGGGGGAATTTTGGTTGCGTCCGAAATGAGCCCCAGCTTTTTCTGATTAAATTTAAGAACCGGCCGAAATGAGCCCCGAACTGTGTAAATGGAATTTCGGTCGCGTCCGTCGCGTTCGGGAGAGTGACCGATAGATGAATGAAAGACTCCTGATTTTATAATTATATATTATTAGGCCTTGATGTCATAAAGGGCTTTAGCGTGACCCTCACTGATTGTAACACTGCCTTGCTCAATTGTGTGGCCTTGGAACTTCAATTTAGTTGTGAAGAAACAGCATTTTATGGGGTTGATGGTCAGTCCCGCAGATATGATCCTGCTGAGGACTTCACGGATATGTTGGTGGTGTTGGGAGGACTTCTCACTGTATACAAGGAGATCGTCCAGGTACCAAATGAGACAGGTGCCGTATAGGTCACCAAAAATCTGCTCCATGCGGAATTAGGTATATGGTCTGGGGGAAAGAGATTACTGACTATGTTGCGGCGTGGTACCGCAAGGCTGTCTTCTTGTAGACGTAAGTGGGCCCACCAGTAGGCCCACTTACTTGGTTGGGGAGTTGATGCAGGAGGTAAAAGGTGCGGCTCCATCAGTGGGAACCCACAGAGATGGGCAAGGTGACACCTGGTTGTTACCAGTTCTCCGTTCCCTACTACTTGCAGTAGTAGGATGCACACTTGCGTGCCTGCATTGAGTGCTCCGAATTAGGAATGGAAGTGCTCTCGAATTTCGGGTTAAATCATCCTGTACCGTGTTGTTAGAAGTCAAAAAGGGTAAAATACATCATTTTTGTGACAAAAAGTCTTTCACGTAGTTTACAATCATCTTAAGTAATTCAGGCCGATTCAAAAACCACTGTGAGTGACGTCACCTACAGGTGTTCCGGTTTCCAATCAAAAGACACCAGAGTGCAGGTCGATTTTTTTCTTCTATTTTCGATTTTTTCTTGGTGGTTGGCTCTAGTGACACTGTTGTAACGAGAAAATGGCCGTGTTCGCTTTGTTTTGAATGTGATCGTGCTTATTTACTCAACTTATTTGTGATATAAATTAACTTATTCCAATGACCGATTCTTTAGTTTTTAGTTTTGTAATGGTGGCCAACGTGTCGACCAATAGGAGCTGACCTCGGGTTCCCGCCAAAATTCAAATAGCAATTTTTCCATAAATTTTATAAATTCATACGAGCTTGCAGTTTGTGTTTTAACCCCATTTTTAGTATTATTTGAACGCCTTCTATCGATAAAAAAAAATAATCCAGAAACGCTTCCATTCCTAATTGTCTTCGATAGGAGTGACCCATTGAAGAAGGAGAAGACTTAGTTTATTGCAGAAATGGAGGCTCCAGTATCCAGCAACATATTTGTAGTGGTGGGACAGAGAGTGGTTGGGAGAAGGGGAGGGGAGGCTGAAGTGTGCCTGAAGAGAAATACCTACCCAAATACATTTATTTGAAACTGGGGCTCATATCGTCCTTGTCACTTCAATCTAATTTTCAAACCGGGGCTCATTTCGGCCGCTACCATATAATCCGAATATTCTCCAAATAATCCGGGGCTCATTTCGTCCGGCTATTGAACTTTTGGTGCTCATTTCGGTTACAGTCGAGGATCTGATCGAGAACGGAAAATTTCGTACTCAGCCAGAACGATTCCCGCCAAGAACGAAAAAAATGAAAAAAATAAATTTTTTTTGTAAACCTTACTTTTTGAGAGAACAGAATTCACTGGGAGTTGATAAATGAAGTTCCCATCTTGACCGTTCATTTAGGGAGCTTTTATTTTTTTGGGAACTTTATTCTGAGCCCCAGGGGTAGAAATTGAGTGATTTTTATTTTTGGGAATCGCTCAAAATCAAAATTTGAGTTTTATTTTTCACTCAGAAAATAATGATTATTTTTTTAGTTTTATTTTTCTGCTCTTATTTTTTGAGCGATATTTTTTCGCTCAAAAATAAAACTCAAAACGCTCTAGCTCCTAGGCTATTGAACCTACAGATCTGCGGTTGGTCTCATTCGATTCAGCGTTCAAAATACTATAAGAAACCACCTTGATCACCTCCAAAACAATATTATGGTGGCTTTGCTCTCTCCAAATATGCGAAAAATATGTCGAATCCGAGGATTTCGATAAAAAATAAAACTCAAAACGCTCTAGCTCCTAGACTATTGCACCTACAGATCTGCGGTTGGTCTCATTCGATTCGGCGTTCAAAATAGTATAAGAAACGACCTTGATCACTTCCAAAACAATATTATGGTGGCTTTGCTCTCTCCAAATATGCGAAGTATATGTCGAATCCGAGGATTTCGATAAAAAATAAAACTCAAAACGCTCTAGCTCCTAGGCTATTGCACCTACAGATCTGCGGTTGGTCTCATTCGATTCGGCGTTCAAAATAGTATAAGAAACGACCTTGATCACTTCCAAAACAATATTATGGTGGCTTTGCTCTCTCCAAATATGCGAAGTATATGTCGAATCCGAGGATTTCGATAAAAAATAAAACTCAAAACGCTCTAGCTCCTAGACTATTGCACCTACAGATCTGCGGTTGGTCTCATTCGATTCGGCGTTCAAAATAGTATAAGAAACGACCTTGATCACTTCCAAAACAATATTATGGTGGCTTTGCTCTCTCCAAATATGCGAAGTATATGTCGAATCCGAGGATTTCGATAAAAAATAAAACTCAAAACGCTCTAGCTCCTAGACTATTGCACCTACAGATCTGCGGTTGGTCTCATTCGATTCGGCGTTCAAAATAGTATAAGAAACGACCTTGATCACTTCCAAAACAATATTATGGTGGCTTTGCTCTCTCCAAATATGCGAAGTATATGTCGAATCCGAGGATTTCGATAAAAAATAAAACTCAAAACGCTCTAGCTCCTAGGCTATTGCACCTACAGATCTGCGGTTGGTCTCATTCGATTCGGCGTTCAAAATAGTATAAGAAACGATCTTGATCACTTCCAAAACAATATTATGGTGGCTTTGCTCTCTCCAAATATGCGAAGTATATGTCGAATCCGAGGATTTCGATAAAAAATAAAACTCAAAACGCTCTAGCTCCTAGGCTATTGCACCTACAGATCTGCGGTTGGTCTCATTCGATTCGGCGTTCAAAATAGTATAAGAAACGACCTTGATCACTTCCAAAACAATATTATGGTGGCTTTGCTCTCTCCAAATATGCGAAGTATATGTCGAATCCGAGGATTTCGATAAAAAATAAAACTCAAAACGCTCTAGCTCCTAGACTATTGCACCTACAGATCTGCGGTTGGTCTCATTCGATTCGGCGTTCAAAATACTATAAGAAACCACCTTGTCCACCTCCAAAACAATATTATGGTGGCTTTGCTCTCTCCAAATATGCGAAAAATATGTCGAATCCGAGGATTTCGATAAAAAATAAAACTCAAAACGCTCTAACTCCTAGGCTATTGAACCTACAGATCTGCGGTTGGTCTCATTCGATTCAGCGTTCAAAATACTATAAGAAACCACCTTGTCCACCTCCAAAACAATATTATGGTGGCTTTGCTCTCTCCAAATATGCGAAAAATATGTCGAATCCGAGGATTTCGATAAAAAATAAAACTCAAAACGCTCTAGCTCCTAGACTATTGCACCTACAGATCTGCGGTTGGTCTCATTCGATTCAGCGTTCAAAATACTATAAGAAACCACCTTGTCCACCTCCAAAACAATATTATGGTGGCTTTGCTCTCTCCAAATATGCGAAGTATATGTCGAATCCGAGGATTTCGATAAAAAATAAAACTCAAAACGCTCTAGCTCCTAGGCTATTGCACCTACAGATCTGCGGTTGGTCTCATTCGATTCGGCGTTCAAAATAGTATAAGAAACGACCTTGATCACTTCCAAAACAATATTATGGTGGCTTTGCTCTCTCCAAATATGCGAAGTATATGTCGAATCCGAGGATTTCGATAAAAAATAAAACTCAAAACGCTCTAGCTCCTAGACTATTGCACCTACAGATCTGCGGTTGGTCTCATTCGATTCGGCGTTCAAAATACTATAAGAAACCACCTTGTCCACCTCCAAAACAATATTATGGTGGCTTTGCTCTCTCCAAATATGCGAAAAATATGTCGAATCCGAGGATTTCGATAAAAAATAAAACTCAAAACGCTCTAACTCCTAGGCTATTGAACCTACAGATCTGCGGTTGGTCTCATTCGATTCAGCGTTCAAAATACTATAAGAAACCACCTTGTCCACCTCCAAAACAATATTATGGTGGCTTTGCTCTCTCCAAATATGCGAAAAATATGTCGAATCCGAGGATTTCGATAAAAAATAAAACTCAAAACGCTCTAGCTCCTAGACTATTGCACCTACAGATCTGCGGTTGGTCTCATTCGATTCAGCGTTCAAAATACTATAAGAAACCACCTTGTCCACCTCCAAAACAATATTATGGTGGCTTTGCTCTCTCCAAATATGCGAAAAATATGTCGAATCCGAGGATTTCGATAAAAAATAAAACTCAAAACGCTCTAACTCCTAGGCTATTGAACCTACAGATCTGCGGTTGGTCTCATTCGATTCAGCGTTCAAAATACTATAAGAAACCACCTTGTCCACCTCCAAAACAATATTATGGTGGCTTTGCTCTCTCCAAATATGCGAAAAATATGTCGAATCCGAGGATTTCGATAAAAAATAAAACTCAAAACGCTCTAACTCCTAGGCTATTGAACCTACAGATCTGCGGTTGGTCTCATTCGATTCAGCGTTCAAAATACTATAAGAAACCACCTTGTCCACCTCCAAAACAATATTATGGTGGCTTTGCTCTCTCCAAATATGCGAAGTATATGTCGAATCCGAGGATTTCGATAAAAAATAAAACTCAAAACGCTCTAGCTCCTAGACTATTGCACCTACAGATCTGCGGTTGGTCTCATTCGATTCGGCGTTCAAAATAGTATAAGAAACGACCTTGATCACTTCCAAAACAATATTATGGTGGCTTTGCTCTCTCCAAATATGCGAAGTATATGTCGAATCCGAGGATTTCGATAAAAAATAAAACTCAAAACGCTCTAGCTCCTAGGCTATTGCACCTACAGATCTGCGGTTGGTCTCATTCGATTCGGCGTTCAAAATAGTATAAGAAACGACCTTGATCACTTCCAAAACAATATTATGGTGGCTTTGCTCTCTCCAAATATGCGAAGTATATGTCGAATCCGAGGATTTCGATAAAAAATAAAACTCAAAACGCTCTAGCTCCTAGGCTATTGCACCTACAGATCTGCGGTTGGTCTCATTCGATTCGGCGTTCAAAATAGTATAAGAAACGACCTTGATCACTTCCAAAACAATATTATGGTGGCTTTGCTCTCTCCAAATATGCGAAGTATATGTCGAATCCGAGGATTTCGATAAAAAATAAAACTCAAAACGCTCTAGCTCCTAGACTATTGCACCTACAGATCTGCGGTTGGTCTCATTCGATTCGGCGTTCAAAATACTATAAGAAACCACCTTGTCCACCTCCAAAACAATATTATGGTGGCTTTGCTCTCTCCAAATATGCGAAAAATATGTCGAATCCGAGGATTTCGATAAAAAATAAAACTCAAAACGCTCTAACTCCTAGGCTATTGAACCTACAGATCTGCGGTTGGTCTCATTCGATTCAGCGTTCAAAATACTATAAGAAACCACCTTGTCCACCTCCAAAACAATATTATGGTGGCTTTGCTCTCTCCAAATATGCGAAAAATATGTCGAATCCGAGGATTTCGATAAAAAATAAAACTCAAAACGCTCTAGCTCCTAGACTATTGCAGCTACAGATCTGCGGTTGGTCTCATTCGATTCAGCGTTCAAAATACTATATGAAACCACCTTGATCACTTCAAATACATTATTATGGTGGCTTTGCTGTCTCCAAATGTGCAAAATATGGGTTGAATTCGACGATTTCGATAAAAAATAAAACTCAAAACGCTCTAGCTCCTAGGCTATTGCACCTACTGTGTAACAAATCTGCCATTTGTCCCGTTTGATTCAGCATTCAAAACACTATAATGATTTTTCCAAGACTAATTTTTGTATTGTAGGTACCCTATACGTGGTGGCTCTCAAAATGGTGAGTCACCACTTCTACTAATGGTTTAGTGGGGTTAGCTGTTATACTCTTGGTTTATTATTCCTGGAATAATATACCCATGTAATCGCGACGGAGGTCGACAAGTCCGATCGGGCTCAATATTTGACAATATTCGTTTCAAGAGGTCCACATTCTAAATCCAAAATGTCCGTCCGCCGTCCGGGCCGTTTTGGGCAGTAGGAATTGAAAAAAAAATTTTTTTTTACAAAATACTTGGTACCATCTCGTTGTGCCCGCAAGGGTTTCAGTCCGATCGCCGCAACCGTGGGGCGCTGTGGGGCTAAGATGGAGCTACGGGACGGATTTTTGAAGGATCCCAGGAGGTCAAATATTTTCTGAGTAATTTTGGACTCATAATCCATTTTTCGAGGTGCCACATTTTTTCAAAAAATATCTTTTATTATCACAGAATTAATTTTCGCACAAGTACCTAACCTATATCAAAGAATAATAAACCCTCGTGTAAAATTTGCAGCGTTTTCATTTTTCATCGAAATCGTCGAATTCAACCCATATTTTGCATATTTGGAGAGAGCAAAGCCACCATAATATTGTTTTGGAGGTGATCAAGGTGGTTTCATATAGTATTTTGAACGCTGAATCGAATGAGACCAACCGCAGATCTGTAGGTGCAATAGTCTAGGAGCTAGAGCGTTTTGAGTTTTATTTTTTATCGAAATCCTCGGATTCGACATATTTTTCGCATATTTGGAGAGAGCAAAGCCACCATAATATTGTTTTGAAGGTGATCAAGGTGGTTTCTTATAGTATTTTGAACGCTGAATCGAATGAGACCAACCGCAGATCTGTAGGTTCAATAGCCTAGGAGCTAGAGCGTTTTGAGTTTTATTTTTGAGCGAAAAAATATCGCTCAAAAAATAAGAGCAGAAAAATAAAACTCAAAAAATAATCATTATTTTCTGAGTGAAAAATAAAACTCAAATTTTGATTTTGAGCGATTCCCAAAAATAAAAATCACTCAATTTCAACCCCTGCTGAGCCCTGATATAAATATACGTTAGGCCACGAGTTCAGCATCCTCACTTGCCTTACCGTTAGGCCACTCGTGCGGCGTCCTCACTTGTCTCACCGTTAGACTCTCGCATTCTTCACTAGCCCCATGAAAGCCCCATAGATCCCCACGGTGAAATCGGATCGTTCTGGAACCCCCAAAAATGGATTCAACGTCCAAAGATACTTCGAAAACGACACCCCACTCGATATCATACCCGAAAACTCTTCAGAAACCCCACCCGTAGCCCCATAGCGCCCCACGGGTTTGGGCGAGTGGAGTGAAAACCTCACCACTAGTGAGCCGCAACGGTCAGACACACCTTATATCCTGGATGTTTCAGGCTTGGGTGAACTGGGACCCTGTTGACAAGACCGTCCTGGCTGACGAGCAAGTCGACGGAAACGGCAGGTCTTGGAGATCCGGTGCTCTCGTGGAGAAGAAACTGCTCAAACAATGGTTTGTTCGATCCACTAATTTTGCAGAGTAAGTTCGTTTTCTACGTAATAGGTTCGAATCCCGAATCCCGTTACTCATAATGCATTTTTTGCTTGTTTACAGATCTCTCCGAAACGGGCTGGAAAACGACGATTTGGCCGAATGGAGAGACATAGTGAAGCTGCAAAAACACTGGATTGGCGATTGTAACGGCGCTGAGTTCGATTTTGATTTGTTCGTCAATGACAAGAAGATTTCAACTCGGAGGATTTGGGTGGAAAAGCCTGAACATATCCCTAAAGCTGCGTTCGTTGCGGTGTGTGACTTGGACGAATTGGATCTTGAGGGTTTGGAGGGCGCGAGGATTTTAAACCCGTACACTAAAACGCTTCTCCCGCTTGTGGTCGTCCCCGAGGGTGATTTTTTCCCCGAGGGTTGTAGCGTCAAGTTGGGTATCCCGTCGCAGGACGAGGCGGACGCGGAAGTCGCCAGAAAAGAGAAAATCCCGTTCGACTCGACCAAAGTGGACGACAATTTCGACGAAAGAGTGCGGATCTGTCGTCTGGCCGTCAGTGCGGGGAAAGGAGGACATTTGAAGAGCTCTAAACTTTGTGACTGGTTGATTTCTCGCCAGAGGCGCTGGGGTACGCCTATTCCCTTCGTGCACTGCGATTCGTGCGGACCTGTGCCTGTCAATGTGAAAGACCTTCCTGTGGTCCTTCCAAAAACTGGCTCCCCGACTTCTGCGCCATGTCCCAAGTCAGTATTTAGTTAGCCTCTCGTAATGTATGTGTGTTGTGGTTTAAAATTCTTGGATAATGAATAATTCGTGTCGGAGGTCGAAGATTTTGATTGGCCTTAAAATTTTTCATTAAACGTAATAAGACGTCTAGATTCCATAAACAAAATTGTTGTCTGCTGTACTGAGCTTCTTAGGTTGCGTCTAAGGCCATTTCTAGCCCATTACAACCTTTCTCGTACCTTCTGCTCAGTTTCCTCCCTTAGGGGAAGTGCACTTACCCATGTTTCTTCGATCTTCTTTCTTCTTCCTTGGTCTTCAGCACTCTCCTAGGGGGCGGCCCTCTTGTCCCCTCCGGCGTTAGCCACACCATTCTGGTGCGCCCGGGATGGACCAACGTTTTCAGAATCAGAATCAGAAGAGGTTTTATTTGCCGATTACATAAATGTATATGACAATGGTCAACAAGGTGAACAGGCTGCAATTTAGTCAGATGTAAAAATTTTGTACACAATTTGTCCAGTGAGCAATTTAGCTTGAGGGTCCAAAAAGTTCATTTATCACTAAGACTAATTCTGCGAAGTCAAATTAGCTTATGGTCCTAGAGGTAAGATGAGACAAAAACAAAGAATTCATCGAAATTATAGGGAGCAATCTGAATTAACAGCTCTTTACAATTTTTCTTAAAAATAGAGTCGTTTTGTTGGCGTAAGTAAGAAGGCAAGGCGTTGTAGAATTTAACTCCCCACCAGTTTGTAGAGTTTCGACTGGCTGTCAGTCGTGTAAACGGGGGGACAAGTGACTTGGAACTTTTTGTGCCATAAGGATGAGATGGGTGGCAGAAATCTGTTATATTGGTATGGACATATATCAGGCACTCAAAAATGTATACGGCCGGTATAGTCAAGGCTCCTATTTCGACGAACGCGTCCCTACAGTCACTCCGGTAGGCTAACCCTGCCACAACTCTTATTGCTCTCCTTTGACTACTGAAAATCATGTCACTATGCGGGGAGTGTCCCCAGCAGAGGATGCAGTGTGTGGCCTTACTTTGGAAAACCGCGTGAAATGCCGACAAGACCGCGGATTTTGAAAGTTTGTCAGTTAGTCGACGTAAAAGGTAAGCGATACTGTTTAAAGAGCGAGCCAGTTGTTCGCAATGAGCTTTCCAATTTAGTTTTGGGTCAAGGAAGACCCCCAACGTTCTTACTTTATCGGGGTTATTTTCGATACCTGAAAGGTCTCTGAGTCCCAGAAACATTTGTTCTGTTTTGGAGTCATTTACTGCCAACCGGTTGCTGTGAAACCAGTCCTGAATCTCTCTAACCAGGTCAGCAGTTTTTCGCTTCAGATATGTCAGGTCAGCATCCACCGTGAGCAGTGTCGAGTCATCGGCGAATAGAGTCATGTGACCTTGAGTTTGCTGGGGGAGATCATTGGAAAAGATCAAGAACAGGGTAGGCCCCAACACGCTGCCCTGAACTACCGACAGTCCTCCCAAGTGCGCCATTTGGGAAACCTGGTCGCCCATTCGGACCAGCTGCATCCTGCCCTCCAGATATGATTTAACCAAGTTCACTGCATTACTCGAAAAGTTGTATTTGGGCAATTTTGCCAAAAGAATATCATGTGGTATGCAATCGAAGCACTTTGATACGTCTACCATAGTGGCAGCGACGTAATTCCTATTTTCGAAGCCAGAGCTTACAAAATTGGATGCACTTAGAATTGCTTGGCTTGTGGATTTTCCCGAACGAAATCCGAACTGTTCAGTGCAGAAAAGGTTATGGTCTTCAAAGTGATCTTTGATTTGCTTATTTATAGCTTTTTCAAATATCTTCGAGCATATGGGCAATTTAGATATAGGCCTATAGTGTGCCATAGAGTCGAGGTCACCCTTTTTATGCAAAGGAATAACTTCTGCTATTTTTAGGACTGTTGGGAAGAGGCCAGAGTGGATTGATTCATTGTTCAGGTGCGTCAATGGGTACACCAGCGCCAGAGCCGCTTTTTTGATCATGTTTGAGGACAGGCCGTAGTAGTCACAACCACTAGAGTTCTGGAGATTTCCTATGATTACAATAATCACTTCCGGCTCGACTGAGGAGAAGTCAAACCTCGGCGACTCATTCGTACGGAAATCAAGTGGGTTCTTAGAGGTTGAGGGCAAATTTGCCACGGTATCCCGGCCAACTGATAAGAAATAGTTATGAAAGTCATCAGCTGAAAAGGGGGGGTTGTGAATAGCCTGATTAGCGTTTGGTTTACGGTTTTCATTTATTACCTGCCACATTTTTTTACGTGGGTTTTTTGCAGAAAATATCTCACGCTCGTTATGGGAAGTTTGAGCTACTTTGATTGAGTTCCCGTATACACTTCGAAGCGCCCGATACCTGTCCCGATCATTTGGGTCGTCAGAATCTTCAGAAGCTTTATATAGACGTAAAACTTTTTGTTTTAAAATTTTTAGATCGGCTGTAAACCACGGTTTTGACTTCTTACATTTTAGCTTCACTATTAATTTCGGGAACGCATGGTCAGCAACACTTGAGATGGTTGACATAAAGGATGTCCACCTTGAATCTAGATCCATGAAACTATTATAGACAAACTCCCAACCAACGTGGAGGTGCCGGGTTTTAAAGGAGGTCTTATCATAATAAATTGGCTCGAAATTCTTTGGGACAGGAGTCATCGCAGCGGACCTACCTACTATTCCACCTCTTCTTATATCTGGTGGTGTTGGAAAATATTTGACCTCCTGGGATCCTTCAAAAATCCCATTTGTAGCCTCATGAATGCCCCATAGATTCCCACGGTGAAATCGAATCATTCCGGGACCCCCAAAAATGGATTCTACATCCAAAAATACTTCGAAAACGTCACCAAACTCGACCCATGGCCTTCAAAAACACCTCCCTTGGCCCCATAGCGCCCCACGTGTTTGGGCGATCGGGCTGAAAACCTTGCGTGCACAACTAGGTGGTAGATCAAGTATTTTGTCCAAATTTCAGACTTTTGCTACAGTTTCCCCAACTGAGTTTTTGGCTATGATATCGAGATAGGTGTCGTTTTCGAATTAGTTTTGGACGTAGAATCTACTTTCGGGGGTTCCCAGAACGATCCTATTTCACCGTGGGGATCTATGGGGCTGCAAATGGGATTTTTTGAGGATATGAGGGAGCTCAAATAAGCTGTCGTTTTCAGAGTAATTTTGGACGCATAATGGGTCCCACATCCGTCCACAAACTCAGCAAAAAAATTTTTTTGTTGGAAATCGAGTAAATTTTCGATAATGAGCTATGTAAGCATTTTTTTCTGTTTATTGTAATTGAAAGCTATTTCCATGAAATGAATAATAATGCCCTGATACCGCAAAAAAATTCCCGATTTATCCTTCAGGACCTTCAGGAAGTTGGAAGGTTTGAATCCGAATAGACGGTAAATGACGTCATTGTCCGTCCCGAACTCGAAAGCAGACCTGACCACAGTTCTCCAAATATCTGTAGAAACCGACACAAACAATATCCGTAGAAATCGACTAACATAATCCGCCAATTTGAAGGGAGGTTCAGATTAGCCAACCTTCGCGGACATGGAATCTGTAGATTCGATGCCAGCGTTCATGGTGGCGTTGTGTTGTACTACTTTCGGAAGGTCAATCTTACCGCCAAAAGTTCAAACGCTGATTATTTTCATACTCTGTCCTGATTTCCGTAGAGGATTAAAAATTGTGCAGACGGTAAAAAAACAAGTATTTTACTCTACAGAATGGGATTCGACTGAAAAAACTGCCATTTTCAACCGTCCTTATATAGCCCATTTATATCCCTTGTTATTATAATACCCCTTAAATATTCAGCGTTTTTATTTACTTGTCATTTCATTGTTTATAGTTGCGGACGGCCGGGTGAACGTGAAACAGACACAATGGACACGTTTGTTGACTCTTCCTGGTATTTCCTCCGTTACATCGACCCCCATAACGCGCAGCTCCTGTTCGACCCCAAGAAAGTGGCCAGCGTGATGCCCGTAGATGTGTACGTGGGTGGAAAGGAACATGGTACGTCACTGATGTAGGTTGTATTTTACTCTGGCTTACGATATTAACAGACAAGGGGGCTAAAGCCAGCCAACCCCCGTCCTCTCCCACCTGGGGACCTCTCGCACGCAGCATGTCAATGTTAGAAGTTGCATTGGGCACCCAGTTCTTCAAAAAGTAGGTTTGACAGTGGGCACCCAACACCCCCATTGGCACTCAGGGAACGTCTGGAATGGTTAAAGATATGAACAGGATGAGTGTTGAAGATTTAATTTGAAAGGTGAAATCTATTTGAACACCTTCTTTGGCCAACTCTGAGCCAAATGGTTTCCCCCTCAATGCCCCCCCCCCCCCCACCCTTAGAAATTATATGAGCATCCTCGTCGTCAGGCTGGAATTCCAGCGTAGTAGAATTAATAATCATTTATTATTTTCCTGTTCTCAGCGACGCTGCACTTGTACTACGCGAGGTTCGTTTCTCATTTCTTACACTCCATCGGTTTGGCGCCGACGCAAGAACCTTTCAAAAGGCTTCTAGTCCAAGGAATGGTGATGGGCAAGACGTACTACGCCAAGAAAACCAAAAGGGTGCTGCGTGCGAAGGACGTTATCGAAAAAGGTACTCATATAAAAACTTCCCGATTTTTATATCACACAAGATGACGACCCGTGAGAAGTGCACAGATTGGAGATTGGACTGCTAAAATTTCGCCATCGAAATTACTTTCCAAGACACCAACTGGTGCAGCAATGAAGCTAACGGCCAAAAACACGCTCGCACCCCCGTTTCTGGCCTACGGCTGACCCATCGGTATAAACTCGCAGCTATGGGGGGTTCGCATTGTTTTTTTTTTCTATTTTTTTTTTTTTTCTGAAAGTACCTACTCCCTGAGAATGTAGGGAAAACAGTAGTCAGCCGCCTGAAATCGTTTCCAGAAAATTTAAATAATTTAACGAAAATTACGGCGTTTGAAAAACCGGGGCCATGGAGGGAGCGTCACGTCACTTCCTCAATACAGCTGAAGAGCGTCGTCGATAGTGTTTTGTTCTTGACAGGTGAGGGGATTGTTCCGCCCAGTGTTGCTATTCCACTGCTCATCACAGAATAAAATTCAAGTGAGCCGTAAAATTTATTTAATCCTTCTGATAAGGCTTTAAACTTCAAGTATCATGTATTATAATTAAAAGTTAATTATGTTTTCCGTAATATCATGTTATAATTGCTATAAATTCATCATATAAGCTGACGACACTAGCGCTCATGGTGAGAGATTCACTGGAACTGTGACGTCATGTCCTCAAACAGTGACTGGTGGGAAACGCCGGCCGATTCAAACTGTGCGTTTCGTTTTTTCGTTATATCTCCTACAATGATTTTTTTTTTTCGTTGGTATTGGAGTCTGTGCACGTTACTTTTTAGCGATATTATTGAATGGTAGGGAAGATTTCCAAATGTAAAATCAATGCTTCAGGAAAGCAGGTGTGTATAGTTTCCAAAACTGCAGCGTTCAATTCTGATGCTGGCGTAGTTTGCTTCGATACTGGTGGTCATCAAGGTGGTCGAGTAACTGGCCGTTTGTCGTACAACTTGGTCTGAGGTTGACGGAAACTGTTCGGCATTGTTTTTTTTTTTTTTGAAACTTTTATTGCACCAAGTAAGCAAACTTATCAGCAATTTACAATTGATGTATACTAAATGACTTGCCAGAAGCGATGACACATAACACTGCTTCTATGCGACTTGTTGTTTTGTGCAACTGACGCACTAGTAATTACTCACTGAGCTGATAATTAGTTCACAGGGCACCCCACTCCCACAGGTCATGAGGTTTTGTTCTTTTCAGTCTTCTGAGCAGGCCTTCAACGTTGAGGAGCTGGACAACCTCGCTGTTGATGTGTCCCCGAAGCCTCTGCTGATGGGCTAATGCTTGTTTTTTGATGACTTCTTCGACAGTAGGAATTTGAAGTTCCCGGTGTAGTCTTTCATTCCTGGTGTAACGGTACGCATTTACGCATGCTCGTAGCACGTTATTTTGAAATCGCTGAATGATCAAGCGATTGCTCGGAGCGGTGCAGCCCCACAATTGTGCACCATAGGCCCAGACTGGCTTAAGGACCTGATTGTATAGTGTTAGCTTGTTGGGGATTGACAAGGATAACCGTCGCCCCATTAGCCAATACATCTTTCGAAATTTGGTAGTTAGTTCCATCTTCTTTTTTTTACATGTGCTTTCCACCGAAGCTTAGCATCGAGGGTCATACCCAGGTACTTGGCTTCGTTTGCGTGCGGTATGACTTTGTTGTTGAGGTGAACGGGTATGTACTCACACCTACGGTTGTGAAGTCGACATGTACCGATTTTGCCTCATTCATTTGGATCCTCCACTTTAAAGTCCAGCCGTGAAGTCTCTTGATTGACCTTTGTAGTTTCGAAATTGATTCCAAGTTGGTATCGCCGACAGCAAGGACTGCAGTGTCATCTGCAAACGTCGCTATGGTATTCTCCTCTCTTTCTGGATGATCTCTGGTGAAAAGGACGTACAGGAGTGGGCCCAGTACGCTACCTTGCGGTACTCCAGCTTGAATCTTTTGAGCTTTCGAATACGCATCTTCTTGCTTGATCCGGAAAAATCGGTTTGAGAGGTAGGACTCTAGCAACTTGGAATACGAGGGGGGAAGTGTTTTTCTGAGTTTATAGTTGAGTTCTTCGTGCCACACTTTATCAAAGGCCTGTGTAACATCAAGAAAGACGGCAGAGCAAACCTTTTTTTGTTCAAGAGATTGTTCAATAATGTGCGTTATTCGGTGCACCTGATCAATTGTAGAGTGATTTCGACGAAAGCCAAACTGATGGATTGGAACGAGGTTCCGTTCCTCTACTATTTTCAACAGTCGTTTTTGAATGATTTTTTCAAACAGCTTTGAGAGAACTGGTAGCAGAGATATTGGTCGATATGAATTCAATTCCTCAGCAGGCTTTCCAGGTTTTAGGATCATTATGACCTCTGCAAGCTTCCATAGCTGAGGTACATAGCAAAGCCTGATGGCTGCATTGATAATCTGTGTGAGTTTAACAATCACCTTCCGAGGAAGGTTCTGAAGTACCTGGCCTGTAATTAGGTCATATCCAGGCGCCTTCTTCGGGTTAATATCATTTTTTATTGTCATCTGCACTTGTTTGACAGTTACTCTTTCGATCACAGTCTCCTGGTCACTGGACCGAATCTCCTTGAGCGGCTCTTCATCAGGGCTGCCAGGATTTGGGGTGAAGATGTATTCGGCATTGTGGAGAGGATCTGAGAGACTGTGCTCGTTTCTCAGTGCGTCGACTTTTGTGGTTTGGGTGGTCAGTCAACTAGCTGGGGTTTGTGTTTCCCAAAACTCTACGCCGTTTCGCCCAAGTCTTTCACTGAAGGCTAAACTCAAACTCAAACAGTTCTTTATTGCTGTAGACACTAGACAGTACATAGCAAACGTCAAAATACAACATTAGGAACAGAAGGTGAACTTAAATAAGCGACATGAAACGAGCAAACAATATTGACATGAAACGGACTAACACTAAAGCAAGAGTACTGATACAAATATTCCTCTGCTTGATGGCACGATTACACAAAATTAGGCTGATGAAATAAATTAAATTGAATTATACTGTACTGGGAAACTCAGAATTTAAAAACTCATCAATGGAGTAAAATGCTTCTTTTTTCAATAGTTTTTTTTATGATGGTGATGAATTTATTTGTGGGCAGTTTTCTCATGTGAATAGGTAATTTATTATAAAGTTTTTTTGCCCAGTTGCTATGCGCGTTGTCTGCCCGCTTGAGCCTATTGATGGGCAGTACAAAATTACCGTTTCCTCTAGTGAAATGGTCGTGTACATCACTGGCCTTCGCCCAATTAGAGTTATCCACGCGAGCAAATTTAAGGCATTCTTTTATAAATATACTAGGTAGTGTGAGGATTCCTAGCTTTATGAAGTAGCTTCTACAGTCGTCCCTGTATCCTATTCGGGCGAGTACGCGAATACATCTACGCTGTACGCCAAACACCATTCTTGCCGAAGCGCTATGGCCCCAGGCTAAGACAGCGTAATTCAAGTATGAGTGAAAGCATCCGTAGTAGAAGGTGAGGAGACTACTAGTTGACATGCTGGACGAAAGGCAGGCTACGAATGATTTAGGTACACGTAAACACTCTTTGGAGATGAATGTGCAATGCTCGTTCCAATTGAGGGTTGGGTCGAGCATCACTCCGAGGAATTTCACAGGGACACTGCACTTAGATTCAGCTGGACGGAGTGTCATATCGATCGTGGCGGTTTTCGCTTCGTTCAGGCACAGTTTGTTACATTGCATCCATTCGGTGGTCCTGCCGATTAATTCCCGGGTCTTCTGCTGAACTTCATCGAAACGGCTACTCCTTGCAATCCCCGTAGTATCATCAGCGAACCTTATGAAATGCGTCGGCGGCGACGCATCCTCGACATCATTGCAGTAGATGAGGAAGGCCAGTGGCCCCAAAATTGATCCCTGGGGAACCCCCACTACTATTTCTTTCGAGGACGACAGTTGGCCCTCCCATTTCACGATCTGTATTCTCTCGGAGAGGAAGGCTATGGCCGCTGACCTACTCCTGCACCTCTGAGATTTTAGCCCACCTTGTAGCTCCATTGCTGCGATTGGGGCTAAAACAGCTCCTCCAGTGATGACTCTCAGTGCAGTGTTTTGGGCCACATCCAGTCGGCGAACTGCGGTATTAGTCCAGTCATTAGGTGTCCAAAAGTAGTGAATCTAAGAAAAAATACCTGAAGAATTTTTCTCGACGGATCTATACGTTTTCGGGGGTGCTGAATCCGAAAATTTGGTTATCTACTAGATTCGGATATGGCTTCACCATGAAAATGGCAAAATTGCGGTCCTTTTTAACTCAGAAACCATGCGTCCTAGCGACATGACTACTCTATACAAAATTAAAGCTGATGAAATTTCCTAACAGATGAGACCAACAACGCCTCGCTAGCTTTCTCCGTTTGGCCGCTAGAGCGTGCTGAAGTTTGGCCATTTTTTCTAACTAAGCCAAAATCATCGTATTCCAGACTTCAGAAGCCTATTAAACACTATTAAATACCACAATCGGTCCCCCGAACCCCACACAAGGTACCCTGACACCTTAATTGTCATAATATGACAATTTCACTGGTCACATTTTTTTTTTCTTTTTTTTGTTATAAGGTGTCAGGGTACCTTGTGTGGGGTTCGGGGGACCGATGGTGGTATTTAATAGTGTTTAATAGGCTTCTGAAGTCTGGAATACGATGATTTTGGCTTAGTTAGAAAAAATGGCCAAACTTCAGCACGCTCTAGCGGCCAAATGGAGAAAGCTACCGAGGCGTTTTTGATCTCATTTTTTAGGAAATTTCATCAGCTTTAATGTTGTATGAAGTAGTCATGTCGCTAGGACGCATGGTTTCCGAGTTAAAGGCAAAAAACCCAAAAAAGGACCGAAATTTCGCCATTTTCATGGTGAAGCCATATCCGAATCTAGTAGATAACCAAATTTTCGGATTCAGCGCCCCCAAAAACTTACAGATCCGTCGAGAAAAATTCTTCAGGTATTTTTTCGTTCCAAACTACCTAATGACTGGACTATTCTGGAAATCTGCGCGCGTTTAATGTTCCTGCGCCCACTCTGTGTCCACGGGAAACATTAGAAAATGTGGAAAACATTAAATGATTTATGATATGATATGTCTTGTATGTCAGTGTAAGTACCTACGTCCTGGGATGCTCCTCATTTAGTTCCCAGCCTCTTTGTTCTTGCATTTGCCTCAACATGGACAACATTCAGGCGCGAGTCGAGCTGGCTGTCTGTCTCAGAACATCACCATCAAGTGATTATAAGACGGGGGGGGGGGGGGGGGGACGTTATGGATAATGCAAATGGTAACCGGGCTGGAAGGTTATGAAGTCACATTTACATTTCACTTGGCTGCCAAGTTCACCGATCCGTTTTTATCGTGTTCCATCCTTCAAATCGGAGAGTATTTTCAGGTGTTTTAATCAATGTTTATAACTTCAGTAGTTGTACTTCACATCTATAATTGAAATCTTTTCCCATCAGTGAGTTGGGGCCCTACCATGCACTTACCCCATTCGGATTTATTAAAGTTTATCGGTGTATATTGATCCTTTTTAATTTTCTCAACAAAACTTTCGATGGGACGACTCTGGGCATCGTAAAAACCTCGATTTTTTTTTTCGTTTTTCCAATATAACTCGAGAACAAGTGATCCCAGCGATATTGTTCACTGGAACGGTTTTAAAGTTTATGAAATTACCAGCCATGTGTACTCCCTAAAGTTGTTATTAAACCCAACTGCTAGCAAGATACAGCTCGTTGAAATTTGACGATTTTTTCCAACTAGGTTAAAAACCGCGAAAAATCGACTGTTTCTTCATTTCTCTTTCACTATGAACCCTCCCAAGTGTTTATTCATAATGAACCTTCTTCATTCACCCACAGACGGAAAGCTTTTCGACGAGTCCGGCGAGGAAGTGGCAGTCAAGTGGGAGAAAATGTCCAAATCCAAACACAACGGGGTTGAGCCCAGCGAAATGTTGGACCGATTCGGCGTTGACACGACTCGGCTGCTCATTCTCGGCGAAGTGGCTCCCACGTCTGACAGGCTGTGGAAAGAGGAAGGTAACAATAATGCAGGTTGGACACTGTCAGAAATAACCCGCTTGCCTAACGCGAATCGCCTTTTGTTTTAGCTTTCGACGGCATTCTCAATTTCCAAGACAGGATTTGGTTGTTGTTGGAGGATTTCGTCGCGGTAAGAAAAGCAGATGGAAGCGCAACTAAGACGAAAACCCCACTCAAAACTGAAGAGAAACTATGGGACGCCCGTAATTTTTACGTGAAAGGGATAACCTTCAACTACAATCAATCTTACCAACTGAGCGTCGCCATTTGCAAAATGCAGGGCCTCATCAAAACCCTTAAAGTTGGTTTAGTTGAATTACTGTTGATAATTGACAAACCGTAAGTTACTATTTGCCGTGTTCTTTGCAGAAATGTGATCAAGTGACGATGGCTAATAGCGAAGAGTTTGAAAAAGCGTTGGCCAGCCTGTTGGTCGTGTTGGCTCCGATGGCGCCGCACTTTGCTTCGGAGCTTTGGGCGAAATTTCAATCGGCTCCGGGTCGCCTCAGTTCGAAAATCGACTGGAATCAGACCGTACTGAGTCAGAAGTGGCCGCAACTCGACGACGATTACTGCCTCGACGTTGTGTTTAAGGTATCTTGTGGTTTGTTATTCTTGGAATTCGCGACGAGGGTCGAAAATTCTCATCGGCCTCAAAATTTGACGTTATAACGTATAAATACGTTTCTAGATGTGTAGAGTCGAATAACCAAATGTCTGTCCGCCGTCGGGGCCGTTTGGGGCAGTAAGAATTTTTTTTAATCTGAAACTTTGACAAAATACACGGTTTACCATCTAGTTGTGCCCGCAAGGTTTTCAGCCCGATCGCCCAAACCCGTGGGGCGCTATGGGGCTAAAATGGGGCTACGGGAGGTTTTTTTGAAGGCTTTTGGCTATGGGATCGAGTTAGGTGTCGTTTTCGAAGTATTTGTGGACGTAGAATCCATTTTTGGGGGTCCCGGAACGATCCGATTTCACTGTTGCGATCTATAGGGCTTTCATTGGGCTACAATTGGGATTTTTGAAGGATCCCAGGAGGTCAAACATTTTCCGAGTAAAAAATGAAAAAATTTTGAAAAAAAAAAAATCCTAAAACATTTTTTTTCTAACATGTTTTTACTGACAGAATTAAATTTCTGCACAATTAACCTATATCAAAGAATAAAACCCCTTGTGTAAAATTGGCAGCGTTTTTATTGTAATGTTTGTGGACGGATGTGGGACCCCATTTCTAACTCCACGAAATCATCATAGATCCTCACGGTGAAACCCGATCGTTCTCGGACCCCAGAAAATGGATTCTACGTCCAAAAAGACGCAGAAAATGATACCCCACTCAATATCAAACCCTCAATCCTTCAAAAAAATTTAAAAACCTTCTCGTAGCCCCATATTAGCCCCATTGCGCCCCACGGGTTTGGGCGATCGGGCTGAAAACCTTGCGGGCACAACTAGATGGTAAACCGATTATTTTGTCAACATTTCAGATTAAAAAAAAAAAAAAGGAATCCTACTGCCCAAAACGGCTCGGACGGCGGACGGACTTTTCGGTTTTGGAATCGACCTCCTTAAACGGATAATGTCAAATTTTGAGGACGATAAGAATTTTCGACCTCCGCCACGACTGTGACAGTGCGTTATTTCGGCAATTTAGGGGAAGGAAAATCATAGCATCTGAGCGATTCGACATATCGGGCCAAAAATCGCATTTTGGTTTATTATTCTTGGTTTACCATCTAGTTGTGCCCGCAAGGTTTTCAGTCCGATCGCCCAAACCCGTGGGGCGCAATGGGGCTAAAATTGGGGCTACGGGAGGTTTTTTTTAAGGCTTTGGGGTATGGGATCGAGTTAGGTGTGGTTTTCGAAGTATTTTTGGACGTAGAATCCATTTTTGGGGGTCCCGGAACGATCCGATGTCACTGTGGCGATCTATAGGGCTTTCATGGATTTTTGAAGGATTCCAGGAGGTTAAATATTTATCGAGTGAAAAATGAAGAATTTTTGAAAAAAAAACCTAGAAAAAAAATCCAAAAAAAAAATTTTGAATATAAAAATCAAAAAAATTTTAAATTTTTTTCATTGACAGAATTTAATTTCTGTACAAGTAACCTGTATCAAAGAATAATAAACCCTTGTGTAAAATTTGCAGCGTTTTTCACATTTTATTTGGATAGGATCCTACGGGATAAATATATTTTCCTTCATATTTGTTTAAATTATCAACATTTATTTATTTCTATTGCTGTACAAGTAGTGTCGAGATCGATCCTGGACTGCGGTACGGTTCGCGTTGGAACCGGCAGACGTGTCGATCTCTGCACAACAAAATGTGTGTTGAACAACAACTTGTAGGTATGTTACGGCGAATGTATGAACTCCGGTAAATCTAAAGAATCTCCGGCCAATTTGGGTGTTGTATAGAATCCCCGGGGATTCTATAGATTTACCGGCGAATCTGTACAATCCCCACTCGTTTTTGGAGAATGTATGAAATTTATATCTTTAGGGACAGATTCCTCAAAGGTTGGAACTTCGTGTCGTTGGACTCGTTGGACTCATTGGAATCATTCCGAGTTGTCATCCCGAGGGTCGGTTCCTACTGGGCAAGACGAACCTAACCCCAAACATCAAGAGAGGCGTAACACCGAATATGAAGTGAGCGAAAGCGATGTGAGTGAGGAAGAAAATCAGGTCGCGATGGTTGATGATGTACAAAAAAAGAACGGAGTCGATTAAGAGAAAGCGCTCATTGGCTGAAGAAAAGCAACCCACGAAAATGCTGAAAATGTCAAACGAGAGATATTGGCCACCTGAAATTGGAGAAACAGTCAAAATTCCAGTCCCTGATGTCGACAGGCCCCGGGGAGGCTTGACAAACATTTTAGGGAATGCCATGAGCCCAAATGACGATCTTTACAAAATAGGAACTAAGATTGGTACTTGGAAACAGTCTTATTGTCGTAATGAGTTCACGACATGCAATGAGGCATTTTTGACCCTTGATGATGTCCCCGATCGAGAAGTTTGCCTTCGAGAATGCGCATGAAACTCATCAGTTACTGGAGTTACTTTTTGCGCTGTTTTCCCACTATCAAATTCATTTTACACATTCCCCAACTCGACTCGGTGATTCTATAGAATCGCCGAAAAAAGTAGGTAATTCTATACAATCGAGCTAATCACTCGCACGTTGGGGATTCTATAGAATCGCCGGTGATTCTATACAATCACCGATTTCATACATTCGCCATAACAGGTACATCAATACAGGAGGGTTAAAAATAAATAAATAAATAAAAATAAAAAAACGGGGAGAGACCCTTGTGAGAGTCTCGAACCTTGACATGAAAATGTCTTTGATTGACAAGCCAGTTTTTGTGTTCATGTTCTCCGCTTCTTCGCTGGTTTTCCATTTTTGGTCCCGAATTGATTCAAATCACACGAAACAACGGAATGAAGCGGTTGTTTCTATAATGTACGCTCGTAGTTGTGTTGCAAAATCGCTACACAACAACGGGGAGGAAAGACATTTTCATGTCTAAAATAACCTAACAGAAATGAACACACAAATGAAAACTTATTAAGATGTTAAAAAAAAGTCATCACGTCTAGTCTATGAAGTAAACCTGTAACCGTGAATATAAATTATCCAAAATACCTCATTTTTAGCCCAATCAGTGCGGCGGTAAACAACTCGTGACTTAAATTTACCCGTACATACTATAGGAACTGATAAATTAAGTTCAGGATAGACACTTTATTGTTAGGAAGGTAGATACGTGAAGCTCAATGCACTTGAACTTCACATATACATTTTCATTCACAGCAATCCTGGAGAAATCTTTTTTTTTTTTTGTCTTTCTTTTTTATACCCTTAATGTGACTTTAAATCGACTTTTTCAAAAATCGGGCAAAATCGGGCACGAGATGATGGTTCCCTCTTGAAAAGAACAAGAGAGATGTTTCTACAAAAATGAGAGTGGTGGTTTTGGGTTTTTTTTTTTTTTTGCTTATTTTTGTAAAACAAAATAACTCTCATCTGAGAATGAGGATACGGAAAGCGTTTAAAATGTGTTTAACTTACCTTAGAACGTGAGGAATACAGAGAACCTCGCAATTATCTTGTTTGGTTGCATCTGAGACGTACTCGTTCATCAGTTGAAGAAGTTCGAAAATAGGACGATCTCCAATCGTCATGTTTGGGCAAGTGCACCGTTCTTCTCGGTCGTCCTTGAAGGTTTTGTAATCCGTTTTCTTTTACTTTAGGTGTCCATGTACACAATTTATGTCATACGTTCCGTCCGAAATTTTTTATTGCAACTTTCATTTTTCGATTTTCCTTCCCCTAAATTGCTAAAACAACGCACTGTGCGTCGATTACACCCATTACATTCCTGATTTTAGTTTGATTTATTGTCTTCAGAAAAATTTCTTTTCCTTTCTGCACAGGTCAACAACGCCGTCAAAGGCGACATCAAAATCCCTTTTCGAGATTTTCGCTTCATTTCCAAAGACTCCGCCTTGAAAATGGCTCTCGATCACGCCAGCGTGGCCAACTTCCTCGACGGCAGGGAAGTTCTTAGCACGGATCTGACAGTCCTCGCCGCCTACAGCGCCACCCTCAACATCACTGTGGATCACACTCTACGGACGAGAAAACCTCAGATTCGAGCCCACTCCTGAAACCACCCATGTTAACTAATTTTTATTACAAAATGTTACGTTTGATTTTTGTTGAAATCTCGTCTGAAGGATCTTATTTGGTTTTCATCACCTCCGAGAAGTTGGTAGAATTCAGGGATCACAGCAGGGACATGCAGTTTGATATCATTCGATCCCTTTTGGGACCGATGGGCCGAAATGCCAAAATAAATTTTAATCAAGAATTTAATATCAATTAATATTTCAAAATAATACCTCGGTAAGTGAATCTTGAGACGCTGTTATTAAGGTATTTAAATGAATTAAATCAACGGATTATGATTATTATTTTAAAGTATTACTTAAAATTAATTTATTGATCAAAATGTATGTTGGCATTTAGACCGTTTATAATAGTAACTAGTAACCCTGAAACGGCGCGATGCGCCTGTCTTAAAGACGTGGGTATTGGTTGTTGTGCAAAGAAAACGGTAAACTGTTTTATTGTTGTAAAAGAGGGTATTTAGGGAACGTTGAGAAAAGGAATGAGGGAAAGGCTTTTTTTAAGTTTTCTGAGGGAACTACATAATTATTGAACTACATAATTATCAAGTAACGAACTAATGGATGACAGCTCGTTCTCTATCCAACGCGATTCTGCCTCCACATCGTCTAACTCAGTTGTGACGTCTTTGATATTGACGGTGGCAGCATATTCATGTTCCTGGTTGTCATCATTATGTGCATCATCATTGTCTTCATGATCACTGAAGAGGAGCGAAGATACGTTGAGGCTGTCGGTGTTAGGTGGGCGTTGTGCGAACCATTGTGTAGGGTCATTTGAGGAAGGGGAATTTACCTCTAGCGCCTTGGTGCTGGTTAACGTGTTGCCCGATAGGTGGTTTAATTTCAAAATTAAACTAACATAAACACGGCCTTCGTCCAAAAATTTGATCCTTGACAATGTCATCTAGCAGAGACTTTTAATGAAACACAGAGTTTTAAATGAAACACTCTAGCAATTAGGTCAGGTCGCATGTTAGGTTGCTCATCTTCATGAAGAGTAGATATGATCTCATCCCATTTAGGATTGCATGTGAACGTTACGAACAAATCAGGCTTCCCGCAATGGCGGACTATAGCCATTGCATTCAGGTAATTATAATGCAAATTCCTGAAGCTCCCTTGAAAACTTTTTGGTAAGATAACTTGCGTAATTCGAAGGCCATCTTGTGCCGCTCTCATGTGAATGGCATCGTGCAAATTAAGATAGTTTTCTGCCCGGAGAAGCCGTTGCTGAGTTCTGAAAAATGCCAAACGTTCGCTTTCTATCCTTGTATACATGCCAACGACCCAGGCTAAGAACAGCTTTTGTGACCTATGACGGAAATCAATAGTTGTTGAGGATTTATTAATGAAAGTATTGACAATAAATGAATGGATTGAACTTGTGGAATGCCTTCTTACCTGTGAAGAGAACTAAAACCATCGCGGATTGCTTAGCGGTAGGATGCATAGGTAGTGAAGTTGAGTCAACTTGTTGCGGATTGATGTTACATAGTTACTGTTATGAGCCATATTGCGATTAAACCCTCGATCTCCATACGGGGAAAGGAGTGGGTAAGCCATTGGATCAAGAGCCGGGTGAAGAGCAGGTAGGTTCTTAAGGCCACCTTCAGTTGGGTAAATGATGAAATCTTGCTCACCGAGAAGGCACCCATCATCTGATTGAAAAACAGCAGCAACATCATCAGCAATTGGCAATCGGTTGGTTTACGATTGTCTTTGGTCGGAACTGGCTTCGTAAATTAATGCCATCCTAATGTCCATTTTTTGGGGTCCCGCAGCGATCCGATTTCACTGTTGCGATCTATAGGGCTTTCATGGGGCTACAAATGGGATTTTTGAAAGATCCCAGGAGGTCAAATATTTTTCAAGTAAAAAACAAAACAAAATTTGAAAAAAACATTTTTTGAAAAAACAAAATCAAAAAATCTTTTTTGAAGAAAAAATTTTTTTTTAATTATATTTTTTTCATTAACACAGAATTAAATTTCTGCACAAGTAACGTACATCAGAGAATAATAAACCCTTGTGTAAAATTTGCAGCGGTTTTAATTTTCTTCGGAGCACGGGGATGAGAATACGGCCATTGGAATGATAATCGCAGCTTTTGTGTGTTGAACGGACTGGAAATGGAGGTTCCTCAACCCTAGTACCTAATCTACATTTATAACTCAAATCAATTTAAGAATTCTGGTGCAGCATGTCAAGGGGTACTCAGAATTCAGTCTCATTTGCTTTATTCTCAACCCCGTGTCTCTATCAGGTTTTTTATTGAGTCACGGGGATGAGGCCGATTGGGGCATGGGGTTGAGAAATCTGAGTTTGAAAGCTTTTCTACAGAGAAAGAAAAATTCAACTGAAACAACCAAAATACCACTACACTTAGTCAGAATCGAGCTACAACTTAAAACAAAAAATATAAGTTCAAGTTGAGGATTATTTCCCCAGCATTGAGACATTGGGATGAGAACAATAAACATACGCACCTGTAACGGAACTTGATTCGGAGGCTGAGAAGGGACTAACCGCCCCAAGGGCGTCCTCGAGCGGTTGTCAGGCTCGCATATTGCTGCCAACTGAGAGGGTACTTTCTTAGCTCGAAAATCCCTACTATTGAGTTGGCAAGCGGGTATGTTCATTCAGCCTCGGGGATGCGGTCAGTATCATGAACCAAGTTCGAAGTACTGCTGCTCAATTAATTAAACTCCTTTTATTGCAAAACATGCGTCTATGCATAAATCAAACTACTCCAGGAATGCTTCAATAGTTTGGCTTGGTTTCCTTTCACAATGATCCAGTGGGAACAGGTAGAATAGGAAAAACCATGATTTGAACGGGGCACGGGGTTGAGGTTTTTCAAGTTTGAACCCCCACAAAAATACTTTCAAGTGGTATATATACCACTTGGTATATATGGGGCATTCCACGTCAAAGGTTGAACTCAAAAAAATAAAGTTCTTCGAAATCGACCATTTTTGGGTATGTTGTACCCCTAGGTGAGAAAAAATTTCTCAGAAATTTGGAGACCGATTCGTCGCATTTTCGTCGCTCCACAGGCAGTCAAAGTTAGCAAAATAGGCAGGTGTGGGTTCACTTCGCCGGCTGCTACCGCCCTTATTCCGCCATCAAAAAAATAACATCGCCAGTGTTTTGGAAAGAGAAAAACCTCCTCTTTTCTGTGGTGTAATCGCTTTTTCAATCAAAATTTTACTTCACTTTAAAAATCGAGTTAGAAAACTTAAAAATAAGTTTTCTCCAATTTGGGCATTTTTAATTTTTTTTTTTTTTTTTCGGCTTAATTTCAAGGTATACATCAATAGAACATCCAGTTAAACGGGAATCATGGGATGCAAAGTCGTTAAGTGTCAGCAAACAAAAGATATCACTAATCTATACTAATATATAAAATTCTCTTTCTGTATGTATGTATGTATGTATGTGCCCAGTAAACTGCCGAACGGCTGAACCAATTTCGCAGTGGGTGGGCGCAAATTGACCCGCGTGTTCCGACTTAGATAATAGGCTATGTTAGATTTCGTGAACTCTATTCCTTCATCGCGAACGGAACTTTCCTTCGCGACGAAAAGCCGCGTCAAATAGCGTCGTTTCTAGGGATTGCTAGGAAAATTTTCGAAACGCCGAAACCCGGTACAACTTTTGGCGTCGGGTTTGAACGAAACTACGTCGGTTAAAACGAGCTTTTCACTCTGATTTCAACGACTGCAAAACGATTTCTGTGCGATAACCCGTTCGCAAGTTATTCAGAGATCGTCGGTTGGTGGGTACGAGCATTTTTTGCGAGCCTTCGATTAGTTTCATAGGTAATTTCATTGTTGAGTTGATGGGTTGCTATGGGCTGCTTATGCTATGGGCTGGGGTGATAGACGAGAATTTGATACTTCGCAACGAGAAACGGGCTAAGAAAATTACAAGTCGACGGGTTGCTAAGGGTGTTTGCATCGGGGATGGACGGGAATGTGATATTTCGTGCGAAGCACGGGTGGGTGTCCCAGCTAGTATAATATATTATGTGGAAAAACGCGTTTTTTCTCCTTTTTACCGGGTTTTCCGCGGTTGCACTGCCTCGCATCCTTTCTCTACGAGAACACAGACTATAAGGGACTTCATCTGCCACTCATAAGCTTTCCCAGTAGGATTCAGGTGCAGCAAAAAACAGGTGGACATCCAAAGACTAGCCCTCCAGAAGCGGTTCAGTCGCTCTTTTACAATTCATGCATGAATACCATGGTACCAAGGACTATCATGCATATCTGCCGAATCCAGATGGTCTTACCTTGAAAATAACTAGTGAATCTTCCTTTAGTAAATTTTGTAAAATAAACGTGTAGGTAGTAAATCGAATACATCTGTTTTCATGTGTTCTCACCATCTCCCCCAAATATAGCAGGTAACTAAAGGAATGTGGATCGAATAGAAAGTGTTAAACTGCCTACAAATTGGGACAATTTGAATTGTAAGAGTTGAAACAGTTTTTGAAATAGAAAAATATTGAAACCTACTGGGAAAGCTTATGAGTGGCAGATGAAGTCCATTATAGTCTGTGTTCTCGTAGAGAAAGGATGCGAGGCAATGCAACCGCGGAAAACCCGGTAAAAAGGAGAAAAAACGCGTTTTTCCTCATATATTAGTGATATCTTTTGTTTGCTGACACTTAACGACTTTGCATCCCATGATTCCCGTTTAACTGGATGTTCTACAGATGTACCTATACCTTGAAATTAAGCCAAAAAAAAAAAAAAAAATTAAAAATGCCCAAATTGGAGAAAACTTATTTTTAAGTTTTCTAACTCGATTTTTAAAGTGAAGTAAAATTTTGATTGAAAAAGCGATTACACCACAGAAAAGAGGAGGTTTTTCTCTTTCCAAAACACTGGCGAAGTTATTTTTTTGATGGCGGAATAAGGGCGGTAGCAGCCGGCGAAGTGAACCCACAACTGCCTATTTTGCTAACTTTGACTGCCTGTGGAGCGACGAAAATGCGACGAATCGGTCTCCAAATTTCTGAGAAATTTTTTCTCACCTAGGGGTACAACATACCCAAAAATGGTCGATTTCGAAGAACTTTATTTTTTTGAGTTCAACCTTTGACGTGGAATGCCCCATATATTATTTTTTTATTTGTGGGTTCGAAAGATAGACAGATAATGACGTCAAAAACATCAACCCACTTTCTCTGTGTCAATTACTACCAGAGCTATGAGTTTTGCACAAGAAATTTGCGTTTTTCTGAGAATCAACCTGTCCCGTCACCAGGTGCCTCAAAAGGGGTGTTCGATGCAACGCTAGGCGTGGAATTTTTCTTGACGGTTTTATGATGTGGGGGGGGGGGGGGGGGGTTAAACACGAATCCGAAGCTTCCCAACAAGCATTGCGGGACGCTCACCGTCTGAAATGCAAAAAAAAAAAAAAAAACAACAACGAAGTTTTAGCAGCTTTTTAACGGATTACTCTGAAAGGGTGCACTATAGGTGAAAATATTCTGCATAGGTAGTAAATTAAAGAGCAGCAAATTCTACGTCAAATGAGCTAACTTGAAGTTAAAATCGAGCCAGCCGTAAGGGCGCGACGGGCGGCGAGCTTAGCGGGGTCGCTGTGCTCGGCAACAAGCGACACGCGCTGCAGATCCAACTGAAGTTATTCAAATTTTGGATTGTCTACGTGGACGAAGTTGACATATACCCGGACGTGATCATTTATTGAAAAGAAACCCGAGGAAAAAAATGTCGAAATCCTAGCTGATCATTTTAAAGTTATGCGTCCAAAACTACTCGGAAAATGACACTTCATTTCTTGCCTTCCTTCAACTGCCCCACGAAAACCCCATAGTGAAATCGGATGGTTCTGGGACCCCCAAAAGTGGAGTCTACGTCCAAAAATACTTGAAAACGACACCCCATAGCAGAAAAAGAAAGAAAACATTGAAAATTAGTTTTTATTAGCTAGTCATTTAAAAGAAATGGGTGAAAATCGGAAAATGGCCGAATTTCGGTCCTTATTGAATTTTTGTGGTACCACGTATATTACAAAAATGAAACTTCTCAGATTGCAGCATGAAAAAAAAAGTAAAAGAAAAGTGGGATTTTTTGTGTTTTCGGTTCTCACAACCATTTTCGGTTCTCACAATTGGGGTGGGAACCGACCCTGCACTTCAGTTTGCAGCATGATGGGCGTATCTATTGCACCATCGGTATTTTATCAATAATCACGTTTTCCTATTTATATATAATTTTGAAGTGTCGAGATCCCTGTCCCCAGCATGACGATGTGAACTTTGATGGAACCTACTATCAAGAGAGATAGAGAGTTGATTATTTCACAGAACATAACATAGTGGAGTCATGAATCCAGGAAGCTCACGAGGATGCACTCATTTAAGTAATAGTTAGGCCCCACTGGGACCGCCCCAGACGTCCATGTCTCAAAGGTTTTTTAGGACGAAATGGTTTTGAATCCCCCCCCCCAGGAGGGAAATAAAAGATAATGTTTTGCCGCCTCTGGCAACATTGACTCTCCCCCTTGCGTTGTCATTTTGATTTATTATTCTTGGAATAATACACCCATGTAATCGCGGCGGAGGTTAACGACTCCGATCGGCCTCAAAATTCGACATTATCCATTTCAAGAGGTCTACATTCCAAAACCGAAATGTCCGTCCGCCGTCCGGGCCGTTTTGGGCAGTAGGAATTCTTTTAAAAATCTGAAATTTTAACGTAATACTCGGTTTACCATCTAGCTGTGCCCGCAAGGTTTTCAGCCCGATCGCCCAAACCGGGGCGCTATGGGGCTAAAATGGGCCTACGGGAGGGGTTTTTGAAGGCTTTCAGCCATGGGCTCCAGTTATATTTATAAGGTTTCGTTATCCGAGAAACTTTGGACGCAAACCCCATTTTTCTGAGGTCCCACATCTGTCCAAACATTGTACAAAAAAGATTTTTTTCAATTTTTTTTTTCAAAAACAAAAACATTTTTGAAAAAAAAAAAACGCTGCGAATTTTACACAAGGGTTTATTATTCTTTGATATACGTTACTTGTGCAGAATTTTAATTCTGTCAATGAAAAAATTTTAAAAAAATTTTATTTTTATCTAAAAAACGCTGCAAATTTAACACAAGGGTTTATTATTCTGTGATATAGGTTACTTGTACAGACATTTAATTCTGTCAATAAAAAAAATTTTAAAAATTTTTTTTGGATTTTTATATTTCAAAAAAACATTTTTGGGGGGATTTTTTTTTTCAAAAATGTGTTTTTTCAAAAATTCTTTAATTTTTACTCGAAAAATATTTAACTTCTTGGGATCCTTCAAAAATCCCATTTTTAGCTCCATGAAAGCCCTATAGAACGCCACAGTGAAATCGGATCGTTCCGGGACCCCCAAAAATGGAGTCTACGTCCAAAAATACTTCGAAAACGACACCTAACTCGATCCCATAGCTAAAAGCCTTCAAAACACCCCTCCCGTAGCCCCATTTTAGCCCCATAGCGCCCCACGGGTTTGGGCGATCGGACTGAAAACCTTGCAGGCACAACTAGATGGTAATCCGATTATTTTGTCAACATTTCAGATTAAAAAAAAAAATCCTACTGCCCAAAACGGCTCGGACGGCGGACGGACATTTCGGTTTTGGAATCTAGACCTCCTTAAACGGATAATGTCAAATTTTGAGGACGATAAGAATTTTCGACCTCCGCCACGACTGTGACAGTGCGTTATTTCGGCAATTTAGGGGAAGGAAAATCACAGCATCTGAGCGATTCGACATATCGGGCCAAAAATCTAAAATGGGGCTACGGGAGGTTTTTTTTTAAGGTTTTGGGCTATGGGATCGAGTTAGGTGTGGTTTTCGAAGTATCTTTGGGCGTAGAATCAATTTTTGGGGGTCCCGGAACGATCCGATTTCACTGTGGCCTTCTATAGGGCTGTCATGGGGCTAAAAATGGGATTTTTGAAGGATTCCAGGAGGTTGAATATTTTTCGAGTAAAAATAAAAAACACTTTGAAAAAAAAAAAAAATCTTAAAAAATGTTTTTCATTGACACAGAATTAAATTTCTGCACAAGTATCCTCTATCAAAGAATAATAAACCCTTGTGTAAAATTTGCAGCGTTTTTTTTTCTTCAGTTGCCCTCGAGATTGTGTGTTTTAATTGGAGCTCTTCAAATTGTTACTGTGCATTTTTATTGTAAACAATAAAACTTACCAGTTCCCTGGTGTGGATATTATATTGATAAGTTGATTAATTTTCAATTTCGTTGCCTTGCTTCCCTTGGTGTTACAATAAGGTGAAGATGTGTGAAAATCAATCCCTCAAGTCTTATCTGATAATTTTGAAGTCGTGAATACGGGCAAGATCCCAGTCCCCTGGTAGGGCGACCATCAAAACCTCCCCGAGTGGGTGAAAGGTGAGTTAGGAAGTAATCAAAACCTCCCGGTCTAGGGTCCGGCGTGCGCTCGCATATGCATCAAAACCTCCCCGGTTATTTGCCGGTTTGAATCGGGTGAACCTGCGCGCAGTTTGGCCAGTGAATTTAAAATCAGTCGTTCAGCGGTTTACGCGATCGTGAAATCGAAAGAACAGGTTGTTAAGCAAACAAAATTCGCAAAAATTCGGAATTTGACGCATCCTGATTTCGACAAGGCACTACTGTCGTGGTTTATTCAACAGCGAGCAATTTTTTTTTTTTTGAAACTTTTATTGCACCAAGTAAGCAAACTTATCAGCAATTTACAATTGATGTATAGTAAATGACTTGCAAGAAGCTATGACACATAACACTGCTTCTATGCGACTTGTTGTTTTGTGCAACTGACGCACTAGTAATTACTCACTGAGCTGATAATTACTTCACAGGGCACCCCACTCCCACAGCTCATGAGGTTTTGTTCTTTTAAGTCTTCTGAGCAGGCCTTCAACGTCGAGGAGCTGGACAACCTCGCTGTTGATGTGTCCCCGAAGCCTCTGCTGATGAGCTAATGCTTGTTTTTTGATTACTTCTTCGACAGTAGGAATTTGAAGTTCCCGGTGTAGTCTTTCGTTCCTGGTGTAACGATACGCATCTACGCATGCTCGTAGCACGTTATTTTGAAATCGCTGAATGATCAAGCGATTGCTCGGAGCGGTGCATGTTTTATCGTAAGCCTCCTGACAGGAAGTTGAAATTGTCTAAAGAAAGGTCACTGTAATGGTTATTTGGAGAGGAACCCAATTTTTGTGAGGGAATAAAGGTTTTTCATCAATTGTACTGTACATACACACTAAGTTGTCTTGTGTACATACTTTATTTTCTCGTTCCCAAAATAGGTACATAAATCACTTGTAGGGGACTGTGCACAACAAATGATTCAATCGCCAGTAGTGGACAGTATACTACAAGTGATATATCACTTTAAGTGGAAATCGTTTGTAGTGGACAAAACTGTTCGGTCCCTTGAAGTCTACTATAAACGATTTCGACTGTAGTTATAAGCAATATAACACTCAACATTATTCATCATTCATCATTCCTCGGGTTTCTCTAACGGGGAGGTTTTGATACACGGGGAGATTTCGACGGTTTCCTCAACGGGGAGGTTTTGATACACGGGGAGGTTTTGATGGTTTCTTCTACGGGGAGGTTTTGATGGTTTTTCGGCCGCCTGGGGAGGTTTTGATGAATCCCGCCCTGGTAGCCAGTCCAGTGATTTTACGAGAAGTTGCGAAAAATTGACATTCTTTCGACCGCCCGTCACGCCCTAACGACTGGCTCAATTTTAACTTTAAGGTAGCTCGTTCGACGCAGAATTTCGTGCTCTTTAATATACTATAGAGAATATTTTTACTTGTTACGCACTCCTTTGGAGTTGTCCGTTAAAAACAAAAAACACTACCGAAATTTCGGGGTGTTTTGCATTTATGGCGGTGAGCGTCCCACAAAGTTTGTTGGGAAGGTTCGGATTCGCGTTCAGCACCCCAAAAAACATCTAAAACAGTTGAGAAAAATTCTACCCCAGTAGGACCCCCCCCCCCCGTACCTAAGTCATGAAGGGAAACGATTGAACGTCGTCGATCAAATTCATTTTTGAAAAAATGAAACAATGTCTGCGTAGTGTTAAGACAGATAAGAGGATAAAATTTATCCATTTAATGGTTTCTACGCCCAAAATAACTCTGGAAGCGTCTTCGAATTTGGGGCATTCAAACTCTCAGTCTTGTACCTAACTAAAGGGGGGGGGGGAGAGATTTTTCAAGGCTGGCAGTTAGGAAAGGTTCGAGGCGGCGAAGGACTCGTTTTTAGGGGGCGTCAGGTCATCTTGCGGTGCCGACATAACTCGAGCCGTGAACAAAAAAACAGGTGGTTACCGCTAGGCCTATGACGTATGTCTATTGCCGTATCGCATAATTTCCTGACCAGTAACTGGTCCGGAACAACTGTTGCTCCAAGAGCTGGAATCCAGGTAGAAAGTGGGACCTCCACCGATTCGTAGGAAGGTTGTGAGCCAGTCAACAACTAACGTTCGATCGTGTTGAATACAGTTTGAAAAAGGACTTCCAGTGCTTCCAATCAACGTGAGTACCTACCTATAGGTACTATACTTCAAAGGAATGTACCAAATATTCAAAGGAATGAGTACCTATAGGTACTATACTTCAAGTATACTTCAAAAGGAATGTTCAGTTTAAAGCCAATATCCCATTAATTTTAAAATGGACAAAGTCACCGAACCTTTTTCGGTGTTATAATAATATAACTAGGGTGACCAGATTGAACGTTTTGGGAAGCCAATTTCGTTTGTCGATAGTTTGTTATGTTTGGGCCATGATGGTGATTGAAAAGATTCAGACCGGGTTTGGATTAGGTATATGTACCTATATGTACCTACTATCCACCGATAGAAAGGATGAAGAAGGGTGAAGAGCCTCAGCGTGCAGCTCTGTAGGTATTCCTATCCTCAAAAACGTTACCAATTTTACGCAAGGGCTTATTATTATTATTATTATTATTTTTTTTTATGTTGGAGGATAATATCCTATATTTTACAATATTATTGTAAAAATTAATTTTATCGATATACCTAAACTTAAAAATTAGCCGGGTTTTCAGCCCGGTCGCTCGAACTCGTAGGGTGCTATGGGGCCACAGGAGGGTTTTTTGAAGGTTTCCGGCTATGGTGTAAAGTTAGGTGTTGTTTTCGAAGTATTTTTGAATGTATAATCCACTTTAGGGGGTCCCGGAACGATCCGATTTCACTGTGGGGGTCTATCGGGCGTTCCTGGAGCTACAAATGGGATTTTTGAAGGATCCCTGGAGGTTAAATAAGGATTCGTTTTCCGAGTAATTTTGGACGCAAAGCCCATTTTTCTGAGGTCCCACATCTTTCCAAACATTGCACAAAAAAGATTTTTTTCAACTTTTTTTTTTTCAAAAAACAAAAACATTTTTGAAAAAAAAAAAACTGCAAATTTTTCACAAGGGTTTATTATTCTTTGATATACGTTACTTGTGCAGAATTTTAATTCTGTCAATGAAAAAATTAAAAAAAATTTTCTATTTTTTTTTTATCTCAATCTCTTTTTTTGGATTTTTTTTTTCAAAAGTTTTTTTTTTAATTCTTTATTTTTTACTCGAAAAATATTTAACATCCTGGGATCCTTCAAAAATCCCATTTTTTGCCCCATGAAAGCCCTAAAGATCGCCCCAGTGAAATCGAATCGTTCCGGGACCCCCAAAAATGGATTCTACGTCCAAAAATACTTCGAAAACGACACCTTACTCGATCCCATAGCTAAAAGCCTTCAAAAAAAAACCCCTCCCGTAGCCCCATTATAGCCCCATAGCGCCCCAAGGGTTTGGGCGATCGGACTGAAAACCTTGCGGGCACAACTAGATGGTAAACCAAGTATTTTGTCAAAATTTCAGATTTAAAAAAAAATTCCTCCTGTCCATAACGGCCTGGACGGCGGACGGACATTTCGGCTTTTGAATGTAGACCTCTTGAAACGGATAATGTCAAATTTTGAGCCCGATCGGAGTCGTCGACCCCCGTCGCGAAAACATAGGTGTACCTATTATTCCAAGAATAATAAACCAAAATCCAAAAAAAAAATTTTTAAATTTTTTCATTGACAGAATTAAATTTCTGCACAAGTAGGTAACGTATATCAAAGAATAATAAACTGTTGTGTAACATTTGCAGCGTTTTTCATCCATCCATCTGGTCACCCTATACCCTGCCTACCTGATTGACTTGAAGGCAGTTCAAGCATTTAATAAAACTGAAATTGTTCACAGGTATTCTCATCAAAGTGCTGTTGGCGGCTTGTTGAACCTGCTTGGCCTTCGAACATGTCGTTCACATGTGACATCTGTGGTTATACAATTGAATTGAAAAGTAGCCTTCGCATTCATATGAAGGCTCACATGACGGAGAAGCTGCAAGACAAATGCAAATTGAAGAATCAAAACTGCAATAAGACATCTCTATTGAAATTATGTAAAAAGGTTCGCTCTGGAGAGAAGCTTTACAAATGCAGGCAATGTGAATACAGAAGCAGTCAAAAATCTTCCTTGAAGACTCATGAAAGGACGCACACTGGAGAAAAGCCTTATAAGTGCAGCCATTGTGAGTATAGATGCAGTCATACAAGTACATTGAAGAACCATGAAAGGACGCACACAGGAGAAAAGCCTTACAAGTGCAGTCAATGTGAGTACAGATGCACAATAAGATCTTCCTTGAAGGCACATGAAAGGACGCACACAGGCGAGAAACCTTACAAGTGCGGTCAATGTGACCACAGATGCAGTCAAATTTCTAACTTGAAGACTCATGAAATGACTCACACAGGAGAGAAGCCTTACAAGTGCAGTCAATGTGAGTACAGATGCACTACAAGATCTGCCTTGAAGGGACATGAAAGGACGCACACTGGCGAGAAGCCTTACAAGTGCAGTCAATGTGACTATAGATGCAGTCAAATGTCTTACTTGATGTTACATAAAAGGACGCACACAGGAGAAAAGACTTACAAGTGCAGTCAATGTGAGTACAGAGGTGTTACAAGTTTTCACTTGAAAAGGCATGAAATGACGCACACGGGTGAGAAACCTCACAACTGCAGTCATTGTGACTATAGATGCAGTCAAATTTCTAACTTGAAGAAACATGAAATGACGCACACGGGAGAGAAGCCTTACAAGTGCAATCATTGTGACTACAGATGCAGTGATTCAGGTTACTTGAAGGCACATGAAAGGACGCACACAGGCGAGAAGCCTTACAAGTGCAGTCAATGTGACTACAGATGCAGTGATTCAGGTAACTTGAAGTCACATGAAATGACGCACACGGGTGAGAAACCTTACAAGTGCAGTCAATGTGAGTACAGATGCACTACAAGAACTGCCTTGAAGGCACATGAAAGGACGCACACTGGCGAGAAGCCTTACAAGTGCAGTCAATGTGAGTACAGATGCACTACAAGAACTGCCTTGAAGGCACATGAAAGGACGCACACAGGAGAGAAGCCTTACAAGTGCAGTCAATGTGAGTACAAATGCACTACAAGATCTGCCTTGAAGACACATGAAATGACGCACACAGGAGAGAAGCCTTACAAGTGCAGTCAATGTGACTACAGATGCACTACAAGAACTGCCTTGAAGGCCCATGAAAGGACGCACACAGGAGAGAAGCCTTACAAGTGCTGTCATTGTGAATTCAGATGCAGTGATTCAAGGTACTTGAAGAAACATGAAATGACGCACACTGGACAGAAGCCTTTCAAGTGTGGTCAATGCGAGTATAGATGCAGTCGAACATCCCTCTTGAAGGCACATGAAATGAAGCACACAGGAAAGAAACGTTACAAGTGCAGTAAATGTGAGTAAAGAGGTATTACAAGGTATCACTTGAGAAGGCATGAAACGACACACACAGGAAAGAAACGTTACAACTGCAGTCAATGTGACTATGGATGCATCCAAATTTCTAACTTGAAGGCACATGAAATGACACACACAGGCGAGAAACCTTACAAGTGCGGTCATTGTGAATACAGATGCAGTCAAATTTCCAACTTGAAAAGGTATGAGAGGAGACATACTAGAGAGAAGCCTTACAAGTGCAGTCAATGTGACAACAAATTTAGTATAATAAATTCCTTGAAGAGATATGAAAGGACTCACATAGGAGACACGCCATTCAATAGCAATCGTTTTTTCAAATAAAATTCCCATCCATTCAGTTTGACTAGTGTCCCGCTCTATGGGGGAACCCCTCATAAAGCTTCGAGCTCACGTTTTCGATGAGTTTCCATTTGATGAGTTTGATGTTTGATGCTCAAACATTGTACAGAAATAAATTTGATTTTTTATTTTTTCAAAAATATTTTCTAATGTCACAGAATTAATTTTTGCGCAATTAACCTGGATCAAAGAATAATAAACCCTTTTGTAAAATTGGCAGTGTTTTCTTTAGTACCAACCCCAGGGGCTCATTTTGCGAGTCAAACTTTTGGGCTCTTTTGGATGAAACGCTATGGGCTCAATTCACACATAACTTTGAAATATAATTAGAAGGGTGGGCTCAATTCGCACTGGGCTCAGTCGGGCATATGGGGTTTGGGCGGCCATAGCACGTTTGGGGAATGAGGGTTGAAAAGGAACACGTTAGGGGGAATGGAAAGAGCCCGTTAGTGGTAACGGAAGTTGATGTATTCGACACGTTAGGGGGAACGTCTCAATTTTCCTTCCTACTTCGACAGATTGAGGACTGTCCATAAGCGTGATGTGGTTAAAAATTGTGGCGGCCAAAATCACCTGTCAGTCATACGTTCAATAAAGGTCGGTCATCTGTGTTTGGCGCCATTTCAGGTCTGTTTTCTCCAGGCACGTTCTCCAGACAACGGCTTGATGAAACAGAATATACAGATACAGAAGTAGCTACAGCTGTTTCATCCCTAGGGATGATGAATGTACAAAAAGGGAAGAGAACGGTGGAGGGGGGGGGGGGGAGTTGCATAAGTTTAAACCTTTACTTTTACTTTACCAAATTTTTACCTACATATTTAACGTCCAAGTCGTGGACAAACTTGGTTTTTTTTAATAAGGATAGAGAATCAAAATTGTCCATTCACACGGGTTTATTGGTATAGGAAATGGGACCGGTTTCGGGTTTTAGCCCATCATCAGCCTCTGCAAATCACAATTCGTACCTATCATAAATATCCTGGACCGTATGAATTAATACAAATGTACAATAATTACAAAAATTACAAGAGTCAGAATTAACATTGTGAAATAATGGAAGAAACAGAATTATTGTTAAAATTCAAAACTATTCAATAATCCCAAGAAAAGGAAAAAGCCTCACCTTCTAAATCGCTCGTTCACACCAGGAGCTGTTGATCCAGAAGTTAATGGGTGATTCTCCCATTTGGAACGAAATGATGTCTTTGGGAGGCTGCTGGATATGTATGTTATTTTCAGTCTAATTTTTTTTTTTTCATCCAACAGTAGGTGTCCTCGTCTTGCCTTCCACTCAAATTTGAGTTTAATATTCACTCATTTTCATGCCAAAATTTAAATTTGAAATGCCCAAAAGTTATTCCCTCACGTGTCTCACAACACGAGTTTCTGACTTTGATGGTGAATATTTCCCCTATGGTACTAGTGGCGCATTCTTTCTTTTTCTGGGTAACTTCCCTAGGTCATGGCGTACCATATTCGACGGTTGTTAGTGCCACTGTTTGCCCATCCTAGGATCAGTGGCCTCAAACACCTCTGTCTCACAGATTAACTGTTATTCCCTCACATTTTTTTGAATTGGGCGCCACTGCGAATCAGAGCGCTATTATTTAGTTTTACCTTAAACAATGCTGGAAACATTGGTCAGGTTGCGGCAAAAAGCTGGGTAACACGTGTTTTGGAAAACTCATTTGTGGTTAGTTTATTTGTGGAGTTTGCTCAGGCAAGATCGCTTGTGAGGCATCAAGCCTGTTATTCCCTCACGCCGCATTATCTGTGTGAAGGTACGTTTTAAACCATGTTTAATTTGCATTAATTAGTGTCTATTTAGAGGGAGTTCAATGACCCATCTTCATTTTTCCTGAAAAATATGCATTTGAAGGGCTACACTTCCATAAAACATCCATAATGTTATTCCCTCATACGTTATTCCCTCACTTCATGACAAGTGAGGGAATAACGGAACACGTGAGGTAATAACTTTTGAGGTGAATTTCGAAAATAAAAATTTGAAATTTTTGTTCTAAATGCTTGTCCACAGCCCCATGGCGCCCAGGAAGAAGAGTGATGTTTCAAAACAAGTGATGTTTCAAAACTCGTTCCGTTATTCCCTCACATAATACGTTATTCCCTCACTATAGTGATTTCATTTATGGTACTGCATCTTCTAAACGACGAATTGAATGTTTCAAACGATGACGATGGCGATGATGAATGATGACGAATGAATGAACGATGATGGACGATGATGAACGATGACGAATGATGTTTCAAAACTCGTTCCGTTATTCCCTCACTATAGTGATTTCATTTATGGTACTGCATCTTCTAAACGACGAATTTCTATGATTGGATTTTTTGTAGGTATGATCAGTAGCCTAACTACAAGGGATTCATGAAAAAATTTCCCTCGAAAACCCAAATCTCATTTCGTGGATTTCGAAATCCCAATTTCGTTCCAAATGGGAGAATCACCCTAATACTAACGGAATAGGGATGTTGAAAAAGTATCGATACTTAAAAGTATCGATAATTTTCGAAAAAAGTATCGATACATATCGATACTTTTTGTCCACGATACATATCGTAGTATCGATACATTTTTTCCGGTATCGGCGCCGATACTTTTATTATCCCTCACATTTCATCAGATTCAAAACATACGGCATATATTATAGGTAGGTAGTTGACAGTACCTCTAACTTGACCAGCAATTGAAGAAAGTTGATGTAGGTATCTACCACCACCTCCTGGAGCTGCACCAGCTCTCATATCAGAAGAATCAGCCGTCCTCGATCAAGGGCGGACCACCAAAATGTTGGCCCAACCAACCAACCCAACTCACTCATCACAGTAGAAATTAGTGTGGCCACAGCTACACCAAACGAGGGAATGTTCCCCTTTTTTTCTACCTGTACCTACCCCCCGAGGTTTGGAGCAAGGTTTTCAGTCCGATCGTCCAAACCCGTGGGGCGCTATGGGGCTAAAATGGGGCAATTGAAAGTTTTTTTTAAAGGCGTTTGGCTATGGGTTCGAGTTGGGTGTCGTTTTCGAAGTATTTTTGGACTTAGAGTATATTTTTGGGGGTCCCAGAAGGATCCAATTTCACTGTGGGGATGTTAAGGGCTTTCAGCAGAGGAGTCGTTCTCTCTCCCTAACCAACTCATTGATGTAAAGGGCTTTCATGGGGCTACAAAAGGGATTTTTGAAGGATCTTAGGAGGTCAAAATTTGATATTTTGAAAATATTTAATATTTTCTGAGTAAAAAAAAAAATTAAAAGAAAAACCTTTTTTTCAAAAATGTTTCATTGAGACAGAATTAATTTTTTCACAAGTAACCCATATCAAAGAATAATAAATCCTTGACTAAAAATTTGCAGGCGTTTTTGAAAAGTATCGATACTTCGATACCGATACTTTATTGAAAGTATCGTATCGATACTTTTAGATACTGTCAGGATGTATCGATACGATACTGTATCGATACTTTAGAAGTATCAAACATCCCTATAACGGAATGAACCGAAAATCGACGTTGGCATACAAAAGGGTGGTCTGGGGGGAGGGGGGGGGGGCTGTGACGAGGTTGGTAAGGGGTTCAGCCAGGTACAGGTATAATATTATGCAGACAAAACACAGTGAGAGAGAGATGGGAGAGTGAGTGAGTGAGAGGTGAATTTGATACAGTACCATTTGTGTATGCGGTTGGGGGGGGTATTCAAAGATTATTTTAATTAAAAAGATTGAGAAGGGTTGAATGTGTTACATCTGTTTGTATGTTTAGGCAAGTGTGATTATTGAAGGCGCGATTTATTTCAATGTTTTCCAAATAGTTCAGGGCAAGACCAGTGAGTATAGAATATATTCTATACTCAGTGGGCAAGACCCCTGTCCCTATAAAGTAGGATTTGGAAGTTATTGAAGTCGAAGGTGGAACTCTCCTCTATAAGATGCTGTGAGTAAGCTGACCTCCCATTTTGGAGTCTAAAATCCCTCTCGTGCTCCCCTGCCCGTACTGAAAAGGACCTAAACGTTCGGCCAATGTAACGTTTTTGATGACAGGGACATTCAAGTTGGTAAATCCCACTCTTTTCCATTGGGGGTATAGGGTCCTTGTTCCTAACTAGCTGTTGCCCCAAATTCGAATTTGTTCGAAAGGCCATGTTGACATGTTTAGTAAGTAATTTGCCAACCCTGTCAGACACAGTGTGGAAAAACGAGAGGGAGCAGAATGGTTTTACGATCATTTTGGTTTTTTTTTTTTGTGTTTTTTTTTAAGAAAATGTACCTAACCTTTTTCCAACCAACCTAAAATTTGATATTGACGACTGCTGATATTCGTAAAGTTGTTAACCACTCGCAGTGCTGTTCAAAAGGCCATAATATATCTTGAAAGTGAATAATAGTCATCTTTATCATGTATGCGTTTAGAATGTCCCTGACGGGCCTTTAGAACAGTCCCTACCTACCTAATTTTTTTTTTTTTTTTTTTTTAATCTAGATTCTACTCGTTTGTTGGAATAATAATTAAATTATTTCAATTAATAACAAATGTTATTCCAAAACCATGGCCATGGATTCCAAAACTGTCTACATTCATTTTCGGCCAAATCGATTTAGCAGTGGATTCTGAAGCATTTTCCCGCGCTCCATTGAAAAATGACTTCAGAATCAAGGAAAAATCTCTCCTTTCCACTGGTTTTAGCTCCCAAAGTTTGGGTTATGTTCCAAAACTCTCTACTTTCATGAGTCAGTTCGAAGCAAAACTCTCTCCATTGGGCAGTTCGTGTAATGAATGCACTTCGTCAGCAATGACAAACCATGAATAACCACGCACTCAATTAATACTGCAAATAAGTTTAATAATTCCTTTGGTAAAATATGCGTCACCGCTAACCACACCCGTCACTGGAACTCAACCGAATGGGGGCTCGGTGGGAGGGGGCTCTCCGCCGGTCACGTAGCTGGTGATGACGTCCCCGGGCGGAATGTGCTGATGCAGCAGGAGTCCCGTCGTGGGGCCCTCCTTCTGGCTCCTCGGCGGTATATTTGATTTTACCGCCACATTCGTGTCAAAACTGTCTACATTCATTTTTCAATCTCAATTTACTGGCTTCCTTCTAAATTAAATTAGTTCAAAATTTTCGCTCTCATTTAGTGATGCCAAATGAGTCAAATGCAAAAGAAATCGCGTCTCTCGGCTTATTGGTTGAGTTGTGGCATGTTTTTCGTGTTTCCTGAAAAATCGCAAAATCGCACGTAGACAGTTTTGGAATCCATGGCCTCGGAATCCAATTCAGTTAATAAAAAATTATTATTTTATAAATTCGTTATAAAAAATTATTATTATTATAATTACATACCTACCATTTCCATTTTAGTAAAATTGTACGAATTATACATTTCGGGACTATGGAGCACATTTCGGCGAAGCCGCTGTTATCAGTAAAATCTTGATTAAAAGCACTTCAAGAAAACCCGGCCTTTTCTTCCTAGTTGTTTCCTGACTACGAAAGCCGGTTTCTCCATCCTACAATTAATACATTGTTGCCCTGCATTCTTTCATTCTTCTAACACACGTTCTTAATTTGTCCATAACCTCCTCAACATTTCCTGATGAATGGAAAAAGGTAAAGTGACCCCGAAACTGCTCACCCCCAAAGCTGCCAAGAGTTCTGACCTGTGTGCGAGTTATCGGTGCCTTCGAAGGTCTTGGAAATGTTGCGGAGCATTCACTCATGAGTCCAACGCAATCCGGTTTTCGCACGAAACAGCTGCACAACCGCCTTGGTCCGCATAACAGAAGACATTCGCAACCAACTGGTAAAAGGGAAGTCCTATCTTCTCACGCTTCTGGGTTTTTTCAAACGCCCAGTTCGATCTTCTACTCCGTAAACTCAAGTTGTTGGGATTCGCCACCTCTGCAACGAACTTTATGGTCTCATACCTGACAGGACGGGAGCAGGCAGTTGTATTCAGAGGCCAAGCATCTCATTGGTTATCTCACGCAGCAATGCATCAGTATGATGATGACAGTCAACTCATGATCCGCTTTGATTCAGCTGATGCTGATGCAGGGGTGAACCTTCTCAACCAGGACCTCCATGCCATTTCACAATATTGTATCAATAATGACCTGACAATGAACCCTTTCAAAACTCAAGTTTTACTCATTTCCAATAAAAAGAAACTCCTCCGCCCCCCTCCCCCAGACATTCTCTTATGTTACTCTCTGTACTCTCCAAATGTTAAAACCTATGGTCTTCAACTCCAAGCTTTCCGGGCCCAACTAGGTACGCCTCAATTGAGGTTAACCTCAGCTCACTACGGCGGATGTCAGTATTTTCCCCGGAAGATCTTAAACCCCGTCTTGTCTCCTGCGTCATAATGCCTCACTTTTTGTACGGCTTGCCACCTTTTCTTTCGAAAAGTATGCAGCATCGTTCCGACGCCTGAATGTAGTCTACAATTATTGTTGCCTTCGGAGTGGCACAGAGTGGCCTTATATCTATTGTTCCCCGACCCCTCCAGCCACCACGCGGTCCATGTGACAAACGCTTTCATAGGCGACTGCTCTATCAAGTCTAGGGTTTCACTTTCCCTCTTCACTGGTCCCTCTACTCTGTGGCTGGGCCTGAATTCTGCTTCTGAGGTAGGAAATACGCGTTCGGTTTCTAGGTATTTCAATATAATTTAATAATACAGCGTTTTGGGGATTAAAAACGGACTGATATTAAAACTATTATTTATTATTCATTAATTTTGCATTTATTAGAATAGTATGAAGCATTAAATGTCATTCACGGGAAAATAAATTTAATTTACGTCTTTTGTGACACTCCACAGTAACGGGCCGCACGATCAGTCGCTCTTGAGTTAGTAGCTTTCTCGATATCAATAATAATTTTTGAAATAGATTCGATAACGTATGCAATGATGTTCCGCGCTTCACTGTGAATGGTGTTCCCTCTTGGACGTGCTGTAGCCATGTCCCAGAGCCTAAATTTAGCTGGTCACTATCAGAAGATGGACGGGCGTTCCTTGGAAAACTTTAAACCATGTTTTGTTGTACTTTTTCGGGGGGGGGGGAAAAAAACTTCTAATTTTCTTTTTGAAAGTAATAATGAAGCATCTAAATTTATAGGCAACAGTTTATTACTCTCCCAATTCCGCGTCCCCACTAGTCCGGCGGAGCTGCAAGCATAAGACTTATGCTACTATTCAAAGATAAATACCTAATCCAAAATCTGCAACTCATGGGGACTTGGGCGAGGTGACATTTTCGAACGTAGACTCAATAAGTTAATTATAAGGTGGTGGCCTCAAACCCAAACTATGATATCAATCAGTGACCGGGTGGATTGATCGAAAACGTTTACTGTTGAACTCCCGTCTTTATTATGGTGAGCGGATCAAAGCGTACAAGTGGCGCCTCTCGGGAGCTGGATATGAACTCATTGGTTAACCGATGAACCACTAGAGTTCATGACAGGCAGTCGGATGAGGTGTCCTTTTCCGAGTTGTGCACATAATCCGTTTGTCGCCAAATCTGTCCAAAAAATGTACGAATATTCTTTTTTTTAAATTATTGGTTTATTATTGTTGGAATAGTACACCCATGTAATCGTGACGGTGGTCGACTACTCCGATCGGCCTCAAAATTTGACATTATCAGTTTCAAGAGGTCTAGATTCCAAAATAGAAATGGTACAGTGGTTTGGACAGTAAGAATTTTTTTTCAAATTCTGAAACTGACAAAATACTCGGTTTGCAATCTAGTTGTGCCCGCAAGGTTATTAGCCCGGTCGCCCAAAGCCGTGGGGCGCTACGGGAGGGGTTTGACAAATCGAATTGACAAAATTTGTCATTTAATGTGATAAGAAATTTACTTTTGAGATCGTTGAGATCAACTCATTTATCCCACGCTTTCGAAGATAAGTGTTCGATGGTTAACTGTTATGGTGCTATATGCTATATAGACACCAAATTGCTTACAAATTTCAATGAGAGAAATGTGAGGTTTGGGTATTTTCCGTTTTTGCAAAAAGGGGAGACTATGTTGTACCTTGGAACAAAAATGGTCTTCTACCTTGGAACAGATGTTTGGCTGGAAGGGTTGGTACCTCGTGTACCTTGAATTTCAAGGCTTGAAACACTTAAATTGGCCATCAAACCCATCAATTTCCTGTCTGAGCTATAACCCCCGTGGGGCAACGGGAGGGGTTTTTGCATGATTTAGGCAATGGGGTCGAGATAGGTGTCGTTTTCGAAATGTTTTTCGACGTAGAATCCATTTTTGCGGTCCGAGAACCGTTTGGTTTCACCGTGGGGAGGTGTCGTCTTGAGGACATCTTGAGGGCGTACCTGTGGCACGGTCGGACTCATCGTGGAAATACCTCGGTGTCACATTCACCCCCTACGGACCCATCAGACCAGACCCCTACAACGCGATTGCTGATCTTCGACGGATAATTGCCGCACCCCTCAAACCGCTCAACAAGTTGGAAGCAATTCGAACACACTGGCAGCCCTCCCTACTCCATGGATTAGTCTTGACAGAAGTGACAAAGAAGCAGCTCCAGTGGCTCGACGTGAGGATACGTGCCATTCTTCGCACGTTCCTAAAACTCCCCCACGACCCCCCAAATGCCTTCTTCTATGCAGCGGTGGCGGATGCTGGAATAAGAATCATGGAGTTCGCAACCCCCATACCCGAGTTGAAAAAAACTCGAATTGGTGATGCCCGAAACGTGCTATTCCGCGAGGAAAACGAGGAGAATACCTCCACTGCACAGGAAAGACGCCACTCACTTGGCTTGGCATGGGACCACCGATGGCGCCGATATGAAAATTGCCAGACACGCCCGACAGTCAATGGCATGGGTGCGTGGCGACGACGACCGAGCACCCGTATGGAGGACCCTAGCAGCACTCAAGACGTTCTCAGCGGATGACCAGAGGCCGACTAGGTGATCCCACCTGTCGCGAAGGATGCGGACAACGAGAAACGGCAAACCACGTACTGCAAATTTGCCCTGCAATGCGAGAGGCACGGTGTAAACGCCACAACGCGGTATGCGGCCTTTTCAGTGAATACTCCCGTCGCAAGGTATGGCAGGTGTGGTCGGAGACTCTCATCAGAATAGGAGAACGGAGACTAAGACCTGATATAATTGTGAAGAGAGAGAACATGGCGTACATCGTCGAAGTAGCTACCTATTTCTACCAACAGCACTACCTTCCCGATGGATACGCTCTGGCAGACGAAAACAGCGAAGTACGAGGCACCAGACGTGTTGGCAGCTGTGCAGGAGATGAATGGAGCGACGTTGGTGCGAATTCTGCCCGCCATCCTCCACTGGCGAGGATTGTGAGAAAGAAACTCTGTGAGAAGAGTCCAACAACTGTTTCCCTCTTTCATCCTGGAATGGGTTGCGAAGAGGACGGTGGATGGTAGCGGCTTCATATGGGCTATTTTCAGACGGCGACACACAATGGGGGCTCTTTGAGTGAGGTCAGTATGTTTGTTCTGTACCCTATCTGCGGTACGCTGTCTCTGTTTCCGGTTGACGAGGAGAACGCAACGCCTCTTGGGGAGGATCCATTCCCCCCATCACCTGGTGAAGATTAGAGCGCACTCTACAGTCCCCGGCCGCCTATAATGCCAATTACGTTGTAAAATGAACTACCGTTGTACTAATCAACCAAATAAATTGTTAATGGACGTAGAATCCATTTTTGCGGTCCGAGAACCATTTGGTTTCACCGTGGGGAGGTGTCGTCTTTCAGGTAGGTAATTTCGGACGCATCATCCATTTTTCGAGGCCCCTATATCTGATCAAACATTGATTTGAATTTTTTTGGGTGAATTTGTATTTTTTCAAAAATATTTTTTAATGACACAAAATACCTAAATAACCATAGTAGACAGTAGGTACGTGTCGTATGTTCCCGTCGGGCTTTCATGGCCGGTGGTTTTTGAAGGAGTACGACGGGGGTCTTGCGCCAACAAAAACAGCTGCTGATTTTTCTCTCTTTATTCTTCAAGCTTTCGGCTTGTGCGCCATCTTCAGAACAAACTGTGCAATACACGTAAAGGAAAAATCTCTTTCAAAAAATTCTATATGTAGATTCCAAGCTGTAATTAAATCCCAACCCCCTTAATAGTCATACCCTAATAAACTCATCACTCAGCAATTCTGGACCTCTTCTAACCACCGGCTAACAAGGTAAATAACGACACATCCATCTACATCTATTCACTAAATTTCAACCCGTAATAAATCTTCCACGCTCCACAGACACCCCATGCAGGTATATTACCCAACCAAAAGACCCACCTTGGGACTCGCAGGAGGGCCGACGGATGGACGGTCAGAGGCGAATTAACAACAATTAAGAATGTATCAACAGATGTATCTTAGTAGACTAATCTGCTATATCCCCTAGTCATAACCAGTAACCTTTACGTGTATAGCACAGTTTGTTCTGAAGATGGCGCACAAGCCGAAAGCTTGAAGAATAAAGAGAGAAAAAAATCAGCAGCCGTTTTGTTGGCGCAAGACCCCCGTCGTACTCCTTGAAAACCACCGGCCATAAATAATCATTAATTTTGGCACAATTAACCTAGGTATATCAAAGGAAATACCTAAACCCTTTATGTAAAATGTGCAGCGTTTTTTGCAGGGTCTTCAACTGTCGGTGGTGATTCTTTGATATACCTAGGTTCATGGGCGTACGCAAGGGGGGGCTAGGGGGGGCCCGGGCCCCCCCCTAGACAAACGAAAAAAATATATACACTTTCAGATAAAAAGAAAGAAAAAGAGGAAGTAGTGGTTGAAAAATTCGCAGAGAACCCGAGGCGGCTCATGTTGTAAATTTAAAGTGAAAAAAATCAACTTGACATTGCTGGGTACTTATGTTGTGTACATTTTGCGTAAACATTTAATGTTTTATATTAAGAGGGGAAAAAAGTTAACTACAACACTTGATTTTGTAAAAATGATTTGCATGTTATTTTGTATTATTACTCAAGCTGTGTAATATTATTTACGATATAGGGTATCTATCACACCATACTCCACACTCCAAATACCTACATGCAAAGTTACGATCATTTTGGTTTGTTCTTCTTGGAATAATATACCTATGTAATCGCGACGGGGGTCGAAAATTCGGAGCGGCCTCAAAATTTGACATCATTCAGTGGTCCACAGGTGAAAAAAAACCAAAAAATATTTTTAAATCCCCCCCAAAATCTTTATATTCCATTCAGTATTAGTTGGAGGGTTGATATGAATAGTTTTCGGATCAAAAAGTCATCAACTTGACTCGTACTGTAGACCTGACTCGTGCAGTATACCTTTCTCGATTTTGGAAAATTGTGAGTTGACGGGAGCAGTATTAGACCTATTTACGGAGAATCGTAGCCGACTCATTTTGCACGTGAAAAAATTCGTTTGTTCAGTTTTTACTCAGCTACAAGAAAGTAATTTTATCTTTCTGCGGAAAAAATCTAGACACAGGTTTAAACACGTTTTTAGCAGATTTTGAAGCAAAAAACCATGATTTTTGTGCATTTAATTCAACATAAGTAGAGCTTGGGCTAGCTAAGGTAGGTATGCGACTATTTTTCCTGGGTAGGTACCCTATGTAGTGCCCTATGTACAGAACAACTCCGACATTTGGCGTCCGTTTTTTCTACAGATTTTAAGGTAAATGCTTGAAATTGTGAGAATTCCTTTTTTCGCCAAAAAGACGGTGAATGGGTACCAAACTTCAAAAATATGTATTCCCGCCGTTGGATAACGTAAAATCTCATCAGATTGAGTTTGAAGATTCTTCAAACTCGACGTTACCTAGATAGACCTTTCAGAGAACCTGCGTTAGTTACGGCGCTCGTTCAGTGAAATCGAGAAAACAAACTATGAAAACATACATAATATGTATGTTAGTATATTATACCCTATTAGGGTTTTTGCAGTGTATAAAAAAATAATATGTTACAGCGAGATATTTCTGGCTCGAACCTTCGAAACAAAATTTAATTTAAAAGGCCACATTTTTTACCTTACAAAGTCATGAAAATAACTAATTTGGCTCAGCAATTTTCCGTCTACAAGTAGAAATTTTCAATTCTAGGGTGGTCAATGGAATTCACCAACGTTAGGCACCAATGTTAGGTTAGGTTTCAGAGTCCCCCCCCCCCCCCCCCCCCCCAAATATGGCCGTTTTGCACCGCCGTGCGTCGTCTGCTGTCCGGGGCGTTTTGGGCAGTAAGAATTTTTTTAAGAATCTGAAATTTTGACAACATACGTGGTTTACCATCCGATTTCACTGTGGGGATCTGTAGGGCTTTCATGGGGCTACAAATGGGATTTTTGAAGGATACCAAGAGATCAAAAGTTGATCTCTTAATAAAAATATTTAATATTTTCCGAGTAAAAAAAAAAAAAAAAATGTAAAAACAAAAGATTTTGAAAAAATAATAACAGATAGGTAATAATAATTTTTTCAACTCTTTTTTTCAAGACACAGAATTAATTTTTGCACAAGTAACCTATATCACAGAATAATACACCCTTGTGTAAAATTTGCAGCGTTTTTAATTTTATTTAACTAGGTAGGTACCCTTGCTGGCAGCATGTCTACCTGCAATATTTTTGAGCCCCCCCCTAAAGGAAGACCTGCGTACGCCCATGCCTAGGTTACATGTGCAAAAATTAATACTGTGTCATTAAAAAAAATTTTGAGAAAAAAGTTTATTTTTCGAAATTTATTTTCAAACATTTTTTTACTCGGAAAATATTTAACCTCCTGGGATCCTTTAAAAATCCCAATTGTAACCCCCAAGATGTAGATCGCAACAGTGAAATCGGATCGTTGCGGGACCCCCAAAAATACTTCGAAAACGACATCTAACTCGATCCCATCGCCAAAAGCCTTCAAAAAACCCTCCCGTAGCGCCATTTTAGCCCCATAGCGCCCCACGGGTTTGGGCGATCGGGCTGAAAACCTTGCGGGCACAACTAGATGGTAAACCGAGTATTTCGTCAAAATTTCAGATTTTAAACAAAATTTCTACTGGCCAAAACGGCCCGGACGACGGACGGACATTTCGGTTTTGAAATCAAGACGATTTGAAACGGGTAATGTCAAATTTTGAGGCCGATCCGGTTCATAAGAAATCACTCAGGATTACTGCTAGGCCTATGCCGTATGTCTATTGCCGGAACGGAGGACCAGCTGCAGGACCAGCTGCAGGAAAGAGAGAGTGATCACATTGCTTCGTTGTGAGCAATCACCCGAAGGTTGTGAGCCAGACATCAACTAACGGTTCGAAAAAGGACTTCGAGCGCTTCCAACTATAGTAAGCAGGTACCTACTTCTAAACGAATAAATCATTTACAAGCGAACATTTGATATCTAATAATCAGATTCATCTGGCCCGACGGTACCGAACCTTCAAGTACCCCCCGAGTTGATAACTGGGGCGACCAGACAGCTTTGTGTAGAGATGAAGTGCCGTATAAGAAAACTTCCAATTCTGGTAGAACTCTTTAATTCATACCGTCGGGAAAGCTAACAGGTTGGTGATGATTTGTTGTCATGTGGCCTTTAGAATCTAAAGGCTAGATGAAATAGGTATTTGAAAAATAATTGAGGGGCTTCCTACAAGAATTGAAAAGGTTCAGACCGTGTTTGTTTTTAATGCGTCCCCTGATAGGAGAATGTATGCGAAGCATCTTTGTATTCCCTGGGAATAATTCCCATCATAAACACGTCGGCTCGACCGCCGAGTGGTTGGACGACTTCATAGTCTATGAAGTCTATGAATCATAGATAGACGTCGACTTGATAAGATAGACGTTTCAAGATGACAGCTGACAGTCGTTCGGTTCCGCCCTCCTCTCGTTATTTTCTGGCTGTTTCGCGCCGTGTTTTCGCACAGTTGTTTGCGCCCTTCTCGTCTTCCAACGATGCTATTCAACGGATCCGGACACTCAGCATACCAGACAGTCGGTTGCTTTGAATTACCCAATCGGTTTTTATCATTTTCCTCTCTGTTACTCTGTGGTTTTTATCAATTCGAGTTACCAGACGCCGCGTCAGTGTTGCCAACCAGTCTAGAACAAAAAGCGGGAGACAAGTGACAGAAAAGCGGTATATGTATATAATAAATCTGTACAAGACAAACTCTGCAAATTTTACACAAGGGATTATTACCTATTCTTTGATATAGATTATACTTGTGCGAAAATTAATTCTGTGATGAAAAAAAAAAAAAAATTGACTTCCTGGGATCCTTCAAAATCCCATTTGTAGCCCCATGAAAGTCCTATAGAAAATCACAGTGAAATCGGATCGTTGCGGGACCCCCGAAAATGGATTCTGCGCCCAAAAATACTTCGAAAACGACACCTAACTCGATCCCATAGCTAAAAGCCTTCAAAACCCACCTCCATTAGCCCCATAGCGCCCCACGGGTTTGGACGATCCGACTGAAAACCTTGCGGGCACAACTAGATGGTAAACCAAGTATTTTGTCAAAATTTCAGATTTAAAAAAAAATTCCTACTGCCCAAAACGGCCCAGACGGCGGACGGACATTTCGGATTGAGAATGCAGACCTCTTGAAACGGATAATGTCAAATTTTGAGACCGATCAGACTTTTCGTCCTCCGTTGCGATTCCATAAGACTTAATAAACCAAAATTAAATAAAGAAGAATAATAGAGAAGAATAGAGAATAATAAATATAGTAATTCTGGTAAGTCCGAACCGTTCGGCGCATGCGCAGTAGGGGATGCTGGGATGCATCGGCTTCCAGGAATTACAATCAAATTCCGATGCTCTGCAAACGCAAAACCCGTTCAGAATCGTTTGGAATTGATTCTGGCAGTTCTGATTTTGGTTGATTATAATCAACAATACTCGCCAACAATAATTATTGTTGGAGAGATACACCTATGTAATCGCGACGGAGGTCGAAACTTCAGATCGGCCTCAACATTTGACATTATAGGTACGTTTCAAGAGGTTTAAGGCCCTGGATTCCAACACCGAAATGTCCGTCCGCCGTCCGGGCCGTTTTGGGCAGTAGGAATTTTTTTTAAATCTGAAATTTTGACAAAATACCTACTCAGTTTACCATCTAGTTGGGCCCGCAAGGTTTTCAGCCCGATCGCCCAAACCCGTGGGGCGCTATGGGGCTAAAATGGGGCTACGGGAGGGTTTTTTTTAAAGACTTTTGGCTACGGGATCGAGTTAGGTGTCGTTTTCGAAGTATTATTTTGGGGTCCCGGAACTATCCGATTTCACTGTGGCGATCTATAGGGCTTTCATGGGGCTACAAATGGGATTTTTAAAGGATCCGAGATCAAATATTTTCCGACTTAAAAAAAAAAAAAAATTGAAAACAAATGTTTTTAAAAAAAATTGTCATAAAAAGATCTGTTCTAAATTTTTTTTATTCATGCAGAATTAATTTTCGACAAGTAACCTATATCAAAGAATAATAAACCCATTTGCAGCGTTTTATTATTTATTTATTCATTTATTTTATTTAGTTACCTATTTTATTTTATTTTTTTCAGAACTTCCCGAACCTAGATCAATCAGAACTGATCCCGACTGCCTCCTCGATGGTGGAAAGACACACAAGCGTCGTCGTTCGTTTCCTTCTGCAATCACGTGGAGGTAACTTCGTAGGGACTACATTTTCGGTGGCGGAGGACCGACCGAAGTTCTGCCAGTTTTAATTTCTGGAAGTGTTCGAGTTCTGATTCGATTCCAAACGACCAGAACCAACTTACCCTGCGAACGCAGCTAGTGCGATTTGAGGAAAATGTTAAAAAAAAGGAAGAAGGTAGATTTGAGCGCCAAAGCGGTAGTCGAAATTGAAAAGCGAGTATTTTGTCAAAATTTGTGATTAAAAAAAAACTACTGTCCAAATTGGCTCAGACGGCGGACAGACATTTCGTTTTTGGAATCTACTTGTCTTGAAACGTAGGTAGGTATAATGTCAAATTTTGAGGCCGATCTGAAGTTTCGACCTCCGTCGCGATTACATAGGTGTATTATTCCAACAAGCTCTCCGATTTTAAACGAATTAATTATCTGTAGCTTCACCAATGAGCTTCACTGACTTCAATTCAAAGCAAGCTGTTTTGGGTAATATATACCTGGAAATTGTTCAACAAATCTGAAATTTTGTCAAAATACTCGGTTTACCATCAAGTTGTGCCTGCAATGTTGTCAGCCGTATCGCCCAAACCCGTGGGGCGCTGTTATTTTCCGAGTAATTTTGGAGCATAACCCCTTTTCCCCAAATCCCACATCTGTCTGTAAACTGTTTTTTTTTTTTTTAATAATATTTGCTTATTGACACTGAATTAATGTTCACACAACTAAACTAAACAAAGAACAGTATGTTACATCCATGGAACCGGAAGAGGAAGGGTGGAGGTTGCCGTGGTGAAGGCTGACCAAGAGTCCAACGTAAAACCTGACGACGTGGGCATAAAAGTGGAGACTGGGGACTCCGATGACGGGTAGGGAGCTGAGGCGAGCAGCCATTTGAATTCGGTAGCCCGCGAATAGCAAAACCTAATAATCTTGCTAAATATTTTGTTGAATAAAGCTTAGTAGGTAAGTGTTATCTGCCGTCTAATCATCTCGACTCGCTGCCGGGGAGAGAAGGAGTATAACAGTAAACCCTTGTGTGACATTTGCAGCGTTTTTCGTTCGTCACCCTACAACCTACCAACTTGATTGACTTACATGCCTCCTGGCAGTTTAAGCTTTTAATACAACTGAAATTGTTCACAGGTATTCAATCACCAAAGCGCTCCTGGCAGCTGAACCTTCTTGGCCTCGGATGAAGGACTGAAATAAGCCAAAATCCTTCAAACATGTCGTTCGCGTGTTACACCTGCGGCTATGTGAGTGATTTGAAAAGTAGACTTCGCATTCACATGAGGTCTCACATGACGAAGAAGCTACAACACGATACCGAGTGCAAATTGAAGACTCAACGACTCAGTAAAAATTCTCAATCAAAATTACGTAAAGAGGTGCTCACTGGAGAGAAGCCTTACAAATGCAGGCAATGTGAGTACAGATGCAGTCAAATATCCCACTTGAATAGACATGAAATGGCACACACAGGAGAAAAGCCTTTCAAGTGCTGTCGTTGTGACTATAGATGTAGTCGCGCTTCTAATTTGAAGATACATGAAATGACGCACACGGGAGAGAAACCTTTCAAGTGCAGTGAATGTGATTACAGATGCAGAAGTTTAGGTTCCTTGAAGAGACATGAAATGACTCACACAGAAGAGAAGCCATTCAAGTGCAGTCAATGTGTGTACACATGCGGTGGTTTACGTTCCTTGAAGAGGCATGAAATGTCGCACACAGGAGAGAAGCCATTCAAGTGCAGTCAATGTGAGTACAGATGCAGAAGTTTCGGTTCCTTGAAGAGACATGAAATGACTCACACAGGAGAGAAACCATTCAAGTGCAGTCAATGTGAGTACACATGCAGTCAAGTATCTGCCTTGAAGTCGCATGAAATGACACACTCAGGAAAAAAGCCTTACAAATGCAAGCTCTGTGACTATAGATGCAGTCGCACATCTCATTTAAAGGCACATAAAATGACGCACACAGAAGAGAAACCTTACCAGTGCAGTCGAAATTGTGGGTACAGTTGCAGAGGTTTAGGTTCCTTGAAGCGACATGAAATGACGCACACAGGAGAGAAACCTTACCAGTGCAGACAATGTGACTACAGATGCAGTCAAAAATCTAACTTTAAGATACATATAATGAAGCACACAGGAGAGAAGCCTTTCAAGTGCATTCAATGCGACTATAGAGGTATTACAAGGTCTCACTTGAAAAGGCATGAAATGAAGCACACAGGAGAGAAACCGTACAAGTGCAGTCACTGTGACTTCTGTGGCATTACAATTTCTAACTTGAAGAGACATCTAAAGACGCATACAGGACGGAATTGCAGTTTTCTGATGCTGCCTCTACCTGGAACGTACATGCAATGATCTACTTCAACTTCAGTTATTGTGACAGACTGTGCAATTGGCAATCATGGATGAGAAAGCAACGCGCTTCAATACTTCAAAAGTTACTGAAGTCATTTAATGACTTCTACCAGCATCTAAATTGTACGTACTATTGTTTATTGTACATCACTGTATTACACCTATACATTGTGCAGTGGCACAAAAACGATTGACATTGTAAGTAAATTTTTTCAAATTGTACCCAATTAAGTGGGCATCTGCGAATGAAATTGCAAACTCTGGTTGAAGTTAGTGTAATGGTTTGCTTAAAAATTTTAATGAAAAGTACTCGTTGAGGAGTTTCTAAAATGATGGCGACCTCGTCCAAAAAGTCAGGGATTATTCGTATAAGTAGGATTATTCTGGATAGGTAATCGCCTCGTTTACTTCACAGATTGGGTCCTCTGACGTCGAACGAGTCAACCTCACTTTCAACGGCCCTTAGGGTAGTGACATATCGGCGCACCATAGCTGTTCACCATCGATGCTCGCACCCACGCGGTCAAAGCGATGTGAAACAAATACGTTTATTGAAGTGAGAGTGTTCATAACGAAGCACCTTCACTGCGATGTCACGGGATGCCATCATCGCACCATCGATGTCGACCCTCGCTGTTCGCAGCAATATCAAAAAATTTGATTTCTCCTCGCCGTCAGGAGGGAAGCATCGATGTGAGCTCATTCGCGATTGGCTGAGAGAGGCCGGAGACCCCCCTCCCCCTGCAAGCACTTTTCTGTGATTCACAGTAGGGTTATTACATCGAGAGCAAAACATCGATATGTACATCGATGTCAACATCGGACGTTCAACATCGATGTGAGAAAAACATCGGCCCAAAAACATCGATATAACATCGATGTTCAATAAATGAATTTTTTTCGATCTCCTAAGTATAATTATTTAAATAGCAGAAATTATTCTTATAGTCTCGATTCTTATTGTTTACCATGAGGACCTAAGGGTAAAATTATTGATCTTAGACGCACCAAGCTCGTTAACGAGATTTTTTCATTACTTTTGCGGCATTTTATTTCATCATTTTGGTGGCATTTTAAATTGCTCGTATTTCCCGAAGTTTTTACTGAGGCGTTACACAAATTGCACTTTGCAGATCCTTTGACAACCGGAATAAAATATTTCCACCACACACTTTTCCTTCCCATGACTCAAAGCAATTGAACACTAAAAATAACAAACAAAAAAAACATTGACAGCAGAAAGCAGGACGCAACTCAACAACTTAATACAAAACAACAACAAAGACATGTATGCGTCATCGATCCTTCCTTCTTGTACTTTTTCCGTTTTACTTGTCCTAGAACTGGTCTTGGAGTTTGCCGCATGAAGTGCGACCAGAATTCCATCGTGTGATGTTCTCATTTTGAACATTCCAAGCGCCTCTATGGGCTCGCACATGTGCTATGTATAGCATTTTTCCTTGTAGTTTTTGTCTTTCAATGAAAGCTAAATTTGAAGACAGGAACCCCAACCACGAACTAAAACATCGATGTTGGCTCCAAAACATCGATGGTGAAAACATCGAACATCGGAGCCAAAACATCGATGTTTCGATAACATCGAACATCGATGTTCAACCCTAATTCACAGTAGTCGACACTCGCTCAGCTGGTGGAGTTTATTCTGTGTACTGTTTTTATTCATTATTCTTTACTTGCGTTTATTATTATGAATAAAGACGATCTAATAGACGAAGTACTAGGTGCACCTCCCATTTGGGACAAACGCCACAAGCAGCATCATAATCGTTATGTGCTAGCCAAAGAATGGAAGAAAATTGGCTGTAAACTCGGAGTTTCTGGTAAGTATATTTTATTTGTGAACGACGCACTATAACATTTTAGAAATTAACATTAAGAAATCGTTGTAGATGGAGGGTAGGGTAAACTGTCAAGCATTGGACGTAATTAGTAAGTTTAATCAAACTAGTACATAATTAGCATCATTATACTCGATCAATAGCACATGATGTATACAAAAAAATCATGGGATTTCATGGGGATGTGAGGGTGTTATTGGCAAAATACTGAGAAAATGTATCGCGCACATTCTTGGCATCTCTCGTTGAAGCGTTGTGTGCCCTGTTGCGTTGCATATGAGTATCAGATGGCAATTGTGGGATTTCAAAAGGATTGATTGAGTCATTGCCCTCCTTATCAATTATTGTATTGTGCAGAATACATATTGCCTTGATTACATTATCTGCGGTTGTTTCACTCGTTTCTCACTCGAAATCATAATGTCATCAGAGCTCGAATACAACTGACGATAGGACATTCGAGGTAAAAAGCTCGAAAAGGGGAGGGAGAACATCTATGGTGAACTGCTCCACTATGAACTCTCATCGATGGTTCATCAACGACGCTAGCATCGAGGTAAATGGCGAGGGTGAGAGCGTCGAAGGTGAACGGCTATGGTGCGCCGATATGTCACTACCCTTACGTTCAGTTCGGAAAAGTGATGTTTACGTAATTCCTTCGTTCGGCGTGTGTTTGTTGGTAAAAAAAAAAAAAAAGTAAATCGTTTTTGTCGACTTGTTCCAACAACGCGGTTCTTCCAAACAGGTTATTCAAGCGAAGGTAAGGTTGACTCGTTCAACGTCAGAGGACCCAATCTGTGACGTGAACGAGGCGATTACCTAGGTACCCGAATAATCCCTGACTTTTTGGAAGAGGTCGCCATCATTTTAAAAACACCTCAGCGATTACTTTTCATTCGAATTTGTTGAAAAGGTAAACATTTTGATGAGCATTTCCCATTGTGGTTCATCATGGTCTGAGGTAATTACCTTATTAATAGAGCTTTTTCGATGTTGTTTATCCGCGTGGGGCTCACGGAGGATGTCCAGGGTAGTAAAAATGTTTCAAATCAGGACTCTCGCAATAATAATCTATTAATATATGTAATAATATTGGAGCTCCAACACGAGGAGGATGAGAACGAGGAGAATGCTCATTTTGGTTTATTATTCTTGGAATAATACACCTATGTTTTCGCGACAGAGGTCAACGACTCGGATCGGCCTCAAAACTTGACATTATCCGTTTCAAGAGGTCTACATTCAAAATGTCCGTCCGCCGTCCGCCGTCCACCGTACGCCGTACGCCGTCCGCCGTCCGGGCCGTTTTGGGCAGTAGGAATTTTTTTTAAAATCTGAAATTTTGGCAAAATACTTGGTTTGCCATCTAGTTGTGCCCGCAAGGTTTTCAGTTCGATCGCCGAAACCCGTGGGGCGCTATGGGGCTAAAATGGGGCTACAGGAGGGGTGTTTTGAAGGCTTTTAGCTATGGGATCGAGTTAGATGTCGTTTTCGAAGTATTTTTGGACGTAGAATCCATTTTTGGGGATCCCGGAACGATCCGATTTCACTGTGGCGATCTATAGAGCTTTCATGGGGCTAAAAATGGGATTTTTGAAGGATCCCAAGAAGTTAAATATTTTTCGAGTAAAAATTAAAGAATTTTCGAAAAAACACATTTTTGAAGAAAAAAAATCCCCCCAAAATTTTTTTTTTGAAATAAAAATCCCCAAAAAAAATTTTTTTTAATAATTTTTTTTATTGACAGAATTAAATGTCTGTACAAGTAACCTATATCACAGAATAATAAACCCTTGTGTAAAATTTGCAGCGTTTTTATTCTAAGGCACTCTGGGCGTATGTAAGTTCGTTCCCGAAGGCCACGGGTCCATTGGTCAGTATGACATAGGACCTACATTACATTGTAATCTCGTTCCGAAGGCCACGGGTCCATTGGTCAGTATGACATAGGACCTACATTACATTGTAATCTCGTTCCGGTAAGTAAGTTATCGAAGAGGCATAGGTGCCTCATGTAATCTCGTTCTGCCTCCAAACCATTCATGGATGGTACTTTTGATTATTTTGCTTCTCATGTATACCAGTTCTATTATGTTTAATTACATCTGAATGACCTCCGTTGAAATGGCGCAGCACGATACCAGCTACGAGATACCTCCACGCTCCTGGGGAATCCTTACCCAGCGTCCAGAAATACACACTCACACTCCTGGAATCCTCACACTACCTCACATGTCACTCCTGGAACTGTGAGTTGGTGGGAGTGGCCAGGGGAAACGTAGCACAGCGCATGCTTAAGCTGTCGACAATAATTCACGAAGTATTCACATCTTGTCGATTGTATTGTTAATTTCCTTGGTTTTATACACGCATTTAACTGCGTGTATCTTGGAGTTTCTGAGGGCTGTTCAATAGAGAGCCCAGTAATTGGTTTTATTGAGGACTACCTCCCATTCTCCCCTTATAGCAGTCTCCTTGCCCATCCACAGGTTTCTGTCGTACTAGTCCAGAATTTAAGAGATAGATAGTAGGACTTAAGTCCTCTTAAGGAACCTTCAATGTACTGGTTTGGTTTGGTGTATGATGAAGCATAAGCTGGATACAGGAGCCAGCATGCTGTGTTTGTTACACGTTACTGTCTGAGCTGGATACAGGAGCGAGCAGTGTTTTTCAAAGTGTGAGCCGGATACAGGAGCCGGTGGTGTCTGCCATGAGATACACTGAGCTGGATATCGGACAGCATCTGTTACAAGATCCATTGAGCTGGATACAGGACCCAATAGGATCGGTTACAAGATACACTGAGCTGGATACGGGTACCAGCAGTTGGTTAATAGTTATGTCATGGGTGGTAATCACATTGACTGGAGGTGGTCTAGTGTTCTGGTGTACGTATGTTAGTGACAGATTGACGTGAAGTACAAAGTGTGTACTAGTGATGGGGAGCGAAAGAGTGAGCGACTCCTAAGGAGCGATTCTTTTCAGGGAGTTCGTTCACCAAATGACTCCTGGTTCAACGAACCCGGGGTTCGTCATACCGCAACAGGTAAAAAGGGCCAAGCGCTATCCCCAGCATCACAATGGAGGGTATATCGCTTGAGCCTTTCTTGGTGCCGCTTCATGTTGTGAGCCAAGGGAGTTGTTAACAATGATCCCTATTGGCCCAAAACGAGCGAAAGAGCGAGAAAATACGATTTTTGATAAAGAGGGGAGTTGGATGGGCAAGTAGGTGTGTTAGGAGTTGACAAGAATGAACCCTATTGGCCCAAACTGAGCGAAAGAGCGAAACGAGACGATAAGTGATTGAGGGGGAGTGAAACTGGTATGTTTGGAGTTGAGTTATTGACCAAACTGGGAAAAGGGTGGGTTGGGGGGGGGGGGGGAGGAGTGAGTCAAAAGGAGTCGCTCTTTCTCGGGAGTGAGCGAATCCAGTCCCAGTCCTTTTAGGGAGCGACTTCTTCCATCACTAGTGTGTACGTATCAAATAAGTTGGCATGTGCCACGGTTAGGGACTTACCAGAGCCAAATCACTTGACACTTGCGCATAAAACTCTAGCACCATTCATTTCGATAGCTACTCCTGCGGAGGGGTGACACCAAGCGCTTCCCCCTCCAACTTACCTCGCTATTCGAGAACCATCACTTTCGCGACATAAGTTCCTCACATCGCCACACACTCACGCACCAGGAACAAACCCTATTAAAACAAGAGTGGTAATGTTATTCGTTTGATCCGTTGATATAAAACTTGTGTCCAATTGGACTCCAATGTTCACCTAGAATGGCCGTTTTCCCACTGAAGGGTGAATTGAGTGATGTTTCAAACAGCGTTTTTTTTTTAAACGTGCTTTATTTGACAATTCGCAACATCAAATCGTGTGAAGGGATGACAAAATACTGAACTGACGTTCATCTTCTGCCTCCCGCGCCGGCGCCGGCTCCGCCATTAAAGTCAAAACCGAATCCACCCGAGACGCCTCCGCTGCCGCCACCTCCGCCGTTGCCGTTGTCCGCCGCTTGGGCGACGCCATTTCCGGACGCAACGAGACTCGAGAATTTCGGCGGTGGAGGAGCGCCCTCGTCACACAACTGAAAGTAGTAAAAAGAAATAAAACACAAATTTAATTTTACTCGACGGTTCAGGATTCAGCATTTTGTGAAAATCTTGCAAGTATTAATTCAATATCAATAACAAATCAATAAACTATAGAACTACCTATAAAAAATAAAAATTTGAAGGAACTATATTATGAAAAAAAAAGCAAAATTATTATGCAAAAATTAATTCTGTGTCGTTAAGAAAACATTTACGAAAAAATTAAAACAAAAATTCTGTACTGTTTGGTCAAATGTGGGACCTCAAAAAAAAAAAAAAAAAAAAAAACGAAATTTCATTAAATAGGGTCAAAATTTTGACCTCCTGGGATCCTTCAAAATTACCATTTGAAGCCCCAGTAAAGCCCCTTTAATCCCTAAGGTAAAATTGGGTAGTTCTGGGACCTACAAAAATGGGTTCTACGACCAAAAATAATTCGAAAACGACACCTAGCCCCATAGCCGAAAACCTTTTTAAAAAAAACCCCTCCTATAGCACAACTATAGACGGTAAACCGAGTAGGTATTTTGTTAAAATTTAAAAAAAGTCTATTGCCCAGCGGCTCGAACGGCAGACGGACTTTTGGCTTTTGGAATCTCGACATCTTGAAACGTATCAAGTATGCAGGTTAGTCAAAGTTCGAGGCAGATCAGAATTTTCGACCTCTGTCGGGATAGGTACAAGAAAAATAAACCAAAATCGCTGCAAACTGTACACAATACTGGGGCTTATTATACTTTGATAAAGGTTATGTACCTACTTGTGCAAAAATAATTTCTATGACAATAAAAAAATATTCTTGTAACAAAAAAAAAAAAAAAAAAAAAAAAAAAATGTGGAACCTCGAAAAATGGATGCTTCGAAAATTACTGGGAAAATACTTGACCTCTGGGATGCTTCAAAAATCCTATTTGTAGCCCCATGAGAGCCCAATAGATCCCCACAGTGATATCGAATCGTTCTGGGACCCTCAAAAGTGGATTCTACGTCCAAAAATACTTCGAAAGCGAAACTTAACTCGGTCCCCATAGCCGAAGCCCTTATAAAACCTCCCGTAGCCCCCAGAGCCCCACGGGTTTGGGCGATTGAGCTGAAAACCTTGCGGGCACCACTAGATGGTAAACCAAGTACCTATTTTGTCAAAATTTCAAATTAAAAAAAAATTCCTACTGCCCAAAACGGCTTCCAGGCTTCCAGGTTCCAATTATTGGTGTCAACAAGTCCGCAAAAAAAAAAAAAAAAAAAAAAACAGCAAAAACTAATGAGTCATTTATAAATAAAAAACTTACCGCCATGGACAGGCCGCAGACGACGAGCAAAAGAACTGATGCTTTGGCGAACATGTTGATCAAAATCGTCAAGCGATGAAGAGTGACTTTGCCGCCGTTGACCGGACTTATTTATACCGGAACGTACCCCACTCTGGTGACCAGGTAATGTGACTTTAATGAGGAGAATTTCATGAAGAGTGACAAAATATACTCACATCCGCCGGGGTGTAACAATTGGGACAACGGAGGACATAAAAATACGTCCTTTTGTGAGATGAATAACAATTATCACTTGGGATCAATGTTTACGTGGCACACGTAACTGGGCCACAGATCCCAAATTTTTCGGAAGAAGACAACATTTTAAGGGTTAAAATTGTATAATTGTTCATCAATCGTCACAGCCATAAGTTCCACAATTTTTATCGGATTTTAATCATATCTTCAGGAATTCCTCATGATTAATCGTGTGGGTGTAGCCCTAGATCAGTAGTTTAATCTGTGCCCTAGATGGTCCCCTATCAGTTTCATCATGATTGATACATCGATGTACCGATCGGTACGCACGGCGCATGCGCGAACGTAATTTCCTTGCCAAAGCAATAACTCCTTCAATTTCGAATAGATTTCGGTCAGATTTTCAGGGATGATGCTGGCAAGGTTACGTGACGTACCTACCATGTGACAAGCATCACGATTACATCAGCGGTACTCCCTGCGCATGCGCGAACGTAATTTTCTTGTTAAAGTCATAACTCCGCCAATTTTGAATGGATTTCACTTAGAATTTCAGGGATTGTGCAGGTAAGGTCTTCTAATTTTCAATCTATCGGGCATTAGGTCCTCTAGCAATGCAGCTTTCGGCTAATGTATTGCGTTCATCCGGGCTTATGAGGAAATTAGTTAGTACCGGGTACTTGAATTAGTTAGTACCGGGTACTTGAAAGATGAGAAAGCATGAGAAACAAGAACCAATACAAGTACCCATAGTATGAGTTCTTCTCAAGCTTTTTAATATTTGGTTGCCCGGAATTACTCATGACAATAAAATTCCAGACCATTTGGCGAATCGTGCGACACTGGTCTCCTAAAATTTTAATGGTGACATGCCGTGAAGCTCACGAGGAAGCTTCTGTGCCATGACCGTGGCAGTGTATTGGAAAACCCTAGATTTCCTGGACGAAAAGTTGCACATTGCAGCTCATTCCACACCACAGCTCGACTTTTTTCCCAATTATTTTCTGACGTAGAATCCATTTTTCGGGAGCCCAAACAACAATAATTGTTCGGACAATAAAAATTATTTTGATTGTCCGAATTAATTTTTGGATAATAATTATTTGTACCTCAGAAACTTTGAGTAAAATTTGCATCGTTTTTTGCTCATAAATTCGGGTTTAATTTTCGGGTTTAAGTAAAATTTTAAAAAAAATTATATATTCCGTAGATTTTTGATTCAAAACTCTAAAACCCCCGAAAAATCGTTTTAGCATGGAACATGCTTTAACCTTGGACTAACTTACCGAAAAATGTCACGGTATCCAGGAACGAAAATGCGACCCAAAAGTAGCGGAAAAACGGATGACGCACAGTGGTCCAGAACCCCCGAAAACGTGATCGAAACTCAATTTTTTCATATTTTTCTACAGATTTGAAAATTTTATACTTTATTTTACAGTTCTTGAAACACCCAAGCCTGCCAAGGCTTTCCCGAAAACTGCCTAGAAAACTTTGCAGGAAATTCGAAATGTTTAAAGTTGACCGATGCTAGCGATTTTTTTTGTTAACGTAGCGATTTGTATTTATTTTTTTCTTATTTCCAAAATTTGGAGAGCTTTGCTGATTGGTTAATCACAGCCAACAAGTAGATCCGAAAATGAGTAAATTATCTTTAAAGTACAATTTTCATGAATATTTTTCGAAATTAGGTAGAAAAAATCGTAAAATATGTACGCGCAAAAATTGGTCTCAGATTGTCGAGAAAGGTATAAAGTAAGTTTTGGATCCAATTCCAGGTGCTACTAGTTGCTACCTTGGCCTGTAGGTCAATTTTTCTAATCCAAAGACCCTATCTCTGCTCATAAATCTGGGATACTTTTCGTCCACGTCAAGATCAATGTCCAGAGACGGAAGTGGAGCTCCCTTCCATCGGTTTCGTGTGCCCTCTCCCAACCCGATATTTATTTTATTTCATTTATATTTTTCCGATTAATATATTCAAATAAATAAATTTGGACATTTTTTTCTATTTTTTCCAATATTTTCGATTCAACTTCAGTAACTTGTTAATTTTAATGAAAACGTTGAGATAACCAATAATACACTTGGGTCTGACATGAAACGTTCAGGTAATCAACGAAAAAGCCGAAAAATGTCTTTTTTTACCATTTCTGGGTCTCAAAAGTGAATAAGAACATGATTTTTGGAATCTGCGCACTAAAAAACATAAGACTTACTCATTTTGAAAGCTAAAGTAACAAAATTAAAGTCGCTAAGTAGGAGTTTCGATCACGTTTTCGGGGGTTCTGGACCACTGTGTGACGGCCAACTTTCGTCATAATATGACATCGTCATAATATGACGATGTCATATTATGAACATAATAATATTATTATGTTTTCCTGTAGGGTAAAGCCCCGTACCTCGCCCCACTTTTCAGATTTTCCTCTCTTGGGAGACCCCTAGGGCTCTGATCGAATCGTTTTTTTTTACAGATCGCTAGGGAAATAAGTTGTGTACAAGATCCAGGTGTTGAAATGGGTTATTTCAAGTTTTCGAGTTTTCTAGAGCTAAATTTCTAAAACCCTCCAAAGTGGGGCCAGGTACGAACATAGTGCCTACCTCGCCCCGGATAGGGTCGTACCTTGCGCCACCTACCCTATTTCTCGAAATTGAGCGCTCAGAAGTATGGAAAATGAATCAAATACGTTTATTTTATTTTGAATATAAAACTAATGCATTAAAAAATTATAATTAGAAAAACATGGCTAGGAATTGGTTGGTAACCACAACTGTATCACAAAATCCTAGAATTATTGTCAAGGACGAATACTTTTCTTGTTAAGCTTAAAGTTGTAAAATTTAAAATTGACTGAAGTTCATAGTGAACAAAAAAATTATAATTAGAAAAATATGGCTAGGAATTGGTTGGTAACCACAACGGTATCACAAAATCCTAGGGGCGAGGTACGCACAAGGAGGTGGGGCAAGGTACGTGCATACACACCAATTTCGAAAAACGGTCATGACACCCACAGATCCTATTTTTTTCAAAAACTTTTTTTTCAGTGCTTTACAGACATATTGGACAACACATTAAACAAACAATTGTACGAAAATACGACTTAACTCAGCCCTGGGACGATCAAAATTTGATCGTCCCAGGGCTGAGTTAAGTCGTATTTTCGTACAATTGTTTGTTTAATGTACATTTAATGTACAATTTCCACGATCACAAACTGGCACCTCAAAAACGTTTTAACCTTCTCCTAAGATAACAGTACTGGATATCACAAAAAAGTTCACAGCCAATTCAACCATTTTCAGAGAGCTACCGAATCAGTGGCTCAAAGTTGTTATATCCTTTCTCTACCTAGGTAATATCACTGGTTGGGCGAGGTACGGGGCTTTACCCTACGTCCTTTTCACCAGAGATCTTCCCGAAAGAGAGGAGAATACCATAGCGACGTTTGCAGATGACACTGCAGTACTTGCTGTCGGCGATACCAACTTGGAATCAATTTCGAAACTACAAAGGTCAATCAAGAGACTGCACAGCTGGTCTTTAAAGTGGAGGATCCAAATGAATGAGGCAAAATCGGTACATGTCGACTTCACAAACCGTAGGTGTGAGTACATACCCGTTCACCTCAACAACAAAGTCATACCGCACGCAAACGAAGCCTAGTAGGTACCTACCTGGGCATGACCCTCGATGCTAAGCTTCGGTGGAAAGCACATGTCAAAAAAAAAAAGAAGATGGAACTAACCACCCAATTTCGGAAGATGTATTGGCTAATGGGGCGACGGTCATCCTTGTCAATCCACAACAAGCTAACACTATACAATCAGGTCCTAGCCTGGGCCTATGGTGCACAATTGTGGGGCTGCACCGCTCCGAGCAATCGCTTGATCATTCAGCGATTTCAAAATAACGTACTACGAGCATGCGTAGATGCGAACCGTTACACCAGGAACGAAAGACTACACCGGGAACTTCAAATTCCTACTGTCGAAGAAGCCATCAAAAAACAAGCATTAGCCCATCAGCAGAGGCTTCGGGGACACATCAACAGCGAGGTTGTCCAGCTCCTCGACGTTGAAGGCCTGCTCAGAAGACTGAAAAGAACAAAACCTCATGAACTGTGGGAGTGGGGTGCCCTGTGAAGTAATTATCAGCTCAGTGTGTCAGTTGCAAAAAACAACAAGTCGCATAGAAGCAGTGTTATGTGTCATAGCTTCTTGCAAGTCATTTAGTATACATCAATTGTAAATTGCTGATAAGTTTGCTTACTTGGTGCAATAAAAGTTTCAAAAAAAAAGTTTTAGTATGGTTTAATTTTGCTTGGCAACGTTACTGGGCAAAGCATGTTCCGTGTTTCTTGAATTTTAGCCAAAGGCTCGATGCTACCTGTGGGGTTTTATTTTTTTTCAAATTTCCAAATCGCACTTCCCCAGGATTAAGATTACAATTAGGATTCGCCAATGTGATTGAAATAAATGAGGAAAAAAATCCCAGTAGAGAATTCTATACTATGCGGGGAAGAGAGGAAAAGGAGTTTTCGACGCGGCAACTCTCCGGGAACAAGATATCGTATCCACTGATTATAAACATCCCGTGGAGATAACCAAACAAAACTGTAACTTTTTTTTGTTTGTAAATGCAGCGCAACCCACTCAGCATTTTTGTGATAAACTGAGGCCTGGAGGGAATTTCCAGGAGTCTGAAGAAAAAAAAAAAAAAAAACATTGAACGAAAAAAAGATTTAGGTTTATTATTTTCTGACGTCAATCCGAGTCAGAAACTACCAAAATTATGATTTTTTTAATTTTATATGAATTGTTATACAATCAATGTCTATCTTTTTTGGGGGTTTGGGAATGGTTTTCAAAATGTACTGTGAAACTTTGAAAATATACTCGGTTGTCCGTCTAGTTGTGCCTACGAGGTTTTCAGCCTGACCGTTCAAACCCGTGGGGCTCTCGGTCTTTATCGATTGCCTCCCAACCAGTCGAAAATACTACGATTGCTCCCGAGCCCACGACTAAGTACATATTTACGATTGCCTACTGAGAGGCCGGGGCCTGAATTACGATAGCCACCCAAAGAATGAGGTAAACTAAATTAGAAGGTGATCTGCGAGAATGACATTGTGCTGTTACTTCCACTAGGGCATGGATTCCCAAACTGGGGGGCGTGAAGACGGGTCAGGGGGGCCGTGAGACCATTCGACCATTCTACGCTGGCTCTCAAAAGGAAACATGTTGGCAAGACAATTTGAGCTCCGAGATGAAGTACATATACCTAACTTCGTTCTTGGAAAACCATAAGCAAAATGAGCTAAGCATGAACTTCAGCAAACCTAGTTCTCAAGTAATGTTGGCATATTTATCAGACTTCTTTGATTCGACAGCCTTAACTTAAAACTGCAGGGTGGAGACTCAAATATCATAACTCATCGTGATGCCATCAACTCCTATGTTGAGAAACTACAACTTTGGAGACGAAAAGTATCAGCAAACCCCTGCAACTTTTCAAATTTTCCAAAACTAGTATCAATCTCAGAGAACGGATGGGCAATGAAGGTGACCTCTCTGCTTTTTCATCATCATCAATCTCAGAAGAAACACGCTCCAAGGAGGTTTTTGAAGGATCACACTTGTCAAAACAAGTGTCAAACCATTTGGAGACACTCACTGATGAATTCGTGAAATACTTCCCTAACACTGCTGACGAACATATCTACAGACTTTCAACAGATCCTTTCCATGTCAACGTTGAACATGTTCCAGAAGCCCTGCAAGAAGAATTTTTGGAAATAAAAAATGATTCTTCTGCCAAATATGACTTCGAAAAATGGAAAAGTCAACATTTTGGATCAAATACTTCCAAGTGTATCCCAGAGTGTCACAGGAAGCTCTTCGGTTATTTTTGCCTTTTTCAACCACCTATAGGCATACTTGTGTGAAAAAGCATTCCGAGGGTCCAACAGCAACACCACGTACTGCGTTTTTAGCTACTTTTCAGGAGAGCCAAAAGAGTCTCATTGAAAATGAAGACAGTCCGTGGTGTTGCATCAAGTTCTGGTTTGACGTTTTTGTGATTTCTGCGCTATCTATTGAGAAATTATCCCTACTTATATTTTTACCTGATCCGCCGGGAGAATACGCTTCTAATGGTATCCTCAACTCATTTTGGCCAAAAATGACAGTCCGTGGTGTTGCTGTTGGACCCTCGATTCTCAACACTCATACAAGAATACAAGCGCTAGTAAAGAAAATGCAAGCCCATCCATCTCATTAACCCTTTTCCGCCGACCATGCCAGATCTGGCACGGGGGAAGAGGCGACTTCACAGATTTCCTGTTCATTCCTGCACGACCATGATCGAATCCGCGGTGTGCCCCCACTTTACACATGACCTTGTAAGCATCTTGCCAAATTTTCATTCCATTATCAGCAGTTGTCTTGGGTTCAGTGAATTTCTAGTGATTTCAAGATTTCGTCCTGGCAAAAATCCCGACCTCAACATGATGTAAGTGCTCTGGTTTATATAAATACTTTATTTTTGGTGTTTCAATGATTTATTCCTATTATTTAGTTTTGTATACGGGTAATAAAACCTTTTTTGAACCTCGAACAACATGCCATAAGTAATGATGCCCATGGAAAATCGTCCGTGCCAGATCTGGCACAGTCGTCATACTGAGTCTAATTTTAAGAACTTTTTTGTTTCAGGTAGGAATACTACTTGAGGGTGGTCTCACCGTCCAAAAAGCCCTAGAACACAAGAGTTTTGCCAAGAAGATACTCTGGAGTGGAAAATAATATAATTTCTGTTCCCCAACCCCATTGCATCTTTCAGTACAACACCCATGGGTGGGACTGATCGAATGGATCAGGATATAAATCAGTACAGAATTGGTATCAGAGAGAAGAAATGGTGATGGCCTGGCTAATCAACTCTGGGCTAGAACACGCGCGTATCATTCAACTCGAAGCAGAGCTTAGAAAACCAAAACGTGGTTTTCTCCGGAAAATCGTGCTTACCAACTTGATTCGATACAAGATGTCCCAAAAGCTCGAGGACCGACCTTTATGCCAAAAATGTTGCTCTCAACAATGTTTGGTACGACTGATTTGACCATTTGATCGGCCCTATTGAAAAGAGAAGGCGGTGTGCCTATGGAACCTTGTCATCACACCCCAAAATCATTTGTATGAAAATGTTATGTATAAAAATTTACTCGTATAACAATTTCATAGAAATGGTTTCGGAGTGTGATGAACAGGTTCCATAGGCACACCGCCTTCTCTTTTCAATAGGGCCGATACGATCAAATGGTCCGATCTGTCATACTGATGACTGTTGAGAGCACTATTTTTGGCATGAAGGGTCGGTCTTGGAGCTTTTGGGGGCATCTTGTATCAAATCAAGTTGGTAAAGTGACGTTGGCCTTCGCGTTTCATGTTTCAAGAAATATCATAATATATAAAGAGTAGCAAATAACGGGTACTTATGAGTTTAAACTAGGTATTTCATAATTTCATTTGTCTCCATTTTATTGTTTTGGGTATATTTATTTGCATAAATAAAGCTTAAATCTAGATACCTATCAACATTATTCTTCTTCCTGGAAATGTTCTCTGTGTGACGACTGTGCCAGATCTGGCACGGGGGTTAACCACCCCCCTAAGGGTGTAAAAGGGAAATAGATAAATTTTCAGTCTTATTTGAAGTCTAATGGCCTCGTTTTAAGGTACAGTCCTTTCAAATTCAGTAATTTTGAATTCTCGGCGGAAAAGGGTTAAGATTAACTCATTTTTATCTTAAAGGCTACGTGTTATCAAATCGTGTTTTGAATAAATAGCAAATAAAAAATTGTTTTCAGTGTAAAACTTGCATTTTTTCACATTCATTCATTAGTTATGTAAGGGGGGCTTGGGAGGCTTTCATTTTACCTCAAGGGGGCACGGTACAAAAAAGTTTGGGAACCCCTGCACTAGGGCTTCTTGTGTGCTCCGATTTTTTTCGGAATCCGTATTGTGAAGCAGCTCTATTAAATTATTTTTTTCCAGGTAGTTAATCAGCTGGGTTTTTACTATTTTCTCGAAAATTTTGGTGAAATTTGACAGTAAAGAAATAGGTCGGCAATTGTTCGCATCAGTTTTTATTCCTCTTTTAAATAGGGGCCGCACTAACGTGATTTTGAGTGTTATATAAATATCGCGTTATTTGTTGCCGTCGAAAATGTTCGCAAATTTCGAAGAAATTAATCATTCGGACAAACTTGTAGCTCGGGACTTGGGAAGAGGAAGAGGTTTATTTTATTTATTTTTTTTTTTTTTCGCTCTGTACGCCACTTCCCGAAAAGCTGTGTACATTGATGTCAGGGGACGGAAATTCCTAAAGAGCGCTCCTTACAATCAGGAAGAAAAGAGAGGAGAAACCGTTGACAACAATTCCGCACACGGAATTTTAAGGTCGGGAAAAACTTTGCAGCCAAACTTCTTCCTTCCTTTATAGACTTAGAGAAGTCTAGATGGACTCCTCCTAGATGGGTCCAGGGGGCAATCATTATCTTCCATTTCGCTAAACAGGGGCTACGGGAGGGTTTTTTTGAAGGTCGAATGAGGTGTCGTCTTCGAAGTATTTTTGGAAGCAGAATCCATTTTCGGGGGTCCGAGAACGATCCGATTCCACCGTGGGGATCTCCTCTCACTATATTCGCACATGTTTCAACCCCTGCAACACATCAGATGTAGATTCTACAACTAGGTACGTTTTTCAGAACATTATCTTCTCTCCCTCATTTCATTGCCCCCACGCGAAAGCTTATTAAATATACTCAACTTAAGTTGCCTCAGGAAAAGCCCGTGAAATGCATTTTGAAAATTTTGCGAGAATTGGCAATTTTCCCTCCAATTTGGGGAGGCATTTTACGGGCTTTTCCTGAGGTCTCCGGGAAAATCCTAATATCAGGCCTGAAATCCCTATGAATCGTTTCTACCCAAAAAATTGCTGTGAAAACGACACCTAACTCAACCCCCTGGGAAATCCATCAAATGATCTAGTATACCAATGCCAGGACACGTTCTTCCTCTCCCTTTTTGCGGATGACATAACAGCTGTGGTACAAGGGAGTTCAGTTGAGGGTTTGGAAAGTAACATGACTGCACTTTCAGAATTGATCGAGTCATGGTGTGATGTAAATGGTATTCGCCTCAACTCAGATAAGACCCAGAGCTTGAAACCTTCCAGCTGGATGGCCCTCTCACCCGTTCAGTGAATCTGCTTGGTGTGGAGGTTGATAATAGAATTTCGTGGGCTCAACACGTCGACAAACTGCGAGTTTTGATGACATGTCGCCTCCTGCAATTTCATGTTGCGCCGATTGTCACGATGTGTGTCCCCTGAGATCCTCAGATCAGTGTATTTTGCCAGCTTCCATAGCCGTTTGAGTTATTGCGTTCAGCTGTGGGGGTACTCTCCACACAGCCACCGTACATTCGTCCTGCAGAAGAAGGCTCTCCGAATTCTGAAGCGCCTTGGATGGAATGAGAGTTGCCGAGGGCATTTCAAGAGCTTGGGAATCCTCACCTTGCCGAGTCTGTACATTCACTCGGTTTTGATGTTTGTGCGACAAAATGTTAACACGTTGCAGAGGGGCAGTAACTGCCATCATTACTCCACAAGGCAATGCGAGGACCTTACCATTCCCACGGTCCGTCTGACAGCCTCGCTGCGGACAGACCCAACTCAGAACGGCTCTCGTCAGTTTAATCGGCTACCAGAGAGGCTGCAGAGCTTGCCCATCCCCGCTTTCTAGCGCGCCCTGAAAGATATTCTGATCGAGGCGGAATTGTACAGTGTTGATGAGTTTTATAATATCTCATTCGCCTCAAGCCCATAAGTTCGCCTGGGTTGCTCCATTCTCATGTTGTCAGAGTTTGTTTGTGAACTGTACTATGGAGCCCAAATTATTGCTGTTTTGATGCTTTTTTTTTTTCATTTTTTTTTTTTTTTTTTTTTTTTCATTATGTAATCTTGTAATCTTGACGTTTGCATCGTCATATACATGGATTTTGCAAATAAAAACCAGTTTGATTTGATTTGATCAAAGTTACTACTGAAGTTGCTTCAACTGTTCGTTCCAGGTTCCTCATCCTGACACCCTTTCACCAATCTTTCAATTTTATTAAATATTTTCAGGCTAAATTTTAGCGTCTCCACAACCCTGAAATTCCGCGATGACGACATAGAGAGGCAGCAAGTTGTCATTTGAAAAGGGTATGTGGCGCATAACCTGTAGCACATGTGTAGCCCGTTTCAAAGGACATCGAAAATTTCAACCCGGGTTTTCACTCGGAAGGGTCAATGCTACTATAGTATAGTAGTCTATAGACTCCTTTCAATGGCAATCGATGAAACCCGCTGTACAGATCTTCTTATGTTGTAGGTATCTAAGGCCTTTTCGATGTAACCATGTATGAAGACTCAGAAAATGAAAAAAAGTGAAAATGGCCAAAAACGTCACATAGCCCCTTTAAAAAACGCTGCAAATTTTACACAAGGGTTTATTATTCTTGATATAGGTTACTTGTGCAGAAATTTAATTCTGTCAATGAAAAAAATGTAAAAAAAATTTTTGGATTTTTTTTTTTTTTCAAAAAAGATTTTTTTGATTTTGTTTTTTCAAAAAATAGTTTTTTTACTTGAAAAATATTTGACCTCCTGGGATCTTTAAAAAATCCCATTTGTAGCCCCATGAAAGTCCTATATAATATATATTATCGCAACAGTGAAATCCGGATGGGGATTCATCAAAACCTCCCCGTTGAAGACACCATCAAAATCTCCCAGTGTATCAAAACCTCCCCGTTAGAGAAACCCAAGGAATACACAATTGTGTATCTTAAAATGATGAATAATGTTGAATGTTATATTGCATATAACTAGGCCACGTTCTCCTTGCAGCATTATGAATCGGGCGTATTACCGATGACTCCCGTCGTCTGAAAAGTGTGGGAGTCATCGGTAAGGTCCGATTCGAAGCCGCTCCTGCTTGCAAAGCCATCAACATGTGGATCTGCAGATTGTCACTCAGAGTTTGCCTCAGCCTTGTTTTGATAATTTTAAATTTTGAAAAACTCCTCCAACACTCAACTTGGGTCGTGGAAAGCCTTACCAAAAGTACCACACAACCAACATTATGTCACGCCGTTTTGACTAAATTCCGGCCCTGACACATCCATCTTATCTGATCTTGGCACTAATAGGTTCATCTTTGACCGGGGAGGTTTTGATGGTTCCCTGCTCACACGCCCGACAAAGGTTTTGATTACTTCCTAACTCACCTTTCACCCACTCGGGCAGGTTTTGATGGTCCCCCCCCCCTCCCCCCGAAAAAGGGATTCTACGTCCAAAAATACTTCGAAAACGACACCTGACTCGATCCCATAGCCGAAAGCCTTCAAAAACCCCCTTCTGTAGCCCCATTTTAGCCCCATAGCGCCCCACGGGTTTGGGCGATCGGGCTGAAAACCTTGCGGGCACAACTAGATGGTAAACCGAGTATTTTGTCAAAATTTTAGATTTAAAAAAAAAAAATTCCTACTGCCCAAAACGGCCCGGACGGCGGACGGACATTTCGGTTTTCGAATCTAGACCACTTGAAACGGATAATGTCAAATTTTGAGGCCGATCGGAGTCGTCGACCCCCGTTGCGAAAATATAGGTGTATTAGGTATTCCAAGAATAATAAACCAAAAGCCGATTCAAATATCCCAGCACAATCTCGGGTTAATATTTCCTACTCGTTCAACGTCCCACTCCTTGACGTCCCCCCCCCCTCCTTCCCTACACCGCACCGTATCAACAATCTCGACCGTTTCCCCGACGGGGGAAATTTCCAGTTGGGTTCCAAATCCTCCAGAATGCCCTCCGACGGGGTTCGCGTCCTCGCCTGCCTCGTCTGTTTGACGTCCGTCGTAGCCTCCGGGTCCGCCAAAGTGTTTACGCCCAACTCCTTGTCGACCAAATTGAGGGACTTGGGCGTTCCTGGGTGGGACATCCCGACGATCGTCTGTTTGGCCCACAACGCGTCCAACCTCAACACGAGCGTCGTCAGTCGCAGGTGAGGGCTGGTGATTGTTGAGGGCAATCAAATGATCGGGCCCGCTGACCAGGGGCCTCACGTAGGGCGTAAACATCCGGTGGGTAGGGTGCATACTTATCCCGCCGCACTGTATGTGAGGCAGAATCGAAAAAAAAACCTGCCAAAATGTAAAAAATAAATCTAAAATAAGTTGATGCTCGGTAGGTTGTGTTTGGGTAATCTGACCGCCTGGAGAGCTCATTTCAAGAATAATATTACTTTTGACTGACTTTTAGGACCTCATTCCGAGAGAGAGAGAAAAAAAAATACACTGCCAAGGCAATGGCACATGAGCTTCCTCGTGCCAAGTTCAAAATGAACGTAACAACTGTAACAAGAAAATTACGTTCGCGCATGCGCAGGGAGTACCACTGATTCAATTGTGATGAAATTCGTATGGGACCTCAAGGAGCCTTATCCGCATAATCCCTCAAAATTTGAGCTAAATTCATTCAAAATTGTGGAAATTATGGCTGTAACAAGGAAATGCGGACAGACCGACAGACCCACAGACCGACAGACACGGAACCAAATTTGTTCAGTAGGCTATGAAACGCAAAATGCGAGTGGAAATTTTGAATTCGGACAACAAAATTTTTTTTTCTCCCGAAAGTGAACACAAGGCTTCCGCTGCTTCGCAGACTCGGAAGCAAAAACGCAAGCAAACTCGTAAAAACGTTGACCCCTTCGATCCAATTGGATCAGCCTGCTGCCGGTACCTGAAAACTTGTCAGCGAACCGGAAGAAAAATTGTTTTTCATAAATGTGATTGTTTGTAAAAATAACTATATAGGCATTGAAGCATGTTGGACGTCGATTTTGATGTTGGTTTATTACTCTCGGAATGATTCAACTATGTATTCGTGTCGGAGGTCGAAAATGTGCCATTCTGTGTGAAGGATTCAAAACGGAATGGCCGTCCGCCGTCCGAGCCATTTTTAGTAGGTACCTAGTGGTTTTTTTTTTTTTTTTTTTTTAAATCTGAAATTTTGACAAAATACTCGGTTTACCATCAAGTTGTGCCCGCAAGGTTTTCAGCCCGATCGCCCAAACCCGTGGGGCTAAAAAGGGGCTACGTGAGGGGTTTTTATGGTTGGTGGGGTGTCGTTTGCGAAGTATTTTTGGACGTAGAATCCATTTTTTGGGTTCCCAGAACCATCGGATTCCACCGTGACGATCTGTGGGGTATCATGAGGCTGCAAAATTTGGGATTTTGAAGGGTACCAGGAAGAAGAATAAGGTGTCGTTTTCCGAGTAATTTTGGACGCACAATCCATTATACGGGATCCCACATAATTTTTTTTCAATAACATCCCCCCCCCCCCCCATCCCTTTTTTCAAAAAATTAAATTAAAAATTATTTTTTATCGATAAATAATTAAGTTTGGATAATTTTTTCGATGAACAATAAACCCTTGAGTAGAATTTTCAGCTCGTTTTTTTAAATACCACGCAGAATCGTTTTTTTTTTTTTAATTTTCAAATGGCAGCTGATTTCTTTATAAATTAAATTTATTTAGTGATTTAATTATTTAATGATTGATTTTTTATTATTTTGGATTTAACTAATTGAATAATAGGTAGGTAATTTAATTAATCAATATATTACTTTTTTTAACTTTTGGTTTATTATTCTTTGAATAATACACATATGTAAAAAATTGGCTTTAGATCAGGGATAAATTTCAGTTTGTTCTGTGTGAACCACGTGAAAATCTGTTTTTTTTCTTCGAATTTTCGATGGAATCGGAAAAAAAGCTACACCGAGTTGAGCTGCAGGAGTAGAACCATTGTAATCTGTGCCTATTAGAGTGTCTTACCTCAATGAGGTGGTTAGGGAGAGAAAATATTGGATTAGACCTCAGCACCGTCGGCAAAAACCACAACAAATTTCCATCACCGTTATCCGCCGTATTTGTTCAGTGAACATTGTCCACGGTCCATGAGTAAGTGACTAAGATGGGTGGGTCAAAGAACAATTGTTCTTAAGAATATTAATATTCTTGTTAATTGTTCTTAAGAATATTAATATTCTTCAGAATATTAATATTCTGAGATAACAATCCTACAGTAACTGTTGTTGTGCATCGCCCAATCAGCAGCTATAATTATAGCTATAATTATAAACCGGCCGCACCGAGAAAGTGATAGATAAAACAAATTTTAAAAAGACTGAAACATTCCTACAACATTACGAACACTTACATAAACAAACACTCATGAACACTCATGACGACCATCTGCATATTGGACCATGACAATACTGAGGACAGTCTCACCGACCTTTACAAAATACACCCCAATTTAAAGTACGACACGGACAAAGAACGTAACAGGACGCTCATTTACTTGGACCTTTCAATCTCACGTACAGATAACCAACTCCAATTCGGGATTCACCGAAAACCCACCGCTACAGACAATACTATACGTAAAACTTCAAACCACTCAGAACAAGATAAACTCAGTTCATTCAGGCACTGATACATAGACTCAACACTATCCCACAGAGTGAAAAAAACTACAAAAAAAGAATTGAATACCATAATATGGTACATTATGCGCCAGTGCCAACAACAATGGTTAGGGTAAAGCCCCGTACCTCGCCCCACTTTTCAGATTTTCCTCTCTTGGGGGACCCCTAGGGCTCTGATCGAATCGGTTTTTTTACAGATCGCTAGGGAAATAAGTTGTCTACAAGATCCAGGTGTTGCAATGGGTTATTTCAAGTTTTTGAGTTTTCTAGAGCTAAATTTCTAAAACCCTCCAAAGTGGGGCCAGGTACGAACATAGTACCTACCTCGCCCCGGATAGGGTCGTACCTTGCGCCACCTACCCTATTTCTCGAAATTGAGCGCTCAGAAGTATGGAAAATGAATCAAATACGTTTATTTTATATTGAATATAAAACTTTAATGCATTAAAAAATTATAATTAGAAAAACATGGCTAGGAATTGGTTGGTAACCACAACTGTATCACAAAATCCTAGAATTATTGTCAAGGATGAATACTTTTCTTGTTAAGCTTAAAGTTGTAAAATTTAAAATTGACTGAAGTTCATAGTGAACCAAAAAATTATAATTAGAAAAACATGGCTAGGAATTGGTTGGTAACCACAACGGTATCACAAAATCCTAGGGGCGAGGTACGCACAAGGAGGTGGGGCAAGGTACGTGCATACACACCAATTTCGAAAAACGGTCATGACACCCACAGATCCTATTTTTTTTTTAACTTTTTTTTCAGTGCTTAACAGACATATTGGACAACACATTAAACAAACAATTGTACGAAAATACGACTTAACTCAGCCCTGGGACGATCAAATGTACAATTTCCACGATCACAAACTGGCACCTCAAAAACTTTTTAACCGTCTCCTAAGATAACAGTACTAGATATCACAAAAAAGTACACAGCCAATTCAACCATTTTCAGAGAGCTACCGAATCAGTGGCTCAAAGTTGTTATATCCTTTCTCTACCTAGGTAATATCACTGGTGGGGCGAGGTAGGAGCATGGGCGAGGTACGGGGCTTTACCCTATACTTACAAAACTATAAACAAATTACTCAAACAATATAATGCAAAAAAAACAAAAGTGACGTTACTAAACTTACAGACAAACCAACACAATGAGTTGGTTAGGGAGAGAGAACGACTCCTCTGCTGAATAGCTGAATATTCAGCAGAGAGTCGTTCTCTCTCCCTAACCAACTCATTGGATTAGACCTCTGCACCATCAGCAAACAGCCACTTTGAAACCAACACAAGACAGTTTACACAGACTGGCCAACTTATTCCACAAGGAAGGCATCAAGACTGTCTTTTGCACCAACAACACCATTAGGGACAGACAATGTACTCCAACAGACAAGACTCATCCACTAGACCATAATATGTAGAACATAATACTATTATGTTCCATAATATGGAACATAATAGTATTATGTTCTACATATTCTGTCCATATTATGGACATCACCCTACATGTCCATATTATGGACATCACCCTACAACGATAACACCTGACCCTACGACGATACAGGGCAGCACATACAAACATGATACATACTCAACAAACAGGACAAAAACTCAACATACTTACTAGAAAATTTATAAATATACAAACTAAAAAATTTCGACGGACGAATAATCAACGAACAACTAAATTTTAAATCAGAGACAATATTAAATATTGTAAATTTTACTCAAGACAATATTAAATAAAGTAAATTTTACTCATCTAAAAAGACTATATAAAAGAAAAACAACCGACGGACAACCCCAAAACTAAAAAAACAAAAGATACTACATTAATAAGTAGACGAATATTAAAAAAAACAAAAAAAAAAAAACACAAACAACCCAACAGAAAAGATTCCTTCCTATAGGAATCCACGTTATAACGTAAGGTAGATGCGGCGAGATAGTGGGAATCCATCCTATAAAAAGACGATTTCAGACAAAGTAGGTAGGTAGTCTATTTCCGTTTCAGTATTGTACTGATGATGGTTTAGCAAACCGAAACGCGTCTACAAGTTATTATTTTATTTATCGTGGAAATAGACTACTTCGTCTGAAATCGTCTTATTATAGATTTCTTCCTTCCCTCCTTGACCACCTTTCCCTACCTTGCTCCCTCTCACCTTTCACTGGGTAGAAGGGGCCCCTTTCTCATTTGACTACTACGTAAGACCACATCACATCTTTACACATGAATGTGTGATACTGGGAATTCCCAGTATCACTCAAACGGTCAAACGACGATGTTTTCACATCGAAAGCGCTCGCCACCACCACCAAAACAGCCAGTAGTGATGACGGACCCAACCAGAGGTGTCTAATTGAGTTACCTAATGATAGATTATTCTAAAATTTACGTTATTACCTTTTTTTTTTTATTTTTTTTTTTTTTATTATTATTTTTTTTTTTTTTGAAAATTTTTATAAACAATGGTTTGAGTTGTTTACAAAACCCATCCTTTGACACAGGTTTCAAAACACAATGGTTTCTTACTGTATAAAATGGTAAACTTGCGTTAAAGTTTATGGGCTCATATGTACATAGGTACTCGTTATATAACGAGCTTTCAGCTTTTTTTGCTTTTGTAGGTACATATGTACCTACAAAAGCAAAAAAAGCTGAAAGCCAGAGAGTATATCCATTAAAATGCTGAATTATGGTCTTTACAAAAGTGTAGCGCAATTACCAGCGCCGGATTAACCTCTCGTGGGCCCCGGGGCTGGGACTTAAAAGGGGCCCCCTTTATATATGTACATATACATATATATTATGTACGAAAGTGGATCCTCTGGCCAGGAGTATCACGTAAAAACCACTAGAAAATCGCGTCTGTCGCTTCACAACCAAAAACTGGGTCAAAACAGTCAAAAAACGCTCCGAATGCAGGGCAATCTATTTTTACAATTAAGAAAAAAGTTCTTTTTACGATAAATAAAAATGCTGCAAATTTAACACTAGGGGTTGTTATTCATTGATATAGGTTACATGTGCAGAAATTTATTTCTGTGTCAATGAGAAAAAGTTAAGAAAAAAATTTTTTGGGGGATTTTTTTTTTTTTGTAACAACCTTTTTTCGAAAATATTTTGTTTTACTTGAAAAATATTTGAACTCCTGGGAACCTTCAAGAATCCCGTTTGTAGCCCCATGAAAGCCCTAGAGATCGCAACAGTGAAATTGGATCGTTCTGGGACCCCCAAAAATGGATTGAACGTTCAATAATACTTCAATAACGACACCTAACTCGTCCTCTTAGCCTAAAGCCTTTAAAAAAAAAAAAAAAAACCTCCGGTAGCCCAATTTAGCCCCATAGTGCCCCACGGGTTTGGGCGATCGGGCTGAAAACCTTGCGGGCACAACTAGATAGTAAACCGAGTATTTTGTCAAAATTTCAGATTAAAAAAAATTCCTTCTGCCCAAAACGGCCCAGACGGCAGATGGCGGACGTCATTGTATGCGTGTTCAATTTCAGTGTGTGTCATTGTATGTGTGTTCAGATTGTATTTTTGCCTAGGCTGGTCGTGTTAGTTTTAGGGAGGGGAGGAAATTTTGAAGAAGTACTCGCCCTCCACCAGACAAGTAAACGTAGAGAGAGCAACCACCCATGATCCGAAAACTGCAAGTTACGAGAAGAGGTAGAATAGTAGGTAGGTACGGTCTGCTGCATTCCGCAGCCACCAACGACCCGAACACCACAAGTTACAAGAAGAGGTGGAATAGTAGGTAGGTCCGCTGCGATGACTCCTGTCCCAAAGAATTTCGAGCCAATTCACCATGATAAGACCTCCTTTAAAACCCGGCGCCTCCACATTGGTTCAACCCAGTCACACCAGAATGGTGCAGCTAACGCTGGAGGGGACAGGAGGGCCCGCTGTTCACTCCCCATAGGGAATATCTGAAGAACAAGGTAGAAGAAAGAACCTATCTCTTTTTCGGGAAAACAATTTTTTGGAGATCAGCATAGGAATAAGGAAAGCGGTTTGTTAATTTTCAACCAAAAAAAAAAAAAAAAAAAAAAATCAACGGTGGCGAAGTGGCCCCCTTGGTGTGTGCGCCCCGGGGCTATAGCCCCCTTAGCCCCCCCGTTAATCCGGGCCTGGCAATTACTGACGTCGAATTCGGATAGTACTTACAGGTATACGCCCCGAAAAACATAAGACTTACTTATAAGGTACACTTAGTGTACCTACCGAGTTTAATTGAAATACTCCGATGAAAAGAGGGTTTTCGCTGCTTTTGGGGGGTTTTGCAACACTGTCCGACGTACTGACACCATTGTATAATATTAACATATTATATCTCTGGTTGTTTTGGTGATTGTGGCGAGCGCTTTCGATGAGACAACATCATCGTCTGGCCATTGAGTGAAACAGCCAGTGATGACGGGCTCAACCAGACTCAACATCACATACTAACGGACCCACAAACCCTTTACATTCATTGACATAATATTATTAAGTTTCAGGGCTGACATCGACTACATCTACTACGGCATATTCGGCATACCGGACAAGCTCTTCGAACACAAGCCGTGCGCTCACCTTAACAAAAACCTCGCACTCGACGACAACATCGACGACGACGTCAAATGCCTCTTGAACATGATCGCCGAGGGAGGTTATTTCAAAGGGAACCGGACGGAAAACCTCCAAGTCTTCACCCCGCACGACGTCGACGTCGGCAAATGCTTCGACTGGTTCGCCTCTCTGCCGCCGTACGACGACAAAGAAATTCCGACGACGCCGGTCCCGTTGACGCCGGCTCCGACGACGAACTCGCCGAAGACGCAAGTCGTCTGTTCGAGCGTTGGCGTCGGCGTCACGACGAACCTGCTTCTTTTCATTGTGGCGCTCGCTCTCACGGGATTGTCCATCATCGCCTACCTCGTCCTCAAACAGCTCAGAGTCAACTACGCCGTCGCCAAATTCAACGAAAACTCTCTGTTGTGAAGTGAAGGAGGAACCTTATTTGCCCATCTTTGACTGTGTTTTGACTAGGGAAATAATGGAACTTGAAGGTAGTTCCGTAAGTAGGCTCTCCGCTCTCTACTGGTTGAACCCGCCCCACCTTCACTCATCATGGCACCTAACCTCAAAGTTCCATGTGCCTTCGAAACAATACCTCGAGGGCTTCAAACTAGACTAAATAATGAGTCGAATGAAGTGTAGCACACGCCTCAATAAAATGTTCAATACACTTGGAATTTGAAGTGAAAAAGTGGAATTTATGAACCTTTGCTACCCCAAATCAGCACCATTCACAGGGGCGGGCCCAATGCATTGGAGCCGAACTTCCTCTTCAGGAGAAAGATTTTACAGTCAGATCATTTATAATAATGATTAATTTTACGCAATTTTTCCTCAAAAACAAAGAAACAAAAAAAAACCTGGTTTCCTAACACTCGAAGGTGCGATATTTTCGCCGTGACGTGACGCTCGGAAAAAATGGAAACGTTATCATTATTAAATGATTAAAAAAGAGATGATTCATTATAATGCCAATCTGGATTTTCCTCGACTATCTAATCTGGAGACCTTGCTGAGCAGTGGACCTATTCGTCAAAGGTCACTTTTGAGTTATATTTGGCGACCTATTACGGTAAAATAATTTAAAATAATGATGAAATTCGTGTTAAAACGGGTCAACCAAAGCTGCAGCCCGAGGAGGAGGAGAATAATCTTTATCTGGCACTTCCAAATGCCGGAAAAATCTGAAATTGGTCTTAAAAAATCCAGTTTGGCGAGCATAGCGAGAAAAGTCTGAAAGCAACAAGTAGCTCCATGTGGCGTATCTGAGCTCCTAAAGTGGGGAAATAAACTTTTTCTAAAAAATTTGAAAAAATACCAAAAATCCGTTTTGGCGAGTAGATGACGAGAAAAATATGAAACCACCAAAAAGTTGCTCCACGGGGCGCATCTAAGCTCTAAAAATAGCGGCTGAAGCAGTTGACAGGAGATTGTGGTGGTGGTGGGCCAAGGGGTGTTCGACGGGAACGCTGTCCCCCCCCCCCCCCCCCTCAGAACTCAAAAATCGTTATTTCTTTAAGAAAAACGCTGCAAATTTTACACAAGGGTTTATTATTCTTTGATATACGTTAATTGTGAAGAAATTTAATTCTGTCAATGAAAAAATTAAAAAAAAAAATTTTTTTGGGTTTTAATCTAAAAAAAAAATTTTTTTTATTAATTTTTTTTCAAAAATGTTTCTTTTTCAAAAATCCTTTATTATTTACTCGAAAAATATTTAACATCCTGGGATCCTTCAAAAATCCCATTTTTAGCCCCATGAAAGCCCTAAAGATCGTCCCAGTGAAATCGGATCGTTCCGGGACCCCAAAAAATGGATTCTACGTCCAAAAATACTTCGAAAACGACACCTAACTCGATCCCATAGCTCAAAGCCTTCAAAACACCCCTCCCGTAGCCCCATTATAGCCCCATAGCGCCCCACGGGTTTGGGCGATCGGACTGAAAACCTTGCGGGCACAACTAGATGGTAAACCAAGTATTTTGTCAAAATTTCAGATTTTTAAAAAAATTCCTACTGCCCAAAACGGCCTGGACGGCGGACGGCGGACGGCGGACGGCCGACGGCGTACGGCGGACGGCGGACGGCGGACGGCGGACGGACATTTCGGATTTAGAATGTAGACCTCTTGAAACGGATAATGTCAAATTTTGAGCCCGATCGGAGTCGTCGACCCGCGTCGCGAAAACATAGGTGTATTATTCCAAGAATAATAAACCAAAAAATAACTGCACACTGGGAAAACGAGTTGTTGGGTCCGAGGCCAGGTGGGGTACTGTCGGGGGTTGGCTGGCGTGGTTACCTAGTCTTTGTAATAATTTTTATCTCAGTTTGCCTACCTGCGGTATTGTATGAGAAAGTTCAACTATAGGTCTATTATCGCTCGTCATGTTTGTGAAAGTGCACCGTTCTTCCCGGTCGTCCTTTAAGGTTCCACGGTCGATTTTCTCTTACACTAGGTACCCATGTCCACATACATGGGGTTCTAAATATTTTATTACAACTTTCATTTTTCGATTTTCCTTCCCCTAAATTGCTCAAATAACCTGCTGGTTGGTGTTGGCCATGTTCACGTACGTACGTTGAGAGGACTCTCGGGGATTTTTTAAAAAATCCCCGAGAGTCCTCTCAACGTACGTGCTCAAATAACGCTCTGTGCGACCTAGAAAAACAGAGTTTAAGCCCGCCGTGTTGATAATAATGGCCCTATAAGCTCTCAGCCCTCTTGCACGGTTACACCAACCATTAGTATTCAAGAGTTTCTTCTCTTGTGATTCTTCAACTAATGAACGTATAAGTTCAGACCTACGTATCCAGTCAAGGAAAGTGTGACGCTAAATAATTATTCATTCGGCACCTTATAAGGTAAGTGAAACACATTTTTTCAAAATTTTAGACGCTTTCCATACGCTCATCTATAGGAGGGCATTATGAGCAATGTTGTGTTTTCTTAAAATAAGCTTTTAAAAAAATTACCCCAGATCTCCTCTCTGGTTTTTTGGGGAACGTCTCTCAAATACGTACCTACTGATGAAGAGGCAACCACTGGATCTTGCACGTTTTTTTGCTCGATTTTTGAAAAAGTCAATTTAAAGTCAAATTATGGCTTAATTTTTTTTTTTTTTTTTTTTTTTTTCGAGAATTGCTGTGAGTGAAAATCGAGAGTTGTTTGAAGTGTGGTTCAATACCGGTGATGAAAAAGAGGCAGCCGTCGTCACTGCTCATTTGGCGGCTTCTTTGCCTGGAGGGTCATCGCACGACACTCGCCATTCAGAGAGCAAAGTCGCTAAAAAGAGCTCGTGTTTTTTTTGCGCCAAACTTTAATAAACGGTTCTCATTTCTGTTACCCTTTTTTTCGTTCCTATTATTGTTCCTGTTTATTTTTTGTTCCTAACATAATATGTTAGGAACAAATATTATTTGTTTTGTTCCTAACATAATAATATTATGTTAGAAACAAATATTATTTGTTCATATTTACGTGATTATAGTGTGATATAAAAATATCCATCATTTAAAGTCAAGATGATGGAAAATATCAAACATAATATGTATTATGTTGATTTATTTAGTTAAAATCCCACACCTAATGTGAAAAAAGACAATAACAATTTTTTCCTACTGAACACTAGAAATCACGTAATACGGAGCTCGATTCTATTAAAACCCATTCAGCCTCGCAGAATTTTGAATGTGAGATGACCGATCAGAGTCCACCCTATAGAATATAAATTGTCCAACTCGAGTTGGAAATGCACCTATAACGTGGAAATAAATGTACCAAATCATCCAATGTGTGGTACTAAATCAGCCTCTGATCTAATTTTTAACATCATTTTTGGATTCTAAGCACCCCAAAACATAAATCTACCGATTTCAAGCCCGATATGACTTATCGCTTAGATGCAACGATTTTCCTTCCCCTCAATTGCTTAAATAACGCACTGTGCGTCGACGACGGTTGCCATCTGCATGTGTGTTCTTTAATTGATAAGAAACGCCATGTAATGGCGAAATCCTAAATGGCGGCTATAACAGAAAAACGAGGCTATTTTGCAAACAGAAAAACTGTCATACTGGGTTTCAGAGGCAAAAAAAGGACTTCAGCGCCGTGTTTTTCGGATTCTGCGTTGAAATTCAAGTAAGACAAGCCTTGGTTTACATTACACATTTTTTATTGTTATTACATTAGTTACACCATTACAATTATTGTAATTGTATTTCCCATGCTGAATAATTCATCCACGAAAGTTCGTTGGGCGGTTTGGGTTTGTGGGTTGGAGCGGAGGGGATGTGGGTGGGAGCGGGGTGTGGGTGGTTAGGAGGAGTCGGCGCGGGGTGTTGCTCAGGATGGGGCGGGTTGATGGGGGGGGGGGGGGGTCCTTCTTGGGGACGCAGGAGGGTTGTGCACCCCTCTTCTGGCCCGCCGTCTTCTCCACCCTCCGCGACGTCTTCCACGGTGGAGCTCTGAAAAAATAAAAATACCTAAATAAATACTTTCAAATGAAATCAACTACATCTACCTATCTTCTATCTATACTAGAATTATATAATTGAGGAGGTTGCTAGCAAAAGTCAACTTGTCCACCTTTGATCGAAATCTATTTTTTTCCATATTCTAGTTCCTCAGGCACATGTCCACATGTCCGCGAAGTTTCACCGAGCTAAACTTAACTTTTCCCGAGTAAAGAGGCGTCTGAATTCTGGCATTTCGTCCAAAACTTGATTTGTCCATCATCCCATTTTCCTCGGAAATGTCTCTTGTTTTTCACACCAAAACTCGACTTGTCCACGTATTTGCCGACAGTTAAGCGAAACATTTTTTTCATAACTCGATTTGTCCAAACCCATTTGGAATGGTAACGTTTCCCGAATTTCCCTCTTCCCCTCACAAGATGGCAGCACCCACTTGTCAACCTGTTTGAATTCCTGCTTCGTGGGCGCTCCGACAGATGCCTCGCACGATCATGTGCGGCAACTGGGTATCAAGAAAATCACGGAAGTTCGAGCGTTATCACGTTTGAACTCTGGAATCGTTTGATCTTTTCTTGTTGTCACGTCCCTTCGCAGTGCACTTTTGTACTAATCTTCTATTTCTATTACTTTATGTTTTGCTCTCTATACATTTTATAAATGAAGTTTTGGCTTGAGCGTACTGATTCTTAATTTTTCCCTGTCAAAAACGATTTTTTTCTTTCAAAACTAGTTTTGTCCATAGTTTTTTAACAAAACTTAACATGTCCAAAATATTTAAGTCGGTATGTTCGCAGTATAATATGTTAAAAACTTGGTATTCAGGGGAAAAACTTACTCTGACTTCAGGATTAATATTCCCCGACCGGATTAATTGTATCATCAAAGGGGGCGGCACAGGAAGTTTTTTGCCTCTCCTGAAAATTTTTGAGAATTGGACAAGTTGACTTTTGCTAGCAACCTCCTCAATTCTCTTTCTGTATGTATATCTATGTATATATATATGTCCCCCCCCCCCCCCCCCGGAAACTTTGCCTAGGGCCCCGAAAAACCTAGGGACGGCCCTGCGCATCAACGAATAAAAACTAAAGTTTGCAGTGTTTTTTTAAAGAGCAGTAAGAGTGGTAATAAAAAGTGAAGTGAAAAAAACAGACGGTAGACCCATGGTTCTACAGTCAGATCATTTAATAATGATTAATTTTACGCCTAATTCTACTCTTGGAATTTCGACCCTCTACTAAGTAGAGGGTCGAAAGTCAAGTTACAAGTCTTGTAAACCAACCCAAACTTCCTTACAGACCCAATCATATGATTATAGTTTTCGCGACTATGTTATGTCGTGACAGGAAAAAATGAAAACGTCCTGTTAATCATTATTAAATGAGAAAAGAAAGAAAACATGTTTTTCCTGCTGGATATGCGTACCTTTGAATAAATATCTGTGTCCTTCGCAAATTATTAAACCACCCCCTCTTTGATTGCCTCGGGGGTAGTATTGTATTTGCCGCTCTTGATTTGAAGAGGCGGCGCTAGCGGATGGGGCACTTGAGGCTGCGCTTGTGGACGCGGCTAATGATAGGTGAGGCTGGGCTTGAGGAGGCGTGATAGGAGGTGGCGCCTTGGTCCACAAGGAAATCATCGGAGGCATCATATGAAAATTACAAACAGTTAATTAAATAAAATTAATAAGTCCATAAGTCCATGAAGCACCTTAAAGGATTCTGATACTAACGAGTAGGGAGTTGAAACATTTCATCTAATCGCGACCACATCTCTTTCAAGACTGATGGCTCCGAGGATGGATACTGCAGTGAACTGCCTGAATCTTTTACCTCCTCAAATAAAGTTTCACCTGAAAATCACAAAATTTAATGAGGCGGCAGATTTGAATTTGGACCATCCTGCGGCAGGCTCCTATTCGACCTTCCCGTCCCCTTGTCCCAAAAGAAAGCTAAAACGTCCCCTTTTCTGAAGAAACTGCCAAAACGTTCCTCCACGTTGTCCAAATGTGATGGATCATCTCATCACCAACCAACAGACTTTTCTTACTGTTGTGAAGAACCAGGACACAGAAATTTGAAAGTAGAAGAAGAAGAAGATCGTTTTATCAATAACGAACCCAATCACTATCACTCATTCATCCTAGTGGCCAGTGTTGCCAAATCAGGGGTTTTCCTCCCAGATTTAGGGGGGTTTTTTTTTGTAAAGGGGGAAATTTTTTCGAGGGTTTTCATTAAATGAAAACCCTTGATATTTTCAAGGGGGTAATTTTGGGGGGAAAGCAAATAATAACGGAATGGGAATAAACATAAATAGAAATTGTGTTTAATGCCGTAAAGAATAAAAGAACGTATTTACTGGTTCCCTTTTTTGGATTCGGGAATGGTCCCAAGATGACGATGCCCATCCTCTCAAACGGCCTCAAGAACCGGAGATCAGAATAAAGTTCTCAGTCAAGACCCAATGATTCCATGTTCTCCACCAAACCTTGCTCAAACAGAGTCTTGCATTTTTCTTGAGAGGGGCCCTTCCCCCTCGGGACAGAGCATTGGCAAACATTCACGCCGCTTGGATTACTCACGGACTACTTAATGCCTTAAATTTAATGAGACGATGAAACGGAGTCATTTGCCTCCCCCCTCCTAGTAACTGAGCACTCAAGAGGCTTAGGGCAAACCAGCTGCTGTCTAGCCACAGGGACTTCCCCGCGAAGCTTCACCGACTGGCGCTGGCCAACAATCCTGGCTGTGTGTGGGGCACCGACACGGAGGGCTCGGCGAGGCACGTGCTTTAGAGCAACATGGGAACGGAGACGGAAAGGGCTGTCCTGAAAGCAGAGGTGTGAGGGAGGACTGGAGAAAGTATGTCGACCCCACTAACAGGTACGAAAGCAATCTCGGCTCACTTTCCTCACTCTCAGTTCAGTAAATCTAGGTTCAAAAGCCCGTTTTCAGGAAAAATGTATAGAAGTTTTCTTTCATCGGTTCTCTATGTTTTTTGGGTCGCTGAACCCGAATTTAAGGTTCGTTCCCCCGCCAGAGATGAATTAATTTCAGGGAAAGCTAAAAAACTAGAAAAATGTTCGGGGTTTTTTTTTTTTTAGATTCCTGCATTTATCCACAAAACGATACGTTTAAAACGTAGTACAGTACCTACTATGTACTATGTACAAAATTAAAGTAAACAAAATTTCTCACAAGAAGATATTATCAAGTTTGTTTCTATCATTGGTGACGGCCTCTAGAGCGCTCTGAAGATAAACAATAAATGTTTGGAGCCAAGAAATTATTTCTTGGCTCCAAGTGAAAACAAGCCATCAATTGAATTGAATAGATGAGCGCAACCTTTCTGTTATTACGATATATTTAATGAGCGAGGGAAACTAAGAAACAGTAGGTATCTAGCGACCAAACTATGCCACACAACACATCATCCACGTGATGTTCATTACGTAAACAACTGCACCCTAACGACCGATGCGTAATAAAACCTTATGCCGATCAGAGGTAACGAACGGCTCAGGCTGCAAAAATCGTTTTGGAGTCGATGGAATCAGCCTAAAAAGCTCATTCCATAGACCCTTGTACCAACGAAATCGGACAAAAACTTTCGTCCCCCTTTTGAGGCCTCCTTAGTTACACATCAGAGATAAACAACTTTCGTCGTGAAGGACCTCCCGAAAACCGATGAAGGGGATGAGGGAGGAAAAATCAGGGTAGCCTATAACCACCCCCCGAACTCGCTGATGACAATGAGACCACCCTCATGAAAATCTGTTGAGCCGCTCGGGCGTGATGCTGTGAAGAACAAAAAAAAAAAACATACATATCGAAGAGGTGAGCGCACCTTTCCGTTTTTTGGAAAAAGGTTGCGCTAAAAATCATTAAAGGAGCTCATTACAAACTAAGGTCTGTAGAAATATTATGCACCATGTCAACCGAATTACCTACATTTCTAGAAATAGCCGGAACCTCACAACATTTCTGTTTTGCAGTAACCCTGTGAAGATGACTGAATACAGTCGAAAGCTTGGTACACATATGAAAGGGTAGTTTTTATTAACCCGAAGAACCTCCTAAGAATACCCCAACTCACGCAGGCCAGCACAGCCAAGGAGGATGTCAAACATATCAATTATTGAAAAATTTATTTTCCCTCTATTCAGTGATCGGCAAGTGCCCTGACCAGAAATATACCAAACTTGAAGGGATAGACACCTTCCATCATCAAAATCCAGGGTGCTCAAAATAGATGTTTTGGTACTTTATTCCTTTTTGGTTTATTGGCATTTTATGTCTTTACTTTGGCACATAAAAGAAAAAAGCTGCAAATTTTACACAAGGGTTTATTATTCTTTGATATAGGTTAGTTGCGCAAAAATTATTTCTGCGTCAAAAGAAAAAAACGCTGCAAATTTTACACAAGGGTTTATTATTCTTTGATATACATTACTTGTGCAGAAATTTAATTCTGTCAATGAAAAAATTAAAAAAAAATTTTTTTTTTTGGATTTTTATCTCAAAAAAACTTTTTTTTTTTTTTTTGTTCAAAAATGTTTTTCTTTTCAAAAATTCCGTATTTTTTACTCGAAAAATATTTAACATCCTGGGATCCTTCAAAAATCCCATTTTTAGCCCCATGAAAGCCCTATAGATCGGCACAGTGAAATCGGATCGTTCCGGGACCCCAAAAAATGGATTCTACGTCCAAAAATACTTCGAAAACGACACCTAACTCGATACCATAGCTAAAAGCCTTCAAAAAACGCTGCAAATTTTACACAAGGGTTTATTATTCTGTGATATAGGTTACTTGTACAGACATTTAATTCTGTCAATAAAAAAAATTTAAAAAATTTTTTTTTTGGATTTTTATATTCCAAAAAAAATGTTTTGGGGGGATTTTTTTTTTCAAAAATGTGTTTTTTTTTCAAAAATTCTTTAATTTTTACTCGAAAAATATTTAACTTCTTGGGATCCTTCAAAAATCCCATTTTTAGCCCCATGAAAGCCCTATAGAACGCCACAGTGAAATCGGATCGTTCCGGGACCCCCAAAAATGGATTCTACGTTCAAAAATACTTCGAAAACGACACCTAACTCGATTCCATAGCTAAAAGCCTTCAAAACACCCCTCCTGTAGCCCCATTTTAGCCCCATAGCGCCCCACGGGTTTGGGCGATCGGACTGAAAACATTGCGGGCACAACTAGATGGTAAACCAAGTATTTTGCCGAAATTTCAGATTTTTAAAAAAATTCCTACTGCCCAAAACGGCCTGGACGGCGGACGGCGGACGGCGGACGGACATTTCGGATTTTGAATGTAGACCTCTTGAAACGGATAATGTCAAATTTTGAGGCCGATCGGAGTCGTCGACCCGCGTCGCGAAAACATAGGTGTATTATTCCAAGAATAATAAACCAAAACCCCTCCCGTAGCCCCATTATAGCCCCAGAGCGCCCCACGGGTTTGGGCGATCGGACTGAAACCCTTGCGGGCACAACTAGATGGTAAACCAAGTATTTTGTCGAAATTTCAGATTTTTTAAAAAATTCCTACTACCCAAAACGGCCTGGACGGCGGACGGCGTACGGCGTACGGCGTACGGCGGACGGACATTTCGGATTTAGAATGTAGACCACTTGAAACGGATAATGTCAAATTTTGAGCCCGATCGGAGTCGTCGACCCGCGTCGCGAAAACATAGGTGTATTATTCCAAGAATAATAAACCAAAATGTTGGAAAAAAAATTTTTCGATTTTGGTTTATTATTCTTGGAATAATACACCTATGTTTTCGCGACAGAGGTCGACGACTCCGATCGGGCTCAAAATTTGACATTATCCGTTTCAAGTGGTCTACATTCTAAATCCGAAATGTCCGTCCGCCGTACGCCGTACGCCGTCCAGGCCGTTTTGGGCAGTAGGAATTTTTTAAAAAATCTGAAATTTCGACAAAATACTTGGTTTACCATCTAGTTGTGCCCGCAAGGTTTTCAGTCCGATCGCCCAAACCCGTGGGGCGCTATGGGGCTATAATGGGGCTACGGGAGGGGTTTTTTGAAGGCTTTTAGCTATGGGATCGAGTTAGGTGTCGTTTTCGAAGTATTTTTGGACGTAGAATCCATTTTTTGGGGTCCCGGAACGATCCGATTTCACTGGGGCGATGTTTAGGGCATTCGTGGGGCTAAAAATGGGATTTTTGAAGGATCCCAGGATGTTAAATATTTTTCTAGTAAAAAATACGGAATTTTGGAAAAAAACACATTTTTGAACAAAAAAATCCAAAAAAAAATTTTTTTTGAAATAAAAATCCAAACAAAAAAAATTTTTTTTTTAATTTTTTCATTGACAGAATTAAATTTCTGCACAAGTAACCTATATCACAGAATAATAAACCCTTGTGTAAAATTTGCAGCGTTTTTTTTTCAAAAAAAGTTTTTTTGGATTTTTTTTTTCAAAAAAAAATTGTTTTTTCAAAAATTCTTTATTCTTTACTCGAAAAATATTTAACCTCCTGGGATCCTTCAAAAATCCCATTTTTAGCCCCATGAAAGCCCTATAGATCGCAACAGTGAAATCGGATCGCTGCGGGACCCCAAAAATGGATTCTACGTCCAAAAATTCTTCGAAAACGACACCTGACTCAATCCCATAGCCAAAAGCCTTCAAAAACCACCTTCTGTAGCCCCATTTTAGCCCCAAAGCGCCCCACGGGTTTGGGCGATCGGGCTGAAAACCTTGCGGGCACAACTAGATGGTAAAACGAGTATTTTGTCAAAATTTCAGATTTTTAAAAAAATTCCTACTGCCCAAAACGGCCCGGACGGCGGACGGCGTACGGCGGACGGCGGACGGACATTTCGGATTTGGAATCTAGACCACTTGAAACGGATAATGTCAAATTTTGAGGCCGATCGGTGTCGTCGACCCCCGTCGCGAAAACATAGGTGTATTATTCCAAGAATAATAAACCAAAAATGGGCGTATTAAAAAAAAAAAGCTGCAAATTTTACACAAGGGTTTATTATTCTTTGATATAGGTTACTTGAACAGATATTTAATTCTGTCAATAAAAAAAATTTAAAAAAAAAATTTTTTTTTGGATTTTTATACCTATTTCAAAAAAATTTTTGGGTTTTTTTTTTTCAAAAATGTGTTTTTTCAAAAATTCTTTAATTTTTACTCGAAAAATATTCAACTTCTCGGGATCCTTCAAAAATCCCATTTTTAGCCCCATGAAAGCCCTATAGATCGCCACAGTGAAATCGGATCGTTCCGGGATCCCCAAAAATGGATTCTACGTCCAAAAATACTTCGAAAACGACACCTAACTCGATCCCATAGCTAAAAGCCTTCAAAACACCCCTCCTGTAGCCCCATTTTAGCCCCATAGCGCCCCACGGGTTTGGGCGATCGGACTGAAAACCTTGCGGGCACAACTAGATGGTAAACCAAGTATTTTGCCGAAATTTCAGATTTAAAAAAAAATTCCTACTGCCCAAAACGGCCTGGACGGCGGACGGCGTACGGCGGACGGACATTTCGGATTTTGAATGTAGACCTCTTGAAACGGATAATGTCAAGTTTTGAGGCCGATCCGAGTCGTCGACCTCCGTCGCAAAAACATAGGTGTATTATTCCAAGAATAATAAACCAAAAGCGGTAACAAAAAGCGTTACGGTTGGTTTTCTGATGATTTCCGCTTACAACCGAGTCGTTGCTAGGGAAATGAAACTTCTTTTTTTCAAGGGACAGAAATCGTTCACCATTCGTTGGAAAGCTCTCAATTTATCACGCATTTCTTCGTACTTGTTCTTGGTATTTACGTCGCTATTTTAATGGATGTAGTAAGCAATGCCGCTTGTTTTGTTATTATTAGTTTCCACGTTAGAAACCACTTTGAGAAAACCGGAGCCAGCTCGGAAAATATGTCAATTGAGGCAGACAATTTTTGGATATCAGGCGGCAGGATTCAAAATTGGCAGGCAATTTAAGTCGGAAAAATTTCCCAAAATCGAACCTATTTCAGAACGGTTGAAAATTCTATGGGAGGTCCCTCTAGGTCCACATGTTGTGGTTTCACACACACACACACCCTCACCCCCACCCTCACACACACACATGCTAACACTTTCCTACCTGTGCCATTACGAATTCGTGCTGTTCGGTGCATTCATGCTTGTGATCTCCCCGAAACCGAACGAAATCGTGCGTGTGGGTGACGTACAGTGCTGTCTGACAACTAGGTTTCCTCCAGCACAGCCATAGTTGGTGGAAGTTTGCTTTACTTACCTAGAAGTAGGGTAGAAGATATTAGAGAGTTCCTAAAGCCACTTTCGGTCGACGTAACTCGAGATTTCGCGCATGCGCAGAAATAACGGCGATAACTTACGTCCTTATGCCTAACGTCGAACGTTATTGCCGTAAAGATACGGCGATAAGCTTACGGTTTTAAGGATAACGCCGTTAATTTCGAACAATATAAGGTAAATAGCGGCACTTTAAATTTAGCGTGACTTTTGATACGGCTATAAAAATTAATTAAAAATTATCGACGTATCTTGGATGTTTCTTTAGGAACTCTCTATTAGGTTTCACAAGGTTTCAGTAGAGGGGGAAAATAGGTAAATCGCTTCGCTCGCTCGGGGTGGGATGTATACCTACATAATTTTTCCGCTTCAGGGAAAAACATCCTAAACCTAAAGTTTGCAGTGTTTTGTTCAAGAGCAGAAAACCCAAAGTCAAGGGAAAGGCAAAAAACAAAGGGGTAATAAAAAGTGAAGTGAAAAAGAAAGAAAACGAGATTTTACTTCAAACAACTCGGGTTTTTTTCCCGGCCACACTTACCTGGATAGGTAAACTTACACGGTTTTTTGAGGTATCGTTCATCACGGCACCACAGGACCCCATTGTACTTAGCAGACCCATACGGTAGGAAGACCACCTCTGGCACCTCATCTGAAATCACAAACAGTGGCTGATTTACAATTGTAAAATAAATCGCTTCGCTCGCTCGGGGTGGGATGTATACCTACATAATTTTTCCGCTTCAGGGAAAAACATCAGATCATGGATATGTCACACCAATTATGATTGTGTACACTAGATACTGGGGTGAACATTTCGTCATCCCCACACATCGTCATTTTGGTTTATTATTCTTGGAATAATACACCTATGTTTTCGCGACGGGGGTCGACGACTCCGATCGGCCTCAAAATTTGACATTATCCGTTTCAAGAGGTCTACATTCTAGCCATCAACGTCCACTACTGAGTATTACTCTTTCCAATAATCAGCTGACACACCAACAATATTCCAAAACTACCATTAACAATGGTGATCGTACAATCATCTGATTTCCCTGGTTACGTTGTTGATCATACACGGCTTTCTTACTGATTTGCTTTGGAACTTTTCACGGTTCATTCATACTGTAAACATTTCTTGAGTGTTGCTGTCTTCCACGATTTTACTTCTACCATGGCTTCATCGAACACAACGAAAAAATCAAAACGACTTCATACCTCAACCCGTTTGGGGCCTACCAACTCCATCACATCTAACGACCCCCTCGTAAGAACGTGCACGTAGACAACCGCCTGCAACTTCCAACACTACTCACCAACCATCGCCAAACATCCTTCACTTTGACGAAGAGGACGACAAACTCTTCATAGATGCCACAGGCTCCTAGACATGGGTTAATAAAAAGGTAAGTGTTTTCTTGGAAGTATCACTATCATAATCACATTGTAAGCATGTCCAGTAACGACAACTATTAATATTAAATTTAATTTTAACCCATCGAACACAAATACATTTTAATGACGTTTCCGGTTTACAGCTTGTCACCTCAACAATTTCTCATTTGGAGGCACAACACCAAAATGCAATAAAATGATTTCCCTGCACCAGGCCAACATTGCCCGAGCCTGCGAACATCTTAGCAGGGAAAGAAGAGCCTTAACTCATTGGACCGAGGCACGACGCTCCGCCGAACAGCTTATGGCTAAATGGAAGGCTCATTTTTGAAACTAAAGGCTCATTTTTAGTTTCCACCTGCCAATTTTGACATTTTCATGTCTTTCCGTTTTTCCTCGTTCCTACCAATCGTTACATAAACTGCTAAAGCCGTTAACAATATTTCAATAAACGTGTTAATACCATAATGTTCATCCTCAAATCAAATTCGTACACTGTATTGACTCTAAAGGACATAAAATGTCCCAATGCGTTGCAGACTCGTCTGCAAGCGTTTTGGTCAAAGATCACAGAAACCGAAAACAACAAAATGAAACAACGAATCGGTTTTTGTCTTTTGATTTGAATTTGAATGAATGAATGAATGAATGAATGAGAATGAGAAGGTTTAATTGTAAAGGCCTTCCGGCGATACAAAGTTAAAGCACAACAGTAATAGGTACCTACAGGTAATTCAATAACTAAAATGACACAACGTAAATCGCTACAATGATATAACTTAATTAGTCACAACAAAAGTACAATTGCTACAGTAATACAACTTGTATAATTAGTCACTTAAATATAATTAGTATAAAAAACCTTCATTAAGGAAAAAATCCCTAGTTCTAATACAGTTTACTAAGAAGCAATACATTTTCTTACAAGATAATAAATCATTAAAAGAGAGCAGAGAGGCCAAGTCATGGTGGGACAAATCGCTGAGAAGAAAAAATGAGAACCGTTCGCCACGAACCACAGGGCATTGACACATGAAATGGAGGATTGAATCTTGTGCCTCCAAATTACACATCGGGCACTCTTCGGAATTATTGAATTTGGCAACAAAGCCTGGAGTGCACAGTTTGGCAAAATAATTCCCTGACAGCCTTGCTTGAGCCAGGAGTATCTTTGTATGAATACCCAAGTAAAGTCAGAGTTCAGATAAAAAGGTAGCTCATCGTCTGCAGGCGAGTACATCCTGTAGATCTCATTGAACGAGGATGCTGCTACCCGCTCCCTGTCATTGTTTTTCCAAAACGAGTCAATGTTTTTAACGAAGCGAGTCAGGTTGAAGTCGGTGGGGTTCTGAGACACTCAGGCTTGACCTTCACCAAATTTAGTGAAGGTAACCGACATTAGGGATGCCCAGTTGTACTTAGGCTCGGACGTCACTTCATTCAGAGCGATGAGACGACGAAGACACAACTTAGGGTATCTGGTGTCTCCCATGCCACACAGCTTGAGCCACCAGCCTGCAGCAAGCTTCATAATCTTTACTTCCAAGTGGGCAAGAGCAAGCTCTACACGCACAAGGTAGTCCGGGGTGTTATTGGGCAGAAAAAGTAAAGACTTATAAGCTCCTACTGCCAGAAAGCCAGTGTGGCTTCCGAAAGGGTCGTGGTTGTATTGATAACATCTACACTCTTCAAAGCCTGATTTCAATCAACACCCGGCTTCCTAAGCGCAAAGTCTTTGCTGCTTTCATAGACTTTTCTCGTGCTTTTGACAGCGTGGTGCATGAAAGACTATGGTCCAAATTTTATGATCTTAACATCAGTGCAAGATTCATTAATCTTTTGAAATCTATGTATGAAAACGCATCCTTCAATCTGAGGGTTGGAGGCGAGGATTCAAAATCGTACCAGGTGCTGGAAGGTGTCTTGCAGGGCGACGTTCTGTCCCCGCTCTGCTTTGCCCTGTTCATTGCAGATCTAGAAAACTTCCTGCTGAGAAGAGGTCTTCGTGGTCTTAATGTTGTGTCCCTTGGGAAAGAACTGTAAAAGTTTTAGACACTTTTTCGTCACTATTCGGTCACAGTTATTTTTACAGTTAGGTACCTACCGATGCGCTCCCATCCAAGCGCCTAGGCGAGAGCTCTCGTCTTCGGTTTGCGGAAAAAGTGCTCCTTGAACCAATATTCCCGAAGTCCTTAGGACAAAATCTCCGGTGGTGTGGAGTGTTATTTGCCAATGAAACTCTTTCAGGGCTGTGATTATGGGTTTCTACGGTGACATTTTGGAAAGAAAAAGGAAGAAAAACTCCCGGATAAATCAAGCCATCAATAATTGATAATACAAGTCGGATAAAACAAGTCATCAATAAACAGAAAGGTCTCTTCTATTCAATTCAATTATTGTTGTTGGAAACTTGTTGAGGGCTATTCATTTGTTCTACGTACACTTTTCACTGTTTCATATCTAATACACTTTGTATCGTATCATATAGTTTCATCAATTGTTAAATTCAAAGTCTAAATTCAACCCTCAACAAGTTTCCAACCACATTAATTGAAACGGTCAACATCACCATCAACTATTAATTCAATTATTGAATTGAATAGAAGAGACGTTTCTGTTACTACGAAACCAAAACCGTAGCTAAGAATTCGTGACTTGACACACTAGGTATCTAACGACCAAACTATGCCGTCGGGATCGGACGAATCGTCGACGACGGAGGTGATTTTGATAGCCCATAACCACAAGTTTCAAGAGGTCTACATTCTAAATACGAAATGTCCGTCCGCCGTACGCCGTCCGCCGTCCAGGCCGTTTTGGGCAGTAGGAAATTTTTAAAAAATCTGAAATTTCGACAAAATACTTGGTTACCATCTAGTTGTGCCCGCAAGGTTTTCAGTCTGATCGCCTAACCCGTGGGGCGCTAAGGGGCTATAATGGGGCTACGGGAGGGGTTTTTTGAAGGCTTTTAGCTATGGGATCGAGTTAGGTGTCGTTTTCGAAGTATTTTTGGACGTAGAATCCATTTTTTGGGGTCCCGGAACGATTCGATTTCACTGGGGCGATCTTTAGGGCATTCGTGGAGCTAAAAATGGGATTTTTGAAGGATCCCAGGATGTTAAATATATTTCGAGTAAAAAATACATAATTTTTGAAAAAACACTTTTTTGAACAAAAAAATCCAGAAAAAATTTATTTTAAGATATAAATCCAAAAAAAAAAATTTTTTTTAATTTTTTCATTGACAGAATTAAATTTCTGCACAAGTATTTTGAGGGAAAGGTTGCGCTAAAAACTCCGGAATACCGAAAAAACCGATTTGGAACAGGCTCCTGGAGCCAGGATTGTAAGACAGGTTCCAAAGACTCGTTTTATTTTTGAACATAATAGATACCTACTTAAATGTTTTGAACATAGCAGATACGTAAATGTGGTAAAATTAATGACTAATTTATGTGTTTTCGGCATTTTTTGAAGTTCACAATTATTTTGAACTATTTTGTTAAGCTGTGATCTGCTGAAACTCCAATTTTGTATCATAATTGGTCATCACCAAATTATACATGAGTTCAGCACCAATTAGTTGTTTTTGGTTTATTATTGTTGGTATAAAACACCTATGTATTAGCGTCGGTGGTCGACCTCAAAATTTGTCCCTACACGTTCACATTATGAGTAGGAGATTCCAAAAAATGAAATGTCCGTCCATCGTATGGGCCGTTATGGCAGAAGGATGTGTTTTTTATTCTGAAATTCGACGTCGGTAATACCTACTCGGTTGACCATTTAGTTGTGCCGTGAGGTTTTCATCCCGATCGTCCAAAACCCTGTGGGGCCAAAAAGGGGCTTAGGGTTTTTTTTTTTTTTTTTTTTTTTCGTGAAGATTTAGGCTATGATATTGAGTGGGGTGTCGTTTTCGAAGTATCGAAGTTCTTCCGCTTATCGAGTCAACACGCCTACGGTTCTCCCCCTTCACGATAGGTCAACGAGCATAGGTAAGTAAATAGGTACGAACAAATAGTTTTCAAGCCTCAACAATTTTCGCTTCCTTTGAGTAAAAACGACACCGCCCTTGGATAATAACCCCATGGGGTTATTATTCCCCTGCAGGGGAAAAGGTACAAGGGGCCCCTGCCGTCTCAACACTAATCCTCTTAGGTACCTGAAGCTCTTCACGGCCCCACTCGAAGGGTCAGAAATTCGGGCAGTTTTCAAAGTCGAAAGGGGGGGGTCTTTCATTCTGCCAGAATATTTTCGGCCAGTTTCCAGATTTCTGTTTTCGGACAGTTTCCTGGCCATACTTTCGGGGACTTTTTCGCCAACTCCCCAAACTCCCCGAATCGGTTTCTGGGCAGAAATTCGGGCAGTTTCCTGGTCTGGCAGTTTCCAAGTTCTCTTAATTTTAGCCGTTAATTTTATTTCACTGTTTAGACTGGAGGTCCTAGAGTGTATTACAACAAGTTTTGACTTTCAAAATGATCTGGGGTTTTCAAAATTCAAAATCAAAGTTTGGATTGAGCCGGTTTTGATGAAATTCGGGTAGTTCGACGTAGCTTTCTGGCCATATAACTAAGAGTATCCACTACAATTCTATCATTTGTGACGTCACCGTCACGGGTTTGGCCATAGAACCCGGGATTGGCGTCCCCTTATCCGCCGGGGGTCTCGGGGCGAGGAGGCGGGGGGGGGGGGGGGGGGGGGTAGCGGACTAGGTGTTATTGGTGGAAACCCGGACATCCGATTCTCCCCCTCTTGATGAGGGGTGGTCGGGCGGGGAGGAGATAGGAAGGAAGCAATAATTAAGATTCTCTCTTCAGCCTTCGTGGCATTTTAACACTTTCTTGAAGTGTTAACACTTTCTTGAGTGAAAGTGTTAACAATTTCTTTTCCTCGCCTTCGAGGATTTTTATGTATCAAGTTCTCTCTATAACCAACCGGTGTCTTTTGGCCAACGCCCCGACTACACATTTGTGACCCGTGAAATCGTTCTTGATTTAGCATAATTTTATTGCTTCATTTTCCTATTTTATATTTTCACCTTTTTGCCATCTGGCCCAGCTCTCTAAAGAGAGCCTCTCTTTATTTCGTCAAGAGGTTTTCATTCTCCTGAATAAAACCTCCTTTTCGTTTCACCTTTTAAATTTTATTTTTATTTTTCCCTTTTCCTTTAATTTTCGCCCAAGGTGGGTGTATGGTGTTTTTAGTTATTTTTATCGTGATCTAACGATCAAAAATCAATTTATTTTCATTTTTACTCCACCACGTGGAGCATTTTGGAGTGCCTTTTTGGCCTTCTCTCAAATTGGGCTCCCGATCACGCAGTTTTAACCAAACGGTGGGGTCGGTGCATGTCGCACATTCATGCCACAAATCTCATTCTTTTCAATATTTATATGGTAAGAAGCTTGTAGGTTGCAAAAAAAAGATGACTGCATAACAAATTTTGTTATATTTTATATACCTAAAAATGTTTAAAAAAAGTTAAAATTAATTTTTTTTTAAAACTATTTTACAAAAATCCTAAAAATCATGAAATTGTTCACCACTCAAAAATGATTGTAACAGCGTAGGTCCACCAGAACAAAATCGTTTCTTCGATGAAAGCTGAATCAGATACATCAATATTTTCGCTGAATTTTCGTTTAATGTAAATTGTAGAGTTTGAAGCCCACCTCGGAAGAAAACTCAGTGGGACATCCATTAGCAGTGGTAACAGCGAACGAAAAAGTATGTACAACAAGTTGTTGCCGCCAGAGTGCCGCCAACGAAAAGCACAGAAAGTATGACCGGGCGGCCGAGGATCTCAGAGGGTCATTCACACCTCTTCTATGTTCATGCGATGGTGCCCTCCACTATGAATTCGACGCCTTCCTCAGAAGAGCAGCCTATAAACTGGCGGAGAAGTGGGATAGACCGTACTCCCAAGTGGTTGGGTGGGCTCGAGTTCGAGTCCAGTTCCCCATCATAAGGGCTGTTTCCCTTCGGCTAAGAGGAGCTCGGCGGAAGGTGAGAAGCCTGGGGCTGGAGGATGGGGCTGGACTTCCTAATGTGGACTCCACCTTTTTAAGCGTGTTCCACCATCTGACCCAGTTGTTAACTACTTCAGACGCTTATATCCTGAGAACATTAACACACTTTATCAAAATTTATCTTCTACATCCTGGTTTCCAGTTTACCTATCAAATGATGTGGAAAATTCAACTATGGAATTTCTCATGATTTTTATCTCGGCCCTTGACTCGGCTTGCCCCTGGTCATCGCGTAGGCGGAGACCTTCGGGTGGGAAAAGGAGGAAGAAGGGCGTTTTTACGGAGGAAATCTTGGGACTGCGTAGCGCGTATCACTATTTCAGAGATCTCTCACTTTCTCCGGACAAACCTGATTTCAAAATCTTAGCACAAAACAGCCGGAATAAATATAGGATGGCTTTGATTCGTGCTTCTCGTCACTCTAATGATAGCCGTGTAAACTTTGCCCCAAATAAGTCAAAGGTTTGCTGGGAGGTAGTTTATGAGGTGCTAAATTCAAAGTCCCGCAACCCCCCTCTGAAGTCAAATCTTAGTAGCGAAGGTTTTAGTGATGCTTTTGCCAACGTTTTTCAAAATTATTCTTATTCAGAACCTTCTCAAGAGTTCTATGGTTTTCTTTATCGTGCTCCCAGCCCAACCCAGGATTTCGTGTTGGATCCCGTCTCATGTGAGGAGGTTTATGCTTCCATAATGGCTCTCAGCAACAGCAAGGCTACGGATTTTATGGGTATTAATTCTGGAGTCGTGAAGTCAGTGGCTACTTTCATCGTTGAACCCCTGGAATTCATTATTAACCGGTGCTTCACCGAGAGTGCGTTTCCAGACTGCCTTAAGCAATCTGTTATTACACCTATACCAAAAAAAGGAAATTCCAAAGACTATGATGGTTTCAGACCTGTCTCGAAGCTGCCCATCTTGGTCAAGGTAATGGAGCATGCTTTGCTTGAGAGAATAAACCGCCATCTAGAAAAGCATGCATTGCTTCACCCCCAACAGTTTGGCTTCCGCAAAGGGAAGAGCACCTCTGGTGCAGCGGTCTCACTGGTGTCCCAGGTATTCTCGGCCCTGGAGGGAAAGCAGCACACATCACTCAACCTTTTTGATCTTTCAAAGGCTTTTGACCTGGTGCCACACAACTTACTTTTGAAAAAGTTGCAACATTATGGTTTCAGTAATCAAACGATCTCGTTCTTCAAAAGCTTCCTGGAGGGGTGGTCCCAGGTTGTTTACCATAATGGTGTCGCATCAGAGGAAGTGATGATCCCTTGTGGTGTCAAGCAGGGTAGTATCCTCGGCCCCTGCTTGTTCCTCTTGTACATCAATGACTTGGCTGACCAGTTTTTGGATCCTAATGATATCTTCCTTTTTGCCGATGATAAATCGACCGTTGCGAGGGGGTCTTCTCGGGAGGAGATGAACCATAGCTTGCAGGGGAACTCCTCAATTATTGAAAAGTGGTGCTCAGCTAATTCCCTGGTCCTGAACAAGAATAAGACTCATCGTCTAGAACTGGGCCTCAACCGACGTCTGGGTGGGTCGGTTAACTTCTTGGGTTTAATGGTTGATAGCCGTCTTTCATGGCTGTCGCACATTGAAGCGCTTTTGCCAAAATTGTCGTCCTGCATCTACATGATTAGGAGATTGAGGGGCGTTGTGTCTGATGAAGTTCTTCGTTCGGTATGCCATGCATGCTTTGCAAGCAGGGCCAGTTACTGTATCATTGCATGGGGAAATTCCAGCCATGCCATCAGGGTCTTCAGGCTCCAGAAGCGGGTAATCAGGATAATTGCCGGTCTCTCTTGGAATGAAAGTTGTCGGGGCATTTTTGTGCGTCTGGATATTCTAACCATTCCCAGTTCCTATGTTTTGGCGGCTCTGAACACAGTCAAGTCATGCTTGTCAACCCTCCCCATGGTTTCCGATGTCCACGTGCATTACACCCGCTCCCGAGGGAACCTTGCCATTCCATTTACCCGTCTCAGTGTGGCCTTGAGGAATAACCCAATTCAAGTAGGTTCTCGTCTTTTCAATGCCCTGCCAAATCATATACAACAGCTCCCTGATAGATCCTTCAATAACGTAATAAAATCACATCTTCTCAAAGCCGAACTCTACTCTCTGGAGGAGTTTTTCGGTATTTCATGGAGCGATGTGTCTTGAGTTGAGTGGATCGTGGATGGGGAAGCCTTATCTCGCTGCCAACTTGTAATTTGCCGCACACCTGGTGTCATATTTATATTTAAGTCCTGAGGTGTTTTAGTTTGTTTTTGATTACCTAACCATATGACCACACCCATCATGTACCTACCATTGTTTGCAAACATGTTTGCTTTGTACATACCATGCAAATGCCTGATGTGTTTCGTGTTTATAATTACGTTTGTACCAACTCATGTTTTGACGTTTGCTGTGTCATTTTTGGCCTCTGCAAATAAAAGCCTTGATTGATTGATTGATTGGATTCCACGCTGGACTGAAGCGGGGATTGTTCGCGTAGTTATTGTTGTTGTTTTCGTTGTTGTAGATTTTCACTCTTTTCATTAATAAATATACACTTTTTGTTGAAAAAAAGAAATATATATATAAGTATGTACTAGTCAAACAAACGCAACGTAGGTATCTGTGATGTTTTTCTCCCTTGATAATACTGAATAGCCCTCCAGTTTTGGGGATTTTTAGCGCAACCTTTTTCCAAAAAATGGAAAGGTGCGCTCACCTCTTGGACATGTGTTTTTTTGTTTGTGTACACGGCATTACGCCCGAGCGGCTCAACAGATTTTCATGAGGGTGGTCTCATTGTGATTAGCGAGTTCGGGGGGTGGTTATAGGCTACCTTGATTTTTCCTCCCTCGTCCCCTTCATCGGTTTTCGGGAGGTCCTTCACGACGAAAGTTGTTTATCTCTGATGTGCCTCAAAAGGGGGACGAACGTTTTTGTCCGATTTCGTTGGTACAAGGGTCTATGGAATGAGCTTTTTAGGCTGATTCCAACGACTCCAAAACGATTTTTGCAGCTTGAGCCGTTCGTTACCTCTTATCGGCATAAGGTTTTCTTAAGCATCGGTCGTTAGGGTGCAGTTGTTTACGTAATGAGCATCACTTGGATATTTTTGATGTGTTGTGTGGCATAGTTTGGTCGCTAGATACCTACTGTTTCTTAGTTTCTCTCGCTCATTTAATATATCGTAATAACAGAAAGATTGCGCTCATCTATTCAATTCAATTGATGGCTTCTTCTTCCTTTTTCGAGGTCGGTCGGTTTCCCATGGATACTTTCCATGAATCACGAACGCTATAAACGTAACCCAGGAAACAAGACTGTTGCACAGGAACAACGATGTATAACTTCCTGATCGCTGGTCGCCCAACGCCGATGGCCGGCGCGCTCCTAGCGGCTGAGAAGCATGGATTGAGCCGGTTTTGACGTGAAACCGTCACTTCAGAGGAGGTTTTCTATTGGATTGACTGCACAGGGTGATAAAGCGGATCGCGAACTTGCGAAAAATGGAAAAAAGTGTATTTCGAAAAATTGTGGATTGAACCGGTTTTGAAACTACTCATATAATGAATTTCATTATATGAGTATATTATACATATCATATAATGAATGTACACTCTAGTCGGAATTTTAGCTTTTAAATTCAGCACCCCAAAAAATTGAATAAGACCAGAAAAATCCAACTACAGATTTTTTTTTCCACGTCGCTATCGTTTTCGCTACGGATTGGACTGGGGCTGGGGCTGGGGACGCCACATAAGTGGTGAAAAGGGTTCTAAGGGCGAAATGAAGATAATAATAATTACTCATCCTCTCGACCCAATCTGGAACAGTTCTGAACGCAATTAGTGTTACGAGAACAATAATATTGTAATAAAATAAAATATTATTTTAAAATTTGTTACCCTGCTCTAACACTGTAACCGCTCGTCCTGAAAACCTTCAGAAAAAAAAACGCTGCAAATTTTACTCAAGGGTTTATTATTCTTTGATATTCTTCCCATTTATTTTTTTTCTTTGATATTCTTCCCATTTATATTTCATAATAACGGAAGTGGAATGATACAACAAGTAACAATAATGATAAACAAAATAACAACTTCTTATTCTTTGATATTGGTTACTTGTGCGAAAATGAATTCTGTGTCGATGAAGAAAAAAAAAATTTTACTCGGAAAATATTTGTCCTACGGGGATCCTTCAAAAATCCCATTTGTAGCCCCATGAAAGCCCTATAGATCTCCCACAGTGAAATTGGATCGTTCCGGGGCCCCCAAAAATGGATTCTACGTCCAAAAATACTTCGAAAACGACACCCAACTCGGTCTTATAGCCAAAGCCTTTAAAAAAAACCTCCTATAGCCCCGTTTTAGCCCCATAGCGCCCCACGGGTTTGGGCTATCGAGCTGAAAATCTTGCGGGCACAACTAGATGGTAAAACGAGTATTTTGTCATAATTTCAGATTTTTGAAAAAAATCCAACGGCCCGGACTTTCGGTTTTAGAATCCCGACCTCTTGAAACGGATAATGTCAAATTTTGAAGCCGATCCGAATAGTCGAACTCCGTCTCGATTACAATGGTGTATTCCAAGAATAATAAATCAAAAATGTGTGGACCTGTTGCACTGATGATACGCTAACAGGAGGCTTATGCGTGGCCAGGGGCGGATAGGCGGTTTCGACCGGCCCGGGCGATTAAATTTGACCGGCCCTCACACCCCCCTCCACCAGCCCCTTAACAGTTACCTATCCAAAGACCATCAAAGGAGGGGTTCTTCATATTTTGGAAAAACAAGCAAATTAATAGGAACGAGAATACACTAGGTGAACTTATACTTATTAATAACTACATTGTACTTAAGTGAAAAATAACAGCGCCTATATTTAGAAAAAATAAAAATGGCACTTGGTATGTGAGTTAGTTTGGTACCGTCGATACAAACATAATAGCATTTGGCTGGAGCACTGAACCGAGAGGCTTTGGGTGTTTCTGGCCCTCCTCGCCATCTCCCCTCCTCCCATACTCATGTTTATCCCCTGCTTGTTCATTTCTTTCGAATTCTAGGCTCAACCTCAGTTCCATGGTAAATTTACCTTTTACAGCTGTTTAAATTTAATTACTAAAAAAGTTTGTTTATTAAATTGTCATGTTAAGTGTTTGGACGGATGAAGGACCCAAAAATGTTTAATCGGAAAATGAGTCCTCGTTCGACTTTCTGGCATCCTAGAAAAGTCTGATGGATCGCCAAGGCGCTTCTGGGACCCTCAAAAATACTTAGGGCCGGTTTCACCATCCTCATGTTAAAGTTCAAGTTAGCTATTTGGAGGTTAGACCTCAAGTTAGGGTAACTACCAGTTAGCGAGTGTCATCGTTTCACCACCTCATGTTAACTAATTTGAAGATTAAGAAGTGAAGTTTAACGTTAGCATCGACTGTGCTGGTTCTAGGTAACATTTTCCCTCATTTTGTGTGTTGTTGATCGAACATCATCTCTACTTTCACATTGAATGTGAATGAAAAAAGGAATTTTCTGATTTACTTATCATCGGTGTCATCGACCTTGTGAAATTGATTCATATTTATTATGATATTTATTCATTACTATATCGACACCTGCACGGCAAAAGGGCCAAACTGCATTTTTGGTTCAAAGGGCCAAACTGAAACCGGCTCAAGGTCGAATTTCCTAAGGGCCAAACTGAAAACGTGTTTAGGGCCAATCTGAAAATACCAACGTTGATCAAAGGGCCAATCTGCAGAAATCACGGAAAGATAGCAAGCTCAAGACCTTTCTTTGGTCACTGTTTCAAACATGAAAGCGTTGCAAAGACGAGGAATAGCGACATAACAACATGGACAAAAAACAAAAGCAAGGAAATTGTTCAAAAATGAAGGATTGGAATACACTAAGGGGAATTTATACCAGCAAGAGCGGTTAAGCCTGGATGTGGTGCAAAGTGCAAAAAACAGTGCTGTTCGCAGTTCCCTGAAGAAGACAGACGACTTGTGACCTATCACTTCTGGAAATTGGCACCTGTTAAAAAAAACAACTTCGTGCTGAAGCACATTAAAAAAACGCTGCAAATTTTACACAAGGGTTTATTATTCTTTGATATAGGATACTTGTACGAAAATTATTTCTGTCAATAGAAAAACTTTTTTTTCAACTATTTTTCATTTTCTACTCGAAAAATATTTAACCTCCTGGGATCCTTCAAAAATCCCATTTTTAGCCCCATGAAAGCCCTATAGATCGCCCCAGTGAAATCGGATCGTTCCGGGACCCCCGAAAATGGATTGTACGCCCAAAAATACCTCGAAATCGACACCTATAGGTAGTTATAACTCGATCCCATAGCTAAAAGCCTTAAAAAAAAACCCTCCCATAGCCCCATTTTAGCCCCATAGCGCCCCACGGGTTAGGGCGATCGGACTGAAAACCTTGCGGGTACAACTAGATGGTAAACCAAGTATTTTGTCAAAATTTCAGATTAAAAAAAAAAAAAAAAATCCTACTGCCCAAAACGCCCCGGACGGCGGACGGCGGACGGACATTTCGGATTTTTAATGTAGACCTCTTGAAACGGATAATGTCAAATTTTGAGGCCGATCGGAGTCGACGACCCCCTTCACGAAAACATAGGTGTATTATTCCAAGAATAATAAACCAAAAACCATTGATGAACTAACAAAATTTGTATTTTTTATCGTAAAATTTCAAAAAACGCAACACTTAGAAAAGAAATGGATCACATCAAGTCTAGTCCTGATAATTACCTGATAATTAATTTTTTATTCAATAACATCCTCTTCATCAGTCTCGATGAAGATGCCGTTTTCATCTGGAAATATTCTGCGTGGAAGTGCTCAGTTATTGCTCCTTTGGCACATAAATTTGTCAGATCTCAGTGCTTCAACACGGATTGGAAGGTCATTTGCATAGAGCTGTTTAGGTTGATGAGTTTGCGCACTTCTACGGCAACAAGCCCATCTTCCTACCAAGAGGCAATTCGATAGTGTGCCGCCAGTTTTTCATTGCGACCTTGGATGTTGGTTCCAGGGTACGATTGCCAATTTTACTGGAAAAATATGTAGAAGTGCGCAAACTCATCAACCTAAACAGCTCTATGCAAATGACCTTCCAATCCCAGTGTTGAAGCACTGAGATCTGACAAATTTATGTGCCAAAGGAGCAATACCTGAGCACTTCCACGCAGAATATTAAATATTCTGCGTGGAAATTTTCCAGATGAAAACGGCACCTTCATCGAGACTGATGAAGAGGATGTTATTGAATAAAAAATTAATTATCAGGTAATTATCAGGACTAGACTTGATGTGATCCATTTCTTTTCTAAGTGTTGCGTTTTTTGAAATTTTACGATAAAAAATACAAATTTGGTTAGTTCATCAATTGTTTTTGGTTTATTATTCTTGGAATAATACACCTATGTTTTCGTGAAGGGGGTCGTCGACTCCGATCGGCCTCAAAATTTGACATTATCCGTTTCAAGAGGTCTACATTAAAAATCCGAAATGTCCGTCCGCCGTCCGGGGCGTTTTGGGCAGTAGGATTTTTTTTTTTTTTTTTTTTAATCTGAAATTTTGACAAAATACTTGGTTTACCATCTAGTTGTGCCCGCAAGGTTTTCAGTCCGATCGCCCTAACCCGTGGGGCGCTATGGGGCTAAAATGGGGCTATGGGAGGGTTTTTTTGAAGGCTTTTAGCTATGGGATCGAGTTAGGTGTCGATTTCGAGGTATTTTTGGACGTAGAATCCATTTTTGGGGGTCCCGGAACGATCCGATTTCACTGTGGCGATCTACAGGGCTTTCATGGGGCTAAACATGGGATTTTTGAAGGATCCCAGGAAGTTAAATATTTTTCAAGTAAAAAATAAAGAATTTTTGAAAAAAAAAAAAATTTTGAAGAAAAAATCTCCAACAAAATTTTTTTACATTTTTTTTCGTCGACAGAATTAAATTTCTGTACGAGTAAACTATATCAAAGAATAATAAACCCAGTGTAAAATTTGCAGCGTTTTTTTGCGAGTCTTCCCTCTGTCTTCCTACCAAACAAGTAAAATTAGTCTTTTGAATTCAGCTAAAAGAGGGAGAATCCGAAAGTAATGGCTCACCACAATTACACAGCTCATCACTCCTCTATTGTTCCATTACAGCAATAAAATGATTACTATTACCGATTTCAGACAGAGAAATAATTTATAAATTGAAATGGAATCAGCAGATTGGCCCTTTAAGTTTTTGTGAGGTATGTGAGAGCGAATGTATATGAAGGGCCAAACTGGTAGATTGGCCCTTTGATCTTCGTGACTCTCAAGGTCAAATCAAGCTTAAAGGGCCAATCTGCTTCGTCTTGCAGATTTTATTTTTAGTTTAATTTCCGCATTGCGGAAACTTTGAAAACTGATTGGAAATTAATTCTACATAGATTTTCCGACTAGTTGCAAAAAAAATCGTGTTGTTATCACACATATGGGCTTTGCTACAGCGAATAGCGTTTTAGAAATAGTGTTTCAAATGCAGTTTGGCCCTTTTGCCGTGCAGGTGTCGATATACCTACATACTATGGACAGTGACAGGGACCAGAAAAGGAAGATCCGATCGTCGAACTTCTCCAACGAGGAGCACTCCTTGTTGATTGATATTGTTTTCAACCACAGAAGTATGTACCAAACCCGTCCCTAATCCTCCTTTTTGAACTATCATTTCGGGCTGAAAAGCTTGCGGGTACAATCAGATAGCAAGTCGAGTAATTTGTCAAAATGTCAGTTGTTTAAAAAAACTCCTATTGCCCAAAACGGCTTGGACGGCGGACGGACATTTAAGTTTGGAAATCTATGTGTCTTGAAACAGATAATGTCAAATTTCACTGCATTCGAAAAAACTTCCTACTTACTGCCCACAACGGCCATACCACGTTGAACACACCGGTTCTCGTCCGATCACAGAAGTTAAGCAACGTCGGGCGTGGATAGTACTTGGATGGGTGCCCATAATGGCTCGTACGGCGGACGGCGTAGGGCTGACGGACATTTCAGATTTGGTATCAAGACCTCTTGAAACGGATAATGTCAAATTTACAGGCCGATCGGAGTCGTCGACATCCGTCGCGAAAACATAGGTGTATTATTCCAAGAATAATAAATCAAAAGTGATCAGATCACATGGAGACAGAAGGAGGAAGAGAGGGACATAACTTCAAGTTAAGGAGATAACTTCCGAAAATCCACAAGTTAAAAAAGTGGAAGTTACCGTCCTGGTAACTAGAAGTTAATAGTTGGTGAAACGCATTTTTTTCGCTAACTCGTGGATTAGCCTAACTCGAGGCCTTAACTCGAGGTGGTGAAACCGGCCCTTAGAAAACGACACCTACCTCCTTCCCATAGATGAAACCCTTCAAAAACCCCTTCTGTTGCCCTCTTTAGTTCTGGAGAGCATCGCTGGTTTGTGCAATGGGCTAGGGAACAAGGTCAGAGAAATGGGAAAATTCGGCCGAACATACCTAGTTGAAATAATAATGAACAAAGTAGGTTCATTATTCAGTACAGTGAGCACTGAGAAATTAGGTGTCTGAGCAGAGGAAATCACTAGTGAATATCCAGAGTGCACTCGCACAAAAAGTAGAAAGTGTACAAAAAAATCTTTTTTATTTTGGGTTATGGCTATTTTATTTATTTTGGCTATGTGATGTTGGTGAACATGAACATGGTCTGTCCCATCACGCTAGCGTCAGAACAAATCCGAGCGACTATTTTCCTTGGGATTTCACCTCGTGAATCTCTCTGAATTCGTGCTTTTATTTCATTGGCTGACCACTAGAGAGCAATTCTTGGAAGCGCCACTCTTCCCTCCAGATTCAAAGTTTAAATTTTCGAAAGTGCCCTGTAAATTTGTATTAGCGAGCCCAAAACTCACTGCTATGCCTTCAAATTATGAAGTTCTTTCAGAAAAAAGTATTTATATTATATATCGACTTATAAGTCGACAATCGGTTCCCGGGCCCATTGGGTTGAAAACTGTGTGGGTAGGTGGTTGTAGGTACAGTAGTTTCCTACTAGTTACTAGAAGGAAACCCAAGTATTTTGTCAAAAGTTTCAGATTTTTGAGAAAAATTGCTACTGCCCAAACCGTCGTGGACATTTCAGTTTTGCAATCAGCTCATCTTAAAACGTAGATATACCTAATGACAAATTTTGAGGACATTTCAACATTTTGGACTTTGCTAACAACATAGTGTATTATTCCAAGCATATTTAACCAAAACGTGATCACATAACGTCCACAGACAAAACGCTTGCTGATGAGGGAGAAGTGACCAAGCGGTAGGCGATGGCGAGGAGGGCCAGAAACGACTGAAGCCACTCGGCTCAGTGCTCTGGCCAGACGCTCCTGCTCGCAAGCCATCAACATGAGATCCTCCAGATTGTTGTCACCCAGAGTTAGCCTCAGCCTTGTTATGATGATTTTCAATTTTGAAAAACTACTCTAACACTCAGCTTGGGTGGTAGAAAGGGTTACCAAAAATGTGTGAATCAAAAAGAGAATTGCATACAATGAGGCCATGAGGATTTAAAACCTTGTTTGCAAATTACGCATTGATTGCACTTGACATCCACCCTGTAAGGAAAAAAGCCAACCAGATCGCCTTCATTGTGTCTGAATTTTCCTTTTCGGTCTCGATTTCATATTTCGGGTAAGATCAAAATTTAATTTTGTTTCCAGCTTCGACCGGCCCCTCAGGACCTTCGGCCCTTCGGGCGTCGCCCGATCGCCCGACCTGCCTATCCGCCCCTGTGCGTGGCCTTAAATGATTCTCCCATCTTTCCAAGGTCATTTGTGAGGCCTGTCACCTCATATGAGAGTACAGGGAAAAAACCAGCAATGTCACTTTTTTTCGAAAATGAGTTTGATACATCATTGGAATCAGAATGAACAGTAGTTTTCAACGGTCTATCCAAACAGGGGAAAAAAAAAAAAAAAAAACAGTTCAGTCAGGGTCTAAAAAGCACTCAAAGTTTCGCCAGACAGGGTAAGAACCAGCTATGTCATCCGGTACTGGGAAAGAACCATCTTTATCTCCAGCAGATTCGCCTACAGATAGCGTTGTTTTCGCGATCCTGTGGGTTATTATTTGTCTAATTCGAGAGATTCAGGCATCGATTATTTTCTTTTATGTTTCAGATGGTCACTTTTAATATGCACAACGATGGATTTCTGAATATTTTTCATGGAGTTTGCCACATTTTTCGATTTTGGTTACCTCTACAAATTTGTTGATGACTTGAAATTTCGTGGGGCCATTTCTGGCATCCAAATGAGTATTTTGGGACGAAAAACGATTCATTATTTATAATAAAGATTTTATTCAGTTTTGAAGTTAAAAACTCGTTTTTCTCAGATTACAGCTTTCTTGACATAGATGGTTTTTTCCCTTGTCTGTTATTTCAACTATAAATGATGGAGATTTTCGGGGATCAAAATTTTGACATCTTGGTTTTGTTTCAAGTTAATTCTTTTTTTCTTTTTTTTTTTCAGGTTTTCACTTTTCTCCACCAGCACATGGACCTGACAATTGATGAAAGCCGAAACTTCATTCGTGAATTGGGACACCATCTGGCGGATAAATTCTTGTCTCATCTCGCTAGGGAGTGCCTGTCGGATGCAATCCCAACGAGGAGGCAGGACCTACCCGAGTACGAACGGCTCGTCCGTCGGGTCATCGAGTTCAACGTCCTCCTGAAGAACATACAGTTCCTCAACGAGGCCAACGACGCTCTGGTCAAATTCTGCGGCGGCGTCGAAGAGCAGTTCTTGAACAAGACGATAGAGCGGTACCTGTTGAGAGCCCGAGAAATCGCCAGATTGGACTTGCGGGATATGACTTCGGTGAATCCCAACGTGATTGATCAAAACTTGGATTTGCAGACTATTGACACTGCTCGGAAGGATTTGAACGCACCTTTTATGGAGTTGCCCAGCGATTTCGGTCAATTCTCGTCCTGTCACGTCAGCAAAAGTGTGAACGAGTTGATCTGCCTCGTCAAAAGTATTCTCGATGAGTGCGTTTCTGGTAAGTTATCTCACACTTGATTATGTTTGACTGCCATCCAACCACATCATAATTTCACATTGCTTTTAGGCAATCACTCTTCCCCGGATACGGCTCTAAAGCTTTCCTGCACGGCCAAAGATTGCATCAACCTTTACGTCGAATTGGTGCCAGTCATTCACATCAAACTGCTGGAAGGTCTCGACCCTCTGCCCTCCGCCCTTTTCCACAATAATTGTTTCTACATTGCTCACGAGTTGATGACTCTCTATGTAGCCCGGTACAAGGATCAAATGATGCGGGTCGCATCATCGCAAACCACTTTCATCGCAAATTTCGATGACTATTTAATAGTCCCGTACGTGCGGTCGAAAGGCGTCAGAGCTCTCAAGTTTCAGGTGAGCATTTTTTTCATTTGTTCCAAAGTTTCCACTGACCTGTGGGAGGGGGGTGTTCATGTCCTGGTGGTTCTGACGGTGATGGCTGAGCCGGTGCTCTTGTAGGAATGGGTATCGTTATAATAAGATCGATTTTATATCAGACAAAGAACTCGCCATTGTGCGTTTTGGTTTATTATTCTTGAAATTATCAGCCCTCTGACAGGAGGGGCTCCCTTCGCTCGGCCGACCACTTTCTCGCCCATTTGAATACCTAATAGGTTACCTGATGGGATGTATAAATTTTAGATGCGTAAAAACCTCCCGATCATTGAAATTCTAATATGTACGACCCTTTGGGTGTTGAAAATGCCTAAAAGCCCAGAATATACCTGAAATTAGCGAGGGGAGAATAAAATTCCCAACGAACGCGGCACCTTACCTACATCTGAAGTAGTCAGCGCCCCTTGCAGAGACTCAGAGAGTAGCGCATTATCGACTGGAGACAGTCGGGATTGAAAGAGATCTGATCGACCTTTCGCGTGCACACAGGCCGACCCCTATAAGGTCGAAGACACACCAGACAGCCCATCGAACGTGGCACAGACCTGACAGACCCGAAGAGCGGGTGGACCCCCTATGTTTATTAAGACTCGTTCAAATTAAACTGTCGAATTCCAATTGTCGGAATTCTTTCTATCGGGACTTGGTATTACAATTTGGATCTCCACGTTGGATACCGAGGAAACGCCAACTCAGACTGTAAACAACAAAGATAGATGGAGTTGCGCGCGACAGAAATTTCGCTCAGTGTGCTCATTGGGCGTAAAATGAGCTATATAAGGACGGTTGAAAATAGCAGTTTTTTCAGTCGAATCCCATTCTGTAGAGTAAAATACTTGTTTTTATACCTACCGTCTGCACAATTTTTAATTCTCTACGGAAATCAGGAGATATGTAGTATGAAAATAATCAGCGTTTGAACTTTTGGCGGTAAGAAGGACCTTCACTTTCATTGATTCAACACAACGCCACCATGGACGTTGGCATCGAATGTACAGATTTCATGTCCGCGAAGGTTGGCTAATCTGAACCTCCCTTCAAGATGGCTGATTGTTTATGTTAGGGATGTCCTTCACGGATACAGTCGGTTTCTACGGATATTTGGAGAACTGTAGTCAGGTCTGCTTTCGGGTTCGGGACGGGTAAATGACGTCAGTTATCGCCCTTTCGGTTTCAAACCTTCCAACTTCTTTAAGATCCTGAAGGATAAATCGGGCCTTTTTTGCGGTATCAGGGTGTTATTAGTCATTTCAAGGAACTAGCTTTCAATTAGGTACAATAAACAGAAGAAAAAAAAAAGCTTATACCTGCTTTCCTACCATCTAGGCCTCTCTGTCCCTTCCTACTAAATATGCGCAAACGGGCGCATTTGCGCCGAACTTTATAATTTTAAATGAGGACCCCTAAATTTTTTTGCGAATTTGGATTCCCCAGCCAATGAGCTATATATAGCTAGATATAGATGGCTGATTGTTTATGTTAGGGATGTCCTTCACCGATACAGTCGGTTTCTATGGATATTTGGAGAACTGTAGTCAGGTCTGCCTTCGGGTTCGGGACGGTAAAGGACGTCATTTACCGTCCTTTCGGTTTCAAACCTTCCAACTTCTTCAAGGTCCTGAAGGATAAATCGGGACTTTTTTTGCGGTATCAGGCCGTTATTATTCATTTCATGGAACTAGCTTTCAATTAAAATAAACAGAAAAAATGCTTATATAGCTCATTGGCTGGGGAATCCAAATTCGCAAAAAAATTTAGGGGTCCTCATTTAAAATTAGAAAGTTCGGCGCAAATGCGCCCATTTGCGCATATTTAGTAGGAAGGGACAGAGAGGCCTAGATGGTTATTGTTATCACTTGCCGTTTAGGAGGAGTAGGCTTGTGACACGGAAAACGACACCATATTAAAATTTAATGTTGGGGTTCCAGAAGTGGGTTTTACATCCAACAATACTTCGAAAACGACACCTAACTCGATCCCGTAGCTGAAAACCTTGAAAAACACCTCCCTGTTGGGCTGAAAACTTTAATAGCACAACTAGATAGTAAACCGAGTATTTTGTCAAAATTTCAGATTTTTTGGTTTATTATTCTTGGAATAATACACCTGTTTTCGCCACGGGAGTCGACGACTCCGATCCGGCTCAAAATTTGACATTATCCGTTTCAAGAGGTCTACATTCTAAATCCGAAATGTCCGTTCGCCGTCCAGGCCGTTTTGGGCAGTAGGAATTTTTTTAAAAATCTGAAATTTCGACAAAATACTTGGTTTACCATCTAGTTGTGCCCGCAAGGTTTTCAGCTCGATCGCCCAAACCCGTGGGGCGCTATGGGGCTATTATAGCATTATAATAATGGGGCTACGGGAGGGGTTTTTTGAAGGCTTTTAGCTATGGGATCGAGTTAGGTGTCGTTTTCGAAGTATTTTTGGACGTAGAATCCATTTTTTGGGGTCCCGGAATTATCCGATTTCACTGGGGCGATCTTTAGGACATTCGTGGGGCTAAAAATGGGATTTTTGAAGGATCCCAGGAGGTTAAATATTTTTCGAGTAAAAAGTACAGAATTTTTGAAAAAACACATTTTTGAACAAACAAAATACTCTTCAATAATATATTTTATCGTTTTGTTATTGTTCCTTCTAGTGTGAGTGATTAAATCAATTAAATTAAAAATTAAACAAATTTTGTTTCTGCTAACCAAATATGTCATCCAAATCATTTCGCAGTAAGTTCGTTTGCCCTATCTTTGGAGTGTTGACAAAGTTCAATGAGAACAGCTTACCTACTTATGAACAGATGATGAAGCATTATTTGTTGGTTCAGAAGGAACTGCTTGAATTAGAAAATAATAAGGACTCATCTGTGAAAGCCATCTGCCAAATCGTCGTCAGGGACTTGAGAAGAGTGTGGGATAAAACTTCGATACCAGTGATGAGTGAACAAGAAATTGGTCGCTTGATACAGAACTATCATCAAAAATACAAAAAATCCCGAAATTGAGAGCAGAGAGGAATAGGGAGATCAAGGCGTTTGTAGCACACGCCAAAATGACCCTCGTTAACGTGGCCCTTTGCAAGTGCGTAGATTTCCAGTCTTGCGAGTGCAAACAAAAAATCCAGGTGTGCTAAAGACCACACGGGAGAAGTGTAAATTTCTATGACGATTTTCGCTCGGCCGACCACTGTATCGGGCATCACCACCAAGTGACAGTCGCTCAATGCGCTAAATTTATTGGGTGAATTGCCGCCTGTGGGTGTATATTGCCGCCTGTGGGTGTGATCATGATTGTGTAAATGGGTGTGATTTGTGTAAATCATGGTACATGTATTAACATGGTTGTATGTACATGTATTAACATGTATTGATGCTAGCACGCAGAAGGTTTATTTTCAAATGAATCTCCTCGCCTGAGTCGGATGTGCTGGGATGGCGGGGATGGCTGTGGGAGAAGGTTTGGACGGTGAAGGTTGAGCTGGGGGACGCCCGCCCCGCGGTTCGAGCTACAACCCATACAGCGTGACGGCAGAGTCGTATTCACACCCCGCCAAAGTTTTCGACGTGGTGCGCCTATAGAAGTTTACACTTCAAAAGTTCCCATTGCTGAACGGGCGTTTTTGATTGATCAGAGGCAGGAATGAATGATGATGATTGGGGGAGTAGATAAAAATACTACGAAAATTCTAAAACGTCGATTTGAGAGACAAGTGGAGAGAGAAGGGCGCGCCTCAACATCAAAATTCTCACCCAGAGAACATCATCTTGACAATGCTGCACGACAAGAGGGTACCTACACTGAGAGAATAGATTTTTTAGTGGCTCGGTTAAATCCGAAATAACCTCGAAAAGAAATTGAAACCACCTAGAATCAATTGATTCAACCTAGAAAAAAATAGGTCCAGGTTAAAGTAACATCGAAAAATATTAATACAACCTAGACCCATATAGAAACAACCTAATCCGTTATTACCCGCCCTCTGACCACAACCTTGAATAAAAAAGTGTCAACCTATACCAAATGTGAACTTCACATTTGGTCTAGGTTGACATTGTGAAGACCTAGAAAATATATTACCTACCTTTGACTTTTAAGTGGGGTAACCTAGAATCGAATGATTTGACCTTCCATATAATTCCCCTCCATTAAAGTCTCGGTTGTACAACTGAAAACAACCGAGAGATTTAAAAGGCGAGATTGTTACTTTAGGTAACAACCCAGAAGAAAAAGTTAGACTTTCAGTCTCGGTTAAAACTACCATAGTACCACAAATAGTTTTAGGTTTAAACAACAGTGATTGTAATTCATTCAATAAATTCCAGGTTGTTTCTACGGTACGCTATGCGGCCGCGGAGAGCGCCACTGTAGGCGGTGGGCGTTAATTCTCGTTGTCTTGGCACCCCTGCTATTTACCCGGTGGGGTTGAGGCCAAATCTCTGTCAAATTCTAATCATCTATTTTCTGTCACTATGTGCAGTCATATTAGGTTTGTTCCAACAGAAGGAAGGAGATGGAAGGAAGTGGAAGAAACCAACTGGCGCATGCGCAGTAACTAAACGGTAACTGAACGGCTGTTCCATCACGTCAAACCTTCCGAAAGTTGACGTCGACGGCTGTTCCATCAGAGGAAGGGAAGTTAACCGCAGTTGGAAGGAAGTCAACCTCGATGAGAGGCAAGGTTCGATTACCGTTCAAATGGAAACCTCATCGAATTGAAACCTTTCGCGTAACCTGCTCAGTCTGAGAAAGTCGCAGCGAGCGTCACTTCGTATTGGAAGAGGCCGATTTTTTTTTTTTTTTTTTTTTTTTTTTTTTCATCATTTCGTCTCGTCATGGCGAAAATATCGCACCTCCGAGTGTTGGGGAAAGCAGGTGTTTGTTTGTACTTGGTGTTAGAATGAAATGTTTGTTGTTACGCTTCGGAGTGGAATAACTGCAGTCCGTTTACCGTTATGTCACGGCGTAAAATTAATTTATTAAACGATCTGACTGTTGTAGAACCATAGGTCTATTGCTCGTTTTGGTTTATTATTCTTGGAATAATACACCTATGTTTTCGCGACGCGGGTCGACGACTCCGATCGGCCTCAAAATTTGACATTATCCGTTTCAAGAGGTCTACATTCAAAATCCGAAATGTCCGTCCGCCGTCCGCCGTCCGGGCCGTTTTGGGCAGTAGGAATTTTTTTAAAAATCTGAAATTTTGGCAAAATACTTGGTTTACCATCTAGTTGTGCCCGCAAGGTTTTCAGTCCGATCGCCCAAACCCGTGGGGCGCTATGGGGCTAAAATGGGGCTACAGGAGGGGTGTTTTGAAGGCTTTTAGCTATGGGATCGAGTGAGGTGTCGTTTTCGAAGTATTTTTGGACGTAGAATCCATTTTTGGGGGTCCCGGAACGATCCGATTTCACTGTGGCGTCCTATAGGGCTTTCATGGGGCTAAAAATGGGATTTTTGAAGGATCCCAAGAAGTTAAATATTTTTCGAGTAAAAATTAAAGAATTTTTGAAAAAACACATTTTTGAAAGAAAAAAAATCCCCCCAAAAAATTTTTTTTGAAATATAAAAATCCAAAAAAAAAATTTTTTAATTTTTTTTTATTGACAGAATTAAATGTCTGTACAAGTAACCTATAACACAGAATGATAAACCCTTGTGTAAAATTTGCAGCGTTTTTTTTTTTTTTCTGATTGACCCGGGAAGCCCCGGGCTCCTGGTTGTAGACGATGATGAGTTGGAGGACCTGGTGAGCTTGGAAGAAAATGAGGAAAACTGCAGGTAAAGAATGTTTATCGGACTCGTAGCTAGGAAACTTCCTGTTTGGATTGTTGAATCTAGGAATCCAGATCGGCCTTCTCTCATTGCAGGCCGAAATGTTCTAGTCGGCCCAAAAAATAAAGATACTTTGCCATAAAGTGGTGGCGGGTTTGACCGCCCTTTTCGGGGCACTTCGAAATTAAAGTGACAGTAGTGACGCGAAATGAAAGTCGAACGGAGAAGCGTTCCAACCGCAGTTAACAGCTGTTAACAGATTTCGGAAGGTGATTGAGAAGGCACTGGAATGCAGTTGAACGTTAACGAACGGCAGGCCCTTCTGTTGGAACAAACCTATTATGACGTTACATTCAAATTTTTGTACTGAGTTGGAAACAGAGACAACCCAGAAAGATAGTTGAAGTTGATAGAACCAACCTGCAATGGAAGTGGAGCAAACCTAGAAAGAAACGTGGACCACCTAGTAATTTATTAGGACCAACCTGAAAAGAATAGGAAGCTACCTAGAAATTTAACTGGTACAACAGGGATAGTAATTGAAACAACCTCGTAAATAAAGGGGCACAACCTAGAGAAAAAAAGGTTCTAGGTTAACGCGCCATGGCTGTAAATTGTTTGAGGTGGGGTGAGAACGTTTTCGTTTTAGGGTAAATCAACCGTCCACGAAAGTGAAAAACATTGAATACCAGGGTGAGACAACCAAGACATTAATGTTTTTAACCTAGACTGTAAAAGGATGGAGGCGGCGGCACACACTGTGAACTTAACCTAGAACTAAAGTGTGGGGGTGGCGCATTTTAAATCTTGGTTGTTTGCATTTTTAGGACGGTAACTTCACCAGTATTTTCAATATAGGTTAAATGATATTCAACCTAGACTAAATTGTTCCACCCTAGAATGAAAACCAAAAAAAAATCTAGGTTGGCAGCATTTAACCTAGAAAAAAATCGAAAAATAACCTAGAATAGGCCCTTTTTTTCTCTCAGTGTACCCGTTCGTGAACTCGCTGTCCAGAGAATCCAGGATGCCAGACGGTTTGGGGGGACTGCTGATATTCGAAAGTTCGATGTTCCTCAGTTGGATTTCAACGCTGACGAATATTATACCATGGTTTCATTTGAAGATAATACAGAGGAACCTCCATCTACGATCAATTTAAGCGATGTTGAGCTGGGGGAAATTGCCCAAAATGGTATCAAAATGGATATTGCTGCAGTTCCGTACTAGTCCAAGAGCCCGTGACAAAAACCATTGGTTATTTGACCCCAAATCCCACGATAGGTTATGAGTAGAACACCTATCGGGGAGTAAAAATCACCCCGTCTGCCAACTCCAACCATTTGGATTAACTTGTGGCGTTAATCCAAAGTTGGGTCAGGAATCCAAAAATCGAGTTACTTGACCCCGATTAGTTCTTGAACCACATCAAACTAGATGTCATGAAGTTCCAAAAAATAATAGTCTGCCACCCATTCCGACTTTGGTTCCCTGCGCAGACGGAATCCAAAAATTCACTTTAAAAAAGTCAAAATCGAGTTACTTGACCCCGATTAGTACTTGAACCACATCAAACTAGATGTCATGATGTTGCAAAAAATTATAGTCTGCCACCCATTCCGATTTGGGTTCGCTGCGCAGACGGAACTCAAAAATTCACTTTAAAAAAGTCAAAATCGAGTTACTTGACCCCGATTAGTTCTTGAACCAAATCAAACTAGATGTCATGAAGTTCCAAAAAATTATAGTCTGCCACCCATTCCGATTTGGGTTCGCTGCGCAGACGGAACTCAAAAATTCACTTTAAAAAAGTCAAAATCGAGTTACTTGACCCCGATTAGTTCTTGAACCAAATCAAACTAGATGTCATGAAGTTCCAAAAAATTATAGTCTGCCACCCATTCCGATTTGGGTTCGCTGCGCAGACGGAACTCAAAAATTCACTTTAAAAAAGTCAAAATCGAGTTACTTGACCCCGATTAGTTCTTGAACCACATCAAACTAGATGTCATGAAGTTCCAAAAAATAATAGTCTGCCACCCATTCCGATTTGAGTTCACTGCGCAGACGAAACTCAAAAATTCACTTTAAAAAAGTCAAAAGTCAAAATCGGAGGGGGGGGGGGGGGGAAGAATGGTTGTTGAAGCTTCTATTTTCAAATGGTTGTAATGGCCCTGAACAACAAAATATCAAAAATGGTAGCAACATTTTTGCTGGGAGAACTTTTGTTGGTTAAAAAACCGCGATTTTTTTCTGGCATTTTCCAGATTTTTACTTTAGGAAAATGTGATAATGTGATAATAAACCTTAGAAACTAAGCAGCGCGGAGAAAACGTTTCAGCATAAAATTCTGTGTCGAATGGCCTCCTTACACATTAGAATAGGTTCAGCCGTTTAGCCACAACCGAGCGTCAAAAATGGGCAATTTTTTTCCAACATGGCGGGAAAATAGGATTCGCTCATGTTTCAACCTCTGTAACCTATGAACGGCTTATGAAAATGAATTGGCTCAAAATTAATGTTGTAGAGCATCAAATTATGAGGGAGCACTTGAAATAAAAAAATATAAAAAAATGCTACTACCAACCGAGAAAACGAATTTGAACCAAAATAAGAAACGCCCAACCTGACTTCGCTCGGTAACCGGAAAACGACGTTTTTCAGAACATTTTCGGCTGTAGTTCGGAAACCATTTGTCTGATTCCCAATTTATTTTCTTCTCGTGAAAGCTGAATAAATTTCCCATCGTAGCTATTCCATGTGAAATTTCGATTTGAGCTTCAATAAGGGAGGGGCCTGCACTTCAAAAAAGACAAAGTTCGAAATGAAAACGTGTTTTTTTTTTGTACATTGTTGCCCATAACTCGGGACAGGTTTGTCCGATCTTAATTCTCTTTTTTCTAGTGAAAACTGATTAAATTTCATATAGAGTACGGTATATTGCATTTCTATTGAGACAACAAAAGCGCCACTAGGAAAGGGAAGGGAACCAGATCTTACCAGAATTCACAAATTTGACCACCTACGACCGCGGTTTTCAGAACATTTTCTTCTCTCCCTCCAATACTATTTCTCCGATCGAAGTTTCATTGCTCCCACGCGAAAGCTGATTAAATTTCCTTTCAGAGCTGATATTTGGATTATCCCGGGGACCTCTGAAAAAGCCCCCAAATAGTTATTCAGAGGGAAAGTTGCCAATTCCCCGCATCATTCGCAAAGTGCACTTCCAGCAGTTGTAACTTCGAAATGGTTGGTCCCAGCCAAAAAATGCATACCTACAATGAAAGCAGTAAACCTTGAAATTTTACATTAGGTGGTCATCAGATTAGCATGTCGTAAAACATATCGAAAGACCCCAAACACCGGTTTGCTCCACCGAAGTTATTACAATTCACCGTAACGGCTGCTACGTCTACCACTGCGGCAGGTAATCTGAAACCTACGATGACCACCTAATGTAAAATTTCATTATTCACAACTTTCATTGTATGCATTTCTTGGATAGGACCATTTCGAAGTTACGTCGGCTGGAAAAGCACTTTGCAAATGTTGCGGGGAATTGGCAACTTTCCCTCTGAATAACTATTTGGGGGCTTTTTCTGAGGTCCCCGGGAAAATCCAAATATCAGTTCTGAAAGGAAATTTAATCAGCTTCCGCGTGGGAGCTATGAAAATTCGATCGGAGAAAAATTATCGGAGGGAGAGAAGAAAATGTTCTGAAAACCGTGGTCGTAGGTGGTCAAATTTGTGAATTCTGGTAAGATCTGGTTCCCTTCCCTTTCCTAGTGGCGCTTTTGTTGCCTCAATAGAAATTCAATATACCGTACCCTATATGAAATTTAATCAGATTTCACTAGAAAAAAGAGACGGACAAACCTGTCCCGAGTTATGGGCAACAATGTACAAAAAAAACACGTTTTCATTTCTAACTTTGTCTTTTTTGCAGTGCCCGCCCCTCCCTTATTGAAGCTCAAATCGAAATTTCACATAGAATAGCTACGATGGGGAATTTATTCAGCTTTCACGAGAAGAAAATAAATTGGGAATCAGACAAATGGTTTCCGAACTACAGCCGAAAATGTTCTGAAAAACGTCGTTTTCCGGTTACCGAGCGAAGTCAGGTTGGGCGTTTCTTATTTTGGTTCTAATTCGTTTTCTCGGTTGGTAGTAGCATTTTTTTATATTTTTTTATTTCAAGTGCTCCCTCATAATTTGATGCTCTACAACATTAATTTTGAGCCAATTCATTTTCATAAGCCGTTCATAGGTTACAGAGGTTGAAACATGAGCGAATCCTATTTTCCCGCCATGTTGGAAAAAAATTGCCCATTTTTGACGCTCGGTTGTGGCTAAACGGCTGAACCTATTCTAATGTGTAAGGAGGCCATTCGACACAGAATTTTATGCTGAAACGTTTTCTCCGCGCTGCTTAGTTTCTAAGGTTTATTATCACATTATCACATTTTCCTAAAGTAAAAATCTGGAAAATGCCAGAAAAAAATCGCGGTTTTTTAACCAACAAAAGTTCTCCCAGCAAAAATGTTGCTACCATTTTTGATATTTTGTTGTTCAGGGCCATTACAACCATTTAAAAATAGAAGCTTCAACAACCATTCTTCCCCCCCCCCCCCTCCTTCAATCCTCTTGCGACTGGCCTAATAAGACACTGATAAAAGTGTACAAATACAGAAAAAGAACTCTAACTTTGACATGGGCGTACGCAGGTCTTCCTCTAGGGGGGGGCTCAAAATATTGTAGGCAGGCATGCTGCCAGCTGGGGTACATAGTTGAATTAAAATTAAAACTGATCGAAACTTTGCATGTATTTAAGTGTATTTAATCAATATAAATTAAAAAAGTTTGGAGTAGGTACCCTATTGTAAATAACACTGCTTTAACTTAGCATGAGCCGCCTCGGGTTCTGTCCGAACTTTTCAACTACGGCTTCTTCTATTTCTTCCTTATGATCTGTTACCAACTTCCTATGAACGCTCATCCTGCAAAGCCCATTCAATCTTCCTTCCGTCATTGTTGAACGCAACCATGTCTTCCCACGTCTCAAGGTGCTGAATGATCTTTCTATTGTACATGTAGTACATGGTAGAGCAATAGAAATGATCAATGCACTTTTTATGGTTGGAAAAAAAGTAATCGCTTCTTTTATTACATCAACCAAATCCAAATCCTTCAGTTTCTCCGATTCAATATTTTTTTCCTTCCACACATTATACCATAATTCAACTTCAGCTTCAAGTCCAATCATGTCCAGCTCATAAAACTCCGCTATAATTTTAGCTTTCTTTCTTACTTCTTCTCCTGTGTAACGTTGCATCTGAAAAGGATGAAGAGAGAGTGAAGTGAAAGCTGGTGTGTTACCTTCGGAAAATCTGTTTTCCAAAGCTGAACAGAAATAATCAAGATAAGGTATTAGTATGGACCGCTTGTAGTATTCTTCAACAGAGTTGGCTGGAGGATTTGAACGGTGCACTTGCCTCTCTGTAACTCTCGGTAACGAGAGCGATACTTGAAGTCGTTGAGCTATGATCTCAGCTGAAGTGTAAATAGCTTTCATTTCACAATCAGGGGACAATCGGTGAGCTTTTACGGTGGATACAATTTTTTTTATGTGACCTGAGCATTGGAAAACATCCATGGTTTTGCCCTGTAGGATATTCACCACAGGCTCCAAAAAAGCTGAGTATTTCGCTATAATGCAGGTGGAAATTATAAAACCGGGTGTGGTAGCAGAACAGTGCAGCTGGAATGCAGCCTTCCTTGTTGCGACGTTGGCTTCTTGTGCCAGCTTATCAAGAGCCTGAACGATTTCCACAAAATGATTAATGAAAATGGAAACACAACGATATTTTTCAGACCACCTTGTTTCGCAAAAACTTGGAATGTGTGGAATTGTCTTCCTTCTTAGAGGAGATTCACGGAAAAATCTGATTATGTCTTTTAAAGTTGACAGTGCATTACGAATCTGTGGGACTGCATTAAGATCATTTACCACTAGGTTCAAACGATGACTTGCACAGTGAAAGTACAAAGCTTTTTTATACTTCTCTCTCAAGATTTTTTGCACTCCACCATCATTTCCTGCCATAGCGGAGCAGCCATCATATCCTTGGCCTACACATTTTTGTGGATCAAGTCCATTTTTTTCTAGAAAAGAGTCTATCGCTTTCGCAATTGTTGTAGCATCCATAGCTTCCAAGTCAGTGAATCCAAGAAATTCTTCACGAACAACCATTTTCTCTTCATCAAAGAACCTTACTCCGATTGACAACTGTTCTTTTCCTGAAATGTCTGCTGTTTCGTCGGCTAACACAGAATAAGCAAACGCTTTTTTTGCGTCTTTTAGAATGAGGTTGCACACAGTATCTCCACACATTTCAATAAGTTCATTCTGAATTCTAGGGGCATTCTTTTTTATTTCAGTGAGTCGCTTCATTTCTGTGTCACCAGAATCAATTCTCAGCTGAACCAGATCTTCCAAAACTCCTTCATGTTTTTTTTTTTTACCCCTTAGAGCGAGATCATGTTTTCCACAAAACATTATTAATGATGCCATTGACGCAATGAACTTCCTATTTTCTGCTACAATTTTCTTATGTGAACTCACCATTTGAATGTCAAGTGGTCTATCTTCCAAAAATGATTTAGCAGCTTTCATGGCGTCTAGGTGCCTCTGACTCTTAACATGGTTTGCGCAGTGTTCATGCATGTTTTTGTACTTAGTAAAAGGTCACAAACGAACCCTGAATTCCTCGGACATTTGTACCAGGAAAAAGTGTACAGTACAATCAAAAAGGTCCTTTTAAGTGCTGAGAATAAACAAGCCAAGGAGAGTACTTTTCTAGCCATTTGAATTGAAATGACCTTTTAAGGTGTTCAGCATCCTTAGAGAAGTTTTATGAAGATGGAGGTTTCCAACAATTCTTCAACATTTATTTTTTCTTTTCAACCGTCATCTGTGAACATCTTGACACCCATTTACCAATGTCGTTCGAATCGCTTCCCTCCTGATTGGAAATCGAAGGCTGGACTGCTTGCACAGAAGTTGAAGGACCAAGGAGGAATTTTATATAGATTTCTATCTAATTATAATTAATATAATTATATATTTTTAAAAAAATGTTCCCCCTCGATGAAATACAAATCTCACCCCCAAAACCCCTGGTCGACCCCTCCAAAATCCCCCGGCGAAGAAAAAAACCCAAATCTGGGGTAAAACCCCTGATTTGGCAGCACTATGTATGTCTTCCGACGCGTGTGAAAGTAAGTTACAGGGCGAAGAGTGGGGGATGCTCCTCCCCCCCCCCCCCCCCCCCCGGAGAGCAGCTCAGGCTGTTAGTGATTGTAGGGGGAAAATTCATCCGTACATCCCTACGAACCCGAATTCGAGCCCCCTTATATGGACGACAAACTGGAGACTGTTTTTAGATATTTTAGGTAGGTAACTTTGACCTAAATACATCATTCTTTCCCAAATTATTTATTCGGAGAGTCCCGTTTCATCACTGCGATAAAGCTTTTCAAATAGGTATTATTTGAAACTCAATATTTTTAACCCGCGAGAGGTGATCGCATATGCGATTACATAATCGCATATTATGTTGCTTGATTTTGACCGTTTGATTTATGCGCTCGCAACTCCAATACTTTTTTCTATATAACATATATCACAATATAGGTATTATATATATTTTTTCAAATGATTAGGGGGGGCCCGGGCCCCCCCTACCCCCCCCCCCCCCCCCCCCCCTGCGTACGCCCATGAACTTTGAAACGCTGTATCTCGGAGCTTATTTAAACTAAAGAGCTGTGGTTAGTTATACTTAACAAAGTACATAATTAGTAATACCCCTACTGTATTTCATAATCGAAAAACCATTCTATTGTGGTCAAATGGACAGAAACTGAAACAATGCATAAAAATATGCAAATGTGGAAAAATATCCCAACTTTGAAACGCTGCATCTTGGAGGCTAATGAACCTACACAGCTGCCGTTAGTCTTAGAATCTAGAAAACTTCATCTAGTATAAAAAGTCATATAGTGGCCATGGTCAAAAAACCATTCCTCCATAGTCAGAATGGCTAAAACCCCAAAAAAAGCGCCGAAAAATAGCGGGTTTTGGCCAGGGAAACCAAGTTCTGGAGGGGCCCCGAAGTCAAAAACTTGAGAAAAGTACCTCCACCCCATCCCGAAAATTGGGTTAAAAAAATCGCTTCTATCTGAACTAATGTATGTGGGAATGACTAATCCAGGGTACTATTAGAGAATGATCGAAATAAGAACTCAAATAATTGAATTTTTCTGGAGAAATAGTACAAATTTTCCCTTTACCTAGTTATTTAGATATGACAGACGACGAGCCCAATTACTATAATTTAGTAATTATAATTAAATAATAAAATTTAAATTAAATTCAAAAAATTTAATTTTAATACTTATGTTTTCACGGGCGTCTGCCAGTACCATCCCAGCGGGCTATGGACGGCAGACTTAGATTTTTTGGAACTTCATGACATCTAGTTTGATGTGGTTCAAGAACTAATCGGGGCCAAGTAACTCGATTTTGACTTTTTTAAAGTGAATTTTTGAGTTCCGTCTGCGCAGCGAACCCAAATCGGAATGGGTGGCAGACTATAATTTTTTGGAACTTCATGACATCTAGTTTGATTTGGTTCAAGAACTAATCGGGGTCAAGTAACTCGATTTTGACTTTTTTAAAGTGAATTTTTGGATTCCGTCTGCGCAGGGAACCAAAGTCGGAATGGGTGGCAGACTATTATTTTTTGGAACTTCATGACATCTAGTTTGATGTGGTTCAAGAACTAATCGGGGTCAAGTAACTCGATTTTTGGATTCCTGACCCAACTTTGGATTAACGCCACAAGTTAATCCTAATGGTTGGAGTTGGCAGACGGTGTGATTTTTACTCCCCGATAGGTGTTCTACTCATAACCTATCGTGGAATTTGGGGTCAAATAACCAATGGTTTTTGTCACGGGCTCTTGGACTATACGGAACGGTATGGCACGTGCCATTCCCAGTCAGTTGAGAGGCACATAAAATTGGTAACCTAGGCCTCTACTTCAGTTTGCGGTGAAACCAATAGAGATGGGTTTATAAGGACCCGCAAAAAATCCCGGAGGCAAATTCCACGATTTGAGACAAAGCGTCATTTTTTCAATGGTGGTGACCAACCTCAGGATAATGCTCCACAACAATGAGTTATTTTTAAAATGATTTTTCAAGCCATTTTACCACGATTTGTTGGTCAGAAATAATAAAATTCTTTAATTTTCGCGCTTTTTCATTTTACGCAAACCTAAAACTTTTAACGATTTGTGCCACCTCAAGATGACCGAATTTTAGCCACAAATTTTTACACAATCATTTTCAACCAATTTCGCCACTATTCCAGGGTCAGGGTTTCTCCGGTTCTCAAACTTTTTTTTTTTTTTCGGCCGTTTTCACTCCGCCCTATTCACTATACCCCTGTCGCTTGTCGTCCTGACACCTTCTCGGCACAGTGATGAACGCAGCGCAGCCACCACACAACACACAGACATTTAATCAAATTTATGTTGAGTACTTCTCTTCAAATTTAGGCGATTATAAAATTTTAAATCTCATATATTTTCTCGTTGAGGGGGGTGCGCCCCCCCCCCCCCCCCCCCCCCCCCTCTGGATCCGACACTGGTCCGGGCCGTTTTGGACAGTAGGCTTTTTTTTTTTTTTTTATCTGAAATTTTGACAAAATACTCGGTTTACCAGAAGCCAAGTAACCAGTTGTGCCCGCAACGTTTTCAGCCCAATCGCCCAAACCCGTGGGGCTAAAATGGGGCTACGGAAGGGTTTTAACATGGATAATGTTATTAAAATTTAAAGAAGCAGTGGGTCGTCATGCAAATTTTAGAATGACCCTCAGCCCAAGAACATAATATGTTCTTGGGCTGAGGGTAATATTATTATGTTCTTGGGCTGGGGGTCATTCTAAAATTTGCATGACGACCCACTGCTTCTTTAAATTTTAATAACATTGACGACCCGGCACTTTAGATTATTGAAGCCGTAGCTGATAACGAGTTTAGTATACGTTTCACAGAAAATCAGTTTACAGTAAACATAATTTGATATTATCCATGATTCAATGTTTTTCCGTGAAGCGGAGAATTTACGGGTTTTTTTTTTTTTTTTTTTTTTTTGTTTTTTTTCTTTTTTTTAAGGCTTTTGGCTATGGGATTGAGTTAGGTTTCGTTTTCGAAGCATTTTTGGGCGTAGAATCCATTTTGGGGTGTTCCCGAACCATACGATTTCACAGTGGGAATCTATGGGGCTAAAAATGAAGCTTTTGAAGGATGCCAGGAAGTCGAATGAGGTGTCGTTTGCCTAGTGATCTTGGACGCATAATCTATTTTTCGGGGTCCTACATCCCAACATTGTACACGTTTTTTTAATTTTTTTTTTCTTACATAAAAGAGAATTTATTTTTAATTCGACTGTAAAAATCTTAGGAGTCTAATGAAACTCTCACTTTCGATTTTTCGACCCATGAATACCCCTATTACAATGATTTACTGATTTTTTTTTTTTTTACAGGTTTCCAAACAAAACGACATGATCATGGACATCATCGCTCGGTCTGGTCTGTCCAGCTTGGCCGAGGAAGACGTTCCCCCCAAGTTGGAGAAATCCGTCCGCGAGTGCGTTCGCTTGTTGTCCTTCCTCAAGACGAAGTGGCTCACAGTGTTGCCAACTCACGTCTACAACAAAATCCTCGGGCAGCTGTGCAACTCCTTCGTGGAAGATGTCATTTCCCGGGTTCTCACGACCAAAGACATCAAAGAGGCCACCGCGTCACATCTTGTCCGCCTTTTTGGCTACGTGCAGGAAACTTTCCCGAGTCTGTTCGAAGAGCCTAAAGAAGTTCACAGGTACCTTCAGATTTCGCTTGAACTGGCCAGTCATTATATACGTCAGCTTGTGCAAAAGGTGGTGTAGTAAATTTTATTTTTTGTACCTACTTGTAGCTATGTGTAATAGGAAGAAAATGGGTCCTGGCGTTGTACTTCGATTTCGGCTTTGCTGGTGGCCAATCGGGACCGGACGATCTTCTGCATGAGAGACAGTTCCGCTTTGGACACTGTCTTCTTCGGACGTTTCGGTTCCGGATGATTTGGCGCTCAGTGCGGACGTGTTGGCCGACGACGCCGCGGCGCCGGTTCGGAACGGGGGGGGGGGAGGGTTCCACCGACGAGGCCTCTTCGGGTAGAGAGATTTTCTCCAACTTGTTTGTTATGTCATGCTCGGCCGCCTTGCCGAGAACACAACCACCGCTTTTCATCATGTTGAGAAATTAACGAAGACTTAATTCACCAAACGAACGTCGAGTAGCTAGGAAAAACGGCTCATACGCGTTGAACGGCCCAAAAAACTCACTGAAGGCCTTGAGCAGCTGGTCATACACAACTTCATGATGGGCCTTAGGGACACACTCCTCAGAGAACAGGTCATGGGGACAGGGCCAAGGACCTTAGATGAAGTAGTTGCAGTGGCTCAACTGTATGAAAATGTTGCAAGACTGTCTCAACAGGTACAGGCTGTGGAGGTTATAGACCCAACTCCAGCAGATCGTGGCCTTAGGAATGTGGCACTGAGTTCTCCAGCACGACCTCGACGGCGACAACAACCACAACTCGTTTGCTTGCGGTGCGGAGTTTCTGGTCACATTGCTCGAGCTTGTCCCTTTCCACCAGTCGGGCAACTTTATCAACGGGCTTCACAGACACCGCCGGTTGACTGGGTATGAACTGGCCTACCCCCAGGTTTGTAACAGCAGTCTGCCTCCTCTTTACCTGCCTCTCAAAAACCGTCGTCCCTACCGGGAAACCAACCATGGTTGGGATGATGGGGCCCACACCGACCGGGGAGATTAGGGGCGTACTCGATTGGGCCCCGACCCCTCATTAGCAGGGGCACATTCCTGCAATCTAATCCTCTCTGCCTCTTCGAAATTACTCTGTTGGGCCCCATCGCAGACATTAGGTAGAACTCTTTCGGGCCCCAAGTGAAGAATCAGTCAGGTACAATGCAAATGTATATTTCGTTACAAAATGCAACAAGTCAGTCAACACATCAACAGCGATGTACCTACAGGTATTCATTTCACAGGGTGAGCATGGTTAAATCTGTCGTTGAAATGGCTATGAAAACTTTCGCAGGCGTTAGTTGTATGAGTCAGCTCGGCAGAACATTTAGCCCGCATGGAAGGAGGATAAGAGGAGTCAGGTTTTATGAAGTTTGAAAATAAATAAATAGGTATTAAATATTATATTTTGCGAAATTTGGTTACTTACGCCAGCGTTTCTCACTATGGGTTTGACATTCATGATTGATTTCCTACAAATACATCTGCTGGGGGAAGAAGCATTAACCCAATGAAAAGTTTTAACCACGAGGCTAACTGAGATTCTGCATTTTTGTATTCAACAGCCCAAACCGCTGAACCGCCCTCTACCAGCATTGACCAACGTGAAATCTACACGCCTCCAGCACTTTATGAGGAAAAACGGAAGTTTAAGCATTTAGAATTCCCTTTTCCAAATCAGAAACTGACTGTTGGCAGATGCGAAAAGGAGAAGGGAGATAGTGATAAGTTTGACCCGGGCCCAAAAGAGTACTTTGAACGACCCGTGTTTAGCCGCTTCCGTAGTTAACAGCACCTCGTTATCTCCTTGATCAGACGGATTAGGGCCCAATCGAGTATCGCCCGGGAGATTATGCCCCATGAAACTCCTGAAGACATTGTCAAGAGTTTACTGTGTAGGGCTAGTTCCCAATCGTTAACACTTCGGGGATGGATTGATGGGGTTGGTAAATTTTGATCTTCCCATCGATCAACACAAAGTCGCCGACTGTGAAACCTACCTCCACAGAATCGGTCGGACCGGACTATTTGGCAAGTCCGATATCGCCATCAACCTGTGCAACTCGTACGAGGCCCAGACCGTCCTCAAACAGATTCAGGACCACTTCGGCAAAAAAACCATGCCGCTTGACGCCGACGACTCCGACCTCATCAAAAGCCTCAACGACTAAAAACCAGGTTCGCTTCGTGCTTCGCATCATGCAACTGTTCTCAGTCGGGACTGTTATCTTGACCTTGTTTCATTTTCCATTCGTTTTTTCCAAGTTGAACTCAGAAATCGTCGCAAGTTGGTCTTTCTGTTGCATTTCTGGCCCCGCGAAGTTCTAAATGAAAAGAAATATATTTTTCACAACTTCGCGTCCTCCATAACAATCTTCTCATTTTACATTTGGGGGCCCGTCCGGGGCCGCTGCCACCAATTGTTATAATTTCACACAAATAAGATGACACTTCGGTTAACACCAAAACTAGAATGAACTATATTTTTCAAAAGCGTAGCTAACCACACGCGATGGGATCAACCGGACTGATCCCATCAATATTTACTTCCTAGTACACATAACTACAAGTTCCGAATATAACATTTACTACACCACCTTTTGCACAAGTGGCCCTATAGGTGTATATAGGTACCTAACGACTGGCCTAAAGGTACACCATTTGAACGTGGGAATCGCGGATTTTCATGTTTGATTTTTTTTTTTTTTTTTTTTTTTTTTTCAGGCACATCAAGAAGTGGTCGAAGTTTTTGGAGTTGATTCACTCACTTAATGGCTCACTCGTTGAAATTGGCGAAAGGTTTGTCTTTTTGGTTCTTTCAAAAACGAATCCCCACACGGAGAAAAAAAATGGCGGTATTTTGGACGAAAATGTTCGGTAATCGGTGGTCAACCGAACAATTTTTCGAAAAATTGAGAGGTAAAAACGCAAAAATATAAGGTAAACCACCGATTACCGAACATTTTCATTCATGATTCTACCGAACACCAAAACTGTTTTACTGCTCAAAAATCGGAGATGTTACCGAACATTTTTACTTAAATTGTTCGGTAATCCCTGTGTCCCGCAATGTTTACCGCTCATTTCGTCCGCCAACTTACCGAACATACCAAAATGTAAGGTGAATTTTAACCTTCCAACCTCAAACCTTTTCGAGTATGAGCGGTAAATTATCACCTCTCAAAGTTAAAGTGCGCGGTGAATTTTCACCTTCCATAATTAATGTGAGGTTGTAAAATTACCTCCCCTACTTCAAATGTGCAGTAAGAATCACCTCCCACAACTCCGATGTGCGGTGAATATTCACCTCTCATTTTAAATTTCGAGAAACATAGTGCGGTAAAAAATGCGCCATTGTGCGGCCAGTGTTCACCTCCCTAATTTCAAATATCGGTAACTAATCACCGAACAAATGGCAAGAAGTACCTCTCAATGTAGTTTGAGAGGTAATCGTACCCAAAAAGTGAGGTAATCCCTTGTTGGTTTGGGCGGTAAATGAACATCAATGAGTTACCTTCCATTGATGTACAGTTACCGCCCAAACCAGCGAGGGATTACCTCACTTTTTGGGTACAATTACCTCTCAAATTACGTTGAGAGGCACCTCTTCCCATTTGTGAAGTAATCAAACCACGATTCGAACGGATAGGATACCTAAGGAAGAAAAATAATTCGGTTATGAATACAAACCATGTTTATTACTACGCAGAACGATACACAACATAATATAACGTATAAAATTATAATTAACTGTAAATTAAAGGATAAAGGATACAGTGAATTAAAACTTAGGCATGATCCAACATTATTAAATCATTTAAAGTACAAATAATTTAAATTTTAAGTAGGTGCACGACACCCCACTAGATTTGTCAAGAACTAAAATTATTTATCAAGTACCTACCTATCATTATTTTATCAAGTAGGTACAATGCTACTAACCATGGGTTCGATTTTACATTAAAAAATGGGGAAAGTCGATAAGTTATCATATTCAATGCCAAACCGGGGACAATCTGTTTCTCAACTGTTAAGGATATAATATATTATCAAATCATTTATATTATCAAATAAACACGTGTACGTACGTCTATTGACATGATCCAACGTATTCGTACACGCCTACCAACTAGATTAAACCAGAGCAGAATCTGTTCTTGTTCAATCTAGTAGGGAGATATAAATATATCTGATATAAAATTTATATCAGATTAAATTAAAATTGTATTTAATACAATTATTTTATGAAGTAGGTACAATGCCCTAGCCATGGGGTCGATTTTACTTTCTCAAGTTACGTTCTTAAGTCAGAAAGTAAATTGCTAGGGTTTTGTGGGACCCCAAAAAGAAGATTGTACGTACAAAAAGACTTAGAAAACGACACCCCACTCGACATCATACCCAAAAACATGAACCCCCCGTAGCCCTTTTTTAGCCCAATAGAGCTCCACAGGTTTGGGCAATCGGCCTCTTGCGATCACAACTAGATAGTAAATTTGATAAGTAAAATATTTTTTTTTCAAAATTTCAGATTAAAAAAAAAACGCTGCAAATTTTACACAAGGGTTTATTATTCTTTGATATACGTTACTTGTGCTGAAATTTAATTGTCAATGAAAAATTTAAAAAAAAATTTTTTTTTTTTTATCTCAAAAAAAATATTTTTTTGGATTTTTTTTGTTCAAAAATGTGTTTTTTCAAAAATTCTGTATTTTTTACTCGAAAAATATTTAACATCCTGGGATCCTTCAAAAATCCCATTTTTAGCCCCATGAATGCCCTAAACATCGCCCCAGTGAAATCGGATCGTTCCGGGACCCCAAAAAATGGATTCTACGTCCAAAAATACTTTGAAAACGACACCTTACTCGATCCCATAGCTAAAAGCCTTCAAAAAACCCCTCCCGTAGCCCCATTATAGCCCCAGAGCGCCCCACGGGTTTGGGCGATCGGACTGAAAACCTTGCGGGCACAACTAGATGGTAAACCAAGTATTTTGTCAAAATTTCAGATTTTTTAAAAAATTCCTACTGCCAAAAACGGCCCGGACGGCGGACGGCGTACGGCGGACGGACATTTCGGATTTTGAATGTAGACCTCTTGAAATGGATAATGTCAAATTTTGAGGCCGATCGGAGTCGTCGACCCGCGTCGCGAAAACATAGGTGTATTATTCCAAGAATAATAAACCAAAATCACCAACTGCCCAAAACGGCCCCGACGGCTTACGGCGGACGGACATTTCGGTTTTGAATCTAGACCTCTTTAAACGGATAGGTAATGTCAAATTTTGAGGCCGATCGGAGTCGTCGACCTCCATCGCTTAAACATAGGTGTATTCTTCCAAGAATCATAAACCGAAACTGACTAGAGATTGCCAAATTCGTTTTGGAAAAAACGCTGCAAATTGTCCACAAGGGTTTATTAAAAAAATAAATAAATTTTATACTAAAAAAATACTACCAAAACGACACAATAGCCGAAAGTCTTCAAGAACCCTCCCGTAGCCCTTTATAAGCCCCACGGGATAATATAATAAACCATCCTGGGAATAATATACCCCTATGGAATCGCGACGGGGGTCGACGACTCCGATCGGCCACAAAATTTGACATTATCCGTTTCAAGAGGTCTACATTCTGAATCCGATATGTCCGTCCGCCGCCCGAGCCGTTTTGGGCAGTAGGAATTTTTTTTTTTTTTAAATCTGAAATTTTGACAAACAACTTGGCTTACCATCTAGTTGTGCCCGCAAGGTTTTCAGTCCGATCGCCCAAACCCGTGGGGCGGTAAGGGGCTAAAATGGGGCTACGGGAGGGTTTTTTTTAAGGCTCTTGGCTATGGGGTCGAGTCCAGGTGTCGTTTTCGAATTATTTTTAGACGTAGAATCTATTTTTGGGGGTCCCGGAACGATCCAATTTTAATATTAATTTTTTTCTCATTGACATAGAATTAAATTTTACCTAACCTAGATAAATCAAAGAACATTAAACATTTGTGTAAAATTTGCAGTGTTTTTAGGCATTTCCACTGCACAAAACGGCCAAGATTAAAAAACCAAAAATTTTGGTTTAATGTCGTAGGTACATCCTACAAAAACAGGGAGAAGCCATTAAATTGGGGAGGACATAAAGTACTTGTACTTATGTTCATAATGAGAGAACAGTAAACAGATTGAAAATGATGGCTCATGACCGTTATTTGGATACATAGGACTTCACGACAAGATAAATGAATTTCGGAAACTTCTTTTGGCTCTGCTGAACAGTTGATATATAGTATTATTTTGCATATAATATATGCATAAATTATATGCAATATTTTGCATATTATGATGGTTTACCTTTGAGGTACAGATACGCGGTGCAAAGGTACAGGCACGTGCGACGGTTTTCTTCGATACAGCCCGGCCAACTTTGCGGTCCTGGACGGTGGCTTTTTTGCATATCAGGCCGAAGACGTAAGGCAGCAAACATAAGAGAACTCTTCGTTTCAGATGAACATCTGCAAGTGGAAATGGAGTGCTGTTAATAATTGCCGACAATTCTGTTTTGTGATTTCTGGACTTGACACACTACCAATTAAAAAACACTTTTTGAGGGACTATACCTAACTGAAGTGTGCTCTGAAGCTTACCCGATGTAGCGGTTCTTCTGATAGAAGGGTATTCCACCTCGATGATCGGACGAATTCCACAATTCTGGGACCTTATTCGTCGAGCTTGGAACTCAGGAGAGGCTCCTCCACCCCAAACCATCCGAAAAGGGTCTGCGTGAATCTGATTTATGAAGGCATAAAAACATGAGATCAGCTTAGGGGAAAACATCAAAAATTTCATGCAATACACCAATGACGCATGGAATAATGCTTACACGTAGGTACTTTAGATGGGAACGATATAGGGACGACAGTGCAGCGACATTGTGTCAACACACACCGATGAAATGAGTCGATCGACGCGTAGTCCGAGGCATTTTCCCAATTTTGAAAATGTATCGAGTAGGTAACTGTAATCACAATTGATTTGCATTGATGTTAGGTATCTACGAATAAGCACGCAAAATGTTCATACATGTACCTTTTCAGTAGTGTCCAGTAACTGAATTTTCTTGAATGCTTTAAACTGCTTTCAGTCTTTTACGAGAGAAACAGGAATTCCATTGTCTATGATCGAATTGGGCCTTGGGTCGAACATGCGAGAACATGAAAACACAAAATTACAAGCACTCCATCATGTTAGCATCATACATACCTACCTCACAAGCTGAAAATCTACGAAACTGACAAAAGATAATTACCTTTTTCGGATGTTCCAAACAGTAAATTCACTAGACCGATTTATAACCGTCATCGACAATCACATCAATACTAATGGCCGCCACTCGGCCGAAAAACACAGCAAAGCCCCAACGCAAGCGCTGCCAAGCGCCTATCTCAGGTACTACTGTACGGTAGACATTTACCGCACTTACTTTTGTGTACGGTGGAAATTTACTGCCCACGTCTTATGTTCGGTAATTATTAACCTTTCTATGAACTGTTGACGATGTGAGGTTGAAATCTACCTTACAGCCTTTGGCAGGCGGTAGACATTTAATGTAAATTTGACTGCCCACGTGTTATGTTCGGTAATTATTAACCTCTCTATGTAGATGGAGAAGTTGGGCGGTACACGTTTACCTCACTTTTTCGCATGTGAGGTATGTTTATACCGAACTGGCTTCATTGTGCGGTTGATAATCGAGTTGTTCGGTGAATGTAGCTCTCGGTTAGTTCGGTTAGCTCTGGCAAGGTAAGATTTCTTGAATTGTTTGGTAGCAGAGAAGAAATGTTCGGTAAGATCATCGAGTTGTAAGGTAACCAAGGGTAATTGGGCGGTAAAAATGAAATTGTTCGGTAGATTTTCACCGCTCACGCGGTTTTTTATACTATAAAATGGCCGCCAAAGTGGTTTACCGAACAAAAACCGCACTTTTTTTTCTCCGTGCACGGAATGATTGCTCCCCCCAAAACGAATTCCACTTTTACACTACATTTTGACCTTTTGTCAATTCATAGCGTTCCACACACATACGAAATTTGTATTAAATTTTAAATTTTAAATTAAATTTAAATTCTAAATTAAATTTTAATTCTTGTGACGTTGCAGATGGGCCGACGGCAAAGGGCCGCTAGCGATGGAGTTCTCCGTAGAGCAAGTCAGGCAGCTCATCGAGGCGCTTTTCCAAGTGTCCGAGCTGCCATCCTCTCAAGAATAAAATGATCCCCGGGCGATGTTCGAGAGGTTCATCACGGTTCCCATTAAAGACCTCCAGTGAATTAAAGAATTAGAAGAATTATTTTTTAGACTATGAGCGTCTATCAGTGGTGATTGTGGGATTGTTGGTACATATCATGAAAAATGAATGCTTTTATTATAAAAGCACGTCTTACTGTTTATTATTATAGTCTTACGTTTATGCTGCTATGTTTGGTCCTGCCTTCATTTGTTATAGCTAGCCGCGAATTTCCGATTCAGATCTATACAACGGATCATATTAAATATGACATTTTCATGTCTACGCTGTTACTATATAAATACATCCTACACCTTTACGTTTCCTACTTCATATAAACCTTGTTGGTATATTTTAAGGCCGTTTCACCATTGTTAATTTTCGGAGTAGGCCCCAAGTTAAACAAATTCTGTTTCACCACGCTTGTCAGGCGTGGGTTAGTTACCCCTGGGTTAGCTTTGTAGTGGCTGTCATTAGCGCTTTCTAGACGTGCAATATTATTGTGCAATATGCGGGTTTGTACAATATAATTGATCTTGTGAGGGTGAGATTGAAAGATTGTGCAATATATTGCGTGATTGACGAGAAGTTGTCAATATATTGCACAAACTGGAAAAGATTGAGCCGTCTGAGGGCAACATTGCGCAATATTCCTCCGCCCTTGCCTAGTATCAACAGTCTTCGCGTCTTCTCGTACTTCTCCCACTCAATAACCATTGCTTGGCTCATTTTCTCCCTTTCTGAGAGCCTTTCTTCTTTTTTTGTTTGCACTTGCACCCACAGCAATCATCACGCAACACAATTCACTGTCACTTAAGCCGTGCCTAGTATCAACAGTCTTCTCGTACTTCTCCCTATCAATAAACCATTGCTTGGCCCATTTTCTCCCTTTCTGAGAGCCTCTTTTTTTTGCACTTGCAACCACAGCATTGTGAATTATTCACAGTCACTTAATAATAATGTTGACCTGATGGAATCCTGATGGGGTACTGTTTGCACAATGTTTTTGTACGTCTGAGTGTGACATTGCGCAATATATTGCACAACCTTCAATGTCGCCTTCACACGGTACAACATTTTGCACAAACGAAAAAATTGTGCAATAACATTGAGCGTCTAGGGGCTGCCTTAGACAGGCGCAAGATTAAAAGAGAGCTTCGAGGACAGAAAAGGAAGCAGAAAGAGAATCTATTGAGGAGGAAGAGTCTTTCCAGGGTCAATTATTGCACTCTTCGAAGAACTCTTCGCAATTATTGCCGAACGTAGTGAGGCTCTTCATTGACTCGATCTGCATGTCTTAATGGAATGTCAGACTGTCAGCCAAGCAACTCACTGGTCAGTCAACATTGCACTTCCCACGAAACTCCGGTGCATTGTCGTGGGAATGCTGAAAAAGTGGATTGTGGAGGCAACTGACCGCACGTGCCGACAGCACCCCAAATTTGTACGGGGCCGTCATTGGACGAAAAGATAACCAATCGAAGTCACCGTTTATCCTGAAATACTCTCTCCACTCAAAATATTGAAGTTGAGTGGGGAAAATAGGGAAACTATTGGTTCATCTGGGAACTCCTTAATTTTGGGCACTCCCAGTGAACAAAACGGCGAGTTGCCCTGGAAGGAGCGTCTTTTTGAAGTGTCAAGTGATCCAGCCAACTTCCCCTCGAAGACTCCGGGAAATCCTTCAAGAGCAAGCACAAATTCAAATTGGCCCAGACGTGAAATAGCCAACCGTCTGTTCCGACTCATCATCCAAACGAGGTTAGTCCCTAAAACGTGTCCGTCGGTTTCGCGCGCGCGGATTAATTATGTGAGGATCTAATAGGTAGGAAGATCTTAAAGTAATATTTATGTATCTTGCTCCTATTTTTTTGGATCAATACAGAAAAAGTATAAACTCACGAATTTCCTTCGAAATCCCGAGGACTGGGAGAATCTTGGATGGTGATATTAAGTAGGTAAGCTTTGGATTTCTCTACCAGAAGGTAAGCCCTATAAATTGGTGAAGGAAATCTAACTCTTACATTTACTAGGTACTCCTTGGATTGGCACCGAATCAAAGAAGGTGACTTGTCACATGATTTCTACATTTTATTGACGAACAATGGGCAATTTACCCAATTAAGGTGGACAAAAGAAAATCTTTCGAATCTGGATTTTAGTAACTAAACGCTGCAAATGTTACACAAGGGTTAATTATTCTTTGATATAGATTACTTGTGCGAAAACATGTTCTATCTTTCTTTTTTTTTTTTGACATTTTCATGTCTGCTTTGGCACATAAACTGAAAAATCGTCACGAAAACTTGCTCACGGAGTTGCTAGGGAAATGAAACTTCTTTAGTAAACAATGCCGCTTGTTTTGTTGTTATTAGTTTCCAAGTTAGAAATCATTTTGAGAAAACGCCAAAATGAAGCCGTGGGTAGAGATACCTACAAGGGTAGGAGAAAGGGTAGACATTTAAGCTAATTTCTATGCTTTACCCTCTAGGAAGTTGTAATTTCGTATGTAGCCTCTTTAGGACATAAATGTCCTAAATTTAGACCTACTTGACGATGCCCAGGACCATGGAGGAAAGAATTTCTTTCCTCCATGGCTTTTGTATTAGCTGTAGGGATTCATGGGGCCCACATCTGTCCAACCATGTAGGTATAATTTTCTTCTTTTTTTTTTTCTTAAAAAATATTTTTTATTGACACAGAATTCACTTCATTTAATAAATTAAAGTAATTGACAGGTAACAATAAACATTTAAGAAATAATAACTCATTTATTGTCCATAATAACTCATTTATTATTCATAACAATAAACATTTAAGAAATAATAACTCATTTTATTGCACATGACAGGGCCATCTATTCTTCGGCGATATTGATGTACTGACGAAATGCTCCTTCTGACGAAGATACACACGTATTTGAGAATGATTCCACTGTAAGTGTCCATAATTATAATAAGGATCTAGTTACCTAGTTAGGTATTGGGTTATGCCTAACCCGTAACCCCTTATTTGTAATTGTTCCCAGGTCCCCCTGATGATGATGAAAGCTACCATGTTTTTGAAACGTCGGGAAATGAGTAAACGGAGTTAGAAGCAGTTCGGCCTTAGAGAATTGAACTAAACCCAGTAAAAACTACTATCTATTAAATAATGACGGAGGCCACGGAAAACCAACGAAATAAATTAAGGTTATAAATTCTTCGAATAATCTGTATACATTATTAGATTTTACAAATAGGTAATTAACTACTCATTATAATGAGTAGTTAATAACCTATTTGTAAAATCTTAAAAACAATTTATTTGCTTAGTTTATAATGTTATGACAAAACATTCAGTACATTGCACTAAAATGAATTGCGTGGATCTGCTCACCAACATTAATTAAGTACATTATTAACTCTTCACACATGTGATTGTGAACCAATTCGGTAAAGGGATTAGGAAATGAATTGAAAGCCGAGGTCTATTGAACATAGTATTTGATTTGAAATAATTTCAGTACAGTTACCTACACGTTCTTTCATCCTATTTCTAGCTGGTGTTCGGATTTATGTCGGATCTCTCTCAAAAATATCGGTTCCCGATATTTTAAAAATAATATCGATATATCGGTGGAAAAAATATCGCTCAAACATATCGATATATCGGCGGAAAAATATCGATATTTCGATATTTTTTGAGCATCCCTACGCGTTATCAGAACGAAGTAATATCAAAATTCAAATTCAAAAACCTTTATTTCCAAATAGGAGCGAACTCCCGCCTCGGATGGAAATCTATGCAAAAATCTAAAGTTAATAAAATAAAAATAAAAATTACATACATGTTATGGCATATACATATCCACGTTATGGCTAAGGGTGGAAGGGATAGAGTGAAGATGAGGGAGAGAGGATGAAGAGGCGTGAAGAGGGAGATAAATGAGTAGATAAGGAGGGTAAAGAGGAAGAAGAGTATCACTTCTAATTCCGCTGCAAGTTTTAATGCAGAGCTAAAACGATGCACATAGCTGAAGGAACTGAACATGTCCGCATTCCTTCTTTGTTTGTACAAAATAGCTTTGTTTTATCAAAACGAGGTACTTCGTGGAACTTGTGGTAGGGATGTTGGATACTTCTACAGTATCGATACAGTATCGTATCGATACATCCAGACAGTATCTAAAAGTATCGATACGATACTTTCAATAAAGTATCAGTATCGAAGTATCGATACTTTTCAAAAACGCCTGCAAATTTTTAGTCAAGGGTTTATTATTCTTTGATATGGGTTACTTGTGCAAAACTGTCTCAATGAAAAATTTTTGAAAAAAAGGTTTTTCTTTTTATATTTTTTATTTTTTACTCAGAAAATATTTGACCTCCTGAGATCCTTCAAAAATCCCTTTTGTAGCCCCCTGAAAGCCCTTTACATCCCCACAGTGAAATTGGATCCTTCTGGGACCCCCAAAAATATACTCTACGTCCAAAAATACTTCGAAAACGACACCCAACTCGATCCCATAGCCAAACGCCTTAAAAAAAACAACTTTCAATTGCCCCATTTTAGCCCCATAGCGCCCCACGGGTTTGGACGATCGGACTGAAAACCTTGCTCCAAGCCTCGGGGGGGGGGGGGGGGGGGGGGGGAGGTACAAGTAGAAAAAAAGGGGAACATTCCCTCGTTTGGTGTAGCTGTGGCCACACTAATTTCTACTGTGATGAGTGAGTTGGGTTGGTTGGTTGGGCCAACATTTTGGTGGTCCGCCCTTGATCGAGGACTGCTGATTCTTCTGATATGAGAGCTGGTGCAGCTCCAGGAGGTGGTGGTAGGTACCTACATCAACTTTCTTCAATTGCTGGTCAAGTTAGAGGTACTGTCAACTACCTATGGCGTAAGTTTTGAATCAGATTCTGATGAAATGTGAAGAATAAAAAAAAAGTATCGGCGCCGATACCGGAAAAAAAGTATCGATACTACGATATGTATCGGGGACAAAAAGTATCGATATGTATCGATACTTTTTTGAAAAGTATCGATACTTTTAAGTATCGATACTTTTTCAACATCCCTAACTTGTGGTTTAGGTGATTATACTCTGGCCTCCCAACATGAGTGTTCTTGAAAAGAACGTAAGTACGGTTGGTTGTGTGCAGTTAGGATGTTTTATATGTTGTTAACAATTTCCTTGTATTTTACATTTGTCTGATGATACAGCGAAGATGGACCGTAAAAGGAAAGTTGTGGCAGCTGGTAGTGGGCTGTACGCAATAGCCTTACCCCTCACTTACAAAAAAAAGAGGTCAAAATGGGTGAAATCATGGATTATGGAAAGAAGGGAGAAAAGTCAAATGGGCTTCATTCGGCATTGTGTACATGAACCTGACGACCTGAGAAACTATTTGAGGATGAGTCAAAGAAATTTTGATGCACTTCTAGGTAAGCATTTCAAATTGTCATTACTTCCTTTTTGGTTGTGTTTCTTATCATATGTATATCAACTTGCCAAGTCAGAGAAGGAACACTCACTCGTACGTTTGGGACAAAGTATAACTGAGTTTTGAATACGTATGTTTGTTGTTAGTAGTTCGCAATGCACCATTTAACCAACAAATTTTGTTAGAAATTTTATATACGTTTTTGTTTTTGATTATTAATACAGTGCAAGATGTATACATTTTGTTGTTATCTGTTGATCTTTGTGGACTTTTAGCAATGGTGGGCCCTAAGCTGCAGAAGCAAGATACCATAATGCGTGAAAGCATTCCTCCCGAAGAACGTCTAGCCGCCACCCTGAGATTTTTAGCTACTGGGCAGAAGTTACGAAGATTTGAAATTCTCAACTCTGATCGCAGCTCAAACACTGGGGCGAATAATTCCTGAAACCTGCCAAATCATTTTTGAAACACTGAAGGACGAATTCATGAAGGTAAAAAATTCACCTATCTACTAGGTATGAATAATACGCAATTTTTGATTGAAATTTTGAAGTAATGGCAGTCGTTGCTCCTTTATATCGTCGGCTGGGAGGTAAAAGGGCGAATCCGCCAATTTTATAATTTTGAGTTAGGATATGGGTTTTTTCGTTTTTTTCTCCTCTCTCCGAATTTAAAAAGAGCGCGAACATCGAACCAATAGGAACGAAGGTATTTGAGGGGAAAGAAAAAATGTGTGGGGCGAATGTTACAAGATGCCTGGTAAACAGGGGCGGATAGGCGGTTTCGACCGGCCCGGGCGATTCAATTTGACCGGCCCTCAACCCCCCCCCTTAACAGTTACCTATCCAAAGACCGTCAAAGGAGGGGTTCTTCATATTTTGGAAAAACAAGCAAATGAATAGGAACGAGAATACACTTCATTAATTTTAATACCTAGGTGAACTTATTTATAATTCAAATCAAACTGGTTTTTATTTTCAAAATCCATGTATATGACAATGCAAACGTCAAGATTACATAGGTAATGACAGAAACACAAGCATGAAAACAGCAGTAATTTGGGCTCCATAGTACAGTTCACAAACAAACTCTGACAACGTGAGAATGGAGCTACCCAGGCGAACTTATGGGCTTGAGGCGAATGAGATATTATAAAACTCATCAACACTGTACAATTCCGCCTCGATCAGAATATCTTTCAGGGCTCGCTTGAAAGCGGGGATGGGCAAGCTCTGCAGCCTCTCTGGTAGCCGATTAAATAGACGAGAGCCGTTCTGAGTTGGGTCCGTCCGCCGTGAGGCTGTCAGACGGACCGTGGGAATGGTAAGGTCCTCGCATTGCCTTGTGGAGTAATGAAGGCAGTTACTGCCCCTCTGCAACGTGTTAACATTTTGTCGCACAAACATCAAAACTGAGTGAATGTACAGACTCAGCAAGGTGAGGATTCCCAAGCTGTTAAAATGCCCTCGGCAACTCTCATTCCATCCAAGGTGCTTCAGTATTCGGAGAGCCCTCTTCTGCAGGACGAACACACGGCGGCTGTGTGGAGAGTTCCCCCACAGCTGCACGCAATAACTCAAACGGCTATGGAAGCAGGCAAAATACACTGATCTGAGGATCTCAGGGGACACACATCGTGACAATCGGCGCAACATGAAATTGCAGGAGGCGAGTTTTGATGACAGCTTGTCGACGTGTTGAGCCCACGAAATTCTATTATCAACCTCTACACCCAGCAGATTCACTGAACGGGTGAGAGGGCCATTCAGCTGGAAGGTTAAGCTCTGGGTCTTATCAGAGTTGAGGCGAAGACCATTTACATCACACCATGACTCGATCAACTCTGAAAGTGCAGTCATGTTACTTTCCAAACCCTCAACTCAACTGAATTACCTACATTGTACTTAAGTGAAAAATAACAGCGCCTATATTTAGCAAAAATAAAAGTGGCGCTTGGTGAGTTAGTTTGGTACCGTCTATACAAACATAAAGCGACTGAAGCTAGGATGCATTGAATTTTTGCACATTCCTTCTGTTACCAACTTACCAGCTTGGCATCTGGCTGGAGCACTGAACCGAGTGGCTTTGGGTGTTTCTTGCCCTCCTCGCCATCTCCCCTCCTCCCCTACTCATGTTTGTCCCCTGCTTGTTCATTTCTTTCGAATTCTAGGCTCAACCTCAGGCCCATGGTAAATTTACCTTTTACAGCTGTTTAAATTTAATTACTAAAAAAGTTTGTTTTTTAAATTGTCATGTTAAGTGTTTGGACAGATGAAGGACCGAAAAATGATTACTCGGAAAATGAGTTCTCATTCGACTTTCTGGCATCCTTCAAAAGTCTGATGGATCGCCAAGGCGAAATCTGACGTTTCTGGGACCCCCAAAAATACTTTGAAAACGACACCTAACTCCTTCCCATAGATGAAACCCTTCAAAAACCACCTTCTGTAGCCCGTCGTGGACATTTCAGTTTTGTAATCTGCTCATCTTAAAACGTAGATATACCTAATGAAAAATTTTGAGGACGATCAACATTTTGGACTTCGCTAACAACTTTTTAATAGGTATTAATAATTTTTTACCCCTGTTGGAATTACCAATATGTATTATTCCAAGAATATTTAACCAAAACGTGATCACATAACGTCCACAGACAAAACGCTTGCTGATGAGGGAGAAGTGACCAAGCGGTAGGCGATGGCGAGGAGGGCCAGAAACGACTGAAGCCACTCGGCTCAGTGCTCTGGCCATGGTCTGCAGACGCTCCTGCTCGCAAGCCATCAACATGAGATCCTCCAGATTGTTGTCACTCAAGAGTTAGCCTCAGATTTGTTTTGATGATTTTCAATTTTGAAAAACTACTCTAACACTCAGCTTGGGTGGTAGAAAGGGTTACCAAAATTGTGTGAATCAAAAAGAGAATTGCATACAATGAGGCCATGAGGATTTAAAACCTTGTTTGCAAATTACGCATTGATTGCACTTGACATCCACCCTGTTAGGAACAAAGCCAACCAGATCGCCTTCATTGTGTCTGAATTTTCCTTTTCGGTCTTGATTTCATATTTCGGGTAAGATCAAATTTGGTTTCCAGCTTCGACCGGCCCCTCAGGACCTTCGGCCCTTCGGGCGTCGCCCGATCGCCCGACCTGCCTATCCGCCCCTGCTGGTAAAAGGGCGAATGTGAGATGATGGGTGCGAACTAACTTCGTACCTACTCTCATTTCTCATTTAAAATGTGTCTGCCTTGGGTCACTTTCACAGTAGTGAAAATGGAAATGAAAAATGTGAGACAGAACAATATTGGGGAATGACTAGCAAAAGGGCGAATGTTCCATAGCATTTCATAGCAACAGTTCATAGCATTGCAACAGCTTAAGGGCGAATGTGAACAGAAAATCTAGGTTTTTCCGGTACAAAATTCCGGTTCCAAAATCATACTCAAGTTCTAAAAATTATGAGCAATCCGGGAATACTAATTTGCAGTGGAAAATATTAATTTTTCATTTATCTAGAGAAAATCGCGATTTCCCAAAATCAATACAATGGTGGATTCGCCCTTTTACCTCCCAGCCGACGATATATAAATACTCAAATAATGTCCTTCAAATATTTAATATTACAAAAGTGGGTTAGGGTGATTACGAATCATTTTCCTACGTTTAAACGAAGGAGGTGAGTAACCTTGACAAGTGGGAATGGAGGCAAAAAACGACTCACTAGGAAAAGGTAGGGCTATTGAATCGGTAGGGCAGCAGAATGTAGATTTTTATAGCAGAAAAACACATTCTTACAACAGCAGAAAAACACTTCCTACAAACTCCATGTACATTGCGATTTGACGAGTTTGCGATTGTACCTACATTGTTGCCTAATATGCATGTTCCCTTTGACTGCCACTCTGAAATGAGCAGTAATAGTCAGCAAGTGATGAACCAGTTGAGTCACTTGTGTTGTCGTTTTGAGGTTTACCGGTAGTGGGGAAAAGCCGTGGAACGAAGTACTTTCGACGACGTCACGTGTTTTCAGTCAACTGCTTTCTCAAACCCCTTTGTGACGACCTTAGTAATTACCTATCATTTCTGCCAGTGACTGTTGATCTCCGTCCACTTTACGTAATTTTCGTAGCAGCCGTGCATGTTTTCAAGAATACTGAAACTTCTTTATCAATAACCTCCTTGGAACCTTTCTACTGACGTTTGGGTGGGGGGGTCTTTGAAAACCTGCAATGTAAAAACGAACACACCAATATTTACCGTTGAAGGGGGAAACAATGATTAATTGGCATGTTTCTTTGCTCCTTTCCAGATGCCCCAAAGCAAGGAAGAATGGAAGCAAGTGGCAGATGGTTTCAAGAGAAAGTGGCAAATGATATTTATATAGGTATGTATGACAACCTCCCTATCTAAGAACGAGGTTGAGAGAAATAGATACTTACCATAATGTTGGTTTGTATGCTTCTTCCTCTGATGCTCCACTTTTCTCCGATTGCAGCACCTTCTTATATTCATTTCTGCACACAGATCCCATATTCTGGATTCTTGTCTTCACCTTGTTGACATCGACTCCAGGAACGTCAGCGCGCAATGCTTCCACAATTTCGTCCGTTTTTTTTTTTTTTTTTTTTTCATTTTGGTTTATTATTCTTGGAATAATACACCTATGTTTTCGCGACGCGGGTCGACGACTCCGATCGGGCTCAAAATTTGACATTATCCGTTTCAAGTGGTCTACATTCTAAATCCGAAATGTCCGTCCGCCGTACGCCGTACGCCGTCCAGGCCGTTTTGGGCAGTAGAAATTTTTTAAAAAATCTGAAATTTCGGCAAAATACTTGGTTTACCATCTAGTTGTGCCCGCAAGGTTTTCAGTCCGATCGCCCAAACCCGTGGGGCGCTATGGGGCTATAATGGGGCTACGGGAGGGGTTTTTTGAAGACTTTTAGCTATGGGATCGAGTTAGGTGTCGTTTTCGAAGTATTTTTGGACGTAGAATCCATTTTTTGGGGTCCCGGAACGATCCGATTTCACTGTGCCGATCTATAGGGCTCTCATGGGGCTAAAAATGGGATTTTTGAAGGATCCCAGGATGTTAAATATTTTTCGAGTAAAAAATACGGAATTTTTGAAAAAACACATTTTTGAACAAAAAAATCCAAAAAAAAATTTTTTGAGATAAAAATCCAAAAAAAATTTTTTTTTTTAATTTTTTCATTCACAGAATTAAATTTCTGCACAAGTAACCTATATCAAAGAATAATAAACCCTTGTGTAAAATTTGCAGCGTTTTTTTTCTTCATATTATTACCTATTTGTGTAATGCTCGTGGTTTAATTAGCTTGGACCAGATACCTTATGTATTCTTAGATCGGCGTGTTGTACCTGCCGTTTCCGATGTCACTGAAATATTGAATTCAACCCAGGCTATCGTTAAAAACTACATTGCAGAAAAGCGTATCCACTTTCTTCCAGAAGTACAAGCATTCGCCCTTTGGAGGGCTAAATATAATATATTTAAGTATATAATATACTTACTTTGTTCCCACAAGAAAAATGTTCATGCCCAGCCAAAGCGGACTGTATTCATGTAAAAGTTGCGCGCCATTCTGTAGGTCTCTCGATATCGACTCAAAAAGATGTCAAGCTAAGCAGTGTAAAAGTACATGTTTCGTCGTGCCCGAGGAACTAAATCAGGTAGGAAAGGGGGGGGGGGGGACCGAAAGGTCGTCATTATTGAAGCCCCAGATGACGGCGATGTTTGCACAGGCACCGGTTGATGAACGTTTTGGCCCGAATTCTATGTTTTTGCCGGTTAACTTTATTGGGGTTTTTAAAAGTTTAAGTTGTTCCCTGATGTTGTTGAACTGATGTTCAAAATGTCACTATGATGTTTTACTGTTTTGCTATAATGTTTTTTATCTACATGTGTTACGCTGACAATTGTCTATACATCAATGTGTTTTTGGACAAATAAAATGTTGAGTTGAGTTTAAAGTAGGCAACGTACTGAAAAGTCGGTACTATCACCCGTCAGCGTATTTCCAATCTATACACCGTTTGAGCCCTTAGGCGGGGTCGAAGTCGTTAATGGTTTGGAGTGCGCTTTTGCCTCCAAACTGTACAATGATTCAGATACACTGGTTCAGCCCCGAGAATTTCCAAGACTGTGCTATGGGGCTACGGGAGGTTTTTTTTAAAGCCATTTGGCTATGGGATCGAGTCAGCTTGAGATGAATGTGCGGAATATGCCTCAGCTACTTTTGTAGACGTATCCAAGTGTTTTGACTGCATTCCACACCAGCTCCTTATCGACAAGTTAGCAAAATATCATTTTTCGGGACGGGGCTTTATCGCTCATCTCAAGCTATCTCACAAGGTAGAAGTCAGGCTGTTAATCATGGAAATTCTTTATCAAGTTTGTTGCCAGTCAGGTATGGTGTACCTCAGGGTTCAGATTTGGGTCCCACACTTTTTCTTATTTTCATAAATTATTTGCCATCAGGTCTACATCCTCTTGAGACCCTTCTGTTTGCGGACGACACTTCTGTCCTGACGAAAAACGCATCTCTTGCGTCACTGACTCTGACAAACGAAGCGTCTAAAAAAGAGATATCGGGGTGGTTCGCTAGAAATGGACTCTGTTAATGAGACGAAAACTGAGACTACTACTACTACCCTACACTACCCCCCCCCCCCCCCCCCCTCTACTCTACTCTACTACTCTACTTTGGGTTGCGAGACTTGTCATCCTTGGTCGAAAACCCCCCAAGCGTTAGATTTCTGGGAGTATTGGTGGATCCAAAGCTGAACTGGAACCAACACTGTGAGAACCTTGAATCTAGGTTAAATTCTATTGTTTTCCTCCTGCGTAGGTTACAGGAGAAGCTACCTAAAACTGCAGTCGTAGCAGCATTCCATGCTGCTTTTATGAGTCACTGCGAAGGTGGCTCTGTTGGGGTCATGCTGCGTCGGCTGCCACAATTTTCGCATGCCGACACAGGGCTGTACGAGTGGTCGCTGGGCTGAAGTACCGGCAGGATTGTAAGCCAGCCTTCATAAGATTAAACATCTTGACCATCCCTGCGGTTTACATACTCGAAGCTACGTGCTACGTTTTCTCCAACTTACACGAGTATCATACCTCCACTCATGGGTACAGAACACGGCATGGGAGTGACTTGCTGGTGCCTTTTCACCGCTTGAAATCATCCCGCATCAGCAGTTCATGGTGGGGTATTAAATTTTTCAATGCCATCCCTAAAGAGTTGCGAGCGAAATTTACGACAACAAACGTTAGCCTAAAACTTGTCAGGTTTTTAAAATCCATCGCACCCTTTTATTTGAATGAATTTTTCCTCAGTATAAAGAATGTAAGAGAGCTCTAGTTAAGCATAGGTTTTGGAAATTATTACCATCTAATGGCTTGTTCATGATGTACCTACCGCTGTATTTTTGAAGTAAGTTTTTGTGAGCTGTAATTTTGTACGGAAATTTTGACCTTGTCTTTGCACTCTGTATTCTTGGCAATAAAACTCTTGTCCTGTCCTGTCAGGTGTCGTTTTCGAAGTATTTTTGGACGTAGAATCCATTTTTTGGGGTCCCGCAACGATCCGATTTCACTGTTGCGATCTATAGGGCTTTCATGGGGCTACAAATGAGATTTTTGATGAAACCAGGAGGTCAAATATTTTTCAAGTAAAAAACAAAAACAAAAAAATCCAAAAAAAAAATTTTTTTTGAAATATAAAAATCAAAAAGAAAATTAAATTTTTTTTTTGACAGAATTAAATTTCTGAACAAGTAACCTATATTAGAGAATAATAAACCCTTGTGTAAAATTTGCAGCGTTTTTGGGAAAACTTTCACCACCTGCTAGTCCCCACCTGTAACGAACCTCAGGCAAGGTTCATCATCGGATGAAATGGAAGACATGTGTCCACCCCCTCCTAAAACGGTGAGGTTTGCTGTTGACGTGGAGTCCACGTCGTGGACAGCATGAGTGGGTCCTCAAGTGGATGGCCTGTCAAGCGGTAGTGTTACGTGGAACGTTGACGACATGCTTCGACTCCGAAAACAAACGCCAAGTCTTCACGTAAACGACAAGTGATTGCACTGATGATGATAATGAGATCATTAATGCAGAATCTGCATTACATCTGATGTAAGGTAAAGGCACCAAAGGCGGACGTGTTAAGAAAAAAATGAACATCTTTCATCGCTCACATTTCGAAAATACTTTTTAACTCTTGTTTCAACTGATTTTATGGTACTTTGGACTTCCCTGAAGAAGTTGGAATAAAAATTTATTACATTTATTCTCTCGTTCACGGAAAAAACAATGATTTTGTAAATCAAGTTTTTGCACCAGTAGCGGACACGAAAAAATCACATTGCACCAGTGACGGACGATTCGGGATCCAATGGCGGACACCAGTTTTGATTTCAACAAATAATTTATTTCTCCGTTGAAAATAAACACAAAAAATTGTCAAAATGACGAATCAGCCTTTTAAAAAGATAATACAGTCTTACTTCAACAAATTTGACATAGGAAATAGGAGAAAAAAAATTTTTTTAACAGACCTTTACTAACCAGAAACTCAAAATGCTTAGAAAACATTATTTTTACGCTAAAATCACAAAGATTTTCTCTTAAGTAACTGTATTTGAACTAGAAAATGTGTCACAGTGGAACTTATAGGCACTTACATGGGGGCTTTCATTAATATTCAGATAAGTTACCCCATCTTATATTACCAATAAGGTTTATAATAATATACTCTCTGTTGCGTCTAACTTTAGGTACCTACCTAGGTAACTAAGCAACATTAGCAAGTTATCATAATATGATAGATATTATCTACTCCAGTAAGAAATTGGAATCTTAATGTAAGGTGGATTTGGCGAGATAAAGGGAATTCCCTTTACCTATCTAGATCCATCTGAGAATTCCGTCAATGAGAATCCATCTGATCAAAACATTTATCGTGGAAATTTATAGACTACTTCGTCGGAAATCGTCTTTTTATAATAATTATAAAAAGACCAATAATTGGTCTTTTTATAATTATTATAAAAAGACGATTTCCGACGAAGTAGTCTATAAATTTCCACGATAAATGTTTTGATCAGATGGATTCTCATGGATAATTATTATTGGAATCTTGAATCAAGTACCTAGCAGAGATGGGTAAAAACCTTAAATCAAATTGAGGCGGTGGATTCCAAATCTGTCTACATTCATTTTCGGCCAAATGTAGTAGTTAGCAGTGGATTCTGAACCATTTTCCCGCGCTCCATCGAAAAATGACTTCAGAATCAAGAAAAACTGTCTCCTTTCCACTGGTTTTTTGGCTCCCAAACTTTGGGGTTCGTTCCACAACTCTCTCCATTCGACAGTTCGTTTCAAAAGTGTCTACATTCATTTTTCAATCTCAATTTACTGGCGCCTTTCATAATTAACTTGGTTCAAAATTTTCGCACTCATTAAGTGATGCCAAATGAGTCAAATTCAAAAGAATTCGCGTCTCCCGGCTTATTGGTTGGGTTAAGGCATGTTTTTCGTGTTTCCTGAAAAATTGCTAAATTGGACATAGACAGTTACTTAACAAGTTATGTGTAGACAGGTTAAGAAGTTAAGTTATTACAAAATTTAGGAATCCACCGCCTCAATTACAGATTGAAGAAAATTTGAATCAAATGAAGGAATAGCCGCTTCTGAATACTGCAGCAAAGGGTTCTTTTTTTTTTGCATGTCTCCTGACTTTTCTTGTTTGCTGATCTGAAACAAAGATACCATGATTACTATTAATCATTCAAAACCAATTCAGAAAATAAAATTGTTCAATTAACTTTTAAACCAAGACTAAAATTGGAATGGAGCACTCCCGTCCGCCATAGGAGCACTGTTGATAGGGCACAGGTGCCAAAGGCGGACAGGTGCGTCCGCAACTGGAGAAGTTGTAATTTTTCCTGGGTCCAGTAGTGGACGCCCAAAAAGAGCGATTTTCAATGAAAATATGGAATGTATTCACGAAATTATTATTCAACTTTGTTGTTCAATCCATAAGGAACTTAGAAATCAATAGGGTAATAAGTAAAATCGATTATTTTCCTTAAAACTCACCTCAGTTTTCTTCCCATTTTTGGTAACCAGAGGCTCTGGTTACCAAAAATGGGAAGAAAACTGAGGTGAGTTTTAAGGAAAATAATCGATTTTACTTATTACCCTATTGATTTCTAAGTTCCTTATGGATTGAACTGGTCCAGAGCAGCCGAAATCACTTCAAAACAGAAAGGTAACTTTTGCATTCGCACTGTTATCTTATTTCTTGGTCAATCTTCTTCTTCTTCATCCTAACTGCTCACAGAGAGATAGCATAAATGGAAAAATGAAGGATCAAGAGCCCTGGGAGGTTGCTAGCCTTATTTTGAGAGCTTTTTTGTCCCAGTGTCCGCCACTGGGGTTGTGTCCGCCTTTGGTGCTTTTACCTTACATGAACAACCCTTGTAATACGTGCCATTTACCAGCAATCACAGAGTAACAGAGAACAAATTGCCAGCAATCCAAGGGAAAGATCGGGCCGTTAGATGCTAGGGTAGGGTGGGGTAAGGTCCCGCACGGGGGAAGTTCCCGCACACTGCCTGGGGCCTATTGCACAATAGCTTAGTAATATTAGCGAAATTTGCAAGTCTACTAGTACCTACTAATATTACAAGTACCAATATTTTTGGTTGCACAATGCTTTCTAGATCACTAATAATATTAGCGAAATTTTACTAGTCCGGGAGTCGAAAATATTAGTCAGCTGTTCGCCATGGAGTGAGAAAAGACAACAATACGGATGATGCTAACCAATCCAACATAGTTGAACGTGTGGTTATCACTTGGTTGAGGTTATTTTATTTACTTGTGCGGATTTTATTTGAAAGAAATTTTTTGCTGCCTCTGAACCAATAATGCCTCCGAAACCTTCCAAGCGGGTCGACAAGCGACGTCTGAAAGTTTGTGTGTTGGGGAAAATAAAGCTTATGAAAGAAACGTTGTTCGGCGCTTTCTCCGACCGCCTGACAAAGCAGCAGAAAACACTGGCGTGGCAAGAGGTTTACGACTACGCAGCATCGCCGTCTAATTAGACTGCCGTCCCTCCCGGAAAAGACGGGACCTACATGAGAGACGTTTGGTGGCCGAATGTCCGCAAGTCAACTGTGGTAAGTGGTTTTCCTTTGATTGGACCCATCGCAAGCTCTCATTTGTTTCCAGCGCTCTTTGAGGTATTTAGCCCTTAACAAGATGTGTGTTAATGGGTTCATAATTTTCTTTGCAGGAAAAGTTCGATAACGCTAAGAGGACAGGTAGCGGAGGGGTTCCTGAAGGAAAATTTACCGAGGTAGATGATACCGTGTACGACATCATTGGTCGCGATTCCCCCGTTGTGAAGGGACTTCCGGAGTGACAGAGTCATCGGAGGACAACGAAAAGGAAAACTCCGTCGACCTCATGTAAGCAATGCTTACGGAAAGTGATGTCGCTAATTCACAGGATGCTGTCAATAACACCGATTCAAGAAAGGTTGGTACCAAGCCGCGAAATCATAGCAACATACAGTTGTAGGTACTTGTTGGTGTGTTTGTAAGAAAGTTTGACGATTTTGTTCTATTATCTATTCATAAGATAGTAAACCTAGTTTCCGCGACTGAGGTAGATCATCAGAATCGCCCCAAAATGTGACTTCTTTCGTTTCAAGTTTTGTACATTCAAAAAAGCTGCGAATTACATAGCTCAAGGGGTTATTATACTCAAATTATGTAATTTTGGAGTCAGACAAGCCTGATACACCTCGAGAACACAACCATTCCAACTCCAGTTGATCATAAGGATGACAAAATGGTTTCGAGATGTACACACAACAATCGCTTGCTTGTTGTTTTTCAGGACGATCATCATCCAGAATCAGGCTGGCCCAGGGCTTTGGTGGCCCAGAATGAGGAAGGCCCTCGGCATATAACCTCGGACAAGAGGAAAGGACAAGAGGTTCCCCCGACCATCCTCCAACATGGCACAACTTGACAGCAACTTGAAAAATACTAATAGGTAATTATCAAATCAAAGAGAACTTGCACTAGTAGAATAATTATTAGCGTCCACTAATATTTTCATCAACGCTAATATGTTGTTAGCGATTGTGCGACGGTAACTAGTAATATTAGCAAAAAACACTAATAATATTAGCCGCTTGGACTAATATTATTAGTAGGTACTAGTGAACTATTATTGTGCAACAGAAATTAAAAGTTATTAGTTCTTTCACTAATATTATTAGTTACCAAGCTATTGTGCAATAGGCCCAAGATCATACCATTGCCTATTGCACAATAGCTTAGTAATATTAGCGAAATTTACAAGTCTACTAGTACTAATATTACAAGTACCAATATTTTTGGTTGCACAATGCTTTCAAGATCACTAATAATATTAGCGAAATTTTACTAGTCCGGGAGTCGAAAATATTAGTCAGCTGTTCGCCATGGAGTGAGAAAAGACAACAATACGGTTGCTGCTAACCAACCCAACATAACGTGTTGTTATCACTTGGTTGAGGTTATTTTATTATTTACACAATCCGCTCCACTTTCATGGGAGACATCCTAAACCTCTCTTTAAATTCCAACAATGATGGATACGAAAAACGCTGCAAATTTTACACAAGGGTTTATTATTCTTTGATGTCGTTTACTTGTTCGAAAACTAATTTCGGGCCAATTAAGGAATATTTTGAAAAAAAAAAAAAATCCATTTTTCAAGATTCTACACTGTTCAAAACTTAAACAAAAAACTTTTTTTTTTCAAAATTTTTTTGGGGGATTTGTCAAAAGTCCCATTAGTAACCCCATGAAAGCTCTGTAAATCCCCACAGTAAAATCGGATCGTTGTAGGACCCTCAAAAATGGATTCTACGTCCAAAAATACTTCGACAAATACTAATAATTATCAAATACAAGAGAACTTGCACTAGTAGAAAAATTATTAGCGTCAACTAATATTTTCATCAACGCTAATATGTTGTTAGCGATTGTGCGACGGTAACTAGTAATATTAGCAAAAAACACTAATAATATTAGCCGCTTGGACTAATATTATTAGTACTAGTGAAATATTATTGTGCAACAGAAATTACAAGTTATTAGTTCTTTCACTAATATTATTATTTACCAAGCTATTGTGCAATAGGCCCCTGATCTAGGGATGTTTGATGCTTCAAAAGTATCGATATAGTATCTTATCAATACATCTCACAACATTAAAAATGATCGTAACTAATCAAATCAAAATCAAAACCAATATATTTTAACCTCTACTCTCTCTATTAAATAGAGAGTAGATGTAAATAAATTGTATTGTATGTTGCGACGTGGTAAAAAAGAATCAGCTCCGATACTGCAACAATAAATATCGATACGGCGATATATATATCAGGATTTATATCGATAATTGTTTTTAGAAGTATCTAGTTGTGCCCGCAAGGTTTTCAGTCCGATCGCCCAAACCCGTGGGGCGCTATGGGGCTACGAGAGGGTTATTAGAGGCTTTAGGGTATGATATCGTTAGGGGGTCGTTTTCAAGGTACCTATTTTTGGACATAGAATCCATTTTGGGGGTCTCAGAACGAGTGGATTTCACCGCGAGGATCTATGGGGCTACATAATATATTATGGGGATTCTGAAGGCTTCTGAAGGATGCGAATGAGGTGTCGTTTTCCAAGTAATTTTGGTCGCATAATCCATTGATTAGAGCGTAGGTTACGCTACTAGAATAATTTCTTTTAAAATATCACAGGGATAAAAAGATTTTTAATCAAGGTTTCTTCAAATTATTACAACTTCAGTTCCTACTTACTTGTAGGAAGTGGTCGTGGGTAGGTAGATACTTTAAAACAGCCAATTATCATCGGATATTAAAATTAAAGCAGTCGATGAAATAAAAAAACTTGAAACGTAGCTTACATCGATAAATGAAAGACAAAAAGAAGAAAAATTGAGCTAACTTATACGAAAAAAAAGGACTAAAGTCAAAATTTAACATATTATGTTAAAAATGCGAAATTACGATATTTTCAAGGAGCCCATTCTTTTCAGCTTGCACGGCCCGAGGTTGAAGATGTGGGTTCACTCCCAGAAATCAGCAACAGTTCGGGAGAACACAGTTTTGGTGCATTGACTTCAAACAAAGTGAGTGATTCATCCGTATTTTTTTTTTTTTTTTTTTTTTTTAAAAAAAAAGCTCTGAAATTCAAACTTGGGAATCACAATCCCGAAGCAGGGGGGACAAGCCCACCGTCATGGCTAGACGATGGTGCCCCTTCATCCTGACAGGATTTTGATCCCCAACGGCACTGCAGTCCTCAAGTGGACTGATTGTACGCGATTGAACTTCAGATTCGACGCATCCATGTGTTGATGTCCTAAGTCCCTAGGCCAGGTTTTATCTCATACACATGTCAACATGAGATAGAGCCGCCGGAATTGCATGTTTTGCCACTTTTTATTGTTGTAATTGTTTCTGGAAGTTCAACGAGAGCTGTGAAAAGGAAAAGGACAAAAAACCTTATTAGAGACAGCCTCGAACTCCAGACACCTGAGTGTGGACCCGGCATCATAACCACTACACCATCGACGGCCCTTCATCCGTATTATATGAGCTTGGAATTTTATGCAGGGGGCTCAGTCACCAATACATTTACCTTTTTAGGACAGCATAAAGGAGAGAGTAAAAGAGATAAGAGGATGAGGATGATTTTGGCGAAGAAGAAGAAGAAGAACCAGTTAGGGAAAAAGGCGTTCCTCAACTGTCCTCTCCGTCAAGAGCCCATACTTCAGAAGACATGGGAATTGGTCCCAATGTAGAATCCTGTTCAATGCCCAGGTATGTGATGGTATGGAGTACTTTATAGGTGATGGTAGGTACTAAATTGTAGCGCAGGTACCGATTTCGAGCAACTAAGCTCATCTACAGCCCAGAGTGACTTGAAGTAGTTGAACCTCTACTCAGGAAATCGGTCCCCACGCTACAATTGAAGCCTTTTGGGACCTAAGTGCCAAAGTTCCCAAAAAATAGTTTTAGACTGTTAAAGTCAAAACGGGGAATTTCGGTGGGATGCGGTCGGTAACAACTTGGCATTTGAGCCCTTTCTTCATGAAAGCCAGCGGTCAGAAGACCCTAAACGACAATCTCAGAAACTAAAGACAAACAGAATGTTGGCAGAGTCAGTCCTCACTGGCCGTTATGGTGCTGGTGGCGACTTGAGTTGCTAGTGATAAAACAAATCTCCATTACCACCGGTGTCGTAAAGTGGTTGTTTGCCACCGATGTCGTAAAGTGGTTGTTTGCCGATGGTGCAGAGGTCTAATCCAATGAGGTGGTTAGGGAGAGAGAACGACTACTCTGCTGGTTTGAATACTAAATTGTTTTTTTCGGTAAACAATTATAGCGTGGGGACCGGTTCGAGCAACTAAGCTCATCTACAGCCAAGAGTGACTTGAGGTAGTAGAACGTACATTCAGGACCTGAATTTTTATTCAAATTTAGTATTCAAACCAGCAGAAGAGTCGTTCTCTCTCCCTAACCACCTCATGATGTCGTAACATTGAAAGCGCTATCAGCATCAGATAATATCTGAATATTATGACAACTTGACCACCACCAGTTGGTAGGCCTCTTTTGGTTTATTATTCTTGGAATAATACACCTATGTTTTCGCGACGGAGGTCGACGACTCCGATCGGCCTCAAAATTTGACATTATCTGTTTCAAGAGGTCTAGATTCCAAATCCGAAATGTCCGTCCGCTTCCGGGCCGTTTTGGGCAGTAGGGCAGTATTTTGAAAAACTGAAATTACAAAAATAATCGGTTATGTACCATTTTACTGAAAGTACAAAATAATCGGTTTACCATCTAGTTGTGCCCGCAAGGTTTTCAGTCCGATCGCCCAAACCCGTGGGGCGCTATGGGGCTAAAATGGGGCTACGGGAAGGCTTTTGAAGGCTTTTGGCTATGGGATCGAGTCAGGTGTCGTTTTCGAAGTATTTTTGAACGTACAATGTATTTTAGGGGGTCCCGGAACTTTCCCGGGCTTTCATGGGGCTACAATTGAGATTTTTGATGGATCCCAGGAGGCCAAATCTTTTTCAAGTAAAAAACAAAACAAAAAAATTTGAAAAAAGGGCATGTTTCATCAACCAAAGGCTCCGCGAATTTGACCGAACTCCTTGTAGTTCCTCAAGAGCTCAGAATCTTTCGTTTTCCTGAATTTACTCGCCTAACTCCTTTTTTTTCGCCATGACTTAGTGAAGGTCACGTCGCCTCTCGTTAACTCTGTAAATAGCTGTAAATATACTCAAGCTTTCATGTTCAAATCTTGTAACCGCGTAGTTATCAGTGTGTTTCGTTTTTGTGTGCATCCATTCGCCCTGCCCAATGACTCTTTTCAAAATTTACTCCAGAAGCCGCTGAACCAGGAGGGAGGTTAAGTGAGTCATTCCTCTTGTTTGGTTACTATTTTGAGGCACGAATGAAACCTTTACCCAGACGAACAATCAAACTTAGAAAGGCGCCCTGAATCCGAACCTGAAATTTGAAATATTTAACGGAGTGGACCTACACCGGCTTTTTTTGAACACGTGCCTACTCGTCAGCTGCCGCATATCTTCACCTCAGCTGTTCTCCTCTCAGCTGCTTTGGATCCCGTGGTGCGTCAGTTAGACACTCTCCCATGAGATGGAGTAGCGGCTGATTCTCACAGCATCCAGCGATCGAGGTCTTCCCGATAGATGGTGTGACGGTGTCATTTTTCACTGTGTTCAAATAAACTCCCGGAGTTACTGCCATGGACGCTGTCGAATCCATCTCGTTGGGCGACCCTGAGCTGAACACCATTAAGGAAAACCTCATTTTTTCCATCTGCACATTGGGGTTTGATGTGGAGGATTTGAACATTCAAATTTTTGTCAGGACGCTTGAAAATTTGTTTCATGTCACAAACGACAGACTGGACGAGTTGAACGGCTACAAATTGGAAGTTTCCCCCCTGCACAATGCTTACGTTTCGTCGCGCGACCGGTTCAATTCGTCAGTTCATGATCATTTACGTTCTGAAGAATTTTGGGCGGATGAAAGGAAGTCCCTTCAGGAGGAAATCTGCAGCTACAAGAAAAAACTTCGTACCCTGGAGGGAAAATTAATCACCCAGGCATCCCTGATTGAAGACCTTCAAAAACCCATCACGTCATTAGGGATTTCTTCGCCAAACTTCGTTGACGTTATAAACCCGGTTGTGCCATCAGTGCCTCACCCCGAAATAGATGTTCCGAAATCTGATGTTCAAGTTGAAATGGTCGAAATTGACGAGGAAAACTGGGACAGGATAAAGGAGCTCAAGCGTGATATAATAGTGCTCCGTATCAAGTTAGAAAAGGTACAAAATGTTCACGAAGCGGCATGTGCAGCTTGGGCAGCAAATAAAGATGTGTTTATACGCCAGGAACTTAATTTGCTCTCCAATTTGGAGGATACGGAGGAACAAAAATTAAATCTCGTGACAAGAAATGAGTATTTGAAATCGGAACTTGACGCCGCTCGTCAACAAATTGAGGAGCTCCGTGTTTTGCCTTGTGGTGGTGTGAATGATGGTGCAGATTCCGGACCCCCGCTATCCCAAGAATTACAAATCGAATTCAACAGTTCGGAATTCTTTTTCAAGTTGTCGGAAAGTGCCCGTGTCATTGACGATCTGAGCAACAAGTGTCGTGAGATGGATACTGTTATCACGACATTAAAGAAGAAAGTTGCTACTATCTCTAATGAAATATCTGGTACCCCCACCGAAACACCTTCACCTTAAAAACAGATGAAATGCAAAAGAACAGCCAATTTGAGTGAGCCAACTGTCCTTTTTCTTGGCGACTCGTTTACGTACCGAATGCGTGATGAGGTCATATCACTTCTTCCATCTGGTCTCCGTACCATTTCCCATAGAGCTACTGATGCCACACTATCTCAATTGCTGAGATCGGCGATAACTTCACCTTCGCCTGATTTCCTGGTACTTTCTGCAGGATACGTCGATGCATGTCTCCTGCAACGAACTCAAGAACTTCAAACCCGAGCTCCTGAAATTCTGTCTAAATTTTTCTGGCACCAAATTGATACTTTTGAAAGCCCCTTACAATAATTATTATCTTCTGCCACCACTTTCATGTGTTAATTTAGAAATTCACCGCTTAAATAAATTCTTGTCCTCGTTGTCAGCTAAATTCTACTCAGTAGAGGTGATTGAGTTGGATAACATCGAACGTAGCTCCATCTCTTCAAACGAACTAGATCCATTTTACACTGCCATGTTTAGTCTAGCCCTTTGCAAAAAAATTGCGAAATGTATTCTCACAGCTAAAACCTCGAAAAATAGTCCCCCAACCATTATTTTAATTGACGAATCTGGTTCTTCAAGACCCTTATGACAGCCATGTATTTTGAACGATGTAGCTGCTGCTACAGATGAGTCTCCTTTTATCTTAATTAACGCGGGGGGCTTACGCTCCAAGCTTAATGAAATAAATTTTTTTCTTGAGCGGCGCCATGATGTTGTTTGCATGGGTGTTACTGAACATTGGTGTAAGCCTGATGAGCTCGGTTTTTACTCACCGGTGGGATTCTCTTTGGCGTCTGCCTTTTCGAGGGTATCTAGGGCCCATGGTGGGGCAGCTCTGTTCTTGAGGCAGGGTATGGAATATACAACAATGGGTGATGTACAAAATCTTTCCCTGTAAGAAGTGTGTGAAATAGCAGCAGTTAAAATAAGTGCTCTCAATACTGCAGTATGTTGTGTTTACCGTCCTCCCAATGTTCAGAACTTCAACCGTTTTTTTGATATTATGGAAAACCTGTTTTCCTTGATATGTAGGCATAATTGCATGTTGATTCTCATGGGTGATCTCAATATACATTTTGAATTAACCTGTCCTAACATTTCGTATTCTAGAAGCCGACGCATGTTTGAGAGCCTTCTGGACAGTTTTGGTCTTCATGTTTCTCTTAGGGAGGTCACCCGTCGTCCCATTGCCCGTCAGACTGGGCATCCAGCTTGCCTCGACGTCATTATCCCCAATTACAAGCGAATGGTATAGAGCCTCAGTCAGTGCGCCTTTCAGTGACCACAGGGGAGTTGAATTTCGCCTTTTCAAAGTTTCAATGAAACGTTGCTTCAGACGTACAAAGTCTGAAAATCTTGTCTCCCTGGCTCAGTGTTGGTCTGCCGTGTCTTGGTTTTCGGTCTACAGCGCCAATGATGTAGAGGCCTCAACCTCGGAATTTTTAAGTTTATTCTGCTCAGCTCTGGATTCGGCATGCCCTTGGGTGTCTTGCTCCTTGCAGCCGAATTGGAGGAGGGGTAAGCGAAGTAAGAGCCGGTTTTCGCAGGAGATTTTGGAGCTCCGCGATAGATACTATCATTTTAGGGACTTGGCGCGGCCTTCTGTGAATCCAGATTTCAGAATACTGGCGCGCGGCCACCGTAATGCCTATCGGGGGGCTCTGACCCGTGCAGTTCGTGAATCTAACGATGACCGCATTAGTTCGTCATCTAATAAGATTAAGGCCTGTTGGGATGTGGTCTCTGAGGTGCTGAACACCAAGTCTCGTGATGTTCCCCAGCGGGCTGGTCTCAGTTGTGAGGGTTTCAGTGACTCTTTTGCTGATGTTTTTCAGCAAAGATCTGTGGTAAGTCCGTCTCAGGATTTTCTTGATTTCTTGAATCGTGTCCCTGAACTGCGAAGTGAATTCGTTCTACTCCCTGTCACTGTCGAGGAGGTATATGCTACAATCATGGCTCTCAAAAATACTAGCGCGACTGATTTTTTGGGCGTTCATACCCATTTGGTGAAATCAGTGGCTGGATTTATTATTGAACCGTTGGCCTACATAATAGAGAGTTTCTACTACCTGCGCGGGGCTTGATGCGGCCCCATTTGCGTTCGTAAATACGGTATACGGGCGGCGCGGGAACGCAGGTAGTCGTACGTGCGGGACCACAACCGCATAAAGGGCTCTTAATCCGGGAAGGGACCGCATATAGAACCGCAAATAGAACCCCGTAAGGTAGTAAGGCTGTTGAACCAGTACCTTCTGGATAGATAACCCTTCACCGTCTGGCTGGTTATCAGTTGCTCAGGTCAGAAGGGAATTCCGTCCTCGTTCTTCATTAGTATTTTTGTGGTGACTAACTAAACTACTGCACAGAATAGGTAAGTGATATGCATCTATCTAATCAGTTTTCCTACTTCTAAAATGGTATGAAATGTTTGATGGGCGAAACCCACTCTACTTGAGAGTCTCCTGACGGTCAATTAGATAGATTCATTAGATTAGATTAGAAAATTTGGTAGATTCATGAGCAGTAGGTAGGTAAGTAGCAGTTTGTAGTAAAGTAGAGAAGAGCGTGTACATAAAATACACGCGTGTGTACATCAGTAGCGTGCTGTATTAGGTATAATGCGAAAAACAGAAATCGCTCTGTATCTGTTGGTACTGTGGTACCTAGGTACATGAAATGATATTTTGTTCATGAATAGTGTTACTTGTAATTTTTTTGGTACTAAATCTAATGAGGCCCGCCAGTAATTCAAGAAAACTTTAGGATAGGTACCTACTCAGGTAGGTTTCGAAGTGGACCACTCAATTTGAAAATCGCATGACACTGAAATGTCTAAACATTTTATTATTCAACTTTGGCTTTTTGCACAATCTAATTTACAGCCATGCTTCTACTTATTTTGTGCTTGGATTGCATTGTATTAAAATACATACCTACTGCATTTGTGAGTAAAATAGCCAGACAAAAAGGGAATAAACAGTCACTCATGTAGCATAACAGGTTGAAGTAGCAAAATTTTTACACATAGGTATTGCCGTCGAAATTTCCTGGTCTCTTCATCTTCCCTTAAGTTTGCTCAATGTTTCAAAATAATACATAATTAAAAATGTGGGTGTTTCCTTTTGTGCTAATTAAACATACTCGTATGAGTAAATATTTCAGAATTAGAACACAATATTAAAAACAATGTGTATCCTACAACTCACCTCAATTATATTTTTCACTTTCTCTCAAAAAAAGTAACACCTAGTCTAAAATCCCTATATCAACAAAACAATCACACTACTTCTTTCAACACCATGAGAGACACCATCAACCGTTGAGTGACGCTTGACGTGACTTCTCATTCCACGTTGGTGCCCCTACCACTGAAATCCCGTAAATAGCGTCTCGTAAGAAGTGGCTGTGCGGTTAGCATTCACCTTGGCTCGCCCTAGTATTTGCGTTTTCCGTAAATAACTCCCGTCACCGTAGTTACCCTCGCATCTAGTAGAATCTCTCTAATAAATAAATGTTTCACGGAGGGGAGGTTCCCTAACTGTTTAAAGAGAGCCGTAATAACACCGATTCCAAAAAAGGGTAACCCTAGTGATTACAGTGGATTCCGCCCAATCTCCAAACTTCCCATCTTTGTGAAGGTTTTTGAGCATGCCGTACTCAAGAGAATGGGGTCGCATTTGGATGGTCATGAGTTGCTTCATCCTCAGCAGTTTGGGTTTCGCAGGGGGAAAAGCACGTCCAGTGCAGCTTTATCTTTGCTCTCCCAGGTTTTTCTGGCATTGGAGCACAGGCAACTAGCATCCATCAATTTATTTGATCTTTCAAAGGCTTTTGATCTCGTTCCCCATAACCTGCTATTGAGAAAACTTGAGCACTACGGTTTTACCCACCAGGCAGTGTCCTTTTTCAAGAGTTACCTTGAGGGTTGGTCCCAGGTTGTAAACTACAATGGTAGTGTGTCCGAAGAGGTTGCTATTCCCTGTGGAGTCAAACAGGGAAGTATCCTGGGTCCTTGTCTCTTCCTCATTTACATAAATGACTTACCTAGCCAATTTCATGACCCTTCTAAGGTATTCTTATTTGCGGATGATATCACTGCCTTGGCCACGTGTTCTTCGCGAGAAGAGTTGCACCAAAATCTGCAATTCGGGTCGTCTTTGATTTAGAATTGGTGCTCCGTCAATGCGTTGGTCTTGAACTCGAAAAAGACACAGACTCTCGAGGTAGGCCTGAGCAGACGTTTGGATCAGGTTGTGAATTTCTTGGGCTTGACGATGGATAACCGTCTGTCATGGTTGTCTCATGTCGAGGCGCTTGTGCCTAGGTTGTCTTCCTCAATCTACATGATAAGAAGGTTGAGAGGGGTGGTGTCTGACGGGGTGCTGCTTTCGGTTTACCACGCCTGCTTCGCAAGCAGAGCAAGTTACTGCGTCATAGCCTGGGGAAATTCGAGCCATGCACTCAATATCTTCAGGCTGCAAAAGCGAGCTGTAAGAATCTTGGCCAATCTCTCGTGGAACGAATGAACGAACGTGATTGTCCTTCGACTTGGTTCTTCCTTCCTATAATAGGAAAGGAGAACAAACACAGAGGGAAAACGAATTCGTTTTCATAATTATCTAGGATCTGTAGAGTAGGTACCTACCTTCAGGGGAAAAAGGGGATAGCTCACTTTTTTCTAAAGTTGGTTAAAGACGGTTTCTCATGAATTCGCGGGTGGCCGACAAGATGGAAACCTCAAATCAGAGGAAAAGGAGACTAATCGGCCGAAAATCGCCCTTGAAAAAAGGCGTACCGGGGGAAACAGGACTAGACAATCTTAAGATTACCAGATTTCAAAACCTTGAAAAGAGGACGCTCAAGGATTATTGTGTGTTAGTAGAGTAATAACAAGAGTCATACCGTTTTCCGCTGTAAAATATTTAATACTAGCCGGTTACCCGTGCCATGCACGGGAGTTTGAAGGGGGAGGTCCCTGCTTTCATCACCGAATACCTGTTATTAGTTTTACTTCTACAGTTACCGAACTCTGGTAACCCATTATAGAAAACGGAAGCATAATATGCTTCCGTTTTCTATATTATGTGCAGATGATGAGGGGATCGAGTCCTCGGCAAGGCAACGTATGATTGTCCATGAGCAGATGATGAGGAACGGGGGTTTCCAGAAATGCGCAAACTCTTTTGAACGACTGGTAGGTTTGAATAGCTTAAAACCTTCCCCGACTATTCCTATCATTTTGCTGAAAAACCGCATCAAAATCCATCCAATCCCTTATATCGGGTTTGACTGTAGTTTAGACGTGTTGCTGACTGGAAAGGCGACCAATGGGGTAAAATTTGGAAGCCGTTGGAAGCGGAGTTGGTCCTTGTAAACGCCATAATATTATGATCAGGATAAAAACCGCCATATGAACAGGATAAAAAACGAGTTAGCAAGTAGGTATCAATAATTGTTACTTCCCAATTATTGGGAATATGTTCAAATATTAACGGTGGAAACAGAATCGTATTAGTAGGAAGAATGATTATAATATAATGTAGGTAGCTTGGGGTGACAAGAAAGACTTAGTAATGAATCACATACTGTTACTACTTTTACAGCGAAGTTTCACGCTCTAATCTGGCTTTTTTGACTCGCCAGAAATTGAGTTCGTCTTGGCAAGATCTTATCTTCCCGGTAGCTTCGGCCAGGTCGAAAGCGATCCGCTGTTTAGCTTCAGTAGCGAATGTTTTGTCATCCGATACCGTCATACCGAGATACCGACGACGTATGCCTGTTAGTGGTAGTAAAAAAAGACGAAATTCGATAGTTAAAATAATGTGGGGTTTACACAACAATATCGAATTCACCTGAATTTATCTATCTCTTTTTTTCTCCGATAATCACCGGAGCCCACTCAGCTGACTGGGGGTCAGTCATTCGTTTCCAGCAGTCCCCCGGAGATTCTCTTCCAAATTTCAACTTCGCAGGTTGAATGGGGAAGAAAATAGCTGCAGAGCTCACTCAGCTGACTAGGGGTCAGTCATTCATTTCCAGCAGTCCCCCAGAGCATCCCTTCCAAATCCACCCACCCAGCATTTTCCCTTTCGAATTTCAGCTTCGTAAGTTGAATTTGAAAGAAAATAGCTCCGGCGCTCTTTCAGCTGACTGGGGGTCTGTAATTCATTTCCAGCAGTTGCTCCGGAGCACCCCTTTCAAATTTCAACATCGTAGGTAGGCTGCATAGGAAATAAAATAGCTCCAGAGTTCTCTTAGCTGATCGGGGGTCAGACATCTGTTGTCAGCCATCCCCCGGGGCCTCACTTTCAAATTTCAACGGCTCATGCTGACGCGAAATTTTATCGCAACGTAATTTCGCCCTCATATTGCTATCTCGTTTCCCTTGTCATGAAAACCTAGTATCGATCAGATGTAACAAACGGCGCATGCTACCGAAATCGTGCTGGAGTCGTTGGAATCAGCTTGAAAACCTCATTCCGTTGAGCCATGTCCCGTCGAAATCAAAAATATTCGTTCTGCTTTTCAGGCTTCCTAAGATACGCCAAGGATGTAAACAACTTCCGTCGTGAAGGACTCAGGTTTCAGCCAGAACGGCCGCCGTTCGAACCCGTTTGAATAGCCTAAAACCTTCCCCGTGCTATCCCGATCATTTTGCAAAAAACCGCATCAAAATCCGTCCAACAGTTTGGCCGTGAAAGGGAGACATACATACATACAGACACCGATCATTCTTAGAGAGACTTACTCCTCCGGTATCCTTTTTCCCTGTGGTAGAAAACAACGACAACACCAGATTCTGCTTGTTGTTTTCTATTTTAATCATTCTCGTGGGTCTGTTGTGTAAGTACAAAACGCGGAGTAGGTACGAGAGTACTTTCGTACTGTATGAAAGACCGTACCGTTTCCGTATGCTATCCACAAGCCCTCCACTGTTTCGGTATGCTATCTACCGTACTGCCACTGTTTCGGTATGCTATCTACTTCAAATTTCGTATCAGATAGAATAGATTCTATGATGACGGCTCCTCTTCAAACATTCTTTAAGGGGGGGTCACATACGAGTAGGCCAGTTTCCTTCTTCATGACTCATGAATCATGAGTCTTGTGCTCACAGTGGAATTCGCACTAAGTAGGTAGTGCTAAAATTTAGCACAAAAACATTTAATGTTTTTCGCCATAGGTATCTCGAGCATCAGTTTACTTATCAAATCTATTTCATCAATTTTATTACTTCGGTACTATGGGGGCCAACCCTGCTGGCTACGCCAGCCAACCCCCGACCCGGAACAGGACTCATAATATGATGTTCAGGTTCAATGATAGATATTATTGAACCTGTGCTCCCGTTCAACTTATAGATAGCTTTCCTATCGAAACACCCGTACACAGGCGTAGATATTGACACAGCTACGACAGTATCTGCGGGTATCCCGTGTCGGTGTGAGAGTAACGAGATTGGGGGAACCCCAAGTGAAAGGTGTGTTTTTGAGCGACGAGTTTGAGCGAAAATCCAACGGTGACTTTGGGGGAACGGGTTTGATCAGACCCCAAAGTGGTCACATTCTCGCCAGAGCCTTCCCCCAAAGTCGTTGTGTTTTTCCCCCAAAGTAGTTGTGTTTTTAGTCCAATTCCCCCAAAGTAGGAGCTCCCGTCGGTGTAGATAGCATACGGAAATGGTACCAAGACAGAAAATAATCACTCGAAAAAAAACATGATAAACAGGGGGGGTTGTAAAAAATTTATTTGCATCCTTACCTACATCTGTTGCATAATATTGCATACCTAATTATTGAACGACTGCATCGACTTATCTCATTTTCCATCATTCCAATTGAACACGATCGTCTGCACGTCACGTCTGGATGTCGATTAGTTACTGTATCGCGCTAAGACGTTCGATTGTGCTATTGGATTTAGCGGTGAAGACCTACGAAACATAGTTCTATACATTGTGGAATGCTGAGTTGAATAGAGCACTCGTTGCATTTCGGTAAAACGATACATTATGATCAGATCATAGATCATCAGATCATAAAGATTCTTTATTCTAAGGTACTTCTAACTGTCGGAAAATTTTGAAAAAACACGAAACATTTGTTTCAACGAGAAGTCTGAAACGATAAAAAAAACTCGGCGCTCCACGGGGCTTGCCCCCCTTTTGTTTTTATTTAGAGCAGCTGCTACAAGTATAGAAACGTAGAATACGCTTTAGCTTCTATTGGAAGATGAACTGCTGAACGTTCAACGATGATTATCGAAAATTCAAATCAAAAGACAATAACCGATTCGTTGTTTCATTTTGTTGTTTTCGGTTTCTGTGATCTTTGTCCAAAACGCTTGCAGACGAGTCTGCAACGCATTGGGACATTTTATGTCCTTAGAGTCAATACAGTGTACGAATTTGATTTGAGGATGAACATTATGGTATCATCACGTTAATTGAGATATTGTTAACTGTTTTACCAGTTTATGTAACGATTGGTAGGAACGAGGAAAAACGGAAAGACATGAAATTGCCAAATGGGACGCAGAAAAATAGATCTTGCGTCCAAAATTATTCGGAAAGCGATACTTCATTCGACTTCTTGGCATCCTTCAAAAGCCTCATTTGTAGTTAGAGATCCCCCCCCCCCCCCCATAGATCCCCCATGGCGGAATCGGATCGTTCTGGGACCCCAAAAAATGGACGGCGCACATTGGTCCAGATCGCTTGTTTAGCAAATCAAAAATGTCAGAGTCCCAGGTTTTCAATTTTGGCACATTTTGAATAGGTCTCTTGCTAGGTTTTTTTACGCTGAATCCGTTGGAGAAATCGAATCGGCTGTGTTGAGCCGTTCAGGAAATATAAGTACCTAAAATTGGGAATATCAAGCGGAATGACGAAAACTGTATTTCCTAATGATAACATAATATAGTTTTGGTCGTACGAGAAGTGATTTAAACCTTCTATGCATGTCAAGAACCAAAGAAAAATTTTTTCGGGGTTTTGCAGGAAAAAATACCTGAAAATTTAGCTGTAGAAACTCTCGATATTTCTTCTGACTGAATTTTTAAATGGTGAGACCATCAAATCTCCCAAGAGGTCTGATGCATCTCTTTTCCCCCCTAGTCTAATTTAAATTCGTTCATTCAATGAATTTTCCTCGACTTGTTCAGTAACAGTTACCAATATAGTTAACTGTGCAGCAGCATCGTTTCAGGTTTTTTTAAATTTTTCTTGTGTCCCCAAACTGCAATTTAAAATCGTGCACATAACCCCTTTCAAAAGAAAATGGCTTTTTGCGGTAAAAACAGGACGTGATTGGGTTCGATTTAATCCAATTAGCAGGTAATAACGCCAAAAATTTATCAGTCTACAACTGTCAGGCAAAAGCAACATAATGTGATATTGAGTTTGGTTAGGGAGAGAGAACGACTCCTCTGCTGAATACTAAATTGTTTATTCAGGTAAACAATTATAGCGTGGGGACCGGTTTCAGAACTAATTGTACGTTCAACCACCTCAAGTCACTCTGGGCTGTAGATGAGCTTAGTTGCTCGAAACCGGTCCCCACGCTATAATTGTTTACCTGAATAACCAATTTAGTATTCAGCAGAGGAGTCGTTCTCTCTCCCTAACCAAACTCATTGGATTAGACCTCTGCACCATCGGCAAACAACCACTTTGTAATGTGATATTATTTAATTATGATATTATTTTAAATAAAATATTATTTTGGAAGGAAAAGTACAAAAAATAGTCCATCTTGAGTCTCATCATCATCCTCTGCCACACTCGGCCAATCATTGACCAGTTATTCGAAAAACTTGCGGTATTCGACAGGGATGTAGTTCAGGAGTTTCTTCAAATCCGCAATTTTTTTGGAGTTGAGTGCCACTCGTCCACTGGGATATTTGTGGCTCGCATAGCCCCTTTCAAAAGAAATCAAAGATTTCAACTCTCTTTTTCTCTGGGAAGCGTTAATGTTACAAGGCAATGTTCAATCGCAATCGATGTAACCATTAGGGTGGGTCGAAAAAAATTGTTTTTTTTTTTTTTGCACCGCTTTGAGATAGTCTCCACTGGAGTTCTCAGTGTTAGAAAGTCACTCCACAAAAATCGGAGCATAAAACGCAAATGAAGTGCCGCCCCAAGCTGTAACAGTAAAATTTGTCAATTTATTCATTGAAAGTTCTTCATTGAAAGTGTCAATTTATTTGATTTATTGATTTGAAATATTTGATTAATTTGAATAATTTGAATAATTGATTAAATTGAAATATTTATTAATTTGAAATATTGGATTTATTAATTTGAAAGTGTCAATTTATTCATTGAAAACGAAAGTGTCTATTAAAAACCGAGAAATTGCGATATAAAGCAGAAAAAACACTATAAAGTGACCAATTCTACTGTTACAGCTTGGGGCGGCACTTCATTAGCGTTTTATGCACCGATTTTTGTGGAGTGACTTTCTAGCACTTTGAGAACTCCAGTGAAGACTATCTCAAAGCGGTGCAAAAAAAAAAAAAAAAAAAAAAACATTTTTTTTCGACCCACCCTAGTAACCATGTATGGAGACCCAGGAAATGTAAACAAGCCATCAATTGAATTGAATAGATGAGCGCAACCTTTTTGTTATTACCTTTACATTTGTTAATGAGCAAGAGAAACTAAGAAACAGTAGGTATCTCGCGACCAAACTATGCCACACAACACATCATCCACGTGATGCTCATTACGTAAACAACTGCACCCTAACGACCGATGCGTAAGAAAACCTTATGCCGATCAGAGGTAACGAACGGCTCAAGCTGCAAAAATCGTTTTGGAGTCGTTGGAATCAGCCCAAAAAGCTCATTCCATAGACCCTTGTACCAACGAAATCGGACAAAAACTTTCGTCCCCCTTTTGAGGCCTCCTTAGTTACACATCAGAGATAAACAACTTTCGTCGTGAAGGACCTCCCGAAAACCGATGAAGGGGATGAGGGAGGAAAAATCAAGGTAGCCTATAACCACCCCCCGAACTCGCTGATGACAATGAGACCACCCTCATGAAAATCTGTTGAGCCGCTCGGGCGTGATGCTCTGTACACAAACAAAAAAAAACAAACAAAAAAAAACATACATGTCGAGGAGGTGAGCGCACCTTTCCATTTTTTGGAAAAAGGTTGCGCTAAAAAGTGAAAATGGTCAAAAATGTCACATAAGTTATGTGACATAACCCCTTTAAAAAATAAAAAATAAAAGCGATTCAATTACGATTTTCTTGAACGTGATGCAATGTTATGATATGATAAAAACTGTTCATTATTACAGACCATGTCGTTTTACCTACTTTCGTTCGTAAATGTACCAGACAGAATGATTGAATCAGATTCTCTTAATACGATTTGCACCCTTGCGACGAAAGTGTCACAACTCAAAAAATTCCGTTTTTTTGTTTTTTACCTATTTGAATAGGTTCAAAAAAACGAGCTCTATCGACTCAAAGAAACAGTTCTAACTTGAAAGACTCTAGTGAACGGTAGAGAGCAGTTAAATCGGTTTCGAAGATCAACCCCCTCCCTAACCCCATTCCACTAAAGGGATGCATTTTGAGTTGTTACCCGGACGTCGACCTCTAGCACCGGTTTTTTTTTTCGCGCTCAACGTCATAACTCAAAATGTGACAGTTTTGTTGATTGATCGGATCTCGGACGTCCACGTTTTTTTAAGTTGTGACTGTTTCTCTGATCGACGGCGGTAAAATCGTCCTGCATAAGTCAAAATAGAGCAGTTTTCACGAACGAATTTAAAATCGATGCAAACAGTCGAGGTGCAAGAATATTAAAATTACTCATCCCCATGCGACTTTCCTCTGAAATTCAGCTACTTTCCCTGTCGGAATCATTTACCGAGGATTCAATAGAAGTCCCAAATCATTATTTCCGACGGAAAGTAGTCCTAATCCAACGTACGAGAATCTGTTTCCCGCTCCAACTCTGTACGAGTACCTCAGCCGTGAACTCTCCACAGACCAGGCGGAAATTCCAATTTACGAGCTTCGTGAGCACCTGAGTTTTATTAAAGGAATTCAAGATTTGGCATTATCCGTTTCATAACACGTAGATTCCGAAAACGAAATGGCGCGCCGTACAGGCCGTCTTGGACAGTTGGACTTTTTTTAAGGACCTGAAATTTTGACAAAATACTCGGTTAACCATCTAGTTGTCCCCGCAAGGTTTTCAGCCCGATCGCCCAAACCCATGGGGCGCTATGGGGCTAAAATGGGGCTACGGGAGGGGTTTTACGAAGGGTTTCGGCTATGGGGGTTGAGTTAAGTGGCGTTTTTGAAGTAATTTTGGATTTATAATCATTTTCGGGGGTCCCAGAACGATACGATTTCACCGTGGGGATCTATGGGGCTTTCACGGCTACCAATGGAATTCTGAAGGATCCCAGGAAGTCGAAGGAGACGTCTTTTTCCGAACAATTTTGGACGCATATCCCATTTTTCGAGGTCCCACGTCTGTCCTAACATTGTAACTACAGAAAAAAAAACAGAATTATTTACTTTTTCAAAAATATTTTCTTATTGAGACAGAATTAATTGTTGCACATTAACGTATATCGAAGAATAATAAACCCTTGTGTAAAATATGCAGCGTTTTAGATAGGGATTTTAATTTAAAATTCGTAAGGCCGCCAAATTAGTAGTTCGATAGCAATAATTTTTACGTGATTAACAGTCTATTGTTCTAGATTTCTTTGAATATTTTTTCCCTTTTCTTCAGGTTAAATTAAGCATGATAGGGGACCTATCAAGTCGAAATACTCGTATTACTGGTCAGCTGCGACTTGCTCCCCATGCAATCATTTCTACAAATTTTCAGCGAAACTGTCACTTTTCGAGTTAATTAGTCGTTCCACACTCGAGTGATTCATGAAAAGTTTGATAACTCGGAAAACGTCAATTTTTTGTCGATTTCTAAAATACGAGTCGATATTTCTCCTCAAAATGCTGAGAAAACTCATTTTTGGTAACTTTATTAAAATATGGCGAGGAGTCAACCACGATACAACCATAAATGGGTGCCGTAGACGTTTTTCGCGTTTCCTGAAAAGTTGACCACTTTCGAGTTGTGACACTTTCGTCGCAAGGGTGCATAATATGGAATATTATTATGTTTTCTTCCGAGTGTCCGGACAGTGCACTATGGGTCCATGAACCCTTATCGAAGTGAAAATACAATCGGCTCTTTGTGTTACCTAGTATTCATCTAAGCCCGTTATTTCTTGCAAGGAAGCACGTTTTTTCTTGAAAGGTGCGTTTCAGCGGAGAAGTAGATACATACCCACGTTGAATCAGTAGGATCCAATAGTCGGAGCGCGCAAGGCCTTCTACGCTACCGGTAAGCTTCGAAGATTTTGTAACAGCGGTACGCAACATGACACGTCCTTTTTTATTTTATTTTGCTTCCGAGTTTGCAAGGCAGAGGAAGCATTGTTTTCACTTTCGAAGTGAAAAAAAATTTGCACTCCAGAATCAAAATTTCCACTCACGTTTTGCGTTTCAGAGCCTCCTGAACAAATTTGGCTCCGCGTCTGTCTGTCTGTCTGTCCGCATTTCCTTGCCACAGCCATAACTTCCACAATTTTGATCGGATTTCACTCAAATTTTCAGGAATTGTGTGGGTATAGCCCTAGATGGTCCCCTATCAGTTTCATCACGATTGAATCAGCGGTTTTTTGTTTTGTTTTGTTTTTGTTGTTGTTATTGCTTTTACGTTCAATTAACAACGATAGATAATAAATTATTATCTGTGTGCCATATTATGGCACTCGAAACGCAAGTCGAAATTGAAGGGTCAAGTTGATAAAGGTGATAATATCACACATATTATGTGACAAGGCCGTACCCAGGAAAAATTTTCGGGGGGGGGTTGTGGCACCAGGCGGGGTCCGGAGGCCCTACCCATAAAACTAAAAAAAAAAGCTGTAAATTTTACACAGGGTTTATTATTCTTTGATATAGGTTACTTGTACAGACATTTAATTCTAATTTTTTTTAGATTTTTATATTTCAAAAAAAAAATTTGGGGGGGTTTTTTTTTCAAAAATTCTTTTTCAAAAATATTTTTTTACTCGAAAAATATTGAACCTTCTGGGATCCTTCAAGAATCCCATTTTTAGCCCCATGAAGGCCCTAAAGATCGCCCCAGTGAATTCGGATCGTTCCGGGACCCCAAAAAATGGATTCTACGTCCAAAAATATTCGAAAACGACACCTAACTCGATCCCTTAGCTGAAAGCCTTCAAAAAACCCCTCCCGTAGCCCCATTATAACCCCATAGCGCCCCACGGGTTTGGGCGATCGGACTGAAAACCTTGCGGGCACAACGAAATGGTAAACCAAGTATTTTGACAAAATTTCAGATTAAAAAAAAAAAATCCTACTGCCCAAAACGGCCCAGACGGCGTACGGCGGACGGACATTTCGGATTTTGAATGTAGACCTCTTGAAACTTTGAAGCCGATCGGAGTCGTCGACCTCCGTCACGAAAACAGGTGTACCTATTATTCCAAGAAAAACCAAAATTGTCAAATAGGTAACCCATTTTTAGGCCATTTTAAGCTTTTATTGACAAAAGTTAGAACGACACTAAGTATAATATATTATACTTAGTGTCGTTCTAACTTTTGTCAATAAAAGCTTAAAATATTATAAAGGGGGTTGTGGCACCAGGCGGGGTCCGGAGGCCCTACCCAATAAAACTGTTTAAAAAATTGTCAAATAACCCATTTTAAGCTTTTATTGACAAAAGTTAGAACGACACAAAGTATGTACATAATAACATAAAAATAATTTCCCATGTTAATTTGGTGACTAGGAAAATAAATAGATAGACAATACAAATAGACTCAACATTGTTTAACATATAAAAGCATATATAAAAACACAACCTACAGAATATAGTCAGGGACTTGCAAAGTCGAATGGCGGTCATTGTTGCTGCTACCTATCGTAATACATAGCGCCAAACTACATGCTTTACAGCAACTTCCGTAATGGAACGTTTGGGTCTACGCCGTTAGCGGCGGACCGCGTCCATCCACGTACCCGAATGGGTTAGTAAAATTGTACCTAATACATTTTATAAAGTACTAGTCTCTCTGGCTCGCTTCGCTCGCTCCCCTAGTGGGGTGTATTACCGCCTGTGGGGTGTATTTCCGCCTGTGGGGTGTATTGCCGCCTGTGGGGTGCGTAGCATCGATGGACACGTTCAAACCCCTACTCAGACATAAGGCCTCGCTCCGCTCGGCCCCTCCTATTCGTAGCAGAGACGATAGAAAAAATCGGCGTATTTTTAGGGCTTACCGTTTAGGAAATTATTATTTTTAATTCAATTCAACTTTTTTTAAATAAAGGCCTCTCCATCTATCAAAGTTCCCTGGACCCTCCGTTTTCTAAGATCCCTGGCCCCGCGCGAATTAAAACGATCCAATTGAAATCGCCCCCTCCCCCTCGGTTTTTTTGAAATCCGACTTCGGAATCGGATTGGCCATATTTTGGCGCGCATTTGGCTCGCGGATACCATACCCAAAAAATGGCTCCTTACTGGGTATTTATGAACCCGAAAAAACGTGGGACAAACGCGAGAAAGACGATTTTTCGACGTATTTCCGGCGAATTTCCCGGGCGAATTTCCGAATTACGATTTGACCGACGTCTTCCTCCAGGTCTGATCTATAAGGCTGGTATTTTTTCGTAATTTTTTCGACCCCTTAAACGGGCTTTGGCGCGAGTTGAAAGTGGAAAACGTAGGACAAACGGGAGAAAGACGATTTTTCGACGAATTTTCCCTGGCCCCGCGCGAATTAAAACGATCCAATTGTCTTCTCACCGTGAAATCGCCCCCTCCCCCTCGGTTTTTTTGAAATCCGACTTCGGAATCGGATTGGCCATATTTTGGCGCGCATTTGGCTCGCGGATACCATACCCAAAAAATGGCTCCTTACTGGGTATTTTTGAACCCGAAAAAACGTGGGACAAAAGCATTTCCGGCGAATTTCCCGGGCGAATTTCCGAATTACGATTTGACCGACGTCTTCCTCCAGGTCTGATCTATAAGGCTCGTATTTTTTCGTAATTTTTTCGACCCCTTAAACGGGCTTTGGCGCGAGTTGAAAGTGGAAAACGTAGGACTAACGGGAGAAAGACGATTTTTCGACGAATTTTCGACGAATTTCCCGGGCGAATTTCGAATTTTCGATTTGACCGACGTCTACCTCTAGGTCTGATCTATACGGCTCGTATTTTTTCGTAATTTTTTCTACCCCCTAAACGGCCAGCGAGCGGAAAGTGAAAAAACTCATTCGGGAACGCGTTATCCCGTACCAACAAACCACACGGCTACCGTCGGCCAACACAATGGGCTTCTTGAAAAGGTCAGAATTCAGCATTTCTGACAACATATTCGGATTCAGCACCCTTTAAAACCCATAAACCCCAATTTTTAGTTCGAAAATCCGTATAGGTACGTGCTGAGCTGTTTTCGAAATGTTAGAGATTTTGAAATGAACGCCGGGCATATTTGACGTCACACCTCGCCAGGCTGGGCGTCGAGTAGTTGGGCACTGAGCCGCCAGAGCGCTAAATAATAAATCTGAACAGAATCGGAATAAAAACACTCGGCCCGGGTCGATTTTTGAATAACCTTCTTTGATAATAACCTCGATGCTCAATTTTCGAATGACCTTCTATAATGATTAACCCGATTTTCGATGTTTGGGGTCGAATTTTCGCGTAGCAAAGTTGGCTGACTTGCGTAGATGAGAGAGAGAGGGATCTCCCAGCCAATCAAAAGACGACGAAGCAGCCCACGTCATGTACCCTCTCCAGACCTCGGAATTCAAATATCATATTTTTCCTAAGGCCCTATAAATAATTGAAACGGGTTTTCAGCAATATGGACCCGTTTTCGTAACTTTTGAAGCACGACCTTTGCAGGAAAAACATTTTAAAAAATCATTAAAGGAGCTCATTTTATATTATTGTATGATGATTTACGTATTCTTTTAACTAAAAATTGTTTTGTACTCTTCCTTATTTACCTATGAAGATCAATTATAACTTGAGTAAATTTAATTCCTATGTGTTTGAAAATGCTTATTTTTGGGAAAATTTCGGGGGGGTTCCAACCCCTCTGACCCCCCCCTCCCCCCCTGGGTACGGCCCTGTTATGTGACATTTCTTCAAATTTCTAGAAAAAGCGTTCAAAGTTTTTTTCTCTGTTACTTTTTTTGTATGGATGTTTTTTCAATGGGTAAAACGGTGTCACATTCTTGGTTCCCAACCATTTTCGTTACTAGAGGTTGTATATTAGTTTTCTGAAAACTACCTAGAGATTTTAGCATTTTTCTGTACATATCACCTTCATCCATTGATGAAAAGTAGTTTAAAAAAAAGGTGAAGTTTGTTAAAAGGTGATAAAACCAGATGTACGGGATAAAATCAAACTTAGTTGCTTGCAAAACAAGTAAAAATCACCGTAATAGCAAAAGTTGTAATATTATTCTGTTTAACATGAAAAACAAATTTTCTAAACCTATGGATACCTAAATATACCTATGGTATGGAAATTTTCCAAAATCACAAGGAGTCGGGTCCGATATATTTATTAAATAAAGTAAAATTTTATTTGTTAATTTTCGGCTTTTGAAAGAGAGAATAAATTGTAGAGAAACAAATTTTTTGGAAACTTTTTCGCTAAACCTGAAGGCTGAAGGATTTGATTGACCAAGCACAATGATTAACCTCTTTCATGATCTGTCATGGATGGTAGAGCTGGTTCGGGTGTATCAGACTCTGATAATCAGAGCCACTTGGGGCGATGACTACCTACCATCTTTCAGGCACGTGTGTGCACCGGCTGCGATGTCGGCGCAAAGGGGCCAAAGTCTACATACAGTCAGGCTGCACTGAAGGCCTTGGCCTCGTTTTCTATTACATCGAGGCTGGTCTGGGACTGTCTGAGCAAAGTGGGAGACAAAGGAAGACAAAGAAATTATTGACGATTGCACAGGTGAAAACAAACGAGGTGCAAAAAAAAAAAAAAAAAAAAAAAAAATGTAACCCCAAAAAATTGGCGGAAACACGCTGAAGGTTTCTTAACGTTCAAAATATGTTTGTAGCCCATTTTCAATGGATCATGTATTTTAGTTGGCTATTTACTACCCATGTCCCAAACCTCCCCAGTCTCTCCTACCTTTTGAAATGAACATCTTTGGATGTTTCACACGCTCTCATTCAGTTTTCAGGATGAGTAGGTATACTTACGTGGTTACGTTCCAGATTGACTTATTTTTCATGTCATGTGTAGTTATCCCAAGATAGGTAGAAAGGTAACTCTGTAATTTCATCAAAATTAGATGAATTATTGGATTAATGCTTTACGAAAAAAATAACTTTTAGTCCAGCAGTGAGGTCGGAAAGTCTGTGGACTGCTGGACATAATAATGTTTCAATGTCACCTGTCCGATCGTGTCAAAATATGGTCTGTCGTTTGTCACCTAATGTCGCTGCTCGATCTCCCGTCTCTGCTTCTCTTTCTAATATTCTAATTACAACAGAAAGTTAATGAAATTTTGGGGTGTTGTTGTGGGATGCCTAGGGAAGCTAAATCCGAGTTTTCTGACAAAACAAAAGCCTTTGCTCGATTGTGGGTGGCCGAAAAACCACGATTTTTTCGGACTTTTTTTCGGTTTTCCACCTATAACTCAAAAACTATATCCCGTAGAGTTCTTTTTAGCGCAACCTTCCCCTCAAAAAATGGAAAGGTACGCTCATCTCCCTCGACATGTTTGTTTGTTTGTTTGTGTATCACAGCATCACGCCCGAGCGGCTCAACAGATTTTCATAAGGGTGGTCTCATTGTGATCAGCGAGTTCGGGGGGTGGTTATAGGCTCCCTTGATTTTTCCTCCCTCATCCCCTTCATCGGTTTTCGGGAGGTCCTTCACGACGAAAGTTGTTTATCTCTGATGTGTAACTAAGGAGGCCTCAAAAGGGGGACGAAAGTTTTTGTCCGATTTCGTTGGTACAAGGGTCTATGGAATGAGCTTTTCAGGCTGATTCCAACGACTCCAAAACGATTTTTGCAGCCTGAGCCGTTCGTTACCTCTGATCGGCATAAGGTTTTCTTAAGCATCGGTCATTAGGGTGCAGTTGTTTACGTAATGAGCATCACGTGGATATTTTTGATGTGTTTTCTATTTTCGATTTCAAATTTCTTTTTTTCTCGTGAAAGCTGATTAAATCCCCCATCGCAGCTATTCCGTGTGAAATTTTGATTTGAGCTTGATTTAATACACCGCCACGGAGCCAAGAAGGAGGGCCCGACGACGGGCATCCCTGCTGCCTCAGCGAATTCCGACCAGGCGACGTCATCAGTACCCCCCATCAGTATTTTCGTTGCATTGAGGTGGCAATTAACACTGTGCTACGGATAGCCACCAAATTCGATCAGCGCACACCAATAGGAACTTTGTATTTCAAGCTCGATGTCCAACCACGACTAGTAGATTAAGTTTTCAAATCTCGGAACACGTTTAAGCAGCATGAGGTGGTAAAAAGTACGAGTCAGACAACCATTTTGCGAATTCTTCATCCAAAAGTTGACTTCTTCACTCGGCAGTTACCCTGGCTTGCGCCTGCGCTATTTGAAACCCTGCCTTTCTCGTTAATTAACTCCTTAAGGACCGCGAGGTCAACGTCAATTTTCAAGAAAGAAGCCCTACTTTATTTTAAGAATTTAGAAAATACAAATTATATTTTAAGTCGCGATAAATTGTAATTTTAAATGGTATGTAATATTCAATTTCAGCTCAGAGAATGTTTTTTCTTGCCTACAGATAAAGCCAATGTTTAGGGGAAAATAATTCTTAAGGCATATGAGTGAAATTTTAGTGCAGTTTTGCCTTCCATATTGTATTATAATATTATATATTTATTTATATTTATGAATGAAATTTTAGTGCACTTTTGCCTCCATATTAAAATAATATTATAATAACATAGTATCATAACCCAAAATAATGTCGTTACTCCCAGTGATAATATTCGGTTTGAACAAAATGAAATATTCTGTTTGAACAAAATGAAATATTCCCTTCGAGCTTAAACTACCTACGCTTACGTGTACTATTATACTCATGTATATACTCGTGTATATACTCATGTTATCCATGTATGTTGTTTACCTTGCGCGACTCATCTTCAACCACGAGCTTGTTTGCTCATATGGAAGATTAATTTCCTTGTAACTATTTAAGCATGCCATATTATTAGTTAAAAAGTATACTTACTTGAGGTGTTATTCACCAAACCATGTCAAGACCATCACATGTTGTACGTATTTGTATTCTTTAGGAAATAAAGATTACTTTAAAAAAAAAAAAAATACACTGCCAAGGAGATGGCACAACAGCTTCCTCGTTACAATCAAAGTGACACCATCATAAAATGCGCTGAGCGTACCCCTGATTCAATCTTAATGAAACTGATAGGGGACCATCTAGAGCTATACCCACACAATTCCTGAAAATTTGATTGAAATCCGATCAAAATTGTGAAAGTTATGCCTGTTTCAAGAATTTCACGTTAGCGCATGAGCAGAGCGTACCGCTGATTCAATTTTTTACCCAAAGCCTGGGTAATCATCTACGGCACAACCCGCGTAATCCCTGAAAATTTCATCAAAATCGGATCAATATTGGCTGAAATCCCCACTCCTTCCCTTCTTTAGGGAAGGAGAGGGGGTTGAAGGAGGGGAAAACGGAAAAAACCCTTGAGGGCGCTCAACCGGGTCCCAGGAAACTGCCCGACCAGGAAACTGCCCGAATCGCCCTACCTGGAAATTCGGGGAGATCGGTGCCTCGTCTCAAATCTGTCCGAAAATCTGATCCTAAAAACTCCCCGAAAAGGTGGGACGAGGATTCTGCCAGAAAACTGAAAACACGCATGTGAATAGGGGATACTGCCCGAATCTATCCGAACTGGAAACTGACCGAAAGTGAACGAAAGTAAAAGGTCGTAAACCCCTTTCAGGTACCTGCTTCCGAGGACCTGTCTTTCCGAGGAACAAACTTGACACTTTACAATGGCATTCCAGCGTCACTTGCTAGACCTGTTACAGACGTCTAATAGACGTCTACAGTAGACAAAAAATATTACATAACATCACAAAAGAAGAAACTGTAAATCTGGCTCTCAAATGCAACTTTTCAGGAGAGGCGAAAACCTAAAAAGTAACTGTCTGGGCGTGTTTTGTTTTTCCATTGATTAGAGGGAGAAAGAAGGATGGCCAGAGTATGATGCAGGCGCCTTCTGGACTAATTTTTAATAATTACAATTGAAGTTGAAGGATTGTGCAGTATACCATTTCGTTCAGTATATAACGTAGTTTATTTTAAGAAGAAAAACTTTTAAAAAACCCTAGAAACGGCTTGGGACAATTTTCGTCAACAGTTTTCGTGACGATTTTTTTTGTTTATGTGCCAAAGCAAAGTCATGAAATGTCAAAAAAAACCTGGTAATTCTCCGCTTCACGGAAAAACATTGGAATCATGGATATGTTTACTGTAAACTCGTCGTCACAAATTTTGGTGTCGTACTTGTCGAGTAGAAACAGTTTCTAGTAACCAACCGCCAAACTTCCTTACAGACCAATCATGTGATTATAGTTTTCGCGATTATGTTGCGTAACAAATTTTGGTGTCGTAACGCAAATTTTAGAATGACCCCCAGCCCAAAAACATATCCATGTTGAAAATTTTATGGCGTAAGGAACTGACTGCCCCAAACACCAAGAAATGATGACAATGAGCAATGAGAATGTGTTGATTTTCGACCATCTTCAGATGTCCAGGAATTCGGGTGTTCTGCCCCATAGTGCGCCCGCATGAACAAATTTACGTTATTTCTAGTCGCATTGCACACTTTCTACAGGTAAATTGCGCGAATTTCCCTAAAGAGTTGATTATTTCTTTCACTTGGCCGTAGTCAAAAATACTCTCAAAAAGAGGAAGTCGACCAGGTCCGAGAAAATTTTAGTCGTGGATGCTCCCATTGAACTGACCAGAGATAGTCGCCGATACGCCGTACCTTTTCAGTACATTTCAAACGCTGCAAAATTTGAGATACATTTAATGTTACTCAAGGGTTCATTAACTTCTTCACAATTTATGCCAAAGAATATAGAGAAGAAACCCTTGTGCACACGTTTGCAGCGTTTCATTCTTCTCTGTCCCTTGGGAAATAACTGTAAATGTTTTAGACACCTTTTCGTCACTATTCGGTCACAGTTAATTTTTACAGTTAGGTACCGATGCGCTCCCATCCAAGCGCCTCTCGTCTTCGGTTTGCGGAAAAAGTGCTCCCGGAACCAATATTCCCGATGTGACCCCATATTATGACAAAATCTCCGGTGGTGTGGAGTGTTATTTGCCAATGAAACTCTTTCAGGGCTGTGATTATGGGTTTTTACGGTGACATTTTGGAAAGAAAAAGGAAGAAAAACTCCCGGATAAAACAAGCCATCAATTGAATTGAATAGACCTTCCTATGTAGAGATTCATTGAAGAGACCTTTCTGTTACTACGAAATCAAAACCGTAACTTGACACACTAGGTATCTAACGACCAAACTATGTCGTCGGGATCGGACGAATCGTCGACGACGGAGGTGATTTTGATAGCCTATAACCACCCCCAGAACTCGCTGTTCAGCCGTTCGGGCGTGATCCTGTGATACACACACACACCCACACACACCCTCAAACATGACGAAGAGATGAGCGCACCTTTCCATTTTTTGAGGGAAAGGTTGCGCTAAAAAATAAAAAAAAGTCGAAGAGATGAGCGCACGCACCTTTCCATTTTTTGAGGGAAAGGATGCACTAAAAACTCCGGAATACCGAAAAAAAAAAAACACCGATTTGGAACAGGCGAATTAAAACTCCTGGGGCCAGGATTGTAAGACAGGTTCCCAAGACTCGTTTTATTTTTGAACATAATAGATAGGTACCTACTAAAATGTTTTGAACATAGCAGATACTTAAATGTGGTAAAATTAATGACTAATTTATGAGTTTTCGGCATTTTTTGAAGTTCAAAATTATTTTGAACTATTTTGTTAAGCTGTGATCTGCTGAAACTCCAATTTTGTATCATAATTGGTCATCACCAAATTATACATGAGTTCAGCACCAATTAGTTATGTATTCGCGACGGTGGTCGACCTAAAAAAAATTTGTCCCTACACTTTTCACATTATGAGTACGGAGATTCCAAAAAATGAAATTTCCGTCCATCGTATGGGCCGTTATGGCAGAAGGATGTGTTTTTTATTCTGAAATTCGGCGTCGGTAATACCTACTCGGTTGACCATTTAGTTGCGCCGCGAGGCTTTCATCCCGATCGTCCAAAAACCTGTGGGGCCAAAAAGGGGCTTAGGTTTTTTGTTTTTTTTTGTGTGTGTGTGTGAAGATTTAGGCTTTGATATTGAGTGGGGTGTCGTTTTCGAAGTATCGAAGTTCTTCCGGTTATCGCGTCAACACGCCTACGGTTCTCCCCCTTCACGATAGGTCAACGAGCATAGGTAAATACGAACAAATAGTTTTCAAGCCTCAACAATTGTCGCTTCTTTTGAGTAAAAACGACAACGCCCCTGGATAATAACCCCAGGGGAAAAGGTACAAAGGAAACCCAATTAGGGGCCCCTGCCGTCTCAACACTAATCCTCTTAGGTACCTGAAGCTCTTCACTTGAGGGTTGAGAAATTCGGGCACTTTTCAAAGTCGAAACGGGGGTCTTTCATTCTGCCAGAATATTTTCGGTCAGTTTCCAGATTTCTGTTTTCGGACAGTTTCCTGGCGATACTTTCGGGGACTTTTTCGCCAACTCCCCAAACTCCCTGAATCGGTTTCTGGGCAGAAATTCGGGCAGTTTCCTGGTCTGGCAGTTTCCAAGTTCCCGCTCAACCTATCTCAGAACGTACATCATTTTTGAATTTCTCGAGATTTTCAAGAATATATATATATATATAAATTACGTTCGCGCATGCGCAGGGAGTACTACTGATTCAATCGTGATGAAACTGATAGGGAACCATCTAGGGCTATACCCACACAATTCCTGAAAATTTGATTGAAATCCGATCAAAATTGAGAAAGTTATGCCTGTTTCAAGAATTTCACGTTAGCGCATGCGCAGAGCGTACCGCTGATTCGATTGTGATGAAATTCGTATGGGACCTCAAGGAGCCTGATCCGCATAATCCCTCAAAATTTGAGCTAAATTCATTCAAAATTGTGGAAATTATGGCTGTAACAAGGAAATGCGGACAGACCCACAGACCGACAGACCGACAGACACGGAACCAAATTTGTTCATTAGGCTATGAAACGCAAAATGCGAGTGGAAATTTTGAATTCGGACAACAAAAATTTTTTTTCTCCCGAAAGTGAACACAAGGCTTCCGCTGCTTCGCAGACTCGGAAGCAATAGCTACTAAGGGAATGGCAAACGCGGACAGGCAGGCGTAATACACCTAGGATTTGGCCTATAATAGGCCAAATCAAGAAAAATTGGTTCCTATGTATACAAATCATGACTCTCTTCCTTATTGTGAATTTTTTTTGTTTTATGAATAAATGAATAAATAAATGAATAAATAAGTAATAATAATACTTCGAAAACGACACCTCACTCGATCCCATAGCCAACATCCTTCAAAAAACCCCTCCCGTAGCCACACGGGTTTGGGCGATCGGGCTGAAAACCTTGCGGGTACAACTACATGGTAAACCGAGTATTTTGTCAAAATGTCAGATTTTGGTTTATTATTCTTGGAATAATGTTTTCGCGGCGGAGGTCGACGACTCCGATCCCCCTCAAAATTTGACATTATCCGTTTCAAAAGGTCTACATTCTAAATCCGAAATGTACGTCCGCCGTCCAGACCGTTTTGGGAAGTAGGAATTTTTTAAGAAATCAGAAATTTTGACAAAATACTTGGTTTTCCATCTAGTTGTGCCCACAAGGTTTTCAGCCCGATCGCCCAAACCCGTGGGGCGCTACGGGAGGTTTTTTTTTAAAGTCTTTTGGCTATGGGATCAAGTTAAGTATCGTTTTCGAAGTATTTTTGGACGTAGAATCAATTTTTGGGGTCCCGCAACGATCCGATTTCACTGTTGCGATCTATAGGGCTTTCATGGGGCTACAAATGAGATTTTTGATGGATCCCAGGTCAAATATTTTTCAAGTAAAAAACAAAAAAGTTTTGAAAAAAATTTTTTTAAATGAAATATAAAATCTAAAAAAAAAATTATATTTTTTCCATTGGCACATAATTAAATTTCTGCACAAGTAAACTATATCAAAGAATAATAAACCCTTGTGTAAAATTTGCAGCGTTTAAAAAATATTCCTACTGCCCAAAACGGCTCGGACGGCGGACTGTGACCCAAAACTGACTTTCGGTAATCTGTAATCAAAATTTAAGTTACACAGGAACCCCCCCCCCCCCCCCCCCCCAACTTGGACCGGGGCCTGTGGACCGGACCGGCTACACGGAGGTCAGGTGACGAGGATGACTTGAAGTGCATGGGGGGCACAGATTAAACTACTGATGGGGGGCGTGGAACCATTCCGTGTTCAAAAAAGGTCCACCTCCGCTCACTCGGGGAAAATGCGGAATCAGTGGCCAAACCTCAATTGTGGGCAGAGAGGGGGGGGGGGGAGTAGGCACCACCCCAAATTATTATGACATAAATTATAAAACTGTAAACACACGCTTTGAACATCATGCGGAGATTATCCCTGGATAAAAATTTCTTAGGATGATGAAGAAATGGTAACATTTTTTAATTTTCCCCTCCAAGTTTTGTATGTGTTCATGCCACTTTAGATGTTGATCCAGTGTAAGCCCAAGATATTTTAAGCTTCTAACTTTTTCTAACGTTCCACAGGAGCATGCTGTTTTTTGCGCGCACTGATCTTTGTGAATTACCTACTAATTTCGACAAGTCTGGCTGACCAGTCTTAATGATAGAAAACGTGATAGACGTGACCTGGTTAGACCATTCACGTGAAACCATTTCAGGATTTTTTCCATAACTTGTTCCGCCTCTGAATGGACTTCTTCCCCTTGAGTTTCCTTTCAATAAAATGGCTGTCATCTGCAAAGGCAATTGCCTTCGTTAACGAATTTGCCTGAGACATCCAGAGCAAACAGATCATTGACGAATACAAGAAATAAAATAGGGCCTAGTACTGATCCTTGAGGTACTCCATAACTAATTATTTCTTCAGGGCTTTTAGTCGTCTGAATTTGTACAATCTTTTTTCTGTTCGAGAGGTACCTACCTACGATCCGAACCATCTTAAGGCCACTCCATCAAGTCCACGTCTTTCCAATTTTAGCATAAGCCTTGATATTTCTATGGAGTCAAATGCCTTGGAGAGATCTATGAAAACTCCCATTATTTTGATATTGTTGTTCATTGATTCTGAGATATCTGCTGTTACTTCCACTAGGGCATCTTGTGTACTCCGATTTTTTCGGAAGCCGTATTGTGAAGCAGCTATAGCTATTATAATAGTTTTTTTTTTCAGGTAGTTAATCAGTTGGGCTTTTAGTATTTTCTCGAAAATTTTGGCGAAATTTGACAGTAAAGAAATAGGTCGGTAATTGTTCGCATCAGTTTTTATTCCTTTTGGTTTATTATTCTTGGAATCGTATTATACATCTATGTTTCTCGACGGAAGTCGACGACTCGGATCAGCCTCAAAATTTGACATTATCCGTTTCAAGAGGTCTACATTCTAAATCCGAAATGTCCGACCGCCGTCCGCCATCCGGGCCGTTTTGGGAAGTAGGAATTTTTTTTTAAATCTGAAATTTTGACTAAATACTCGGTTTACCACCTAGTTGGGCCTGCAAGGTTTTCAGCCAGATCGCCCAAACCCGTGGGGCGCTATGGGGCTACGGGAGGGTTTTTGAAGGCTTTTGGCTATGGGATGGAGTTAGGTGTCGTTTTCGAAGTATTTTTTGACGTAGAATTCATTTTTGAGGGTCCCGGAACGATCCGATTTCACTGTGGCGATCTATAGGGCTTTCATGGGGCTAAAAATGGGATTTTTGAAGGATCCCAGGAGGTTAAATATTTTTCGAGTAAAAAATAAAGAATGGGCCCCGGAACCGACTGTCGAATAATACTTTTTTCTGAAAGAACTTCATAATTTGAAGGCATAGCAGTGAGTTTTGGGCTCCTAAGGTGTACCTAATACAAATTTCCAGGGCACTGTCGAAAATTTCAACTTTGAATCTGGAGGGAAAAGTGGCGCCACTCTCTCATTGGCTGCTCACGGCCGCCATTTCCGCCGTCACCTCCGGCAGATTCCCGGCGGTCCCTTCTTATGCTAGCGCACTCTGGCGGATTAGTTATAGTGCCACCGCGGGAAAATTCAAAACGCCAAATATTCACTAGTGATTTCCTCTGCTCAGACACCTAATTTCTCAGTGCTAACTGTACTGAGTACTTTGTTCATTGCTAGTTCAACTATGTTCGGCCGAATTTTCCCATTTCTCTGACCTAGTTCCGTGGCCCAATGGTAAAATGGATAAAAATCCAAAAAAAAATTAAAAAAATTTTTTTTTATTGACAGAATTAAATTTCAGTACAAGTAACCTATATCAAAGAATAATAAATCCTTGTGTAAAATTTGCAGCGGTTTTAGCCCAACCTTTCCAAATAATCGACTTTTTTTTTTTTTTGTGTATCACAGCATCGCGCCCGAGCGGCTGAACAGATTTTCATGAGGGTGGTCTCATTGTGATCAGCGAGTTCTGGGGGTGGTTATAGGCTATCAAAATCACCTCCGTTGTCGACGATTTGTCCGATCCCGAGAAGATGACGAATCGTCAACGAATTGTCAAGTTACGGATTCTTAGTTACGGTTTTGGTTCCAATAAAGACGTGGTAATATTTCGTAGTAACAGAAAGGTTGCGCTCATCTATTCAATTCAATTGATGGCTTGTTTAAATAGGTAGGGGCCGCACTAACGCGACTTAAAGAGCATAATATGCTCCCATATCATGGGAATTTTCCATTCAGTAGGCTGAGGTTAGTGGTGAAGTTATTGAGATGGCCACGTTTTTTGTTAGATCCGATGAGATTCCATCACACCCCGGACCTGTTCCTCCTTTGATTGATAATATCGTTTTGTATACTTCTTCTTCCGAGGCAGAGTTCAGGTTCATTGTTGATCCTACATGACTCGGCAAAACGTTGCTCGGTTCATAGCTTCTGAATTCAGAATTTAATTGGCTTCCGATATTTGTGAAAAATGCGATATCACTAAGATCGGTGAGATGTTCCCCTTCACAAATTAATTTTTTAATTTCGGTCACTCCGCCAGTATTACGGTTTACAACTTTCCATACTTTCGAGAGAGTACCTATCTGACAAGGTGATTGGATGACGGAAGTATTCGTTTTTTGTTTTGAAGAGAAGAGCTCGCAGTATCAAGCGAGACGCTAGTCTCGCGATGCCAAGCTAAGAGAGACGCGGCGCCTATAATAATATTATATCAATCATGGATCTCCCTGAGAATAATATTATAGGCGTCGCGTCTCTCTTAGCTTGGCATCGCTTACAGCAGAAACTCACTAACGCAAAGAGCCGCCGGATTTGAAACCCCCTAAAGGCACTTCCACACACCAAACCTGACTCGCATACCGAATTTCATTTAAATCGGGCCATCCGTAGCAGAATCTGCTATCTGATACTCCTTCCCCCACTCAGCCACAGCACTCCCACCCTAATTGGTCAATCGGGACTTCAAACCTCACCCACACACTAAGCTTCCCGTCACTGTTGACGGGAAGTGACGTTAATTGCGATTTTCCAATTACCCCCACCCTCATAACCAGCCACGTAGAGATGGGGGGGGGGGGACTGGACCCGTTGCCCCCGGGCCCGGCCTTCGTAGGGGGCCCCGGATTTTCTTGAGAACTTTTTTTTTTTTTTTTTTTTGTAAAAAAATGTGGGAGGAGAGGCAAAATGGGAAAAGGGACAGATCAATATAGGAAAAATTTTCATACAACCTTTTTTTTAGGGGCCCAAAGAATTTTGCCCCCGGGCCCGGATTTTCTCTCCACGGCCCTGCTCATAACCCCCCTCCCTTATGGTCGTAAAAATTTAAACCCCCAAAAGGCACTTCCACACACCAAACCTGACTCGCATACCAAATTTCAATGAATTCGGTGGAGCCGTGTGACCTGTACGAGTGTCTAATGCCGAGGAAAAAAAAATTAAAAAAAAGGAAGAAAGTCCCAAAACATGCATTTTGAGCACCCTGGATTTTGATGATGGAAGGTGTCTAACCCTTCAAATTTTATATATTTCTGCCCAGGGCACTCGCCGATCACCGAATATCGGGAACAATTTTTTTTCGGATCGACGGGGTGGACTTGGGAGGGGCGGAAGTTGGCCCGATCTTCTTAAAACTGTATAATATACAGGAGGCATACAGGAGAAACTCACTAAGTCAAAAAACTCAGTTTCGAGAAATTTGAGTTTGAAGTTTTTCTGATTTTAGAAGTTGGATAGCTTCGGCTAGGAAAAAGCTAGAGATACCAAATTTGAGCCTGTGGGGTTTCATATTGTCTTATTTATACTGATACCTATCTCAATCATGTACGATGTACTAAAAGTAATAAAATCACCATTTTTCTGAAAAGGGCGCTTGACTTAATGAATTTATCCAGACTAATGATGACTTAATGAATTTCTCTTGTATAAAAAATTGGATATGGCGCGACTTAGTTATTTTCTCTTATCCATTATGGGTGAGTTCCTATTAACATTCCTATTTAAGTTCCTATTTAACAGACCTAATAAAATGTATTATAACCTAATAAAACTTGATTAATTAATAATCAAGGTTTTTATTTTAAAAAGGCATTAATTTTTCTTTTCTGCAGGAAAGTTCCAAGTAGAACGGTTGAACTAACTACGAGTATTTCAAATCGTATTTGAAATTATTTGAGTAGGCTGAAAAAGTAACATTCAAATTGAATGTTACTTGAATGATTCAATGTTTTTTAAGAAGGGAATTTTATTACACTTTTAAATTTTAAAACCTATAAATTATTTCATTTAGGAAGGTAACATAGATTAACAGATAACGTAGAATTGTTCAATTATTCATTCTCCCGAGGCCCCGTCTTCCTATCGCATCGGGCGTTCCTTCCCGACCGACTTAGATTACGTTTTCTCCGTAAATAAGGAAAAAATTATGCTTGTCAACGTTACTAGGCAAAGCATGTCCCATGTTTCAGATGTCCAAAATTTCAGATTTAAAAAAAAAAATTCCTACTGCAGTAGGGCATGCCCAAAACAGCCCGGACGGCGGACGGGCATTTTGGTTTTGGAATCTAGACCTCTTGAAACAGATAATGTCAAATTTTGAGGCCGATCGGAGTCGTCGACCTCTGTCGCGAAAACATAGGTGTATTATTCCAAGAATAAACCAAATTCGAATAGAAAAACTAGCGCGCCCACAAATCACGAATACGAACGGCAAGCCACGTACATTCCGAAATTTCGAGTGGTATGAGGCTTTGAACAGGTTGTGGGTGGGGTTTTTGGGAAGGTTAGTCCAGGGGGTTGAGTGAGGTGATGTTTACGAAGAGATGTGTGACAAAAAATCCGTTTTTCTTTTGCCGTTGCTTCTGCGTTCACCGAATAGAATTCTATTCCGTGACCTTAATCTTAATGCCCTTGTTGGAACTGCCATGTTATGTTCCCTTCCATGTTCCTGTATGTTTTAGGGGACGGATTCTTGTAGAAATTGACTCATGGTGTTGTCAAATTAAATTTGGTATAAATTCCAAAATCTCCATTCCGGGAAAAACATCTGATCACGTATATGTCTGTTTTCGCAGGAAGGGGGAAATTGAGTAATTTGCCTAGAGTAGGGTAACTTAAGGGACCACAGGCGAAGGGCGAATCGATTCCTTCCCGTAACAGTGAAAGTTTCGCTCATCGCCTCGAGTTCTGCGATTGCCTCCCCTCCTTTCTAAGAAGCGATAAGTGCCCAGCCGGCTAAAAAAAAAACCTGCACTTGTAGTCTATTCTTGATACTTCGGACTGATAATTTCCGACCTGGAACATTCAAAACAAGATGGATTCACGAATTTGTTGATTACCTTGACAACTGACTCGAATTTTACCTTGTTCATAACCATAATAATATTATTATAAGAATATGAACGTTGTTTTCGTTTAGCATCCCATCTTCGGCCACAAACTACGACCGACATCGTCCCCTTCACCGACTACCCCGCAGTGCTAATCTCCTTCTTGCCACTAATCCGCACTTTGACTTTTTTCACACCCCTCCACATCCCTGATTTCTTCTTCTACTTATGCTCATTTTATATGAAAAAAAAAAAAAATAATAATAATAATAATAATAATAATAATAATAAATAAATAAATAAATAAATAACAAGTGTAACTCCGTAAAATGACTGAAAAAAAATTAATTTTTTTTGGGCCACTTTTTTTATTTACCTATTTTAAAAACAAAATTGTTTCCTTTGTAAATCCAACTTGTTTCGCATTTTCCAGGTCGAAAATTAAATATTAATCCTTGACCAATATTTATAACGAGGACAGGCTATAAGTACCCATTTTTTTGGCCATGGGGTTATAACATGAATGTGAGTGAGGTGTGGTTTTCGAAGAAATTTAACCGTACGATTTAATGGGTTTCTGACTTCCTCTCACCGTCAAACTGGCCACCACTGTTCGTTTGTTGGACTGGTTCCTTGTTGTCTGCCCTCACTTTCATCTCTCCCGCAGGACATGCTCATCCCCATAGAGATCCTCGTGAAGTACGCCAACGTCCCTCGTGAAGTACGCCAATTTAATTTTTAGTCACTCACAAAAATGAATAAATTTATCATATTCAAGAAAAAATATATCAATAAATATTACTGTAATAAATATGATACTACCTGCAACAGTTTTATTAATAAACTTTTTTTAAAGCTTTAAGTTAAAAAAACTAATAACCTTCAAAGTTATAAATATATTATAATATAAGCTTTAGTAAATAATACAACGACGTCCCCTGGAGTGAAAAGTTGTCCCAATTGGTCGACCGGAGTTTACTCATCCAAAACGAACGGGTCGTCAAGATCGAGCTCGAAAAGAGACGCGTCCCCCAAAAGCTGGTTCTCCAGAAATATTTTGCTAATTTTTCCAACGTCATTACCGAAGACGTAAGGCAGTTTTCATCCTCGCCTTTTTAACGATTAGTACAGTTTGGAATGCAATGTGGAAATTTTCAGATTGATTCTCTCATCATGTCCATTTACGAGCACAGCAAGACCAAAGTTTTGACCTCCATGCTGAATGAGGGTAAACAACTGACGTCCCACGACCCTCTCCTACGATTGAGGCCTTACGTGTGCTTGGCCGAATACGCTGTGGAACACGAGTGAGCCCTAAATTCATTACATTGATTTTGTTGTCTTTGAATTATCTTAACGCTGTTTTTAATGTTTAGGTGTTTCGATGACGCGCTGGACATTCTTCAAAATGAGTTGAGTGTAGAAGAAACGAATAAAGTGAAAGAAAGTGTTCTCGCAATCATCGACTACAAACTCAGGTAGGTTATATTGTTCGAGCGTTCATAACATCCGCACGGAGGATCAATTTTAAGCAATTTAGTCAAAATCGTTGAAAAATCGCTCCCGTTTGAAGATTTTCCAGGACCCGATCCAAATATCTGCCTGAGGGACAAACCGACCATTACAGGGAAACCGTCCGCCTGCTGATCTTGAAGTTGGCCAGCCATGGCACCCAGCCCGCGCTTTGCAGTGCAGTTCAGTTGAACGCCGTTCTTGATTTGAACGTGAGTGTATAATTGCCACAATGGGGGCTTTTTACTTCCCATGGAGACGTTTTGTCCACCATGATTCCCCCGTTGTACATACTGCAAGGTAGGGGGTGTATCAGTGCAGCAATAATAAAATTTATTATTTTATTTAATAAATAAAGGGACTGCGTAATAGAGTCTCACGTAGGAATAGCTCCAACCAGTGATAGGATCCTGCCCTTGTTAGGGATGGGAAAAAACGCGAAACAGTTTCACGAGAAGAAACGTTGAAACAGTTTCACTTCATCTTTGCACGTACTATATAACAAGTTCTTTTTTTAAATCGTCGTTTTTTGTTTAAAGTTTTTTTAATTGATTATTTTGAGTGCCGATTCTTTCTTTGAATGTAAATTAGCCCTAGGTAAAGTTGGTTGCCCCCCCCCCCCCACCATTTTGTTCATGATGCTGTGCTCTTCACTTTGTACTTTTTTTGACAATTGATCAGCCCACACATCTTTTTTTTAACATCTCTACGTTGTTATGTATTTAAAACCTTCCGACACCCTTGATGGTTCAACTGTTGTTAATTCTGATAGGAGGAGTTCTCCTTCAATTACAAGTGGGACGACCTGTTCAAGCCTGGCAAACTGGGAATATTGGAGGAGTGCGTGCAGCATCTGAGTAAGTACATTATGGCTGGATTCATACTATGACGAATCTCTCCCACTGACAACAGTTTTGTTCGTGTTTTGCAGTTGAAAAAGAAGAAAATCATGAAAAATTACTCTTGAAAGTCAGGAATGTGTCAAAGACCCTGTTGGAACCTGAGGATTTGGGTTTGATTGTTTTGGCGGAAAAATCCCTGGAAGGGAAAAACTTTGAAATCACGCTGAAATCATTGAAGCTCCTCTGTGCAAACAACAGGATTTTCGACGAGCATTGCGGCAGGATCAGCAAACTTCTCGTGTCCTCGGTGAAGCATTATTTCAATGCGTCAGCATTCCCCAACGAGGAACTAATTACAGCATTTTCCCAAACGGCTCTCCTGAATTTGAACCACAAAGGTATACTTTGGGATTTGTTAGGTGGTACACGCCGTATGCTTGTTCTGACCAACTGTAGGTGTTTCAGGAGACATTTCGTTGATGAACGATTTCCTGAGAGTTTGCAGAATCTACTCGACTCACCATGTAAAGGCGTCTTTCTCCTCGCTGTACACTGATCCGTATCCAACACATTCGTTGCAGTTGCCACCGGTGACATACAGCTATCTAGTCAGAGGTCAGTAGATATGGGTATCGAACACCAACATATCGATTTGAATAATATCGATATTTTTAAATGCCGATGTACGTCGATTATCTCGATACATTGACTAATACATATAATTTCGGTACATCGACATAACATTATGTCGATTAATCTATCTCAAATATATCGATATGGGGAATATCCAGTCATAATTTTTTTTCTTTTTTTTTTACCTTTTGTAAAAGAGAAAATAATATGGGCTACGTGAAAGGATTGTATTCCAGCAAAAACCGAGTATCAAAAGAACAAGAAAAAATTATTGAATTATTTTTTAATCCCCACCCAATGAGCTTTGTAAATAACTTTTTAAATTGTATGGACGGCCCTGTCAACATTTTTTTGACAAAGAAAGCGCAAAATGTTTGAGGGGAATCTCTTGATTTGTTCACTCTGGTGTTTGTATTTTGGTTCATGGTTCTCGCAGTCCGCCTTCCGTTGAGATCCTGCATGATCCGATGGTTTTGATATCGATGTGTTGAAATATCAGTAAACGTCATATTGATGTATCGAAGTATTTCAATCGATGTCAAATCGCCCATCTCTGTAGGTCATGCGTCCCATTGTATGGTATGCAAGGGTGATTCAGCGTACGGATGGCATACAATTAAAAAAACGTTTGTTAGTAAATGAGATTTGGAGATAATACATTAGATCTAAAGTATCGATACATTTTGGAGTCTAGTGAGAAATGTTCAAAGCGATATTGTCGTCGATACTCGACTGCTCGTAGGGCAATCCATTCCACGCCCCAAAATTACATCCAAAACGACCAAGGGCGGATCCAGGATTTTTCTGGGGGGGGGGGGGGGCGGAAAATGATTGAATGATAGATACCCCCAAACCAAAAAAGTGTTCTGGGCGACCCCCCCCCCCCCCCCCCCCGGGGGGGGGGGGGGGATTTTCAAAGATTGAGCCTTGGGCTATATTTATTTATTTATTCATAAAACAAAAAACATTTTCACAATAAGGAAGAGAGATACATAGGGGATTTGTATACATAGGAACCAATTTTTCTTGATTTGGCCTATAGGTCTCTGACCTGTCCAGGCCTGTCATTCCTTTAATAGCTATTGAATATTACATACCAATTAAAATTACAATTTATAGCGACTTAAAATATAATTTGTATTTTCTAAATTCTTAAAATAAAGTAGGGCTTCTTTTTTGAAAATTGACGTTGACCTCGCGGTCCTTAACGAGAAAGTCAGGGTTTCAAATAGCGCAGGCGCAAGCCAGGGTAACTGCCGAGTGAAGAAGTCAACTTTTGGATGAGGAATTCGCAAAATGGTTGTCTGACCATGTTGTCTGACTAGCATATTTCTAGTCTGACTTGTATTTTTTACCACCTCATGCTTTTTTACGTGTCCCGAGATTTGAAAACGTAATTTACTAGTCTATAAACATAAGTTGCCCTAGGTGGTAGGACATCGAGCTTGAAAATTTCCTGTATTTAATACAAGGTTTCTACTGGTGTGCGCTGATCGGATTTGGTTGCTATCCGTAGCACAGTGTTAATTGCCACCTCAATGCAACGAAAATTGCTTGAGTAGGCACCACCCCAGATTATTATGCCATAAATTAGAATACTGTAAACATACGCATTGTACATCATGCGGAGATTATCCCTCGATAAAAAATTTCTTAGGATGATGAAGAAGTGGTAACATTAAATGTGAATTTTTTTTAAATTCTCCCCTCCAAGTTCTGAATGTGTTCATGCCACTTTAGATGTTGATCCAGTGTAAGCCCAAGATATTTTAGGCTTCTAACTTTTTCTAATGTTCCACAGGAGCATGCTGTTTTTTGCGCGCACTGATCTTTGTGAATTACTAATTTCGGAAAGTGTGGCAGACCAGTCTTACCTATTGATAGAAAACGTGATGTACTTTGTTCACGGTTAGACCATTCAAGTGAAACCATTTCAGGAATTTCTCCATAACTCGTTCCGCCTCTGAATGGACTTCTTCCCATGAGTTTCCTTTCAATAAAATGGCTATGTCATCTGCAAAGGCAACGAATTTGCCTGAGACATCCAGAGCAAGCAGATCATTGACGAATACAAGAAATAAAATAGGGCCTAGTACTGATCCTTGAGGTACTCCATAACTAATTATTTCTTCAGGGCTTTTAGTCGTCTGAATTTGTACAATCTTTTTTCTGTTCGAGAGGTACCTACCTACGATCCGAACCATCTTAAGGCCACTCCATCAAGTCCACGTCTTTCCAATTTTAGCATAAGCCTTGATATTTCTATGGAGTCAAATGCCTTGGAGAGATCTATGAAAACTCCCATTATTTTGAGATTGTTGTTCATTGATTCTGAGATATCTGCTGTTACTTCCACTAGGGCATCTTGTGTACTCCGATTTTTTCGGAATCCGTATTGTGTAGCAGCTAATAGGTTATTTTTTTCCAGGCAATTAATCAGTTGGGCTTTTACTATTTTCTCGAAAATTTTGGCGAAATTTGACAGTAAAGAAATAGGTCGGTAATTGTTCGCATCAGTTTTTATTCCTTTTTTAAATAGAGGCCGCACTAACGCGATTTTAAGAGCATCTAGGCATTTTCCATTCAGTAGGCTGAGGTTAATTAAATGGGTTAGTGGTGAAGTTGTCCCTACGTATTAGTAGATTTTAGTACATTACATTTTAACTTCGATTATCTCACCTCACGTTTACATTTTCCGAGGTAAATGTATGTTTTTTTACCACTCTGACTCAAATTAGATTTTAGGCCACCCGGTAAGTATGTAGGAAAGTACTCGATTATAAAATTTTAAATCTCATATGAGATTTATATATTTTTTCTCGTTGAGGGGGGGGGGGCGCCCCCCCTCTGGATCCGCCAGTGAAAACGACATCTCACCAGTCTCCCTAACCTGTTCGACTCTACTACTATTTTCCAAGTTTCAGCGTTTTCATTATTATGCATTTTCTTTCCAGTATTTTTCCCGAGTGAAACTGAAGTGGCGGGAAATTTACAAGAAGAACTTGTGGTGAGTTTGAGACTCTCTTCATTAAATGGCATACAATTAAGTCAAATTTTGACGCAAGGGTTTATTATCCGTTTCTTAAAATTGCGCAAAAACTAATTCTATGCCAATAACCAACATACACGGCATATTTGGGCACATCTACATAAAACGTTGCAAAAACGTAGGTTTATTGTGCTGATAATAATCAATCAAAATATTTTTAATGAATAAATGCCACGCAAATCCTTCAAACATCCTAAAATAAAACATTTTTGAGGAAGTAGGGGAGTATCCACTCTAATCACGTTGTTTCATCTAATATTAGATATGCTGCTTTGACTTCGCATATGCTTAGCATATGACTTCGCATTGAATCAAATTTTCCTTTTTTCGGTGTCTAGGCCATGTGTCAATCTCTTCCAAAAGATCTGGTCTCACTGGAAAGGATACAGGAGTTGTACTGTCTCTTAAGGAAGAACAACGTCGAAATCGTAAGTTCGCATATTTCTTATTCAATTTTCATTTGGGCTTCGCCCTTCCTTAATCTTCCCCCTCGTTGCAGGACGCTGTTTCTCACAAAGCTCTCAAACAATTCAAAACCTTAGTTTGTCGGACTGTGCTTCTGAAGATATTCTCCAACCCTCGCGTAAATGACCTTCAGCTGGCGCTATGTTTACTTCAGAAATTCGCCCTCGCCGATATGTTCCAATGGATCAAATCTTTCGACCGGTACTGAGTTTATTTATTTTTACGGCGATTTTGGCTCAAAGTGTGGTTTTTAAAACCGTCGAGTCCTCCCCATTCAGGTCTCACACGACGGACAGGTTCATGCAAAACATGAGTTTCGCTGTGAACACGCTATGTTCCCTCCATGCGGACATCATCTCCAAAGATCCCGCGCTGTCCGTCGAGTCGCAATACTTCTCTCGGCTGTACAAAGTCAGCACTTGGAGTCCGAGAGCTACTACATATAAATTAACGTTCACAGGTATCTCAATTCCTCCATCTACCGTTACTACTATTTTCGAGACTTCTCCGTTTCACTCGTTGTATTCACAGAGGAGTTAGCAGACACGGTCGAAGGGCAAATGAGGTTTTTGTACAAGCTCTTCACCGTCCCCAACATAGAACTAGCCGTGATCGAGAACTACTGCAAGGACATGGGCCTCGACGTTCAAGAATGCTACGTTCTCTACATAAAACACGCTTTGATGTCCTGGGAGCCCAAATACACCATCATTACGACTCCCGCTGGCAAAACAGGTTCGCCAAATTTTATCGTTTCAATTATCACAAGAATTCAAGTATTAAATCAAACCTGGCATTATGTATTTTCTGTTTATCGTTTTTTGTAGACATAAATTTTGAAAACAACATTGATCAGCTCACTTTGAAGTGTCATAGCATTATGACCAAAATACAACATCCGGAAGGTCTGATAAATATTTTGCGGAAAAAGGAATTTTTGAATCAGGTACATTAAATTTTAACGTTGATATTGTTTTATTTTGAATGTTGATAAAGGGAGCCAACGGTGGGGGTGTTTGAAGGTCACGGGGTCAAGTGAGGTGCCGTTTTCCTCCTGGGTCTGTTCCTATGTTAGAAAAATAAACAAGTTCGGCCGAAAATCTTTCCAGTGGCCCAAAATAAAAGACGCGGGTCGGTCACGAAAAGGAAATATGTATTCGGTGAAGAGAAAATCGTGAAGGAAAATACCTGTGTTCATACAGTACCAGGAACCTTTTGAGAAAGACGAAAACTAATCCGCCGGAGCGCACTAGCACTGAAATGAGAATAGACCAGATTTCGTGGTTTGTTCTGTTGGTCAACTTGGTTTTCCACGACCTTGCAATTATCCTTGCACTTTGGAGTGACGCGCATTTGGATACTGAGCGCCAAAGTGGTTCGAATCTGACGATTGTTTTGGTCGTTGTCGTCGAACAAAATTTATCGAAACATCATGGAATAGGAAGGAATATTTATTCTATGGCGAAAAATAAATGATGAAATCACAACAAAATTCAATGGAGGTTTTCCACAGAGTGGTGGTTATCTACTTGAATAACCTTAATATTACCTGCGCTTAGATAACCCGCTTCTGAGTTTGCAGCCTCCCGTGCGATTTTTCAGTGGTCAGTAAATGGCCAATCACTCAGCTTTCTAATCGGAAGCCGAGTTCATGGTTCTGTTCAAAAACTTGTGGCTCGCCAAAATTTAAATTGCACTGGAGGAGCCCAAAACCCACTTTTCTCGTATCCTGACGTGAAGTACTTTCTCGGTAAAATAATATAATATAGACCAAGACACGGTTCCTGACTCCATTCTACAAACAGCAACTAATACCTAAACAAAAAGGAAAATCGGTTGGGAAGGCAGCGAAATAAAAAAGGAAATTTTTTGGGTTCTACTAATTGCAAAACAACAGGAGGTCTTCAGTGGAAACATTTTCCCCTAACCCAGCCTATGTGGAACCTTTTCTCCCTTTTGATACATTCGGTTTCAGGTGTGGTTGTGGCCATTGTAAGCCGGTTAGGGATAAGGAATTGAAGCATTTGGCAGCTCATTTAATGCACAATTAAAGCAGCATGTGGACACTGGAAACCTTTGCCCCGCGGAATCTTCTGCCTCCACCTACTCTATTGATTTTGATGTTGATGACGATTGTCGACGTTTAATCAGCGTTTTCAGTGCTTTTAATAAATTTATTGAATAAGAAGCTGAATGTTGATGAATGCATTCTGAACGAAAATTGTGTGCCAGTTGATTCAGTTGGTGTATTTAGAGCAGCTAGCCGCCGTATAATGGAGGCAGAGAAAGAGGTAAAAGGATAACTGGAGTTTTTGAAGGTTAAGAGGCTTGTGAAGAAAAAATTTTTTAATGTTAATTGGTATTTTGGTATATTGGTATTTTAATTTTAATAAAAAATTTAATACCAAAATCCAGGTGAAAAGTGTCTATACCCACCAATAAAATTTATTTAATCGCACGCCAGTATCGTGGGAGAGTATCGTCGATACTGTATCGATACTTCATTATATTGGTTGCATCGTGCTATACATAATATGTATAGCACGAAAAATAATAATAATAATATGTAACATATGATATTATCATATGTTACATATTATTATTATTATTATTTTGCTTCCGAGTCTGCGAAGCAGCGGAAGCCTTGTGTTCACTTTCGGAAGAAAAAAAATTTTTGTTGTCCGAATTCAAAATTTCCACTCGCATTTTGCGTTTCATAGCCTACTGAACAAATTTGGTTCCGTGTCTGTCGGTCTGTGGGTCTGTCCGCATTTCCTTGTTACAGCCATAATTTCCACAATTTTGAATGAATTTAGCTCAAATTTTGAGGGATTATGCGGATCAGGCTCCTTGAGGTCCCATACGAATTTCAGCACAATTGAATCAGCGGTACGCTCTGCGCATGCGCTAACGTGAAATTCTTGAAACAGGCATAACTTTCTCAATTTTGATCGGATTTCAATCAAATTTTCAGGAATTGTGTGCGTATAGCTCTAGATGGTCCCCTGTCAGTTTCATCACGATTGAATCAGCGGTACGCTCAGCGCATGCGCGAACTTAATTTCCTTGCCACAGCCATAACTCCTACAATTTTGATCGGATTTCAATCAAATTTTCAGGAATTGTGTGGGTATAGCCCTAGATGGTTCGCTATCAGTTTCATCATGATTGAATCAGTGGTACTCCCTGCGCATGCGCGAACGTAATTTTCTTGTTACAGTTGTTACGTTCATTTTGAACTTGGCACGAGGAAGCTCATGTGCCATTGCCTTGGCAGTGTATTTTATTATTTATTTTTTTTTTTTTAGATCAACACTTACTATTATGAGATATTCATGATTATTTTGGAGTTGGCTGAGTCACTGTCATGCGATAAATTCTCAAGGGATTTGGACTGCCTCCGCTTCCTCAAGACCTACCAGCGAATAGGGTGAGTGTTTGATTGCAATTTGCAGAGTTGGTTATGTTGTAATCACGTTAGCGTCGTTCAACTCTGCAGCTCAATAACATCTCAAACGTGTCCACATTGTGAGATTTTTATTCTTAGGCCTATTCAAGAAGAATGTGTAAGTGAAGATTTCACCATAGTACCCGAAATCGCCAAATACCGTTTGCCCTTCACAAGATGCCCGTTTTCCAAAACCTTCATTAGTAAGTTCTCACCGATTGCTAACTGGGCGCAAGGTACACTAGGTACCTATTTTTGTTAATAATTTCTTTTGTACTTAGAACCTGAAATGAGATTGGATACGTACGATATATGGCTAACAGCACCGCCGTTCGTCCTATCAAACTCTATATCAAAGGACTGGATACGGTTTTACGCTTTACTACATTTGGTGAGTTATCTCGACCCTTTGCTGAAGTCACTTTGAACAATAACGCCGTAGGTCGCCAATTGGTCATCCGGATCTAAGGATGGAAAAATTGTGACCAGATAGTATTGGGTTGAAATATCCGATAACCGGATATGTGTATCGGATATTCCTACCTACTTTTTAAAAAATTCTGAAAATCGAATATATTTGCTTGAAAATAAGGGTGCTCCTCCACTGGAAGCGTTTTGAGGCGACGACGCGTTTTCGTCCGTATACGAGCTACTAATCCCATTGGGTGAAACGAATTGGGGGTCCTCCACTGCACGCGACGCGAAGAGGTGTTTTCAGGCGGCGACGGGCGACTGATCCCATTTCAGGCGGTTCACTCATCCGTAGGTATACGCGCGAATAGCCCACCCGCTCGCCCATCCTCAACAAGTATTTTTTGAAGTAGGTATCATGAATTCTGCCATTTTTCTCTTTGAGGTAGGTAGTAAAATTTTTTTAAACGCTCCAAATTTTACGCTAGGGTTTATAATTCTTTGATATAGGTTACGTTTCATATGTCTCAATGAAGAAAAAAATTTTTTTTGGATTTTTTTTTTTATTTGCAAAATATTTGACCTCCTGGGATCCTTCAAAAATCTCATTTGCAGCCCCGTGAAAGCCCCATTAAACGCAACAGTGGAATTGGATCGTTCCGGGACCCCAAAAAATGGATTCTGCGTCCAAAAATACTTCGAAAACGACACCTGACTCGATCCCATAGCCGAAAGCCTTCAAAAAACCCCTCCCGTAGCCCCATAGCGCCCCACGGGTTTCGGCGATCGGGCTGAAAACGTTGCGAGCACAACTAGAAATAAACCGAGTATTTTTTCCTACTGCTCAGAACGGCCCGGACGGCAGACGGACATTTGATTTTGGAATCTAGACCTCTTGAAACGGATAATGTCGCGACCTCCGTCGCGAAAACATAGAATCTACTACATCTGATGTATTATTCCAAGAATAATAAACCAAAAGTGGCTGGAAAGAATATGCCTGCAGTGGTTTTTCTCAAAGGGAGAAAAATATATCGATCATAAAATCGCAAGCCCCAGTGGAAAAAAGTTTTGTGATCGTAATAAATAGATCAATTAATCAATGTCGATTTATAAAAAAATCAATTACTCAACTAATTCTTATGGATTATTTTGTTTAATCGATACCTACTCATCCCTAGCTCAAATACTGTGATTAACACATTTTGGTTTATTATTCTTGGAATAATACATAGGTCTATGTTTTCGCGACGGGGGTCGACGACTCCGATCGGGCTCAAAATTTGACATTATCCGTTTCAAGAGGTCTACATTCAAAATCCGAAATGTCCGTCCGCCGTACGCCGTCCAGGCCGTTTTGGGCAGTAGGAATTTTTTTAAAAATCTGAAATTTTGGCAAAATACTTGGTTTACCATCTAGTTGTGCCCGCAAGGTTTTCAGTCCGATCGCCCAAACCCGTGGGGCGCTATGGGGCTATAATGGGGCTACGGGAGGGGTTTTTGAAGGCTTTTAGCTATGAGATCGAGTTAGGTGTCGTTTTCGAAGTATTTTTGGACGTAGAATCCATTTTTTTGGGTCCCGGAACGATCCGATTTCACTGGGGCGATCTTTAGGGCTTTCATGGGGCTAAAAATGGGATTTTTTAAGGATCCCAGGATGTTAAATCGAGTAAAAACGCTGCAAATTTTACACAAGGGTTTATTATTCTGTGATATAGGTTACTTGTACAGACATTTAATTCTGTCAATAAAAAAAATTAAAAAAATTTTTTTTGGATTTTTATATTTCAAAAAAAATTTTTTGGGGGGATTTTTTTTTTCAAAAATGTGTTTTTTCAAAAATTCTTTAATTTTTACTCGAAAAATATTTAACTTCTTGGGATCCTTCAAAAATCCCATTTTTAGCCCCCTGAAAGCCCTATAGAACGCCACAGTGAAATCGGATCGTTCCGGGACCCCCAAAAATGGATTCTACGTCCAAAAATACTTCGAAAACGACACCTAACTCGATCCCATAGCTAAAAGCCTTCAAAACACCCCTCCTGTAGCCCCATAGCGCCCCACGGGTTTGGGCGATCGGACTGAAAACCTTGCGGGCACAACTAGATGGTAAACCAAGTATTTTGCCAGAATTTCAGATTTTTAAAAAAATTCTTACTGCCCAAAACGGCCCGGACGGCGGACGGACATTTCGGATTTTGAATGTAGACCTCTTGAAACGGATAATGTCAAATTTTGAGGCCGATCGGAGTCGTCGACCTCCGTCGCGAAAACATAGGTGTATTATTCCAAGAATAATAAACCAAAAGGAAGTATTTTTGAAAAAAAAAAAAAAAATAACATTCTTGAAAAAAAAAAAACGCTGCAAATTTTACACAAGGGTTTATTATTCTTTGATATAGGTTACTTGTACAAAAATTTAATTCTGTCAATGAAAAAAAGAATTGAAACAATTTTTTTGGATTTTTATATTTCAAACTCAATTTTTATTTTTTTTGAGGGGATTTTTTTTCAAAAATTATGTATTTTTTACTCGAAAAACATTTAACCTTCTGGGATTCTTCAAAAATCCAATTTTTAGCCCTATAGATCGCGACAGTGAAATCGGATCGTTCCGGGACCCCAAAAAATGAATTCTACGTCCAAAAATACTTCGAAAACGACACCTCACTCGATCCCATACCCCAAAGCCTTCAAAAGACCCCACCCGTAGCCCCATTATAGCCCCATAGCGCCCCACGGGTTTAGGCGATCGGACTGAAAACCTTGCGGGCACAACTAGATGGTAAACCAAGTATTTTGTCAAAATTTCAGATTTAAAAAAAAATTCCTACTGCCCAAAACGGCCTGGACGGCGGACGGCGGACGGACATTTCGGATTTTGAATGTAGACCTCTTGAAACGGATAATGTCAAATTTTGAGGCCTATCGGAGTCGTCGACCCTTGTCGCGAAAACATAGGTGTATTATTCCAAGAATAATAAACCAAAATCCAAAAAAAAATTTTTTTTAGATAAAAAAAAAAAAATTTTTGTAATTTTTTCATCGACAGAATTAAATTTCTGCACAAGTAACGTATATCAAAGGATAATTATTCTAATAAACCCTTGTGTAAAATTTGCAGCGTTTTTAGAACAATCTAACCGTCTCGGAACCCATCTTCTGCAATTCATATAGTATAATATGCTGCAATTCATATAGTATAATATACATATTATGAATTACGTGCTGCAATTCATATAGTATACGTATTACGTGCTTTCGAGCAAAATAATATCTTCCACGTCCATTGTGGCGAGCGGACAACGCGTTACCCTCCGTCGCCCCCGAAACGCCTGTCTCGTCGCTTCAAAACGCTTCTCTCATCGCGTCCCCTCAAAACGCTTCCTGTAGAGGGCCACACTAAAAACGTTAGTAATTTTAAACAAGGGTTTATTAATCTTTGATATAGGTTACTTGTGCAGAAATTTAATTCTGTCAATGAAAAAAATTAAATTTTTTTTTTTTAGATTTTTATATTTTAAAAAAAATTTATTTTTTACTCGTAAAATATTTAACCTCCTGGGATCCTTTAAAAATCCCATTTTAGCCCCATGAAAGCCCTATAGATCGCCACAGTGAAATCGGATCGTTCCGGGACCCCCAAAAATGGATTCTACGCCCCAAAATACCTCGAAAACGACACCTAACTCGATCTCATAGTCATAGCCTTCAAAAAAACCCTCCTATAGCCCCATTTTAGCCCCATAGCGCCCCACGGGTTTGGGCGATCGGACTGAAAACCTTGCGGGCACAACTAGAGGGTAAACCGAGTATTTTGTCAAAATTTCAGATTTTTCGAAAAATTCCTTCTGCCCAAAACAGCCCGGACGTCGTACGGCGGACGGACATTTCGGATTTAGAATGTAGACCTCTTGAAACGGATAATGTCAAATTTTGAGGCCGATCCGAGTCGTCGACCCCCTTCGCGAAAACAAAGGTGTATTATTCCAAGAATAATAAACCAAAAGCAGAAGGCGAGAGGGCGTCTGGTCGATGGTCCAATCCAAGATTTGAACGCTGGACATCGGACCGTTGCCAGAAGCTTGATATTCATCCGATCGGATCTCCGCTATCCGGATATCTTCTATACCACTAATTCTCATCGTGTCTGTGGCTGGCTGGGTATGTCAATGGCGTACTCCTCCTATACGGTAAGCCCTAAAAATACGCCGATTTTTCCTATCGTAACTGCCGACCGTTTAACTACAAGTAGGGGGGTCGAGAATTCCCAAAAATGCGCGCAAATTGGCGCACTTGCCATCAACTTTCTTATCTCAAATGGGAACCCCTAATTTTTTTCCCGAATTCGAATTCCTCGACCAATTTTACGTCCGATAGGCCGGGTGCGTAGGCGAGCAAAGCGAGCCGGAGCATCTAGTTAATTTTAATTTTCCATCCCAGCCCGGAGCGCTACCTGCTTATGGTTTACGGTATTGTTTCAGCCATACTCTGAGCCTCCGAGTTCGAGCACGGGATGGAATCTGGAAAGTTGCAAAGGAGCGCTGCTCGACAAGATCGCAGTGTGCGCTGATAAAATAGAAAACGAAGCCGTTGCCATCCGCGGCTTGTATTTTTCCATCCAAACAATGCCGCCAGGTATGTATTTTGAACACCACCCGACTCGTGACAGATTCCTCGTGAATTAGTTTTTTTTTTTCTTTTTGTCGTTCAGGGATTGACCGCGTCCAGGCTGCTCAAAAATGTTTTCTCAAAGCTGACAGATGGCGGAGGGAAGTTCGCAATGAACCGGCAGCTACCAATTTTGATTATGTGGGTTCAAGATTTGTAATGGCAAGAATCACAGTGCTGAAACCGGTCAACTCTGGCTTTTTCGTTTTTAGGTGGAGGAGACGTACTTTTCTGTGTCAACAGAACACATCCTTCACACCAACCGCCTGGGCAAACCTGAATACTTGGCGTTGGTTAAAAAGCCGACAATTTTGATAAAGAAATTGTACAATGATCCGGCTATCATCGTTAGAAACCCTGACAACACTCCAGGTGAGCAAACATCAGAAGTGGGATTTGTCGTGGCGTGTTTCAATTTGATAGCTCATACCTGAAATGTGGACCACAGGGATCAACAAGGCGGTGGAAAGTATCATCACGCTACACAAGCTGGACCATATGGAGATCATCATCAAACTCCTCCGGCAATGGCTACATCCCGAAGCTGCTCTTCAGACGTCGTTCAACGACAGCATCGAGCAGATTTCGGGAGAGACAGAAGAACACAATAATATGAGGTGACTGCTCAAATCATATTGACTGGGAGGGCGGCTGTGACAGTGGTCCGCAGCTGGGTCTGAAGCTTCAGGGTCTGACGCTTTGCAAATATTTTATGACCAGCAAAGGAGAAAACGTTTTAGAATATTCTAAAATTTGCTAATTGAAAGAAATCAGAAATCAGTATTTTAACTGATAGAAAGAAATCATCAGTTCGTTGATATGGTTTTTTTCTGATCTTGACTTTTTTTCCCACCTAAATAATTAGGTACGAAACACTGTGTGATCCTAGGTGCGACCTCCAAGAGCTAACTTGTGCTTCAAAGCTGCCCAGCAGTTGCCAGGGAGACTTACATGTGCTGGATACTTTACATGAAATGGCAAGAGTTGGTGGGATGTTTCAATTGATCGTGTTCACAGCTCTCCTTGCTGTAACTTGGACTCCTAGCAGTCTACTGTTGGATAGTAACTGGACTAATTAGACACACCTGTTGTGAACAAACTACTCCAACTGAAACTGCCGTCAATTGACGAATTAATTTGAGATCTCAACTGCATATTTACTGCACATGCGCCCCTCGATTTTCTCGTGAACAGCTGTCGCTCCTGGAACAAACCTATTGTTACTTGGCTGGCTCTGAGACCGTTTTTCTTTTCTTCTTCTTCTTCTTATTATTATTTTTTTTTTTTTTGTCAAATTTTAACTCTGGATGAACACATTTTGGCGTCTGGATGAACACATTTTGTCATTTTCTCATCTATTTGATCCCCCTCATGTTCTTTAGGGCTTGCTATTTGTCACTTGGGAACAAATATTCTGCCGAAATCGAAAAGTACCTTGAAAGTCAGGCTTTTCCCACAAGTCGGGACGACTCCTGCATATCACACGGTGAGCGGCTCAGGGCTCTGAGGATCCTCATGGCCATTACGACGCAAGACCAGCTGGAAAGGATCACCTCCCGCGACATCCACTTCATAAGGTATTTCCTCTATCCATATTAAGATCGGATGTTCCTGCGGGTTATACGCTTCGTTTTGTTTTCAAGGGGCCACCTTCAAATATTGGAGTTCCTCCACGAGTTGGAGGGGTTCGGGTTGGACTACACCGTCACCGAGTTCGACTCCGCCCAGAAGGGGGTTATCGTCCGCACGCTCCTCCAGTACAAAGAACCTCCGGCCGTCAGGTTGGCTCTCAACATCTGCAAAGCCTATCCCATCGCTGAACCCAATCTCATTTCACACATTCTGCACTCCATGAAGACGCTCGGGATGGTCAGATCTTGACTTGAATGCTCTAACTGAAGCTCCTTCAGTGCTCTTGGTCCTATCCTCAAACCCTTTTACGTTATCTATTTTCAGACTTCGGACTTGGAAAACATGCTATGTGACATCCCCACCGCACAGGGAGATGTTGACGTTTTGAAAGATTGTTGGAACGCGGTTGTGAGGGCTGCCATTCTCAAAGGTGGGAAAATAATCTTTTCTCTGGTGAAAAAAGAAGATTTGCCTTCCTTTTTTTTTATTAACAAGAATGAGTTTAATTTTTTTTCTATTTTTATTAGCGGAAAGAGAAGACGGAACGGCGGATCTCTCTGAAGCGACTAATGTCGTCAGACTCTTCAACGCGTGCCCCGACGTCACCTTCCTCGATATTCCTGCCCTCACAACGTTTTTCACTAACATTAACAATCAAGAAATTCTCGAGGTTCTCAATTGTTTAAACAGCTCCGCCTAACAGTTGAATAGTAAAATCGCTTGGTGCCCAAAATTGAGGGCAACCAAAAATGGTAAACGTGGTTGTTGGTTGTTTTCAACTATCTGTTTTGTTGGTTGTTTTTAACTATCTGTTTTCCGTTAATTAAACATTAAGCTTGAATTTCATAGCTTCTTGAAAACCTTGAACTGGGTTTTAGGGGTCTCACACTTGTCCGGCGACACTGTGGGACTTTCATGGGGCTACAGGTGATATTTACCCCACCTCCGTTAGAGACTAGCTCTCACGAAAAAGTTGTGTCAGAAGAGACTAGTAGTAATAGGTCCGGGCGGGGGTTTAAAAAGACTGCTTCTCTCCCGAGAGCTCAGGTAGATTTCCAATCGCTTCCGAAATTTTTTTTAGACACGTGCAACAAATTGGCCGGACGAAGAGGTCGTGAATCTTTCTGGGGCTGTGGGCGTGAAAGTCAACGAATATCGGTACCGATTTAAAAAACGCAATAATTAATTCTATTCGTGTCAATGAAAAATCATTTAGATCTAAACATTTAAAAAAAATTATAAATTAATACATAGGTACCTATTTTAAAAAAAATTGTTTGTAAATTGTATTAATTTAATTGTGTGTAGCTGCTGCTTTGAAAAAAAATCCAGGTCAAAAGTATTGAAAATTAAATTATTTTTGTTGGAAACTTGTTGAGGGTCAGTCAAATAAGACGAGGTTTTTGCCGACTTTTCAAGAGATATATTCTCCTATCATCAGGGCCTAATGAAATGAACAAAACACGAATTTAGACTTCGAATTTAACAATTGATGATACTATATGATACTACACAATAGTGTACAAAGTGTATATGATATGAAACAGTGAAAAGTGTATACAGAACAAATGAATATGATATAAATAATTTGGAAGGTAGGTAGAGCAAAATCCTGTCATTGAGTGAGCAAGTTTAAAATATACAGAGGTACTTACAAGTGCAGGGACAAGGGCAGCACACGATGTGAACCGTCGTCGTACAAAATTTGTCCAGGACAGATTCTGTTCTGAAGTTAACTGTTTGAAGTTTATTGCGTTCAATATGGATCATTTCCAACATCTCCCGCTTGAAAAGGAAGGGTTCTTTACCAATGATCTTGGCTTTATTAAATTGGAATTTATGTTCCAGCCTGGGTTTTACTGGACCAGAGCTCTCTTTTTCATGAGTATTGATACGTTTTGACATGAAATTTGCAGTAGGTATGGCCAATATAGCGTTTGAGTTTTTGTTGACATGGGATGTCATTAACTATATCATTCTGTTGGTGTGGAGGGATGGGGTCTTCGGTTTTAGTGAAAAGAGTTCCTACAGTTTTTTTGTTTTTAAAGGCAAGCTGAGCAGAATCAGAATCTAAAATCTTGGAAAGTTTTTCTGACACCTCCCGTACATATGGGGTAGAGCAATACCTACGGAGTTGTAAATTTTGTGCTCTAGTGAGGCTAGATGAATGTTGGGCAAAGATTTTATTGATTAAAGAATTAGGATAGCCATTTTTAGTAAGTACAGTACGGAGATGTTCATGATTTTTTTGGTGAAACTGGGGGGAGCTGAGTTTGACAATCCGATCTAAAATATTTTTGATGATATTAATTTTGTGTTTGTATAGTTGGGCTGATTTATAATGAATAATCCTACCGGAATTTTGAGGTTTAGTGTACCAATCAGTTTCAATATTTCCATTGGGGGTTCTAATTAGGAGGGTGTCAAGGAATGGAATGGACTGGAACTTATTTTCACTTTCTATGGTAAAATGTAGACGTGGGTGAAATTTGTTAAATTTTGAGAGAATGATGTGTTCTGAATTTTGAGGTACCTATAGCTGTTATTGTCTCATCCATGAATTTGAAAACAAAGGGTAACTGGAAAGGTAATTTGGGGATAACGTTATCAAATACTATGTGCAAACAGAGTTCAGCCAGTTATGGGGCGATGGGAGACCCCATGCTAGTGCCAAAAATTTGTAAATAATGTTTATTATTGAATTGAAAATGTAAGCACCTGGCTGGTAGCCTGGCCAAATACATAAGTCGAGGCTGAATTGGTAGGCGAAGGCTCCAATTGCCCTGGAAGATCTCTTGATGAGCTGAAAATATTTTAGCTAGGTTTTGTTCTGTCTTGTTTTAATTCAATAAAAAATTACTGTGGCCAGTTATTTGACCTCTCTGTCTTTCCCTTGTCAATTTCAATCCCCACTTGGCTTCAGGTGAATAAATGGCTCGGATTTTTGGTAACGAACTATATTATTTAAAAAAAAGGATAATAATGCAAAAAATATGCACAAAGAATATTTGGACTTCAATAGGAATATCACACAATATGGATTAAAATACAAAATGAACTTGTCCAGATCAGGTAAAGTATTTGTTGGATAAGAATCCTAAAATTCTAGGGTTCAAGGGCCCTGCCGGTACTGCCGTGACGTCGGAATGCGGATTTTAATTCCAATCAGGAAGAGTCGGAATTTTGGTATGAGTTCCTCTCAACAAAGATCGGAATTTCGGGACTTATTCCGCTCAGGAGTCGGAATTTTCGTGACGAGTTCCTCTTAAAATAAATGGGAACTTCGGAATTTGTTCCGACTAAAAGGAGTCGGAATTTTGACACGAGTTCCTCCTAAAATCAAATAGGAACTTCGGGATTCGTTCCCAAATAAAGGGAGACGTCAGGACGCGTTCCCAGTAAAAGAGGGACGTCGGGATGCGTCCCCCAATAAAGGGAGACGTCAGGACGACGTGCGGAAACTTGTCAGAAAAACAGCAAATTAAATATTCCGCTGGGAATTAATTCCCCGGAATTACTAGACGAATTTTGCGGGAAGTCGCTTGTAGGGGGAAATCCGCGTTCCAACGTCACAAAATATTAAAGAAAACGAGAGCCGAATCCTTGTCTGACTCTCACAAAATATACAAAATATTGGGAAAAAACTAGGGATATATATATTTTTTTTAAATCATCGCGAAAATATTTATTGAGCATAATTAAAAAAGAAACGAGCCGGTATCAGGGCCTTCGTTTTGGAGAGAGGCCAACCTCGCCGTCGAAAATTGCTCTGATCGCCTTCACTTGTAGAATCTAGCCGCTGATATTTGATCAATCCATTCGTTGTTGCTACCAGAGAAAGATTCGAAGTCGTAGGATCATGAAGTGTTCAATCAACGAAGTTGGAGTCCCAGCTGCAGCGCCGCCCCACCGTCAAAGCCTAGCAGGTCATCAGCGCTCCTCCATCTCTGCCGAGTCCCCCTCAAGCACATGGAGGCTGCGCGTACGATGGCAAATGTTAATCGTGCCCTGAGCCACCCCTTGACGATCCCCTGGTGCCGCTTCCATTTGTCTGCCAGCCGTTCACCTAGGACATCGACGAACCGGGTCATCTGGGGTGCCAAAAGCCCATCCACTGTGCTGACCAGAGGGGTGAATGAACAGTGGCGATCTTGGCACGCAGGTAAATACTTCTGTTACGGGATAAATTCCCGTAATAAACGGAATAAAATACTTCAGGAAAAATAGGGGTGAAATCCCTAAATGCGATAGAACGAACGAAAATCAAATAACGTCAATATAAAATTGGTAAAATCCTAAATAACTTGGGGAAAAGATATTAAGAAAGCTTACGAAAATCCCCTAACAAAACGGGGAAGAATATTATAAAAACAATAAGACAAATTCCCCTACCTACTAAATTGGGGTAAAGAGATGTCAAAATAACTTCAATAAAAATTGGTAAATCCCAAATAGCTTGGGAAAAAATATTACGAAAACTTGCGAAAATCCCCTAACAAAACGGGGTAAAATACTGTAAAAATAGGATAAATTTCCCTATAAAAATGGGAGAAAATATTAAAGAAAATACGTAAATTTCCTAACGGAAAAATAACAAAAAACAAACCAAATTCCTACTTCGGCTCGGCGATTTGCCGTGACAATTCAATCGTCTATGAGACTAAGGCTAATTTACACGAGTCGAGTAAACGGTAGAGTAGAGTGACCTAATTGCACTCTACTCATGTAAACGTTTTCAGTATAGTAGAGTTCACTCTACTGACTAGTAAACGGTAGAGTAGAGTACTCTACCACTGTGGTAGTGTTACTCTACTATACCGGGCCCCCCATGGTGGGACCACCAGAAATTGGACTCTCCTGTTCACTCAACTGCCTACTCTACGAATGTAAACAGTTTTGTTAGAGTACAGTAGAGTAGGCGGTAGACTGACAAGGACCTGCTTAAAATTCCCAAATTTGGTGCATAAATTCCAGTCTCTAGTGATAATCATTGAATTTTGGGCGTACCTACTGTGTTTTACAAGTGTGTGATCATTCTTGACCAATACTTTGACGACCTGGGCCACCGAAACAAACTCCTGGCGCAAATTCTTATTCAAATAGCCCATTGCTGTCTCTTGGTGGCTGACGTTTCCTTTGTCGAATCTCAATGGAAAGTAGGATCGTACCTTTCGCGTACAAACCTTTTCGACTGTGGGCTTTTCGCTATTTACAACTCTTGTTTGTTTCTCGATCGTACCAATCAAGCATTACCTGGCATTGCACAAGATTCCAAAGGAACCCAACAGAATGACCCAATACAGGTGGGCTCCCGTCTGTTCAACTCCCTACCCCACCATGTTCGGGATTTACCAGCTAAATCCTTCTATAAGTACCTACGTGAAGTCCCGCCTGGTAAAAGAAGAGTTATATTCTCTAGAGGAATTTTACAAGTTCACATGGACTGTGGTGAATTAGTATACGGGGGTTAAACCATCGTCAGTTATTGTCTGGTGGATTCATTGTTTTGTGTATCGGCAGTTGAGTTAATGCCATTTTCTCTGTCATTCCCATTATTTGTCGACCATTCGGAGATTTCAGCGCTATCTGTGAGCTTTGAAGGAGTACTAATAGACTGCCAAACCATAAGGGGGGAAAAAACGATGAGAATCAACCTAAAATCGCATAGAAAGATCGGTCATAAGGGGGGAAACCGATGAGTGTCCAGCTAAACGTGTGACACAGAAACTGCGGGCGCTCCACTGTTGGGGGGTGCTGTGATTCACAATCTTATTCCTGCCTAATTCTGCCATAGTTTTCTTGTGCCTTTGATTACTTCAGTTATTTAGTCTGTAAATCGTACCTATTCAACATGGAAAGTGGTTAAAGTAGTGATGAAGTGGGTAGTTTTTTCAAAATCGGCAAAAAAAGAGGAAACAAACGGGAAGAATGAAAGATGTGATGAAGAAATTGAGGCTGTAAGTGTTCTAGACTTGAATGTTTTACAGTAGTAACTGAATGCGAGGGGAAGAGGTTGATTTCGGAATTGAATAGCCTTGCAACCTACGATGAACAAAATTTCGCTTTTTCTGGACTCATCAGCGCGCTCCCGGTGAGCCAGCGAAGACCGACGTCAAACTCGGAAGAAGCAAACCGCCGCAAAAATGCTTCTTACGCTTATAGAGTCAGGGTGAATAATGAGGGGAACATGAGGGACGTGCCTGTTTGTTTCATAGCCTTCATCTCCATTCCAAGAGGAGTTCACTCAATTCAATCGTTACATGCTGGTGATTTTCGGGGTAAACAAGCTAATCGACCTCACAAAGTTTCAGATGAGACGCGAACTCTTGCGACCGACTTCATCAAATCGTTGAAGGGACGAAAATCACAGTATTCGTTGAATGATTCAGGGAAGGTGTATCTACCTGAAGAACTTTATGTGTCCAAGTTAAGCAAGAAGTACAACGAGCGTCATCCTGAAAATGTTGTTCATTACGATACTTTCCGGTCAATTTTCAACAACGAATTCAACATATCCTTCGGTTACCTTGGAAAGGATACGTGCAGTACATGTGACATCTTCAAATCCCGGAAAGCAGCCCTTGAGGTTGGCAACACTCCTCTTTCCGACTCTGATAAGTTAAGTCGCAAAAAAGAAATCAAGAAGCTGGAATTGGAACACGATCTTCACCTAAAGAAAACTCAGAAATTTTATTCAATTAAAAAAAAAAAAATTAAAAAAATTAGTAGAAAGGACGGACGGCACTGTGGTAGCATTAACAATGGACTTTTCTAGCCAATGTTTTGCGATTCGTGTGCGGGGCAAAACAAAAATTACACCGTCATCCGATACCTCCACCATCTATTGGCTGAGAAGAATCGATTTGACAGTGTTGAAGTATTCTTTCCTGTCAGAGGCCACTCATATCTGGAATGTGACAAAAATATGAGCTTCGTCAAGCAACAGTCTTACGATGAATTGGCCGATGAATGGAGGGATGTTATAAGGCATTGCAGAGAAAAACCGTCACCCACAGGGGCGGATAGGCAGGTCGGGCGATCGGGCGTCGCCCGAAGGGCCGACGGTCCTGAGGGGCCGGTCGAAGCTGGAGAAAAATGCTTTCCTACAGTACTAAGCCAGAAAAGAAAAACTCAAGACATAAAAGAAACTGGTTGGCTTTGTTCCTCATAGGGTGGATTGCAAGTTCAATGAATGGGTAATTTGTGCAAAAAGATTTTAAAACAGTACAACCTCATAGCCTCATCGCAAGACCTTTTTATTGTATTTTTGATTTTCAACAAACGTTTGGTAAGTAACGCTTTGCACGACCCAAGTCGAGTATCAGAGGAGTTTTTCAAAATTTAAAATCCTCAAAACAAGGCAAACTCCGAGTGACAACAATCTGGAGTCTCTTATGTTGATGGCTTGCAAGCAGGAGAGTCTGGCCGGAGCACTGAGCCAAGGGGCTTAGGTCATTATTGGCCCTCCTTGCCATTGCCTTCTGCTTGGTCCCTTCTCTATCGCACGCAAGGGTTTGTGTGCGAGCGTTATGTGTTCCCGTTTTGGTTAAATATTCTTGGAATAATACACTTTAGTATTTGCAACAGGGGTAAAAAATTTCGCAAACATGTAAAAGCGCCAGTGCTAGGGGAAAAACGTGTAAAAGCGCCACCCTCGTTTTCAGCCTCCCCTAACTAGTAGTTGTAGAAGCGCCACCTCCAGTCAGAATTCCCTAAAACTGTTATTCGTAAAAGCGCCAGCACCCACGCGCTCCAATATAAGTTCCACAAAATTTTTAGAATATATTTATAATATTCTAAAAATGCACCAAGTTTCGGTTCAGCCGGCACAGATGATATTATGTCCAAAAACGCGTCTTCTACATCATTAGGCGGCAAAAAGGCTAGACCAAAGAAAAGTTTCAGGAATCTGCCAACCTCGTTATGCTCGTTATAGTCAGGAGCGAGGCCCAAAGATTGCACTTTCCGAAATAATTCCTGGCCAAAATGGAAAAAACAACACGAAACGACGGCATTCGGGAAAATGCGTTGGAACCCCTGGTGCGCTGCCAGTTCAAAATCAAACAGACACTGAGAGGGGAGCAGTAAAAGTTCATGTTGAGCACATAATTCTACCAGAAATGTCCATAGTGCAGCGTAGCAGTCAGCAGATTTGGGCGGTAGGAAGCTGAATGCTAGTGGGACATAACACTTGTTCGCGAGAGCATGTATCGTGTACAGCTGGCTAAAGTGCTTCGGACATACGTAAAAAGTTCCATCGGCTAAAAGTACACGTTGTTTGAACATAAACTGCACTGAGAAGGACTGGCGCTTCTACAACTCCCGCGAAATGACCTCTGAGAGAGGACCTGGCGCTTTTGCATGATCATTAAAAACAGGAAAAAAGGTATTGGCGCTTATCCACGGTAGCCAAAAATTTCGATCGTCCTCAAAATTTGTAATTATATCTATATTACGTTTCAAGATCGCCCACGACGTTTTGAGCAGAAGGAATTCATTTGAAAATCTGAAATTTTTGACAAAATACTTGGGTCTCCTTTTGGTTGAACTCGCGAGGGGTTCAACCCGATCGCACAAACCGGTGGGGGCTCAGTGGATCTAAAAAGGGGCTACAGGAGGGGTTTTGGAAGAGTTAAGTGTCGTCTTCGAACTATTTTTGGACGTAAAATCCATTTTTGGGACTCCTAAAAGCTTCCGACTTCACCGTTGGGATCCAAGGGGCTTTTGAAGGAAGCCAGGAAGTCGAATAAAGACTCATTTTTCGAGTAACCTTGATAATTAATTTTACAGGGTCCTTCATCCGTCCAAACAATAGACATGAAAAAAAAAAAAAAAAAAAAAAAAAAAAAAAATTACCATGGTTGTGAGCACAGAGTAACAGAGAGCAATGGGTCTGAGATTGAGCCTAGAATTCGAAAGAAAGCGGGGGACATACATGAGAAAGGGTGGAGGGGTGAAGGTGAGGAGGGTCGGAAATGCCCAAAGCCTGTCGGCACAGTGCTCCAGCCAGATGCTCCTCTTGCGAGCCTTCTTTTTATTGTTGATAAGCTGTGATTATGTACTTAACTGAAGAAATATGCAAAATGCATCTTAGCTTGAAGCGCTATTTTGTTAGCATAAACGGTACTATAGTAGTTATAACTAATTCACATACCTACCAAGCGCCACTTTTATTTTTTCAAAATATAGGCGCTGTTATTTATCTCTTTCTCCTAAGTATTAGGTTCACCCAGGTATTAAAAGTAAGGTCTTTGGATAGGTAACTGTTGTGTGATGGAGGGGGCGGGGTAGGGCCGGTCAAAACCGCCTATCCGCCCCTGGTCACCCATTGCTGTGGTTGATTGCAAACAGAATCTTTTCAAGGGTTGGCCCGCTTTCTTGAAGCCAATTTATCAACCAAAATGCCCTTTTCCGACAAAGCCAGTACGTTGCTTGAAGTTTGAGGCAGAGCGTCCCGCCAAAGTCTTCTACCGCAATAACTTTCATGGTGCTTACAATGTATGCACATGTCATGAGCTCATCTTATGGGCCCCCGCAAAAATAGGTAAAAAAAAGAGGAAAATAAGCTCCACCAAGAGAAATTCTTTACAATGGGCCAATCCCTCAACCCAAGTTCAACGATTTGCAACATTTGAAGCAATTTTTGATTAAACCACACGCAAAATACTTTTACGAGAACTTGCCAAGAACGTCTGCCGCAGAAGAAAACACTGAAGATGCATACATAGACCACCTACTTGATGATGAGTAAACATTAGACTCAAACATATAAAATTTATTACGTAACATTCGAGCGGAGAAAACGTTATGATAAATATTGCTCAATTAAAACGTGCTCGTTTCTTGTCAATTTTTCTACAAATTTTTGTATGGCAAAATGAAGGATTTTTTTCCAGATTTGTTTCTTAATGGACATATTCGCACCAGGAATCCGTTCAAAAAATGACATTGATCGATTGTTGACACCTGTTGGAGTAAAATAATGCTAGAAAAACTCTGTTAGGATTGTGTACGTAGGAAATTCGGGACAGGAAACTTTGTTTTTCATTTTTCTCAAAATTAATATTTCTTGACATTCATCGTTTTCCCCCCTGGCCCCTTCATATGTAATCGGGGCTATAACCAGTCAGCGAATTCTGTTCTAACTTTCGACTTTTGCTCTGTCATTATTGGCTTTGGCAAATGAAAAAATTCTTGATTCTTGATGTTGACATCTTTATAGTGTCAAGGAGTGAACTGGTGCGCACCCTTACAAACATTATTAGCCTCTGCTAACACCTCTGTGTTGATGCTGCGTGACAGCCTGAATTGTCTGAATTTTTCTTAATTATTATATTAATTGTTATCATTGTGTAATTGGGCATTGCCCGTTTAAAAGAATAAATAAATAGTACCTCTTCGCCACTTATCGGCAAGCAGTTCCCTTTCTTCACTTTTCCACGTCATTACACACCTTGAGCGGCATGATGAATGGTGAGCCACCATTGCGACCACCAAAACCAAAGAAAAAAAAAAAAAAACTAGGTACGAGGTTCAAAAGGTTCAAAACAAACTAAATTATGAGCCACATATATTATATCACTTCATTTTTAATTTTATAATTTTTTTCCCCCTTTTCGAAATTGCCTTCCTTTTTTTTGTTTTTAAGCAAATGGTTTCAATGAATCTGAGAGAAAAACTGTTCCCACATTTGCCATGAAATACATGAATATCATTGTTGAAAATTATGTTCCGAAGCAGATACTTTTTTTTTGACAGCTGCAAAAACAAGTCAAATTCAGTTAGACAGTTTGGTTTTCGAAATAACAATCACATAACAACGTTTGAAACTAAATTTTGGATATTTTTTTTCATATTCGATAAACAAAAAAAACGTCAACAAAATGGCTTTTTTGAAAATCTGTTTAAATAAATTTGTGAAAAATAGAACTAAACAAATTTTAATTCAATAAATTGTAGTATAATTATTTCATAACTGCTCAATCCGTTTTCACTGCTACTTTTCAGGTGTCGACGATCTGATCAAAAGGACGAGAGAGAGGACCGATTTTTAGCTACAAATCTGAAACAGAAAACAGAAGGACATAGTGAAAAGGCTTTGGGTTTGTTGTTTTCAGTTTTTTGACAGCCAGTTTTACACGGAAGGAGCTAATGGCATCAGACATCCTCGAGTAGATTAAATCTCTCGTCTGATGTGCAGCGTTGTCTGGTTCTACTTACTGTCGCGAAGTGGAGTACGCCTGACGGAGAAACCTGGCGGAGGCTCTGGAGCACCCGGAAGGTCGCAATGTGCAGCAGACACGGATAGAATTGCCGGGTCCAGCGCCGGCCAATCCCACGCTGCAAAGATAACATCATTTGAATTCTGCGGTGATACTTTGATGACGCAAGGAAGCCATTTTGTCGTCAAACTAACTTATGAATAGCCAAGACACTGTAAGAGCGTCAGCTAGCAAACCCACAGTATCAAAAAGTTACGGGCAGATTTAAAAAGAAAACCTCCCCAACTTTAGGTTAATCGCCATGAAAAAGACAGCTCCACTTACTGACTGGAGGTGGAGGGAAGGCAATCGTCGGGTGGACCAGCGGGAGTATTTTACTACCTGCAATCAACAGTTTCACCGGTTAGCTCAAAACGGCAACTCCACCTGTGAATGAAGTAAGGACTACGTACCAGTTCGAGGAATGCCGAGGCCAAAAGCGTTCATGTGATTCGGCGTGGATGTGAAGCCGGGAGGCGGAGGGCGAGCGAGCGGTGCCCCACCGCCAACACCGAGTCTTAACCCGTCCAATAATTTGTTGCAGTCGTTCACCCTGAAAGGCATACAATAAACCAAATTGAAATATCGTTTCATGCAGCAGTTGTCGACTCGGCTCATCTCTGCAAACACTCGTGGAATATGAAGCAGAACTCTTGTGGCTAGGGACGTTTGCAAGACCTTAGCAGTTTAAGGCTGGGCAGTGGGATGAGCGTCACCAGGCTACCGATTGGGTACTGGCTTCCATACAGGCGGAAAATAGAGCAGGGGGTGACCATCTCTCCTAGGAGTGGCGGTTAGGACCTTGGAAACGGCTTGCTGTCAACCAGCGGTCGGCTCCATCAGGGACTTGATGCCACAGGCGATAAGCGCCCAACAGTGGCGTATTGACTCCAGACCTCTCACGGGGGGGGGGGGGGGGGGACCTATGCCAGCAGAACGGCTCTGTGCCTCATGAACACCAGGCAGTGCCAGAGAACGTGCCCTATCGAACCCTCCAGGTCGCCACCATGGAGCCAGGGGCCATTGGCCAGAGCCAGCTCTCCAACTGTCAAGCCACTGAAAGGAAACCCCCAATTTCGAGCCTTCTAGCGGAGTCGGCAGGATAATCCTCCTACCACTGTCCCATAAGCCCAGCCAGCACTTCCTGATGCGACAGGGCCAATGGGCAGTAGGCAGCCTCTAGCTCAATGATAATCACCCCGGTGAGGGCCCTGCTGATGCTGTCCTTTAGGACTGGGGTACCATGAGGCGTTGTTCCGTCTACCCTGCAAAGACGAATGCATTATGTGAGATTGAGATTAAGAGCTCAGGAGTCAACTGATATCACTGTCTCCTCGGGGAAGGGGTAACGGGATGTGTCAGTGCTTGCATCTCGTGCAGCCAACAGAATCTGTATCTGATCCTGCTGCGCCACCCCTGCCTCATTACAGAACCTCGTGGATATTCTACGTTCACTGGCTCAGGTAAAGCCAAGGAGTGGAGCCATCACGATGTCCTCCGCTTACTGGGACTGTGGCTGGCAAGCGAGCCAGTGAGCCAACGACCAAATACGACCGGGGAGGCATATTATGCTCAGCCAAGCAGGTTTGCCCCAGGGGCATCCCAAAAACCCCCGGTAGCGCCGTCCAGCACTTCACAAGCAATTATATGGTTGGCAAAGGCCACTGAGGGTTGGCCGCGAACGAAAAGGCTGACAGGCTAGCCAAAGGGGGCAGTGAATTGCCACAGCCCCAGCAACCTCTAAGCATAGTTACTTCCGCAGCGCTGATCAATAACACAGTCTCTAGTAAATCCCATGATAACCTGAAGGCTTCAGGAATTGGCAAGAGCTGTCAAAACCTGCTCAACCACACCCTACCTTCGAATCTCCCCCGCAAAGTCTACGTGGCCAACTTCAGGCTAATAACAGTCCACGATTACCTCCAGGCCCATCGCCACAGGATCTGCATTCCCGCGATGAACTTGGACCACCTGCAGACCTGCCACTCCCTTTCTGACGAAGCAACAACATCTACGCTGCAGAAACTGGACGATCTCCATCATAACTCGCTTTTAACAGAGCTGCCACAGCCAAAATGGATCAGATTACGAACGGCAGCGTACGATTTAATTTTAAAAAAAACCACACAATTAGGAATGGAAACGTGTCTGGATTATTATTTTTGTATCGATAGAAGGCGTCCAAATAATACTGAAAATGGGGTTAAAACACAAACTGCAAGTTCCTACGAATTTATAACATTTATGGAAAAATTGCAATTTTGGCAGAAACCCGAAGTCAGCTCCTATTGATCGACGAGTTGGCCACCATTACAAAACTAAAAACTGAAGGATCGGTCACGTCGAATAAGTTAATACATATCACGAATAAGTTGAGTCAATACGCACGATCACATTCACAACGGCCATTTTCGCGTTACTCCAGTGTCACGAGTGCCAAACACCAAGAAAATCAAGAAAGTATTTGAAAATCGACCTGCACTCTGGTGTCTTTGATTGGAAACCGAAACCGGTGTAGGTGACGTCACCTACACAGGTTTTTGAATCGACCAGAACAGCTCAAGATGATTAAACTACGTGAAAGACTTTATGGCACAAAAATGATGTATTTTTTCCCTTTTTGACTTACAACACCATGGCACAGGATGATTTAACTTGAAATTCGGGTGCATTTCCATTCCTAATTGTTCGTTGTGCTTGGGTACAATACGGATTTTACATCCCGCTCGCTTCTTGCTCATTTTTCGTTTACCAGGAGCCCCACTGGTGTTTTCGTGGTCTGTGGATGTCAGTCGGGACACACCCATTACAAGGGCGCAGTTCCATAAAGCAGTTTTTCTTGGATCGGCGTTACAAAACTACGTCTGCCGACGTTGCCAACAAGTGTAGTGCTGCTCAATGTTCAGCATTATGCAGTACCCCTCGGATGCAGTTAAGGTCGAAGGCCAAAGGAAAGAACGTGCTTTTATAAATGAACAAGTTGCTCGGTGAGCAGGAATTGCCTTCAACCGCTCCTATCTCAGCTAAGCCCACAGAGCTTGGAGGGACTTAACGGTGAAACATTTGCAACTAAAACTGGGACTCACCTGTTATTTTGATGGTTGACTATTTTGGGCCTACTGTACTGAAGTCTTTCCTCCTCTTTTTCTATCATCTCAGCCAACGCTTTTTGAGTCTCATGGAATGGGTCGAATCCGAGGTCATCGTCTCTCGGGCCGTTTAAGATCTAAAAGGAACACGCCAGTCAAATACCGCAGTCAACACAAACACGATTGCAGTTATTTAAATTACCGTTTCGTCTTCGGGCGGGTGAACGAATCCGAAGGCCGACTGCCAAGTGTCCGGAGGGGGCTGTTGCACGGGGGCCCCAATCGTATCGGGTATGTGATGTACACCGTTCACGCCATGCCAGTCACTGCCAATGCCTGTCAATGTAAAGTTGTAGATGAAAACTTCTGTGTAGTTAAAATTACGTCTGATGTGGATCCATAGTCCAGTCAAAGTGGGGGGAAAAATAGTTGGCTGGAGTTTCGCAACTTATTCTACCTGTTTTTCGGGGTGCTGAATCCGAATCTGAAGAGATCCAACAAACTCAGCTTATGCGATTTGAGACATTCACAAAAAACAAAAAAAATCCTACATTTGGATTAGTTGACTGGTGCATTCTGGAGGAAATTTAATGCTCTCCCATTTTTATTGTGTCAACGTTTGCCGTAGAACGCATATTTTCGGAGTTATAAGCAAAAAACTGAAAAAAAGCTAAAAAATTGGGGAATTTTTTGCGAGTAACTCAACGCATCCAAAAAAAAAACGCTGCAAATTTTTACACAAGGGTTTAATATTCTTAGATAGAGGTTACTTGTGCAAAAATTTAATTGTGTAAATAAAATAATTTTGGAAAAAAAAATCAAAATTGTTTTGTTTTTTACTTGAAAAATATTTGACCTCCTGGGATCCTCCAAAAATCCCGTTTTAGCCCCATGAATGCCCTATAGATCGCCACAGTGAAATCGGATCGTTCCGGGACCCCCAGAAATGGATTCTACGTCCAAAAATACTTCGAAAACGACACCTAACTCGATCCCATAGCCAAAAGCCTTCAAAAAACGCCTCCCGTAGCCCCATTATAGCCCTATAGCGCCCCACGGGTTTGGGCGATAGGGCTGAAAACCTTGAAGGCACAACTAGATGGTAAACAGAGTAGGTATTTTGTCAAAATTTCAGATTAAAAAAAAAATCCTACTGCCCAAAACGGCCCGGACGGCGGACGGACGTTGGATGTCAAATTTTGAGGCCGATCGGAGTCGTCGACCTCCGTCGCGATTACGTAGGTGTATTATTCCAAGAATAATAAACGAAAAGGCTAGACAACGAAATTTTGAAAACTTCGATCCTGTATCAACATTTTCCTCATTCACAACCATTCAGTAGAGATCGGTGAATTCGCCGACCCGATCTCTTCTGAATGAGGAGACATTGCCGAAACTCAAACGAACACGTCACAAAGGAGACATTCGCCTCTAAAACAACCAAGAGATCACAAAATCAGCCCGAGCCGCAGTGTTGAAAGATAAAGACAATCTTTTGAATACGTATCTCAACTTCCTTGCGATCTACGACGGAAACAACGGCGCAGTTGATAACAAATCAAATGTAATCATATCAAGCAGTATTCCACGAGTGTTGGACACAAAACTTGTTTAGATCTCTTCTGTGTGGGCGCTGTCAGTCATCACCACCGAGAAGTTATTGTATGAACTGTAAAGACCTCTTCGACTTAAAAGACCTCTTCGACTTGGACTAGGATTTAGGTAGTGTGGAGTTGTTGAAATGACATTTCAACATTGTTTGATACAGAATGAGAGGAGTGTTGAAAAATGAATTTTATTTTAACCGAAAAAGGCAAGAAAACGAAAATGTGGAAAAACCGTTACTTCAATACTTTCTCTCTTCGGGAACGTTTAGAAGATATCGGTGAATTCGCCGACCCGATCTCTTCTGAATGAGAATACATTGCCGAACTCAAAAGGAACTTCCTTCAAGGAAGGTACAGTTCACTAAAAGAACGAGGATGTCAAAGCCGCATGCCGTATCACATTTTCACCAACTTTTCCAGAGAATCAAATACTTATTCAAAACCCAGTGGGCGGATACTTTCATACAATATCGATTTCGATTATATCGGGTTGATATATCGATAAACCACTAGTTTCAAACGATGCTAGCAGCTATGATAGAAAAATTGTGCAACAATGGGTCATTAAGACAAATATTTTGAAAAAAAAAAAAAATCTACAATGTTTGGACAGATCGAAAAAATGGATTTTGCGTCCAAAATTACTCGGAAAACTACATCTTATTTGACCTCCTGGGATTCAACAAAAATCCCATTTGTAGCCCCATGAGAGCCCTTTAGATCGCCACGGCGAAATCGGATTCTACGTCCAAAAGTACTTCGAAAACGACACCTAACTCGATCCCATAGCCGAAAGCCTTCAAAAACCCCTCCCATAGCCCCATTTTAGCCCCATAGCGCCCCACGGGTTTGGGCGATCGGGCTGAAAACCTTGCGGGCACACTAGATGGTAAACCGAGTATTTTTTCAAAATTTCAAATTTAAAAAAAATTCCTACTGCCCAAAACGGCCCGGACGGAGGACGGACTAGGAAACTAGGACTAATGTCAATTATGACGGACTAGGAATCTACCTCTTGAAACGAATAATGTCAAATTTTGAGGCCGATCCGAGTCGTCGACCTCCGTCGCGATTACATAGGTGTACTATTCCAAGAACAATAAAAATATGGAATTATTTCAATTGGTTTGCTTTGGCTGGAGATGCATTTGCTCCTACGCTCCTACCAGGTGCCACTACAGATCGATTTCTTACCATTTGTTATTGGGCCGTTTGAGAAACCACCGTTTTGTGTAAAGAAAGAGCTGTTATCTGATGTTTGAGGTTCCAGGAATGGACCTTTGTGTCGATCTGTGATTTGATTCTCTGCAAAAAGAAAAAAAAAAAGTGGAAAAAATTAAACCCGAGAACAACGCCAGTTGATTTGTAGCAAAATTGTACGTTACCTGACTGTAGCGGGGCATGCCGAGGGGGAGGCATTGAAATATGATAGCTCGGGTTCATCTCGAAATTCGGGAACTCTGTAGTTTCTGTAGAACCGCAATCGGTTGCCGGGTCACTCCGAACGTACCCGTTTTCCTGCTCGTAGTCCTCCGATAGGAAGGGGCCGTGGTTAGGGTGCACGTTCACCTGAAACATTGCCGTTTGAGTGACGTGATACAACCTATGAATCTTGTATGCGAGGTAGTATAACAGTTCCTAGATTGAGGTGAAGAGTCGGCAAGTCACTGGGGGCGGATTCAGGATCTCATTCAGTGCCAGGAGGAGGGAGGGGGTTACACTCTGACATGGGATTGCGATAAAGCGCGTATAATTGCAGAAAGTCTCTGCTCCCCCCCCCCCCTTCCTATATCCGATGATGACAACAATTGCGAGAGCTAGCGAATTCGGACGACACTAATAACTTTTGTTACGCGAGTGCCTGCTCGTCCACCAATCTGGGAAACACTGGCCAATTTTAGGTCGCTTTACACTCGGCGGTCAAAAGAAGAGTGGCCTCAAGTTGATATATTAGTTTCGGAACAACGCTACATTTGATTGCCGTGAACAGTTTGTTGACGGTTCGGCGTTCCACGTCGGGCGGTGCGCTGTTGGATGGAACTTAACAGCGATTCAGAAGGCATTGGGACAGTTGTCGACAGACGCCGTCAGACCTGCAACAAACCTATTTTTAAATTTGTCAGCGACGATGGGCGAGTTCGACAGTCGAAGTGGGCCACCTCAAACAAGTTAGTTCAAAGTTAGCCAAACAAACGAGTTCGACCTCTCCCTGCTGCGCGACTCCTGACAATGTGGGGGAAGGGGGTAGGAGGATGACGAATTCTGAATTTCTCCAAATTAAAAATAAATAGGGAAACCGTTCCAGTTGCTCAAGACTTGGAGCGGAATTCATAGTCCTTGCTCAAGATGAGATTAAATCTCTTAAATGAGGATAAATTTTATCCTCAAATCTGATCGTTGCGGGATAGCAAAAATGGATTCCACGTCCAAAAATACTTCGAAAACGACACCTAACTCGATCCCATAGCCAAAAGCCTTCGAAAAACCCCTCTCGTAGCCTCATTTTAGCCCCATAGCGCCCCACGGGTTTGGGCGATCGGGGTGAAAACCTTGCGGGCACACCTAGATGGTAAACCGAGTATTTAGTCAAAATTTCAGATTTAAAAAAAAAATTCCTACTGCCCGGAGGGAGGACGGACATTTCGGTTATGGAATCTAGACCTCTTGAAACGGATAATGTCAAATTTGGAGGCCGATCGGAGTCGTCGACCTCCGTCGCGAAAACATAGGTGTATCATTCCAATAATAATAAACCAAAAATAGGACTCAGGTCGACCTTGAGCAATGGTGACTATTAATAGCTTGAGGGGCCTCTGAAGCCTCCTCAAGCGCTTCCACCACTTGAGGTCACCTCAAATGTCCCAACCAGTCGTCTATGAATAACATAAGTCGCTCATACTCCCTTGAGGCCACTTTTGAGGTGATCATCAAGCTTGAGGAAAGTCTATGAATTCCACCCTATTTAACCTCTCGTGATATTTCTACCAAGTCAACCACTACAACTTTCTGGGACGTACCTGGGGTATGTCTAAAGGGTCTGAGCTCCGATACTGCTGGGTGAATCCATTCGGGGGATCCCTATTTTTCCTGTAACACAACTCTCCATTAGATTCACGACTTTTCCACGCTACCACGACAAATCACGTGACACTGACTTTTCTTCTTCCGATCCGCCCCTTCCAACTTTATGCTTGCTGCTCACCGCAGCCGACTTGTCAGACTTTTTATTGCTATCAATTTTGCCGTTACAATTGCCGTCCGGAGGTGAAGACGAAGGAGCGCACCCAACTATAACTGAAAAAGAAAAACAAAATCAGTATTAGCTGAAACGACGAACTCTGTCGAACCCGATAAAGTCGGTTTCATTACCGTTGGACCCCTGATGCAACGAAGGCCATCCCTCCTTTATCACTGCTACCGTTGGTGGAGACGGGGTAGGTTTCCTGCACATATCGGACCAACATTTAGACAAACTAATCGAGAACGATGATAACTTGCCAATTTTCAGTATCACATGTCAAATCGCGCATTGTGCTAGGTAGTGTGTACTTCTGCCAGCAAACGATGTGTGCTCAAGTCCTTCTGGGTGGTATTCCCATCGTTTGGTGTTTGTTAACTTTATACCTTTTCATGTCTTTACTATCTACTTTAGTATTGTTTTCATTTTCTTTTCCTCTCACTCTCTTAATGGTGCTTTTGTCTGCATACTTGTGCTTGATTTTACTTTTGTATCTTCTATCACTTCCCTAGTTGAGTGTTTTGTCGCAGTTGTAGTTGTTTTTAAGTTTGTTGTCTTTGTTGCATTTTGATGTCCCTACTGACTTTTGATTGCGTTTGTCTGCTAAGTGTGCTGGAGTGTCTTGTGTGTATTTTCTCGCTTTTGAGTCTTATATTGCTTCTCCAATTGTGTCTTATGTTGTTTTGAAGATTGTTGTCTTCTCGTGTCTTGAATGCTTTTGTATCTTATGTTTCATCAGTCTTTTGTGACATTTATCGCTTCCCCAATTAGGTATTTTGTTATTTGTTCTATTTGTTCATTTCGTTGTGGTTTAATTTATGTTTTCATGTCTTTACTGTATTTAGTCGTTAGATGTGCTTTTGTCAGCATACATGTGATGATTTGTGCTTTTGGTTTATTATTGTTGGAATGATACACCTAAGTTTTCGCGACAGAGGTCGACGACTCCGATCGGCCTCAAAATTTGACATTATCCGTTTCAGGAGGTCTACATTCTAAATCCGAAATGTCCGTCCGCCGTACGCCGTCCAGGCCGTTTTGAGCAGAAGGAATTTTTCAAAAAATCTGAAATTTTGACAAAATACTTGGTTTACCATCTAGTTGTGCCCGCAAGGTCTTCAGCCCGATCGCCCAAACCCGTGGGGCGCAATGGGGCTAAGGGAGGGGTTTTTTTGAAGGCTTTTGGCTATGGGATCGATAGGTGTCGTTTTCGAAGTATTTTTGGACGTAGAATCCATTTTTGGGGGTCCCGGAACGATCCGATTTCACTGTGGCGATCTGTAGGGCTTTCATGGGGCTAAAAATGGGATTTTTGAAGGATCCCAGGAGGTTAAATATTTTTGGGGTAAAAAATAATTTTTGAAAAAAAAAAAAAAAAAATTTTTAAAACAAAAAATTCAAAAAAAAATTTAAAATTTAAAATTTTTTAAAAATTTTATTCATTGACAAAGATTTAAATTTCTGCACAAGTAACCTGTATCAAAGAATAATAAACCCTTGTGTAAAATGTGCAGCGTTTTGTGTCTTTTATCTCTTCCCCATAGTGTATTAAATACACCAAATTTTGGTAGCAGTTACTGTTTTTTAAAGTTTGTTGAATTTGTTGCCTTTTGATGGCATTACTGTTCTTTGCTGTCTTATGCGTCTTTTATTAATCGTGTGGTTTTGATGTTACGTAACTTTGTTGCCCTATGATAACATTACTCTCTTTTGTTGTCTTCAGTGGCTTTGGTTTTACATTGGTGTCTTATGTGTACTTAATGCACCCCCCAATAATTGTCTTTCGTAGTTGTTGTTTTGTTTTTGTTTTCTTCTGTGTCTTAAAAGCTTGCAATGAGTGTTCTATGTACCTTTCATGACTTTTATCGCTTTTGAGCCTTTTATCTCTTCCCCAATTGTGTACTCCTCAAAAGATGAACATCACTTACATCAGCCAGATCTCGATTCAGCGTTAGAAAATCGTCTCAGAAAACAAAGTTCAAAACTAAGTTCATTGGTAACAAACGAAAAAAGGACTCCTATGTGAATTACAGCATAACCTAGTTGTATTAAATTCAAACTTAGCGTGAATAGCAGATAAAAACAATGTAATCCTGAAAGTATAGATGCAACTTGGAATTACCACAATGGGACATACCTCAAGACGGTTCAACTTCAGGTTTTTTCTCAACTTGGGCTTCCACGAAAGGAGGGGAGGGGAAATGAGGTCTGGTGTCGGGCCTTCAATTCGGTTTAGCCTCTTTCTATGCGGACAGAGCATTTTCGGGAAGGATTCGGCGCAATCCCAGACCAGAAATGTCTTTCCTACTTGCAATTGGAGGTACTTGGACGATGTCTTGACCAGCGTATAGCGAGAAGACGGGTGTGCAGCTGGGCAAGCAGGTGTGTTTCCGGGGTTTGTGGCCAACGTCGGTTTTGAACGAAAAATGGTTTCAAAAGTGAAAAAAAAAAAAAAAAAAAAAAATCAAAAATGGTTTACAATGCGACAGAGGACATCGCGGGAAAGGTTGCGGAGTTGGCCAGATAAATTTTGGCATCTTTCAAATTGGATGCCTGGTCAGCGGTCCCACTTCTTAAAACTCTGAATTCGTTGACATAAAAACGTGATAACTACAGATAGGTGTTGGTGATTTGAGATGATTTGGGCGTTGTCATTTAGAGCGAACTGTAGCTTCCATTTGAATTCAGCAACCATTCAGAAGAGATGGGGCCGGCGAATTCACCGATCTCTTCTGAATGGTTCTACAGAGGGAATAATGTTGATAGGTTATCAAATTTCTTCCTAATTTCGTTTTCCGTGTTTTGTTTTTTCCCTAGCCTTTTCCGAGTAAAATAAAATTTATTTTTCAACACTCCTCTCATTCTGTTGCTAGAAAATAACCACACTTGAAAGGAGTCTTTCATCAATACAATAACTTTTCGGTGATGATGGATGAGTGACAGCAACCACACAGAAGAGATTAGATATTCAACAAACCTATTAGGTTTGTTGAACTAGGGATGTCCGATTCTCAAAAATGAATCGATCATTTAGAAAAGTACCAAAAAGAATCGATACATCTGAGAATCGATTCTTTTTCCAAATTATTTATTAAATTTATCAGAAGAAGAAGAAGAAGAAGAAGAAGAAGAAGAAGAAGAAGAAGAAGAAGCATTATTTCGTAGGAAAAGGTAAGTAGGAAAGCTTCAGCAGTGGCAGTGGTTGTTGCGCAACTGTTCCCAATTCTTCAGCTGTTACCTATGGCTGGTGCAGTGACTCAATTTAAAATATAAAATTGATTCTTTTAAACATGGATCTGGTTTACAGAGCGACTGAATATAAAAATACTGGTTCAGAGCAGAAAAGAATTGGTTTTCGATTCTGGAAATTTTGAATCGAATAATTCGAATCGATCATTTTTAATAAAAGAATCGATTCTTTTTGAGCATCCCTAGTTTTTTCTTGGTGTGTGAGTGTCACTGAGTGAGGCGATGTGAGGAGCTTGCGCAGTGCTACGTTTCGTTGGCCGCGCCCACCAACTCACAGTTCCAGGAGTGGGTGAGGATCGAATTTGCTGTTCCCGGAGTGTGAGTGTGAGGCGATGTAAGGTGCTCTCATTTCGGACTGTGAGCATGTGAGCGTGAGTCCCCCCCCCCCCCCACCCCTCAACTCGCTTGATAACCTTGTGTAACCTCGCCGGATCTCATATAACCTGCCTTCAGGTATTTGTTTACTTGACTTGCCGACAGGTTTATTAGAAGAGCCGAAAGTTTTATTAGGTTTGTTCTAGGTGCGTGAGGCCCACTTTCACCATCCGAGTTACCGAGCGTGTAAGCCCAGGTTAAACCCCCGAGGGGCCACCGATTAGAATGAGAATCCGTGCAGAGCTCGGTCAAGTTTGCGGAGCAGTTAGTTGACTAAAGAGGGGCCCTTTAGGGCCAGTGCCGTATCAGATGGTAGCAGAATCTGCTACCATCTGCCAGACCATAAATTACATCGGGTAACAACATTGATTGTGTTCTGTTCAGAGAATAATTCACGACGTGTTCGTGAAATTCAATCGATTTCCCATTCAATTATCTACCAAAATTAAATTTTACAACAGCCAGTGACGAATCAGATCTGTCAGAGTGAGTGGGCAGTTTTTTCTTAGTCCTGTCGCGACCATCCAACATCGATACTCCCGGCGACGCGTCGCGACGATAGGATTTCAATGTCCGCTTCCGATTTCGAAAGAAACGACATTCATATCTTCTCAATCATCGAAGACAAATTGGAATCTCCGACTGGAAGGAATAGATCCATTGGTGGTATCACGAAGAGATCGTTCTTTGACCCCCCAAAAGTGGATTATACGTCCAAAAATACTACGAAAACGCCACCCCACTCGACCCCATAGGACTTTTCGTTTTTGGAATTTACACATCTTGAAACGTATGACAACTTTTGAGGCTGATCTGAATTTTCGACCTCCGTCGCGATTACGTAGTATAATAAACCAAAACGTGCCCACATTTTGAGGTTTTTCGCAATTTTGACAAGGTGTCGAGCAAACTTTTGTTAGATAACCTCAGATTCGTCTTCAGCGACCCAAAAAAACATGCACAACCGTAGAGATTATGACTACAGGAAAGCATTCCTCCATTTCGTGAGCAGCGACTTGCATACATACTACGGATGGGTTTTCATACTGTTAGGAATGTATGTTAATAAGCAGAAAGCAGAAGATAGCTTCTCATATTCATATTTTTTCTTTAAAAAAAAATACAAAAATAAACAATAAAAATCAATTTTTTAGTTTGAACCAAACACATTTTATAATAATTAGTGGTATAGATCAACCCCCCCCCCCCCCCCCCCGTAAACCCTATTTTCTATCTTACCCCTTGCCCTCGTTTCAGTCTCAGCCATCAGAATACGGCAACGTTACAATAAACCCAATCCGAGCTGACGGAGGGGCGAAGGGGATTTAAACTACAGACATTAGAGCGTTAACAAGAATGAATAAATTTTTATTGGGATTTTTGCAAGGGGGTTTTAATTCTTATGTTGGGAGGAACAAGACGTGAGTGGGGGGTGTGGTAACCAAAAACAAAGGAAGCTGAGGTGAGTGCTTTGACGAGGTTAGTGTTCACCAGGTTGAGGAAATGTAATGGGTTCTCTTTGCGTACCGGTTGAGAGAAGAGGCAGTTAGCTGTTCGTGGAGCTTCTTTTCATATTCTTGGTGTTTCCCTTGTTGCATTTCTTCTTTAGTAAAGCTCGCTTCGCCGTCCCCTAAAAGAGCAAAATTAGCGTGAATACAAACTTACAGCGATACTTCGTTTAAGTAAAATATATCCGTTGACTCACCTAATTCATGAAGATACATACAGTCTGCTTTAGGGCACGCTTGATTCTTCATGAAATGGGAACAATACTTGGTGGTGCCCAACGAAGTTTTAACGGTCCTACCGTCCACAGCTATGTTGTTCACCGTTTGTATAGCCCTTAAAGCGTCGTCACTCCTCTGATACGTCACATACGCACTTGCACTCGGGCCCTGGAAAAAAAAAGGCAATTACAGGGCGCTGCACACAACTGGTAAACATAACTGTGAAGGAGGGACCTCGTTTGAAGGTTTACTGATACTGAGCTGTGTAATATGCGGTGTTAAACTATTGGGTGAAGTTCTTGAAGACATCATTCAACACATTTCAAGCTGAGAGAGCCTTGAGAGGCCCAAACAACACCGACTTCTCGTTGATTAGCCCAATTCTGAACTTTTTGGTCGTAAAGCTCTATTCGGAGTGGAGTTAGACAGCCGCTAGCTCCCTCTAGACCTGCACGGAACGCAACTACGACTACCCGTAATATTTTCACGCGAGCACTGATATATTTCAGTCCAAAATAACACATTGAAAGAAGCCATCTGGTTGGCAAACCAATAGCCGTTGGGAGGCTCCCGACGGGGACCTACTTAGGGATCTTTGGACTGGTCTGGGAAGCGTTGATGCCATCCTGACAAGCCTTGGGGACCCTTAGCCAGCTTGGTAGCTACTTTGCAAGCCTTGAACAGGTCTGGGAAGCGTGGATGCCATCCTGAGAAGCCTTGGGAACCTTTAGCCAGCTTGGTACCTACTTTGCAAGCCTTGAACCGGTCTGGGAAGCGTGGAAGCCTTGGAGACCATAAGCCAGGTTGGGACCATCTTGGGGAGCCTTGTAAACCCTTAGTCAGCTAGGGACGAGATTAGCAAGTCTTGGACCATTTTTTAGAGCAAGGAACCATCTTGGCAAGCCTTGGCCAGCTTTTCTCTGCAACGCTCGGAAAGCAAGATCAGAATCTTCATCATTTTGTCAACATCTGGTCATGGTATGGAAAGCTTTGTGGGGAAAACCCCCTTTCAGTTGGCGATTTGGGTGACTCCTCTCCCAGATTGAGCCTGGAGGTTATAATAAACTGCTGGGGGACAGGGTGGCCCCGTGGATCCTTTCTCTGGAGCAAGAATTTCAAAGCTTCTCTAAGTACAGTGCGGGGTCGGCTCCTGCCTCAAATGTGAAAACCAAGTAGATTAACACAACAACAACAAAACCACTTTACTTTCTTTTTTTAATAACCAGCTGTTTACCGTTTGCGAGGATTCCTTGCGAATTTGTCTTGGCCTTCTGAAAATGAATGCTGACGGGAGCTGCATCTTCTCAGAAGCCAGAAAGGCAAAATTGAGAGATTTTGCGATAAGTGACATAAAATGTATGCATCTTATTCTACATTTAATGTAAAAAATGAGATGGAACCAACGGCACCTGTCAGTGCCAGCATCTGGAAACGCAGAAGTACGTTCTCAAAGTGCTGATCGAGCGCTGACTGTCAGACTGAGCCCAAATTGTGGATTATGCAGGTATTGCTGCCATACGTTTAAAAAAGATTTGCGTCTCTCGGTAAACAGTCGGGCCTCGACCAGTTAACCACATTCTGTGAGATACCAGATTCATAGTCCTTCCTTGAGGATGATCTTCTCTAAAGGGGCCTCCAGAGAGTACGAGCGACTAACGTTATTTGTTAACGATAGTCGAGGATAGTTCAGTTGCCATCGAGTGGAGGGAGCGCTTGAGAAGGCTCCGAGCTCCCTGAAGCTGTTAGTAGTCGGGCTTGCTCAAGGTAAACCTCAGCCTTATTTAGTGGACATTATTCATAGACAGATTGGGCAGTCGAGTCGACATTTTTTCGAGCCAGAATGAGCTTCAAAGCTCACTCAGGCTGGGGTACGTGAAAAGGTACCTTGAGGTGAGTTTTCAGGGCTGGTCTCACACTGTGGGTGATCCGAAAATTGCATTTAATGCAACAGTAAAGGGCCTTTTTACATAGACCTGGACTCATCTTCGTTTTTACCGCTTTTAATCGGTGTTATTGAAAAGGCTCCCGCCGTCGCAGTGGTCCAGAATCCAAATCTAGCTGTCCCTGGGTTCCATATAAATTTATTTCATCGTCTACTTTTACATACTCTTTGAGTAATGACTTTTTTTTCTTTCAGAATCACCGTATTTCGTTACGTACCAAGAAGTGTTCGAGGCCCTCCGAGGAAAAGGCATCCAAACTGGGAACAATGGTGAGGTAATTTTGGAACATACTTTCAATAAGTAGGCGTTTTCTGACCAAAAAAGAGTGGATTAGATTATTTTCTCGGCTGGAAGTTCCGAAATGGAATGAAAGACTCAGCGAAGGAGGAAAAAAATCGTCGAGACGAAGAAGAAAGTAATAACCGATTTCAGATCACAAACTGGACTTCTCCTGGATACACCTAAGCAAGGAGGTGGCAATACGAACGATGGAAACTCTGCGAGGAGATTATTTGCCGATCCCGAGACCAGTTCAAACATAACATAATAGCATATTATGCCGGTCACCGTTCATAAGATTCTGATACATGGTTCCACAATCATAGAAAAGAACATCATTCCAATCGAACAGCTTGCGGAGGATGCTGTTGAATTACAGCACAAGTTTTTTTAAAGATTCCGCGAAAACCATTCACGAAAATTTTCCAGAACTGCTACAAACAGGGACATTTTCCAGAGACTTTTGATCTCGACAGATCCTCTTATTACCAGTATGAGGCCGTTTCCCCCTTCAAAAGATAAGGCAGACTTGCCCAAAGAAGTGAAGGCACTGCTCACCAATCAAGACGAAATAGCTCATTCAGATGATGATTTCAGCCTTGGAAATGTGAAACCTTGATGTCTCATAGGAGATAAGAGATCAATATAATCTATTGTGATTACTATTGTGATGTTAATGTACTTTTAGAAGCGAAAATTATGTTCGTTATCATGAATAAATGGTGTTCCTTATCATCATTACTCTTAATGAATTTTCCCCTCGTAATATCTAGCCTTCGGCTAAACCTATCTCAAAACCGTTAACACCACCGTGTTCTGCGTGAAAAAACCTTTAAATAGCTCAAGGTTTGTGAGGAAATATGTTAAAATAAGCGCAGGAGAAGTTTTGGTCAGCTAGATTCAGATTGCGGACCACTGTGCGTCAGTTGAGGTTCACGATAAGGCTCCCGACGCTCACCCCACGAACTGTTGACGTAAATGATTTCGAGCTCAACATAATCGGGCTCCACCAGAAACCGCTTAGCAGATTCTAGCGCTAAGACAACTTTTGGGTATTTATTTTCATTTCAGCTTAGGAGTGGCGGAATTTTGAATTTCAGATGCTCCCATTTCAGAATTTGATGCTCTACAAAAATTTTGAGTCAATTCATTTGTAGTAGCCGTTCATAAGTTATAGGGGTTGAAACATGAGCGAATCTTAATTTTCAGCCAAGTTGGAAAAAATTGCCAACTTTTGACGCTTGATAGTGACTAAACGGCTGAACCGATTCTAATGTTTAAGGAGGTCATTCGACGGTCTATCAACTTTGTAACACGCACGGTTTTGCCTACCTTTCCTTAGCTTCTGAGTTGCAGGCGACATACTGGAAAAAAGTTTTATTTTTAAATCGTGTTTTTGGACCGCCAAAAGTTTGGTAACATTTTTGATAGAATGGAAAAAAAAGTCTACACCATATATAAGTATACCCCCCTCTCATCAACCCTCTGGCGACTGGCCTCAAAGATCCAGCTCAGTATAATATACTATACATATTATGTTGACGGGACATTTACATGCTAAATGTTTCGATGGTAGTAATGAAGGAAAACTATTATTTTCCAGTGGTATAATGCACATTTTTAGCCATACCAAGGTAGACAATCCTAAGTCTCTTAAAATGGGAAGGGAAATGTGAGCCAACAGCAGGAGCAGCCTTTTTTCGGGAGCCACTTCAGAATCCAACCGGCTTCATGATGGGCCTTTTCAATTACACTCCTTTTAATTCAATAACTAGGGGGCTACGCCAGCCAACCCCCGACCGTATTCCACCTGGCCTCAGACCTAACAACTCGTTATCCCATATTGTGAAGGGGTTTTTTTTTTTTTTTTCATTTTTGCTCCACTTTTGGAGCTTAGATGCCCACGTGGAGCAACTTTTTGGAGGATTGATATTTTTCTCTCATCTGCCACCAAAACGGATTTTTGGTATTTTTTTCAAATTTTTTATAAAAAGTTTAATTTCCCGATTTTCCCACTTAAGGAGGATACGCCACATGGACCTACTTTTTGGAGGATTCATATTTTTCTCTCATCTGCTCGCCAAACTGGATTTTTCAAGGCCAATTTCAGCTTTTTCCGACATCTGGAAGTGGCCTAGAATAAAGATGACCAAAATCGTGTCACCCTCCTCCTCGGATATATTAGACTAGGGGGACACCCCCTGCTGGTTACGCCAGCCAACCCCTGACCGTATCCCACCTGGCGGGGCGGTCGTTGCGGCCTGGCTCCAATGTAATAGATATACCATAATCATGGTACATTTCCGGTGTGACCAAAACCAGATATTCATCTTATTTTGGAGGATTTGCCTTTTCAAGCGATTAAAAACATCCACCCCGAGCCAGCCTGCCAGCCAGACAATACCGACGTATTTCAAACTCCAATATTTGACACATTGCACATTACGTCGCCCACTCTACAAAAACCATACAAATTTGGTCCATCTTCAGAGCGCTCGACAAGAGCTTGAACAAACCTGAGAGCCTGCATACGATGTACTTTGATTTATCACGACTTTATGGATTTTACCGAACTTGCCGAAGTACTCGTGCTTCTTTAGCACCTGAAAAAAAAGTATCAATCAGTCTCGGTTGACATACAAAATACTGGAAAACGACTATTACGCACCTCTGGATCGGCCAGCCGAATCGGCAGCCCGACGACGAATACCAGATTTTTCTGAACGACCCTCACGTTAGCTAAGTGCTTTCGGTTTTCGGCGGTTTTCTGTTTCCTCTGCTGGTCCTTCTGGCGTTTTTCCGCCTTAAGACGAGCCAGCTCCTCTTTCGAGAGCGGCTTGAAATCTGCAGGGTCTTCAGGGTACGCCTTGCGACATGCGGGACAGAGTCCGTTCTCATCTGTTCGAATTCTGTGCCAGCAGAATCTGCAAATCTGAAATCAAAATGTGGGAAATGAGGTGACCCGCAAGGCGACAAACGCAGTAAATTAGTAAAAATTATCTTCCTAACGAAGCTACCTGATATCCGCAAGTGCATGGAAAGAAGTTCAGATCGTCCACCTCCAGAGGCTCCATGCAAAGTGGGCACTCCACCTGCTCCTCGCCGCTTTGGTTCAGAACCGACATCCCCTGGAAAACAACAATACTTGTTGAAATATTCAACTTTGAAGTCGATGTTGACAGAAGTCTCTTTCACCGAAGAAGAAAAGTAATTAGATGTCCGGAGAAAGCTTGGGGGGGGGGGGGGGGCACAACGGGCGGATTTCGGAATAGTTGTCACTCAGGGCTAAGACCTACTATGCAAATGGGCGAGCGAAGCGAGCCCTGCCTGGCAAGAGTGCTAGTTATTAACTCCAAATTGACACGATAATATTTTAACTTCAACTACTAACCCACGAATTAATTCAGTTTATTTTTGCGTTCCTGAATATATTTTATTTTGGATTTTGGTTTATTATTCTTGGAATAATACACCTATGTAATCGCGATGGAGGTCGACGACTCCGATCGACCTCCTAATTTGACATTATCCGATTCAAGAGGTCTTGATTGCAAAACCGAAATGTCCGTCCGCCGTCCGAGCCGTTTTGGGCAGTAGGCTTTTTTTTTTAAACTGAAATTTTGACAAAATACTCGGATTACTACCTAGTTATGCCCGCAAGGTTTTCAGCCCGATCGCCCAAACCCGTGGGGCGCTATGGGGCTAAAATGGGGCTACCGGAGGCATTTTTTGAAGGCTTTTGGCTGTGGGATCGAGTTAGGTATTTTTGGACGTAGAATCCATATTTTGGGGTCCCGAACGATCCGATTTCACCTTGGGAATCTATAGGGCTTTCATAGGGCTACAAAGGGGATTTTTGAAGGATCCCAGGAGGTCAAATATTTTCCAATAAAAAAAAAAGTTGTACTCACAGAATTAATTTTTGCACAAGAAACCTTCTATCAAACAACTCTAAAGCCACGTGAACAATTTGCAGCGTTTTACCCTTTTCCTCCTGTCCCCTTCAAATATTCGCTATTAAATTGATCGATGATTTTACACAAGGGTTATTATTCTTTGATGTAAGTTACTTGTGCAAAAATTTAATTCTGTGTCAACGAGAAGAAAATGTTGGAAAAAAAACTTCTTTTTTTTCTGTAAAATTTTTTGTTTATTTATTTGAAAAATATTTGACCTCCTGGGATCCTTTAAAAATCCCATTTGTAGCCCCATGAAAGCCCTATAGATCGCAAAAGTGAAATCGGATCGTTCCGGGACCCCCAAAAATGGATTCTACGTCCAAAAATACTTCGAAAACGACACCTAGCTCAATCCCATAGCCAAAAGCCTTCAAAAAGACCCTCCCGTAGCCCCATTTTAGCCCCATAGCGCCCCATGGGATTAAGCGATCGGGCTGAAAACCTTGCGGGCACAACTAGATGGTAAACCAAGTATTTTGTCAAAATTACAGATTAAAAAAAAATCCAACTGCCCAAAACGACCCGGACGGCGGACGGACATTTCGGTTTTGTAATCTAGACCTCTTGAAACGGATAATGTCATGTTTTGAGGCCGATCGGAGTCGTCGACCTCTATCGCGAAAAGATAGGTGTATTACTCCAAGAATAATAAACCAAAAGGGGGTTCTGCTGGAAAAATTCCGAATTTAATGCACTTTCACAGGTTGTTCGGGGGTGCTACGGGAAGAGTCTGCCAAGCTTTTCGAAACGAGGACCCTGTGCTAACTTGGGGAGGGCCGATAAACCTTTAAATGTTTGGAGTGTTTTAGGTTTTTCGCTCATAACTTCCCAAATAAGCGGTTTTCGACCAAATTGTTCATGTTCAAAGTTGTAGAGCATTAAATTTGCAACAATTGTATATATGTAAACCTTTTTCCTACATATAATGTCACTCGAGATACAGCCGATCGAAAAAAGTTTGAGGAATTTTCTCAACATGGCAAAAAGCGAAGAGACACTGTCGAACGCCTCGACTGTGTCTTCTACTGCTTGAATTGGTCCCCTTGGCTTCCAGTTCACCATTCAGCATCGTTATGAAATTCATCTTGTTTGCATCATTGGAGAAAAATGTTGCCTGCGTGATGGCGCACAGAAGTTGGCATTTGGAAAGCAATAAATGTTACTTAGAAGGTCAAAACCTTCGCTTTTTGCAAATTTTTGTCATTTTGTGAAAATTCCTCTAATTTTGATCGGCTGTATCTCGAGTGGCATTATATTTAGGAAAAAAGTTTACATGAATACAATTGTTGAAAATTTAATGCTCTACAACTTTCAACATGAACAATTTGGTCGAAAACCGCTTAGTTGGGAAGTTAGGAGCGAAAAACCGAAAACAGTCCAAACATTTTACGGTTTATCGGCCCTCCTCAAGTTAGCACAGGGTCCTCGTTTCTAAAAACTTGACAGACTTCCCGTAATACCCCCGAACAACCTGTAAACGTTTCTTCAAGTTCGGAATTTTTTCCAGGTACCTACTATGTACCTACATATCTACTACGTTTGAAACCAGAGGTTTTTCGTTATCTCCTTACAATAAAAGATTGAGATATCGATCTCTGACTTCAAACGAAGCAAAATCGAAAATTCTATAGATTACGAAATAAATCAACATTTCCTCGTTCTTAAATGTAATTGGGAGGACTTGGAACAGAAATAGATCCCAAGCGTCAACAGGAATTTTCTCAAATAAGTTTTTCGGTTCAACTTCAGGTTTTCAGCTTTCGTATGATGATAGAGGCCACAGAACGCAAACAAAGGAGAAAAGTCGAAATGAGCTAATTGCGCGCGTTCAAGATGTAATGAAGTTGAGAGGGTGATGTCATGCAGTAAAAGTTATCTTTGCACCCACTGCTGCCAACGACCCAATGAGCTCCTTGAATTGAATGATAGGAAAATTCCTCCATAACCGGCTCTCAATATGGCTTTTTGGGGGAGGCACGCGAGCAGGCAGCAGATGGCAAAGTTTGGAAACAAGCGTGGAATCCAGCCAACAAGGACATGAGAACGCGTTCATTCAGCAGCCGAACTTCCCTCGTTTTGCATTCTACAACGTAGGCAGGAATGGTTGCTTAAATAACTTTACCTACTTCACGAAACGATCCCGGAATGAAACCCACACTTCGGACTCCTCTGACATCATGAAATTTGATTCGGTCAGAAGAGAAACATTTTAACAAATTAGAAATGTGTGAGGGAAGAGACACCGAAAGATGAATTTGTGGGAATCAACTTGGAGTGATGAGATCGGCGGAAATGGACTACGTGTCAAATCGATGGGCAGATTTTGGTTTATTATTCTTGGAATAATACACCTGTTTTCGCGACGGAGGTCGACGACTCCGATCGGCCTCAAAATTGGACATTATCCGTTTCAAGAGGTCTACATTCCAAAACCGGAATGTCCGTCCGCCGTCCGGGCCGTTTTGGGCAGTAGGAATTTTTTTTTTAAATCTGAAATTTTGACAAAATACTCGGTCTACCATCTAGTTGTGCCCGCAAGGTTTTCAGCCCAATCGCCCAAACCCGTGGGGCGCTATGGGGCTACGGGAGGGTTTTTTTGAAGGATTTTGGCTATGAGATCGAGTTAGGTGTCGTTTTCGAAGTATTTTTGGACGTAGAATCCATTTTCGGGGGTCCCGGAACGATCCTATTTCAGTGTTGCGATCTATAGGGCTTTCATGGAGCTACAAATGGGATTTTTGATGGATCCCAGGAGGTCAAATATTTTTCAAGTAACGAACATAAAAAAATTGTAAAAACATTTTTTGAAAAAAAATTTGTTTTAATAAAAAATTAATTTAATTTTTTTTTTTTTTTGACAGAATTAAATTTCTGCCTAACTATATTATTCTTTAATAAGAATAATAGACCCCTTGTGTAAAATTGCAGCGTTTTAGTTATAAATAAGGTTGTGAATTGATTCACATCATGCTTTGTTTGTGAATGTGATGTAATTCATAAGTCACGTTGTTGTTTGGAATTATTCACTTTCACAACTTTTTCTGAGAATCTATACCACTAATAATAATTGAGAATTATTCTCAACGTGTCTGAGGGTGACTATGTGTGTGTGTGTGGGTACGTCAGGAGCAAACTCCTCCGAAACTGTAAGCGATGAAACTACGGCGATTTTTTCTACGGTCTCTGTGGACTGTTCATCTACCATTAGGGGGGTATAGAACCCCGCCTGAAAAAGGGGTCGGCCGAGCGAAGCGAGGCATTCTGCCCGACTAAGTGGTCGGCCGAGCGAAGAGAGGCCTTACATTAAATTCACACACACAAAATTTTTAATTCACAAAAAATGCAAATGATTACAAGAAAATAATTGATAAAGGAAATAAAGGTGAATTTTTTTTTTTAAATTTACGGCGAATTAAAATCAAATTTGCGGTAATCCCAGTTCGGAGCCCTACATACGCCCCGCCTAGCTGTCCCATTTTGTTCAATATCAATCCCATACATACATAGATCCAAAATCGAAAATAGGGGCATAATTCCAATTCCATCCAGTTTTCTAGTCGGTCGAAGCTACTGCCTACTCAACCAGATTATTTGGGGGGAAGAAAGGGTTGTGCTCCATGCGGTGTAGAGGTGACCCAATAGCTACGTTCGCAGTGATAATTCTGAAAATTCCGAACCGTTCGGCGCATGCGCAGTAGGGCCTTTTGCAAGGGCAGTGGGTGGGGGTACATCGGCTTCCGGGAATTAAACACAAGTTCTGATGCTCTGCGAACGCGGCACTCGTTCAGAATCGTTCAGGTCGACGACTCCGATCGGCCTCAAAATTTGACATTATCCGTTTCAAGAGGTCTTCATTCCAAAACCGAAATGTCCGTCCGCCGTCCAGGCAGTTTTGGGCAGTAGTAATGTTTTTAAAAATCTGAAATTTTTTACAAAATACCTACTCGTTTTACCATCTAGTAGTGCCCACAAAGTTTTCAGCCCGATCGCCCAAACCCGTGGGGCGCTATGGGGCGAAAATGGGGCTACGGGAGGATGGATTCTAATGGATAAATGGATTCTACGTCCAAAAATACCTGGAAAACGACACCTAACTCGAGCCAAAACCCTTCAAAAAACGCCTCACGTAGCCCCATTTCAGCCCCATAGCGTCCCACGGGTTGGGGTGATCGGGCTGAAAACCTAGCGGGCACAACTACATGATAAACCAAGTATATTGTCAAAATTTCAGATTTTAAAAAAAATTCTTACTGCCCAAAACGGCGGATGGACATTTTGTTTTTGTAATCTAGACCTCTTGAAACGGATAATGTCAAATTTTGAGGCCGATCGTAGTCGTCGACCTCCGTCGCGAAAACATAGGTGTTATTCCAAGAATAATAAACCTGACGGTTTTAAAAATTCGGTCATATTCCATTCTGTCGTCGCCGCTCTCAGAAAAGGGCGAGGCGACCATAACAAGACGCCAGGTGAGATAAAAATTGGACAATAGATTATCCGACGTCACCAAATTCCCATCAGGTGGGGAAACATTTGGGGAAAGGAAGAGCTCGCACGGCCATATGTTGACCGAAATTACCCGCAAAATCCGAACCCAAGACGTCAACTTAGGTGCCACTTGGAGTCTTCGAGGTGAACCCAGTTGAGCACGAATTTGAGGAAATAAATGTGCATTTATTGAGTAATAGTGTAATAATAGGAAGAGCCGAAGTGACAGGACAACCTTGAGTAAATTCTCATAACCTGTACGGAGGCATAAACTGGAGAAAAAAAAACTCGCAGCAGCTACAAAAGGAAAAGAGGAAAATGGGACTGATCAAACTTAAGCTTTCACTTGGAAAAAAGAAAGTTCACCTCGAGATAACCCACCCAGGCCGGATCAGGTCCAAGTGCTCACTAGGAGAAAATCGGTTGACGAAAATTCGTACGGAGTCTGAAAACTCGAAAAGGACCGATTTCAAAACTAGATTGAACGGAGTTTAACGGGATTTCGGTGACTCGGTAAATTCGATTATGAAAAAGACTTTCGATTGTAAAAGTAGACTGAAGGCCTCATTTCAGGGAGTTGGGAGTCCCCAGAAACCCGATGGGATTCATACAAAGCAACTTCCCAAAAACAGGAAGGCGTCTAGATTTTTTTCGGTACTGGCGACTTACTGTTTCCTTTTTCGAGGTTCCGGGGTTTTTCTTGGAGAGAAGACCCGAAAAATTCCGTCGGTGAGCTAGAAGGACCCGAGACAAAAAAAAATCGCGATAAAACTTCACCTGAAACAATGGAGCAGTATAACTTCTAAGGACGGACCCCAATGAAGTGTATACGGGAAACGGAAAGGGCGGAGTGGGGCGGGGAAGTGGACGTGGGGGACTTGAAATTGACGGGGAAACGTCGGAAATATGCGGCGGCGAATGCGGAAAATCCCGAGGGAAACGATTATCGGAGTAAAAGGCCTCAAAGGGCGGCGATTTCCGGGAAAATCGGTCGGGAAAACACGGGGTCCGATCCGTTGGACGATACAGGTGGCAGCGGCGGTGATGTGGCAGCACTGAGGGGCACTTTCGTGCATTTTTTCGAACTGCGGGAATCAGTGTTGCCTCATTGCTCGCAGAGCACAGAGGCGGATTTTTTTGAGGGGGTGATGCACCAAATCAGCCATCATCGCTGCCAGTTTTACAGTATTTACCACGTTCGTGGTCGGCTAAGTATTTTCACAGTTTTTTGTGAGAGTTTACCGCTGCTAGGATTTACCAGATTTATTTACCACGTTCTACAGTATTTACGTGGTCAACTAAGTACTTCCACAGTTTTTTGCGAGAGCTTACAAAAAATGTTTGTAAACTCGCAATATTTCAACTGGCCTCAGACTCGACAACTCGTTCTCGCATATTGTGTAGGTAGGTTTTTTTCTTAAAAAGCAGATTTTTGTGATTATGGGGGGGAGGTGGGGGGGCACGTTGGACTCCCCTCGGCCCACCGCCGTCGCATCATCCTGTCAACTGCTCCAACCCCTATTTTTTGTCCACTTTTGGAGCTTAGATGCGCCACATGGAGCTACTTTTTGGTGGATTCATATTTTTCTCATCATCTACTCGCCAAAACAGATTTTTTCAAATTGTTTAGAATAAGTTTAAAGGCAGTTGGTACACCCCAAAAAAAATTACCCCGATTTTCTTGTTTTTTTTTTTTTTTTTTTTGTTTCTTTTTTCTTAAAATAAACGACATACTGAAGAAAATGGTATAATATACCATTTTCTTCATATTATTGCACAATGCTTGAACTTCAATTATAATTATTAAAAAATGGTGCCTGCATCAACTCTGGCGCTCCTTCTTTATACATTCTTTATAAATAAAGAATGTATAAAATTTAATACATATTTAATACAAAATAAAAATAAAAAATCAACAAAATTGGACCAGGAAGAGCCGAGATTATTGGGCACGAATTTCGCTGTTTTAAGGGGGCGGGGGGTACCGTTGAATGGCCTAATTAGGATCACTTTTCAACTTCAAAGGTAGTTTTCGTCATCTTGGAATTTTTCTGAGAGTTTGGGAATAATTTTATCTTCATGGTCTTGGCTCGTAGACCATTTCCCATGGTCGAACATTCCAAAACGATGTACCAGGGAATTTATATATTTTTTAATATGGCCTGATCCTTATTACCCTCCAGGTTGGGTATTTAGGATCAGTAGCGTTTTGTCGCTAAAAACCCCTATTGAACGCTCTGTTGCGAACGATAACACGATAACATTTAGATGCAATTACTAACATACTGAATGCAGGCGGGGGAAAGACGTTGGTTGAAGGTGACCTCACTCCAGAGCACACCATGGAATATTTCTTCCATGAGAGCACACTTAACAACCCCCTAACTTAAGAACCCCAAGGGTTCTACAATAACTGAAAAAATTCGGCAACAACGCTAGCTGGACCTGGGATGTTCGCGCATCAAGGCGGGAAGCCGCTGTCCGTTAGAAGCCCCAAAAATTTGAAGAAAAAAAACACGTCGTTGACGGGGGAAAGACATAAAACCTGGGGACAAGCCTTTTCCATCTTCCACATTTCATTCTGTCAACCCTAAAAATGTGGCACTCAACTCATTTTGGTTTATTATTCTTGGAATAATACACCTGTTTTCGCGACGGGGGTCGACGACTCCGATCGGGCTCAAAATTTGACGTTATCCGTTTCAAGAGGTCTACATTCTAAATCCAAAATGTCCGTCCGCCGTCCAGGCCGTTTTGGGCAGTAGGAATTTTTTTAAAAATCTGAAATTTTGACAAAATACTTAGTTTACCATCTAGTTGTGCCCGCAAGGTTTCAGTCCGATCGCCCAAACCCGTGGGGCGCTATGGGGCTACGGGAGGGTTTTTTTGAAGGCTTTCAGCTATGGGATCGAGTTTGGTGTCGTTTTCGAAGTATTTTTGGACGTAGAATCAATTTTTTGGGGTCCTGGAACGATCCGATTTCACTGGGGCGATCTTAAGGGCTTTCATGGGGCTAAAAATGGGATTTTTGAAGGAGCCCAGGATGTTAAATATTTTTCGAGTAAAAAATAAAGAATTTTTGAAAATAAACATTTTTGAAAAAAATGCCCCCCAAAAAATTTTTGTTTTGAGATTAAAAAAAAAAAAAATCTTTTAAATTTTTTCATTGACAGAATTAAATTTCTGCACAAGTAACGTGTATCAAAGAATAATAAAGCCTTGTGTAAAATTTGCAGCGTTTTTATCTGGAGTTGTTTTCGAACAAGTACAATTCTTGAAAACTTCAAATAGTGTGAGTGATGACTTTGCAAACGAGCATTAAAGTTCGGAAACTTGAGTGGGGACATTTTGGGAAACTTGGGCGGGGGAAGGACATGTTGGGTACTCAAAATTAAATTTAAACATGAAGCATTTATTTCTTTCGATTATTTAAATCAGGTCTATCGCTTGAGGATGTTAAGAAGCATAACTAGAATTGTTTGCGTGTGCCAAATCGGTAACGGGTCTTCAAAATCCCCTGGGGACAGCGTTTGGCCCCTTCAGAGAAAATGACTCTATAGTGATATAAATATATTTTGAGGCCGATCAGAATGTTCGACCTCTGTCGCGATTACATAGTTGTATTATCTTGGAATGATAAACCAAAATCGGAGACTCCGATCCAGAGTAGGTATCGACACTGTTTCCGCGTACCAGACCGATGCTTTTAAAAAGCCAATCATATCCTATTTCCAGGCTGCATGTGTGATAGTTGACTACGATGGTTGACTACCACTTGGTTATAAGTAGTTGAAACTCTTTTGAGGGGCTGTTTTGGACCGAAGGTGTTCACGTTCTTGGGAGCTGGCAACCCTGATTCAGCCATGGCTTATCACTGAAAAGTTATCAGTGTTCTTTCTGTTTACGTTTACAAACCTTCGGCATCCCATTTCCTATGAGTAAAACAGTTTCGACAAAACTAGATAAAGTTCTCGAAGTGGTCTTTCAATAGTTGATCTTACGCCTTCCTCGTGGAGCTTTTCGCCGTCGCTAAAGACCTCCGAACTTCTATAGTAAGTAGCGTACATCACCCATGTAGAGGACAGGATCTAACGTCGGGTACATGCAAGGACCCCCATACACTGTCAGTTTATTTATTTTTTAAATGAGTTTATTACGGAAAATAATTCCAATACAAAGAATAGTGATGAATCATCAAAATGAAAAAATACACTTGAGGAGTTGAAGTGAACAGCTTGATAGAAAGAAAAACAACGTAAATTAAAATAATTCACCTGTGAAAAAAGGGTGTCGAGAGCCTTTTTAAAAGAAGGCAGTGGTTGATCGATGTCAATCTCATCCTGCAAAGAGTTGGCGATCCGTTGCATTCTTGAAAGAGGCGAGTTGAAAGTTTCAACTTGAAACTGTAGTTTCGAAGGTGGAAAGGAACAGATGTTGTCAATTGTTAAGGAGGGCTTGCCCCCTTTTAGGGAGTGGAAAGGAACGAGGAATCTGTGATATTCTCTCAACCCTCGCGCGGGAACAGCGAAGTTAATTTGAGCCAGAAGTTCAGCGCAGTCAACCTCCCTGCCAACCAGCTTCCGGAGAAACAAGAGGTCTGAGCGCTCTCGATGAGAAGGACGGGAAGGGATGGCCAGAGGAGGCCCGATAGGCAAAACGGCGCTGGAATTTGGGCTAAACTCGCTCAATAGCGTCCTTATAGAATGGCGCCCGAACTGAGGAGGCTTATTCCAGTCTAGAACGCACCAGGGAGGTGTATAGTACACGAAGAGTCTCAGGGTTGGTAAAACTACGTACGAATGATGAAGCCCAGAAGACGAAAGGCGTTGGCAGGGATGGCATCAACGGGAGGGCCAAAGTCGAATGCCAAGATCCTTCAGGAGTGAAACCCTGTTAAAGTCACGCCATCCACTCTTGGAATTTCCTCACGGTTCTACACCTGGTGAACGAAATCTCTTTCCACTTCTACGCATTGAGGCTAAGTCCGTTGTCAGCAACCCAGAAGGAAAATCCGCGAAGGCTGGCTTGAAGTTGGTCCGCATTCACATCAGACTCCACAGTTTAACTCAAGGTCAGGCGGTGGATCAGGGTCGCCCTCACCTTCATCAGTTAATGTGAAGATTAAGTTGAGATGCGGGAACAGAGAGCCAGTGAGTTGGAGTTTTTATTTCATAAGCGGCAGCAAGCTTTCGGGATGCTGGTCCCCTTCTTCAGGCTGTGAACAGGTGGGCACATTGTCATTCCTGCGCAGCTACATTACAAAGTGGCGAAGGCCCTGATTGATTGACAGCCTAGAATCTAGGCCCTAGATATTTACCTTATTTTAGTAGGTTGATTGATCAACCTCGTCTTGAATGCAGGCAGAAATGGGTCACAATTGGTGTCCTGGGGGAGAATATTGAGGTGAGTGTACAGCAGGGGTGGGGGCGACTAATATATGGAGTTAGTGGGTTAATTCAGGTGATACGGAGTATTGCTATGGTAGTTTAAAGTTAGACTTACGTCGAATTATGATTAAATTTATTAAAATTGAAGGTGATGCGATGGGGGGCTTGTACGCTGACTCCGAGGCGCCACTCTCGACACTAAAGACTTCCCGGCTTCTCGAAAAATGAAGCGGGATGGACTGACTCCCGAAAAGGTGGTTACGTACAGACTCCCGCCGCCGCTCAAAACTGAAATGACGTCCCTAGTGACTCCCAAGGCGTTGTTAGAACAGATTTGCACTAATTTTCCTTCCCACTTTACAGACTGTCTCCACTAAAGCGTGCAGGTGTGATTAAAAATTTGTGGTTGGTGTAGATGTTGAGGAAGAACATCAAAGTCATATAAGTAAAATATCCTAAACCTAACATAAAATGCTCATGCTGGAAAGCATTTCGTCATAAAATAAAAATCATCGAAGAAGACTCATGCTGGAAAACACGCAAGAAGATGGGCCCAAAAATGTAGGCTAAGTAACTAATTAGACATATCGCCATTCAAATTGACCCGTTCCATGCATTTTCGCGGAAGTCAGTACGCCCGTGGTTCATGCAAGGGGGGCTCAGTTTTTGAAGAGCCAGAGTCTCGCTTGGAGTCAGCACGTACTGCCCTCGGAGACGCCCCTTCACTTTTGCGAGTGCGGGAGTCAGTCCGTAGTCCCCCATGCGATGTCATTCCCGATGCTCGTGTGTGGTAAGTCAGCTGTTTGGCGTCTCGCACCTAGCAGGCAGTGTTGTATGGTCTGGGAGCTTCTTCTTGTACGGCGTGAAGGGTGGGGACCAGGGATGCGATGGAGGAGGCGCCAGCGGGTCAAGGGATGTCGTTACCTAGTTGTTGAGTATCGTTGAGTAGCGCCCCCACCCCTGCTGTACACTCACCTCATTATTCTCCCCCAGGACACGCCAGCTATGTGACCCATTTCTGCCGACATTCAAGACGAGGTTGATCAACCAGCCTATTAAAATAAGGTAAATAACTAGGCTATCACTCAATCAGGGCTTCCGCCCCTTTGTAATGTAGCTGCTCAGGAGTGACAATGTGCCCACCTGTTCACAGCCTGAAGAAGGGGACCAGCATCCTCGAAAGCTTGCTGCCGCGTGTGAAATACAAAAACTCCAATTCACTACTGGCTCTCTCTTCCCGCATCTCACCTTAATAACTCCAGCCAGTTAACAACTATAACAATCTGAAGAGTTTGGACTGCAGTTGGCGCGGAGGTGTAGGGGCGTCGGTTTGGTGAGGATCGTACGAGCGATCCACGACAGGCCTGTTGGATGGTGATCTCACGTGCCCTTCGCCCCACACTAGGTTTGTTCCAGGTCTGACGGCGACTGTTGACAAAAGTCCTTCTAAATCGCTGTTGAGTTCTGTCGAACAGCCCACCTGCTGACCTGGAACGCGAACTGTCAACAAACTTTGATGAACCAAGTCAAGTGAATCACCGTGAAGTAATGCTACAACAATTTAATTACTTCACGGTGGTTCACGTGACAGAAAATTTCATATGGAAAAATCCAAGTGATAAACTCGATACTTTTTGGTTTATTGTGTTCAGAATAATCGCCTTTTTCAACAGAGGAGTATCATAAGGGCGGGAGAGAGTCATTTAAAGAGTTTGAGGGTATCTACGAGGTCTTAGGGAGGACGCAAGTACAACTTGAGACGCCGAGCACCATAATAAAGTGACTGGTTTCAACTGGGTAGGGTTATCAAAGTCTTCAGCTCCCAACCGAACCCATTCGAGCTGTCGGCTTCCGTCTGACTGCAGTTGAACTGCTGTCAACCTACAAATCGGCCTGAAACAGCAGTTTTCTCAACTGCGCATGTCTCCGTCGATTTCTGTTAACAGTCCCCCAAACCTGGAACGAACCTACAGTCAGTTCGCCTGCAGGATAGCGATCCGCAGACACCGTTTTCGTCAGTTTTTTTTTTTTTTTTCCTCCGACACGAATACAGTGGCGACGGCAGGCCTGCAGGCGATTGCATAGTGTATGGAGCCCTTTGTGCCATAATCTCTGTCTGTAGTAGTATTCTTGTGTATTATTTATTTATTTATTCAAAAACAATAAATAATTCGAACAATAAGGAAGAGAGTAAGATAGTCATGATTTGTATACATCGGAAACAATTTTTCCTGATTTGGCCTATAACTTCTAAATGTTACGTTTGGTTGGCTTTACAGGCATGATGCCTTCACGAGTTCCCGGCGTCACTGGTGAGTATTTAGAAGAGTAGTTTCTGACGTTATGGGGACGATGAAAACTTCTCATGACTAACTTCTTACCTTATGAAACGTGTTTAGGAGACCAAAGGTCACTTTTGGTTGAAAAAAATCCGAATTTTTTCCGCTTTCTTATATCAACACCCTACCTATATTTAGGACACATTACTGATAGAATAATAATTATTCTTTCACAATTAGTGTGAAAATCGGAAGCTTAAAAGTGTTTCAAACTCCGCGTTGAAGGCGCTACTGCTGTCCAATGGGAAGTAAGCGCGGGAGGCGCCAGCAATTTGAATTTGACAATCACGCTCTACTAAAGAACTGCACTTTTGCAGGAGTTTGTCCCGTTTTTACGGAAACTACTGATAGATTCTCACCAAACTTTCACTCAACCTTCTTATATCATTGTCTATAGATATGGAGAGGGGAATTAAGCTTAACTGCCCAAAAAACGATTTAAACCCGAAACAGAAGTACTTTTGGTTTATTATTCTTGGAATAATACACCCATGTAATCGGTGTCGACGGAGGTCGACGACTCGAATCGGCCTCAAAATTTGACATTATCCGTTTCAAGAGGTATACATTCTAAAACCGAAATCGACCGCCGTCCGAGCCGTTTTGGGCAGTAGGAATTTTTTTTACATCTGAAATTTTGAAAAAAAAAACACGGTTTACCATCTAGTTGTGCCCGCAAGGTTTTCAGCCCGATCGCCCGAACCCGTGGGGCGCTGTCGGGCTAAAACGGGGCTGCGGGAGGGTTTTTTTGAAGGCTTTTGGCTATGGGATCGAGTTAGGTGTCGTTTTCGAAGTATTTTTGGACGTAGAATCAATTTTGGGGGTCCCGGAACGATCCAATTTCACTGTGGCGATCTTTAGGGCTTTCATCGGGCTAAAAATGGGATTTTTGAAGATTCCCAGGAGGTCAAACATTTTTCGAGTAAAAAAAAAAAAAGCTGCAAATTTTACACTAGGGTTTATTATTCTTTGATATAGGTTACTTGTGCAAAAATTTAATTCTGTCAATGAAAAAAAAAAAATTGGATTTTTATCTAAAAAAAATTTTTTTTTTGGATTTTTTGTTTTCAAAAATTATTTAGGTTTTACTCGAAAAATAGTTAACTTCCTGGGATCCTTCAAAAATCCCATTTTTAGCCCCATGAAAGCCCTATAGATCGCCACAGTAAAATCGGATCGTTTCGGGACCCCCAAAGATGGATTCTACGTCTCGGGATTATCGCGGATTCTAGGCACTTCAGAAGGTAATATATTATGGTTGAAATACCGAGAAAACAGCATCGTCAATCAAGCTTTGGTTCCCCTTATCAGCAACCCAAGTATCCCATCCATGATATGACATTTGTAGTACGTACACCTAATCACATGAACATCCTAATGAGTTGGTTAGTTGCAGACAACCTGTTGGCCACATCATGGTACGACAGCGCTTGGGTGCCTCATCTCAGTCCGTCCAACATAATGGAATACTTCTCAGAACGGAGCAACCCATTTTACGACCGACAATGCAACAACGAAATAATCAAAATGCAGAGATTGAGCCCAGATCAGTTGTTGTAAGTAGCGAACCTCACATTGTACTTTTGCGCCAGTCAGATTAAGAAACGACAACGTTTGTGCCTATCACAGACAGCCACGATTGCGCCAGTTTTGCGCCAATCGAATTGAGGGACAATTGGAAAAATGTCCCGACATTTGCGCCACATCTAGTACTACAACTAGGGGGCCACCCCTTGCTGGCCAAAGCCAGCTAACCCCCAACCCACCTGGCCTCAGACCCCTTCTACTTTCTTTTCGATAATGAACAGTTTTTCCTACAGAAATCGATCCTCGTGAGGAGGTGCAGTCCTTTAACTGATCTCGAACCTTTCCACCCCCCCCCCCCCCCACTTCACTGCAAATGTAGTTTTCAAAAATATTAAATATTTTTGAAAACTACATTTGCCAATACATTTTATTGGCGCGACCATAGAGGAATTTTATGGCTTATTTTCATTTGCCGGGTGCGTTTTGTATTTCATTTCCAACCCCTTGTTGCAGAAACATGACCGGTCTGGAGTATTCACTCCTTCACGTCCAAGAACCGATTTTGTATGTCATTCGGAAGCAGCATCGATACTCGCCGACGCAAGCGACTCCCATGGCGGACTTCTACATCATCGGCGGGACTGTCTACCAAGCACCGGATTTGGCGTCTGTTCTCAACTCGAGAATTGTAAGTTGTTTTAGTGTGAAGGTTAGAGGGGCCAAACCTGTTCGAACACAGGAAGCTCTATTGGGGCGTCAAGCGGGGCTACAGGTGGGGGTTTTGAAGAGCTTCTATCTTGCGGGCCTTAAATGTCGTTTTCTAGATAATTTTGGACGTGGAATAGAATAATATTCCACGTCATATTATGATGGCCCCAGGCTGGTCCGTTCACACTGTGGGGTTTCAAGGGGGCAACAGGTGGGGTTTTTTTACGGGCTTTGACCTTGAGTCCCGAATGTGTGTCGTTTTGGTTTACTATTGTTTGAATAATACCTACTTTCGCGACGGGGGTCGAACATTTGGATCGGCATCAAAATTTGTCATTAAACAAGTCATCATTCAAGATGTGTAGATTAGACTAATCCGTCCAGGCCGTTCTGAGCAGTAGGAATTTTTTGGTAAAATCCGGATTTTTGACCAAATTTTCGGTTTACCATCTAGTTGTGCCCGCAAGTTTTTCAGCCCGATCCCCCAAACCCGTGGGGCGCTATGCGGCTAAAATGGGGCCACGGGAGGGTTTTTTTTTAAGGCTTTTGGCTATGAGATCGAGTTAGGTGTCGTTTTCGAAGTATTTTGGGACGTAGAATCATTTTTTGGGGTCCCGGAACGATCCGATTTCACTGTGGCGATCTATAGGGCTTTCATGGGGCTACAAATGGGATTTTTGAAGGATCCCCGGAGGTCAACTATTTTCAGAGTTTAAAAAAAAAAAAAAAAAAAAAAAAAATCTCCAAAATTTGGTCTATTGACGCAGAATTAGTTTAAGCACGAGTAACCGATATCAAAGAATAATAAACCCTTGTGTAAAATTTGCAGCGTTTTTCTCTATAATTTTGATTTTATATTAATTCAATGACGCGTCTATCGCCGCCAACGAGTCCGTTGGTGGATCGAATACCCTACATAGTTTAAGGTATATTATGCCACAAAGAACGGTGTGGTTGAACACTTCGCGGTTTTTTCAAAAAGGCCACTGCGGACTTTTGCCCCATGCGGATTTTTGCCCCCACCTCCCCTACATAGTTTAAGGTGTATTATGCCACAAAGAACGGGTCCGGGTTCGACCTGTACGGAATTTAGAAGTATTTCAAAAACCGCTCAATACACACGATACACGATTTGCTTTTATTGAAAGTTATTGTGTTTTGTTCATCCCGTTCTCGTGATGCTCCATTTCACAACGAGCGGTCTTCTCATATTATATAATATTATATATACGGATTATGTAATAACTCCATTTCCCTTGTTTTACTACAAACTGGAAGATCTTATTGTCTGAAAGTTATCTTGTCACATGAAGTATACAGACGTAGGTATTCTTTTCTTTGTTGCAACAATTATTGTTGACTATTATATTCATCATTTTACATAATGATTGTTGACTACTATAGTCATCATTTTACATAATGATTGACGTCAACAAAAATGTATGTACCTATCCACTTACCAAAGACATCTAGTCTTCATTTTTGAATTAGGATTTTCAAAATGGATGCATTGAATCATCGAGAGTATGGCTTTTCTGGAATTCATCATCTCAATTTACTCCAAATTCAAAGTATTTTTTATTTAGGAGTGTATAATTTACACTCTATAGATAATATAGAGAAATACTATCTACTGTAGTTGCGAAAGAATACCTTAATTTGATTTAATCATTTATTTTTGAGCGCATTAGCAAAAATTATTTTTCGTTTTACGTAACACGATTCATTCAGTGTTAATTTTCTGATCTGTATAGTCAGCTATAAAGGGTGCTATTCATCAACAGTTCGTTCAGTAGAGAATGATGGGTTGTATACTTAGGTAATAATATTAAGTATAAACGAAAACGAAACAAAACGAAACAAGGGAATTTCACCCTGAATTTTCGTCCGACTGGCTGCTGCCGTCGCGGACGTCGTCAGCCGTCCTTCTGTAGGAGGATCGGAATAATATTAAGTAGTTCAACGTTATGTAAATACATTTGTCTTCGATCTCGTTGGGATTACTTTTACTTTACGTTGGGTTTTTATGTTATTTTGCCCTTATGATGTTATCGGATCGGTTGAAACCTGTTCAAATCGATTCAGCACACCAAAAAACATAAGGGAAACGACCAACATCCGAAGTAAATGATTATTACAAGAGGTTTTTTATTCTCAAAAAATCGCGTCTTTTCCCACAATGTGCGGCGTACCGCGGGCGGACATTTCGTTTTGGGAATCTACACCTCTTGAAACGTATAACGACAAATTTTGAGGCCGATCAAAACTTTTGACTTCCGACTCCTAATAGTTTTCAAGAGATCCTAAGTGTTTTATTTTCACAAGGTCATCGGGACAAGCCGTCAGGTCGACCCAAGTGAGTTTCTATTGAGAAGCAATCTCATTCTAATTTACATTTTGCGGCTCCTCGGACGAGGCAATCGATGGAGCGGCTGAAGGGGTCCCGTAAGACTGAAAGGAGTTTTTTACTAGGTTTCTACAGCAATTGAGTGTTCAACCAGCTGCCGGTCTAGTCGATCATGCAGCGTGGGCCAGAATAGAGGCCAACATGAAGCGTGTGCAGGGACATTTCGAGGCGCTACGCGACTTGGATAGAGCTGTCTTCCAGACAATGTTGGAAGACGTGGTCGCAGTCGGGCCTCGAGACTAGTAATCTCCATGTCCCCGGGGTGCAAATCCCTTCCTCCCGTCAACTGTTTCCCCTTCCCTTCCGTCTCCTCCTGATAGCTCTAATCAGCTCTAGCAGTTGCTACTTAAAAAAAAAAAAATTAATTCGCGTCGCTTTTCTTGCAGCTCTCCGTAGTCCACAACCTGCAGACTGCCTTCGACGAGACGATGTCCTACTCGAGGTACCACCCCTCCAAAGGATACTCGTGGGAGCTCAAAGTGACAGACAAACCCGTCAAGAAGGAAAACGCCAAAGAGGAGCCGAGCTCGATGTTCCAACGTCAACGCGTCGACATGCTGCTTCTGGAACTTACGAAAAGGTTCCCACTCCCTCCCATCCATCCGCCGCCACCCGCCAACAAAACAATTCCAGAAAGTAAGCATCGCAAGTACAACCTGTTGACTCCTCTAAGATTGCAATGTGTGCAACGGATTCTAATATAGCCCAGGAAAGTTTAACTTTTAAAATAAAACGGCGTAAAGCCGGAAATGATTTTTATCCACTTAAGGCGCATCGCATCCACTTAACGGCATCGCAAGTTGTATGAGTTTGCGACGGTTTCTGAGTGGAGCTCAACTTTTGGGAGTCAAAAACCGTGAAATTTTAGCACGTTCTGTCAGTATTCGCCTTATAACTCAAAATCAGTTCATTCTAAGGAAAACTTCACTATGTACCAAATTGAAGAGCAATAAATTTCCTTTCGAATGATTCCAAGAACGTCAAATTCGATCGAGGAATTTAGTCACAGCAGATCGTCCAAAATCCTCAAGTTTTACCAACTTTGACAAAATGTGGGTTAGGCTCATGTTCAAACGACTGCGATCAAAAACGACTGCTCCAATCAAAAAATGCAAAGGGTTCATAGAGTGAAAGTTGTCAGGCATGAAATGTCTCTTAAAAGGAGCTCTTAACTCTGTCATCAGTATTAAATACAAATTTCGTCTTTTTTAATGTTTACAAGCCCTGCAAAAAATGGTTTGGTAAAAAGGAAAGATTTTATAGCTGGAAATAATTGTTATTTTGCTGTTTTCATTCGCAGACGAAATCAAGCAGGAGCCGATCGTGAAGCAAGAAAAAGTCGATTCTCCCTGCATGAAACCACCGCCGGAAAAGAAACCTCGGTTGAACTGATTCGCCTCGGGATTTCTTTCAGGATGCCTCTCAGAATGAGCCGAATCTCCAAGTGTTCCTTTTCGTTTTGTACAAATTTAAGCTCCATAGTGTATCTGTAAGTTTTATTTACTTGGTGTCCAGTCAATCGCTGTTAAAAAGTGCCGTTTTGTTGCCGAGTTGGTTGTTATCGGGGTTCTCGCGACAGGTCGATTCTTGCGGTCCGGTCCCCCTTCCTCGCTCTCAGGCACAGCGGGGGAAAAACAGGCAGCCCTGAAGTTCAGACTCTTCTTAATTCGGATTTTTCAATCCGATTTTCCGCTCGAAGGCGACCAACTGTCGAGGCCCCATAAAGGGAACCCCTTAAAGGCCTCGATGTGTGGTGGGGCGGGCTGGTCCTGAAAACGCCCCCGAAATTGTGGACTATAAATAAAGGACCACCCAAGGCTCACCTGTTGCTCCAGACTCCAACAGTATGACGAAAAGGGGAAAGGATGAGGGAAACCGGGACGCTAGCGATAGGGAAATGGGAAGACAAAGGGGTATAAGACCGTCCGCCGAATCTCGACTTAAAACCGCACGGGATAACTTCGCGGTGAGACGAACGAACCACGAGACGCCGACAACAACGACCTGATCCCATCTAACTTGTTCCAACACTGCCGGACAAAACGCAAGTCCTAAGTTTTCGCTGTGCCTGAAAGCGAGGAAGGGGGACCGGACGCCAAGAATCGACCTGTCGCGAGAACCCCGATAACAACCAACTCCGGCACCGACAGGATCTGTCGGTTTTGTGGGGCTCTGAATCCGAATATGAAGTTTGCTGCCTCCTCCAAGGTCGGCTTCACATCAAAAAATGCTAAAAACCTCAAACTTTTGGCACTTTTTTCAGTTTTTCGCTTTTATATCCGCAACTATGCATTTTTTGAAGATGACCACTCTATACAAATTTAAAGTACACAAAATTTCCTTCGAAAATCAGTGGTCAAAATTGATGTTTGAGCCAGTCGTTTTGGAGAAACAGCGTTTTGAAATACAGCGATTTTTCGGCTCTTCGGTGGAACGGTCGAAAGCGCCCATTTCCACCCCCTGGAACCCGAATAATCTGCATATCAATAAAAAATTGAATTCCACGTGAAAGCACACTAAATGTACAATGGGAAACAATTCAGTCATCCTCTTTGTTGGGGGGGGGGGGGGGGGGGATGTAGCAGAGCTGGAACGAAGAAATATAACTTTTGCGCCCGGCAGCGAAAACGACCCAAAACGAATCCGTTCACCGTCTACGAAATGTGCTATGGTTTCAAACAAATAAGCGAAAAAAAAAGTGCAAAAATTATGAGGTTGTCGAGTCGTTCCTGGACCGGTAAATCCGGCAAACGTGAAGTTCTCGACACAACAATGTGTCACATTTAATGTGTTGAGGCCAGCCTTCAAATCGAGGCCGAATCACCGCTGGTTCGGCCGGAGGCGGAGTAATGGACAGTATATATTTGGATAGCTGTAAATGAAACTAATGTTTATGTAATGAAATATACTTCGGGTCACAACCCTTGGAACTAACTTCGTCCCCCCCCGATTGCCTGGGAGAGAGATAGATGGCAGGTATTTGCTGAATTGTCTCACTTAGGAGCGCAAGATGAAATTAAGCCCGGTTATCAGCTTACGGGGTTGTTTCACTCTCCGACAGAGGTTTTTGCATTTTTTTTATGTGAAGCCGTCCTCGGAGTAGGCAGCAAACTTGATATTCGGATTCAGCGCCCCAAATAACATACAGATGCGTTGATCAAAAACTTCCCTAATTTTGTTACGAAAACGGCACTTCTGAACACCGATTACTTATTTGTATATAATTACGATTCGAACCAATAAAATGTTTTTATCCGATGTATTTTCTGACTGCATGCGAGACCGGAGAAGTTGACTAGAGATGTAAATGGTGGGTCCGTTGATCAGAAGCCTCATAAGTTACAGTTGGTGCGTAATACTCAATACTATTGTTTCCTCAATTTTGGAAATTATTGAACTTTTCAGCCCGATCGATCGATCGCGATCGCTCAAACCAGTGTGGTTCTGTGGGGCGAACCAGTGGTCGACTTTCTTTGCAACCAAAAAACAGCAATAATAAGACACCTTCTAGCACTCTGACGAGAGGGGGTGGGGGGGGGGGGGGGCTCGCTTCGCTCGGCCAACCACATTCTTGTACAGGGGGGCCTCGTTTCACACGACTCGCCCGAGTTGGGAGACCTTCATAGACCTCACCGCAAGCGCAGCCAGCTCCTATTGTGTCAATGATTCAAGAGCAGATGAGCGCCCAATCCCCCGCGCGCCAACCCCTAACATTCCTTTTCATTTCATTTGATCAAACCAAAGTTTTCTTACGTCAGGCGAGAGTTCATCTACACATTGCTTTGAAGTTATTGACATGAAATTCAGTCCGGTGCTTTGGGCAAAACCCGCATTGTTCCAGTTTTCAGCTAAAAACTCAAGTTTTATTGGTTTTGTTGGCATCGATGGTGGTATTTTTAACATTGATGTTTTTGGCTAGGTAGGTAGGATTCCTTGAGTGTGACGCCACTCTCCACGCAGGAATACTGGAAGACTCAGATTGTTTCTGACAGGTTGGTACAAGTGAGTCGCCTCCTGTGCTTGTGGGAGCCTCACTGTAGCTGCGTTCGCAGAGTAATTCTGGTAATTCCGAATAGTTCGGCGCTTGGGCAATAGTGCCTTTTGCACGGGCCAGGGGCGGGCACGGACCTTGCCAAATGCCATACTGCGCATGCGCCGAAAGGTCGGAATTTTCAGAATTGCTCTGCGAACTCACCTATTAAGTCCCAAATTTAGTCTAGGAACTTTTTTTTAAACTTGGGGACACTTCTCAAGTATCCCATGTGCGCTATTTTCTTCGAAATAGCGTTGAAAAGCACAAAAGGTTATTTGAGAACGCCATTAAAAAAAAAAAAAAAATCCCCCATTGGAGAGGATTCGAATTATGGTGACGTTGAACGGTGTGTCGGAGGCCCCTTAATTCAAATTCAGTTCGAACTGATTAAGAAAAAAAAATTAGGTAGCTGCCTAGATTTGCGTTTCTCAAATAGCCCCAGTTTACCTACAGAATCGAAGAAACAATCTGGATTTGATGAATCCAAGTGGTCACTCCATCAAAGTTAATGGAAACATGTGGGGTGACATTTTTTGATGTAACCAGATGTTAAAAAGATTTCTCCCTCTCGTGTGAACTCTCGACAAAATTACAACATTCAGTAATCAGCACGTAGTAGGTACGATCACCAAGTGCAGAATATTATTCTGCGACGGAAAAGGCCCAAGTTCACCGCCGACAACGACCTGCTGATTTCGACGTCGCCGTTTTTTGGTTTCTGTACGGACGCCCTTCACCCGCCCAGCTCTCTTCCAGGTCGGTTCAAATACTTTTATTATGGGGAAGTCGCTGATTGGAACTTTTGTATTAATTTTTGTACATAACCGGGTACTGTAATAAAATATAATGCGGGGGAGGAAGCTGTTCTGCGATAAATGAAATTTCATAGATTTCAACCGCGCACGATATTTTGTGGGAAAATACGTTTGGAGTCGGCGCTCGCTTCATAAACGTCGTCCGGAGCTGGTAAAATCACGCTGCACCGATTTTAGTCCAGTAAAATTAGGAAAAGTGATCGAAATCGGTTCTGGAAAAGGTTTTATTGTTTTGATAGCTTCATTAGGTGTAGAATAGAAGTAATCTGAGTTTGCACCATCGCAGGAGGATTTCAGTTTTTTGCTTATAACTTAGAAACGAAGCGTCATACAGAAAATGTTACTCATACCTTTTTCAAATTGCATTAAACTCTGCGTCGAATGGAACCAAGAACGGCAAAATCGGGCCAGCCGTTTCGCCGCAGTCGGTTTTCAAAGTTGGACGTTTTTTCCCATCTTGGAGAAAAAACCTAATTCGTCGACTTTCAGTCGTCTGTATCACCCATACTGCTGCTCCAATTAAATGAATCATGCAATAAAAGTTGCAGAGAATGTAATGGCATGTTCAGTGAGCACATTGACTTGGATGGACAGACAGATAGACAGACACAATGTAGTATATTTCTCTACATTCGATTTTTGGATTCCATGTATCATTCAACGTCAAATATCCAACTGTGAGTCAGAAATGCTTTTCATGGTACAGTTAACGGACGGACGCACAGACACAGCTTATTATAGTTTTCCTAGTTGATTAGAATAATTCCAATCAATGATCAGTTATCAAAATTATTGTGATAACTGATTATTGATGGCACTGCTAGAGAAGGCAGAAGGGGCGAGAGAAAAATCGTAATTAGTCGGAAAGTAGGTAGTTTTTTATTGTAATTGTTCAAGAATTACTACGTATTTCATACATTAGGTACATTATTAGTAGGTTATTTACTTTTTTTGAGGCTGAGGGGCCCTCTCCCGGATTGTAGTATTCAAGATCCTCCTCGAAGAATTTATCTTCGTCGGGCTCGTCCAACTCTTCTTCTTCCCCTTACAAGGCTGCTGTAACCTCATCTTCTAAATGTACTGGGCCACAGATGAGTTCTCCATCCTCCAAGGGAGGATTAGAGCAGGCAGTGCCCTTGCAGTTAGGCAAATCGGTGAAAATTTAAGACCTGCCTTTCTGCAAGAGCACTTCCCCTTACAACCCTGGAGGCATTTACATGATATTGCGACTAGCACCTCACTTGGGGCTGGCTCTTTGGTTGTCGTGATCAGGAGAAGCCCTTGGGGCGATCTTCTCCAGCCCCATTGTAGAGGGTCGAGATCTCTCCCAAGCCACCCCTGCACTTAGTGAAAAACTCTGAAAGAGTGCAGACGTGCACCAGCCGATGTTGGTGGCAGCGATCCCTGTTCGAAGGCAGTCTTTGCCTCTGTTCTTCTGACTGTGAAGAAGCCTTGGTCCACAAACTGGTGATAGGTACTCATCAGCTGTTATCTTTGACTGCAGGTCCATCATGTCCTGGAGATAATATCATAATATGATATTACTATTTCCCAAGTCATGCCAGCTATAATATATAATATTATAGCTGGCATGACTTGGCATAAAGGAAGTGCCCACTAGCATGAAAATAGGGTCACATTTGCTGCACACATTCCAAATTCAGCTTCCAGTCTCCACTTCGTTCAGCATGTATGAATTTCTTAGCAGGGGTGACCATGTTGAAGTATTGAACCCACAGTTTCGCAGTCGCTCCATTTTCTGCAAGTTGTGACAATGTATCATTGAAGTTTTGTAAAATTTCTGAGAAGGCCGGTTGCTGCCATTTTTGTTGAAACAGTGGGTCACCGACAATGTTCAGTAGTTCCTGAATAGCTTCGCTGTCAGTATCACAAATAGCCTTTTTTGACCACACAATGGTTGCTAAAGCAAGGTGAACTAATGTGTGCCCCCTGACAGCCCTGGAGTAAGCGTGACCTGTCATCATTTTCTCTACTGAGGCGCGAGCATAATATGCTTTTCATATAAGTTTTATAACGTTTTATATTATATAACGCTCAGAACATCTCGTAGCCCACTCCCTTCCATGATATATCCTATGGATCCCAGGAAGGACATTAGAAGATGGAAACACCAAGACGCACTATGACAGAGGCTACTGGGGAACTGGGATCACATGAGGCCGGTTTGGCGGGCTTTCTGGTAAAGCGGCTGGTCAAAAGTGACGAAACAGCATTCCTGGTGTTTGCCTTTTCTTCTAATCGATTCCAGTAGGACAGAATAAATAGTGTCAGTGTGTCCTGGAGCACAGTTCAGCACAGAATTAGGCTGCCCTGCTGTCACCTTCTCCATAAATCCATTCAATCCTGGCGCATCAAGGCGCTGTTTCCACTTTCCGAAAATCCAAATGAAGTCCGTGAATGAAAGTTGCACTTTTTTAACCGCATTTTTCTGGTTGACGTCGTAGTTGATCATCGTCTTTAGCCCCTGTTGCGTGCTATCCCGGTGAAAAGGTACGAGTGGTATGGTGGTTGAAGCGCTCGTTTCTGAGGCTGAAGGTACCTAGTTGTTTCAGCTTCGTTATTCTCGTCTCGGATTTCACTGAAGAGCGAGGGGTGCCCGAGGGGTTGCCATCCAGTGTGTCTATGTTAGTATCAGCGTTGTCCCATGCTAATGTGTCTGTGCGTCCGTCCGTCCGTTAACTGTACCTAGATTATCCATGAAAATCATTTCTGACTCCAAATCACAGTTGGATATTTGACGTTCAATGATACATGGAATCCAAAAATCGAATGTAGAGAAATATACTACATTGTGTCTGTCTATCTGTCTGTCCATCCAAGTCAATGTGCTCACTGAACATGCCATTACATTCTCTGCAACTTTTATTGCATGATTTATTGAATTGGAGCAGCAGTATGGGTGATACCAGACGACTGAAAGTCAACGAATTAGGTTTTTTCGCCAAGATGGGAAAAAAGTCCAACTTTGAAACCCGACTGCGGCGAAACGGCTGGACCGATTTTGCCGTTCTTGGTTTCTAAGTTAACTTATAATTATAAGCGAAAAACTGAAAAAAGTCCGAAAATTTCGCGGTTTTTTGGTCGCCAAAAGTTAAGCTCACCTCCTGCGATGGTGCAAACTCAGATTGCTTCTATTCTACACCTAATGAAGCTATCAAAACAATAAAACCTTTTCCAGAACCGATTTCGATCACACTCCCCTTTTTGGTCTACTTTTACTGGACTATCTCGGTAAAGCTTCGAACGGGAACGATAAGGCGCTATAATCAGTGGCGGCTCCTGCCCTGAAACTCAGGGAGTGCACAGGTCTGTGCATCTGTCTACATCAGGAGGGACTGTCGAGAAGGGGACGGAAAAGGTGCTTCTCTCAGCCAAATAGAAATTTCAACCATTTGCAAATGGGATAAGTCTTGATAACATCGCCAAATTACAAACGATACTAAATACATACCTACGTACAATAGACACAAAAAATGTTCTCTAGTGGTAAGCAGAAATTCGGAAATACGCCGAGCCAATCTACCTTCTTATAGTATTCAACGTTAAACTGAATCTGCACGTTTCAGCGCGTTCTGAAATGTGCAATTTTGACAAAATACTCGGTTTACCATCTAGTTGTGCCCGCAAGGTTTTCATCCCGATCGTCCAAATCCGTGGGGCGCTATGGGGCTATGGGAGGTTTTTTTAAAAAGACTTTTGGCCATGGGATCGAGTTAGGTGTCGTTTTCGAAGTATTTTTGGACGTAGAATCCATTTTCGGGGGTCCCAGAACGATCCGATTTCACTGTTGCGATCTATAGGGCTTTCATGGGGCTACAAATGAGATTTTTTATGGATCCCAGGAGGTCAAATATTTTTCAATTACTTACAACAAAAAAAAAAAATGAAAAATCCAAACAAAAAGTTTTTTTTTTAATATAAAAATCGTTTACCCAAGGGTTTATTATTCTTCTTATTATACTTGTGCAGAAATTCAATTCCGTCAATGAAAAAAAAAATTTTTTTTTTATTTCTATATTTAAAAAATAAATTTTGCGTTTCTGCGAGTAGTCTGGCGGAGCAAGTAACAAATAAAACTGGAGCTGGCAACAAGGGAGTATCTGGCAACCCGTAGCTCCCAGCTGTTTTGTAGGTTTGCTCTCTGTGGTTCTGCGGCGGAAAAATGAAATCGGCCATTTTAAATTTAGCCTTGGAGTGAGTTGTGTTTGGTTACCTGTCCGAATTCAGTTTATCGGAAATCATCCTATTTCGTGATTGACCAGTCGTGACCTTAAGGTGAGCAGTCGTTAGGAAATTCATTAATCCATTCACTTAATCGTACAATTTTGATCCACTCAAACTTTTTCGGTTCAACACATGTTGGAGACATTCTTCCACGCTAGGTAGGTAAGTTTCAGATGTTTCTCTTAAAAATTCCTTGAATGTTCATCCCTTTTTCGTTCTGGTTTTGGTCAAATCTTCAACAATTTTCTATGCTATGCCTTCACCATTCGATTCAGTACAACAAAAATACAGGACGAGCATTGATTTTTTTTTCTCCGCACATAACCCTGTGAACGAGCGACACTGCGGCGGACGGACATTTCGGTTTTAGAATCTAGTACTACTAGACTAGTAGGGATGGGAATCGATTTCCGATTTTTTGGAAAAATCGAGTTTTTGTTCCGATTTTTCGATTTTTTGAATCGATCTTCAGGTTCCGATTTTTAGGTGAATCGATTTTTTACTTCCGATTTTTGTAAAAATCGTGAATCGATTTTTTACTACTGATTTAAAAAAAATCTTGAATCGATTTTCGTCATTTATAAAAATTAGTTTATTATTTCAAGTGATTCAAGCAAAATTTGCTTTCGAAATTTAATTTCGAGTCTTAGGTCGATTAAAAATTATTGTTGTTGGAAACTTGTTGAGGGTCAGTCAAATAAGACGAGATTGTTTTGCCGACGTTTCAAGAGAATATATCTCTTGAAACGTCGGCAAAACAATCTCGTCTTATTTGACTGACCCTCAACAAGTTTCCAACAACATTAATTGAAACGGTCAACATCACCATCAACTATTAAAAATTATGATGATAGCTAATAACAAAACTCACTTGTTACCAGCGACGTCCACCATGGCTTTTGGTTTATTGTTCTTGGAATAATACACCTGTTTTCGTGACGGGGTCGACGACTCCGATCGGCCTCAAAATTTGACATTATCCGTTTCAAGAGGTCTACATTCTAAATCCGAAATCCCAAAAATCTGAAATTTTGACAAAATACTTGCTTTACCATCTAGTTGTGCCCGAAAGGTTTTCAGTCCGATCGCCCAAACCCGTGGGGCGCTATGGAGCTAAAATGGGGCTACGGGAGGGGATTTTCGAAGGTTTTTAGCTGTGGGATCGAGTTAGGTGTCGTTTTCGAAGTATTTTTGGACGTAGAATCCATTTTCGGGGGTCCCGGAACGATTCGATTTCACTGTGGCGATCTATAGGGCTTTCATGGGGCTAAAAATGGGATTTTTGAAGGATCCCAGGAGGTTAAATATGTTTAAAGTAAAAAATATAGAATTTTTGAAAAAACCATTCTTTTGGGAAAAAAAAATCCAAAAAAATTTTTTTTTCCAAAATTTTTTATTGACAAATAATTTTTGCACAACTAACCTATATCAAAGAATAATAAACCCTTGTGTAAAGTTTGCAGCGTTTTTCAGACAGCGAAACTGATTACTCGTCTGATTAAATGTTTATAAATTTTTGAAAACTAATGCAATTTTAATTTTCAATGAATTTTCTAACGATTTTTTCTTGAATCCTACCTACATTAAATATATCTACCGTTCACTCATTAAAAAATTTTTTTTTGTAAGACCGATTTTTGAATCGATTTTCCAAAAAATCGATACTTTTATGGCGATTTTTTTGGGAAATCGATTTGGAGCATCCGATTCTGAATCGATTCAAAAAATCGATACTTCTTACCGATTTCCCATCCCTAGAATCTAGACCTCTTGAAAGTTTCAAGAGGTCTAGATTCTAGGTCTAGTTTCAAGTTGAAACGGATAATGTCAAATTTTGAGGCCGAACCGAGTCGTCGACCCCCGTCGCGAAGACAGTGTATTATTCCAAGAATAATAAACCAAAATCGCCGTGTTTTTATCGCTTACCGTTTAGGAGGTGAAAGCTGATTACATCCCCACATAGTCAGCCACAGACACGTTGTGAATTAGAAGTACAGATTCTCTTTACGTCGACTAATTTGTCTCGTTGGCCGTTTCTTTATTTTTCAGAGGAAGGTAGTGAGAGCAGTAAAGCCAATGCCTTCAGAGGTGCCATGCAGCTCTCTTTCGCAGGATGCCGACTTGCGGGCTGAAGCCGCCGTTGCTCTCCAAAACGCCCAAACGTTGCGCGACGAACTTTTCTTCAGGTCTCTTACAAGGTGGGTAAACATTAGGTTTGTTCCAGGTTTGACGGAATGTTAACAGAAATCGCCGGAGACATGCTCAGTTTAGTAACTGCGGTTCCAGGTCGATCGTAGGTTGTCAGCAGTTGGACGGAAACCGACAGCTCGAGTATGTGCGGTCGGGTTCTGTCGACAGACGCAGTCAGACCTGGAACAAACCTATCATATCATGTTGTTTATTCTTCAGGGTGTTGTGGGGTAATAGGAGGTGTATGAAATGACTAGTCGTTCTTTGGTGGCCAAGCTTTCGGGTTATAATTAACCATCTTCAGGGCTCTACAAAGGAACAAACCTGCCGTTAGGGTCCAGATATCATTAAGCTCCCTGCATCCCTAACGGCAGGTTTGTTCCTTTGTAGAGCCCTGAAGATGGTTAATTATAACCCGAAAGCATGGCCACCAAAGAACGACTAGTCATTTCATACACCTCCTATTACCCCACAACACCCTGAAGGCCAGATAAGCCACGGAGGAAAGAACATGTCAACCAATTATGTTGTTTATTGATCTCATGTGCTCTGCAATTAGTAGTAGCGAATAAGGGGCCAGAAAATGAAAATGTTCAATTGAGCGCACCAGAAGAGCGCAAACGACTGACAGGGCCTTTCATTGTTTGTCAAATGCGTACTATTTCTTTCAATTCCTGTGACCATTAGGCGTAACGATCGGTCACCGATATATATAATATTATTGTTTCGGGATGCGTAAAATAAAGCAATCAGTTGGGAATAATTCAACTTAATCCAAGAGATCTGTAAGAATGTGTGCACACATGGTCTCACCCTAAAAGCATGCAAATTAGCCGTTTTGGTTTACTATTCTTGGAATAATAGGTACACCTATGTTTTCGCGACGGGGGTCGACGAGTCCGATCGGCCTCAAAATTTGACATTATCCGTTTCAAGAGGTCTACATTCTAAATCCGAAATGTCCGTCCGCCGTCCGGGCCGTTTTGGGCAGTAGGGATTTTTTTTAAATCTGAAATTTCGACAAAATACTTGGTTTACCATCTAGTTGTGCCCGCAAGGTTTTCAGTCCGATCGCCCAAACCCGTGGGGCGCTATGGGGCTAAAATGGGACTACAGGAGAGGTTTTTTGAAGGCTTTTAGCTATGGGGATCGAGTTAGATGTCGTTTTCGAAGTATTTTTGGACGTAGAATCCATTTTCGGGGGTCCCGGAACGATCCGATTTCACTGTGGCGATCTACAGGGCATTCATGGGGCCAAAAATGGGATTTTTGAAGAATCCCAGTAGGTTCAATATTTTTCGAGTAAAAAATAAAGAATTTTTGAAAAAAAAAAAAACATTTTTGAAACACAAAAATCCCCCCAAAAAAAAATTTTTAATATAAAAATCCAAAAGAAAATTTTCAATTTTTTTCATTGACAGAATAAAATTTATGCACAAGTAACCTATATCAAAGAATAATAAACCCTTGTGTAAAATTTGCAGCGTTTTTATTCGATGTTCAATAATGCTGGTTGTCTTGGTTGTGTACCAGAACCCCCGCTTTGAGTCTTCTGATAAGTCGCTGCTCTACAGCAGTGTTGTTTTTCTTCAGTACGTCTTGATGCGAGGACGACTAATTTGGGGAAATGCGAAGTGAAAGGGCCCGCTCGAACGCAACTACTTTGGGGCAAAGACCAGCAACTACTTTGGGTAAACATTCCCCACCCACCCGACGATGCGGATTCCCTGCGATAATGTTCACCTTACACCGTCATTCGACGCATCATTTTTTTTCTTCAGTATTGCATTGATCTCCGTGCGACGAAGACGTGTTTTTCGATATAACAATGGATCCGCCGTACGCCGTCCGGGCCGTTTTGGGCAGTAGGAATTTTTTTAAAGGGCGCAACGGGTTTGGGGGAATGGGAGCCGAATTTCAATGGGCCTGGGTTAAAAATGCAATGGGTTTGGGGACGAGAAAACTCGAAAATCTAATGGGTTCGGGCTCGTGTGGTCAGACTGAAAAAGTGAGTTTCAATGACTTTGGGGGGAATGAAAAAAATCATTGCAGCGGGAAGTAGAAAAATATACTACCTTCGCGATTCATTCAGGTTTGCACAGTATAAAAAATAAGTCCCATTCGCCATGATTCGATATTCAGAATATTTAAAATTATCAAGGACGACCGCTTTCTTCCCGCGACGAGTTGGAAAAGAGAGGATCTGCGATTTTGGTTTATTATTCTTGGAATAATACACCTATGTTTTCGCGACGGAGGTCGACGACTCGGATCGGCCTCAAAATTTGACATTATCCGTTTCAAGAGGTCTACATTCTAAATCCGAAATGTCCGTCCGCCGTCTGGGTCGTTTTGGGCAGTAGGAATTTTTTTAAAAATCTGAAATTTTTACAAAATACTTGGTTTACCATCTAGTTGTGCCCGCAAGGTTTTCAGTCCGATCGCCCTAACCCGTGGGGCGCTATGGGGCTATAATGGGGCTACGGGAGGGTTTTTTTAAAGGCTTTTAGCTATGGGGTTTTTTTTTAAGGCTTTTAGTTAGGTGTCGTTTTCGAAGTATTTTTGGACGTAGAATCCATTTTTGGGGGTCCCGTAACGATCCGATTTCACTGTGGCGATCTACAGGGCTTTCATGGTGCTAAAAATGGGATTTTTGAAGGATCCCAGGAGGTTACATATTTTTCGAGTAAAAAATAGAGAATTTTTGAAGAAAAAATATTTTAAACAAAAAATCCAAATAAGTACAAATTTTTTTTTTTGAAAAATAAAAATCAAAAAAAAAAATTTTTTTAATTTTTTCATTGACAGAATTAAATTTCTGCACAAGTAACGTCTATCAAAGAATAATAAACCCTTGTGTAAAATTTGCAGCTTTTTTTGATCCGAAAAGATACAAATTGCCACAATGGCAGCTCGAGACAGACTGAGTAATGACGCAGTAATGACGGAGCGTTCCCTACACCATCATTACTAATGACAGTATCCCCTCCATTTTCGGTAATGATGATGCCGAGATCAGAAAATCCGGATCCGCATCATTACTTTTCTTCATTCCAACTTTGTCCACCTTACATGATCATTAAAACTGTCATCTTGATAAGGTAATGCCATTATTACAGACCGTGTAAGGTTCCCTTAACGTTAGTTGTGAATCGATTCCGATTAGCGATGGATGTTACGATTCAAAACAAATTCACGAGTCGGCGTGGAAAGCCAGTTATACTGTTGGACAATTTTAAATTCACGGAACACCGGACTTTGAAAGATGGGAGGGTATCGTTCTGGTGCTGCAGTAGAAAGTCAAAATGTAATGTCACGGTGTGTACTGATTTTGGAATTAAACGAGTCCTGTCAATTTAAAACGAGCATACACACGAACCGAATGTTTCCCGAATAGTACGATATACGGATGCACATTTCATCTCCATCAAAGTTGGTTTCGTAGGATTCAGCAAAACAAATGCTTGCTAAAGCATTACCGAAAGAAAAGCCAGGTCGGTCAATGGCTAAAAACGTTTTTCGCGTTGAGCTTCCTACCGCCTGAGCAAGTATATAACGCATTTACAAAGCTGATGGAGGAGACCCCATTGGAGGCGTCAAGCTTTTCTTACGAACTATATAAAGGATCAGTGCTCTTTCCCGCCCCAGATGTGGGCTGCATCCCCACCACTCAAGCTTACGTACAACCAATGCAGTAGAATCATTCCACAACGACTTCAATAAACAATTTTATACTCCTCATCCGAATATACATCTCGTCATCTCGGTGCTGCGAGGAATCCAAGCTGAGTCGGATTTGAAGAAGACGAGTATCAAGAAAGGAGCCAGTAACCCCCTGAAAAAGTCGACTCGTGACATGTTAGAAGCGTTGGATGAACTGTGGAACCAGTTAGTCCAGTCATTAGGTCCTCAAAATGGTGGAATAGAAACATATTTTGGGTTAGAAATGGTTTCTATGGTTCTCAATGGTTTTTGGGGTGCTGAATCCGAATCTGAGGTTTGCCAACTAAATTTCGTGACGGAACATGGAGAAAAATGCAAAAAACTGAGAAATTTTCGGGTTTTCCTTGGTTTTTTGAGTATAGCTCAAAATCTATCAACTTTGTGAAAAAAACCGTTTTACCTTTATTAAAGAAGATTAAATTTGCTATCGTTTGAGCGCAACCGCAGCTCTTTAGGTCCAATGGATCCGAAGATAAAGCACTTCAAAATTTAGCAGTTTTTCTCAAAAAGTGCAATTTTAAGGTTTTGAGAATCTAGCGAGCCAAATTTCGGCAGGACCCCCTCCTGTTTGTTTTAGCTTCTGAACATTCATTTGTACGCACGAAATAAAATTTATTTTTAAAATTTTTAAATTTAAATTTTTTAAATTTAATTTAAAACAAAATAAGAAACGTCCAATCTGACCGCGCGGAGAGCGGAAGCACGTTTTTCAGAACGTTTTCGGTTGTAGCTCAGAAACTATTAGTCCGATTCCAAATTAATTTTTTTCTCTTGAAAGCTGATTAAATTCCCCGTCGCAGCTATTCCGTGTGAAATTTCGTTTTGCGGGGGGGGGGGGGGGGGGGGCACGGGAAAAAAGTGGCACATTGTGAATAAAACATGATACTTTGCACATTTCTGCCTATAACTTGAGAACGGTTTGTCCGATCTTACTTTTCTTTTTCTAATCAGAAAGCTTATTAAATTTTATATAAGTAACGGCCCATTGCATGTCTATTGAAACAACAAAAGTGCTGTTAGTATTCGTCGAAAAGTTTGGAAACAAGAAATTTGACCATCTACGACCACGTTTTTCAGAAAACGTTCTTCTTTCCCTCCCTTATAAAGCTCAAATCGAAATTTCACACGGAATAGCTGCGACGGGTAATTTAATCAGCTTTCACGAGAAAAAAATTAATTTGGAATCGGACTAATAGTTCCTGAGCTATAACCGAAAACGTTCTGAAAAACGTGCTTCCGCTCTCCGCGCGGTCAGATTGGCCATTTCTTATTTTGTTTTAAATTCTTTTCGTACGTACAAATGAATGTTCAGAAGCTAAAACAAACAGGAGGGGGTCCTGCCGAAATTTGACTCGCTAGATTCTCAAAACCTAAAAATTGCACTTTTTGAGAAAATTTGCCAAATTTTGAAGTGCTGTATCTCCGGATCCATTAGACCTACAGAGCTGCGGTTGCACTCAAACGATAGAAAATTTAATCTTCTTTAATAAAGGTATGAACGTTTTTTTTCACAAAGTTGATAGTTTTTGAGCTATACTCAAAAAAACCAAGGAAAACCCGAGAATTTCTCAGTTTTTTGCATTTTTCTCCATGTTCCGTCACGACATTTTGTTGGCAAACCTCAGATTCGGATTCAACAGCCCAAAAAACATAGAACCCATTTCTAACCCTAATGACTGGACTAAGTACCTTGAGGACAGAAATGTATTGAGTTAACTGGATGGAGTTGGTAAGCGCTATGACTGATAATGTATGACTTAACAAGACAAGTTATCCATCATAATAACGATGACTGTGATTATAAACGCTTCAATACAACCTTTTCAGCCTTTTTTCCGTTTCCCCAAACTAATCGCGTTTCTACGGGAGCGCTTCCCCAAAGTAGTTCTTTTTATTTCCCCAAAGTAGTCGTGTTTCTATCCGATATCCCCAAAGTAGGCGCCGCCCTTGATGCAACGCACTTGATGTGTTTGCCCTTGAGGCCCTGGCAGGCAACAACAAGCCCAGTTTGGGATAACTGAACGAGCGACAGCTCCCAATATCCGTGCTCACAGGCATCCTCCCCCATAAAAGGGGCGGTTGAGCGTCCTGTCCAACATGGGAAGTGTCCCCTGCTCACTTAGCGGGCAGCTGGAGGTGGATCCAGGTAATAAGTAGCCCTGGTGGGAACCGGCTGAAAACTCCCAGCAGTGACTCCCTTCCACGTTCTTCTTTTAATAGCTCATCTCTGGGAATCAACCTGCAATGGAAATTTGTTTATCTTTCCAGGCCATGCTCGACGGCTACCGTGGCACACCGATGCTGTTTCCCTCCCCATCTCGAGTTCGCCCGGGAGCTTTCCAAACACCTCGAGGGTGCTGGCGAACGACTCGGCCAAGGCTCAGGAACAAAAGGGCGAAACTACCGAAAAGGCAGCTGAGGAGACACTAATAACCGTAAGTGGATTTTCCAAATGTGAACAACGTGGGCGGTGCTTGGTGATTTGTCATAGTCTTTTGCTTAGGATGTAAAAAACAAGGATGGGACGATGTGATTGGTCGGAAATCAAAAGTCAAACTCTCCGACAAGAACTTCAGGGTATCGACGACCTTTACGAGGAGCTGACTTCGTAAAAGGAAGAACCCATGGCATTCGTGGTAAGCACCGGGGTGAATCAGTGTCTACCGAGTGTTGACAGGTGGAAGAGCTAAAAAAAACCTTCCGTTGTTTCAGGACATGTTTCAAACTCCGGTCAAGAGCCTTTCGGATCAACAAGAGCAATTTGCTGGAAATCGCCATGTCGGGTTATTTCGACGAGCTCCCGAAGTTCCCGAACCCACGCTCGTGATTTAGGTGAGTGACTCAAATCCTTTCAGTCTAGGCAATAAATGGACGGCGTTATGCAAAAACCTATCAAGCGACAGATACACTTTTTTTGGGGAAGCTTGAAAAACAATTTTGACATGTAGGCTGCAGACGGTGCTGTTTCCAACTTATTTGGATGAAACTTGACACGTCGATGTTTTTTGGGGTCCTGATTACGGCTATCCGGTTCAAATGCCAAAAAAATCAGCCGATCAACACAATTTGTCGCTTGTCACTCTTTAAAAATCGACCTATGCGTACCTATATCACATTTTGAAAAGTTGGATAATCCCAAGTGCCACTTTCATCCGGCTAGGTAGTATTGTTCCAATCCTTCCGATAAAGCGAGCTTTATGATTAATATTCATGGTAAAAATGGAGAAAAAGGAATTTATTAATAGGCACATTGAAAAAGGCGCTTCAAGGCACTTTCAATATCTCCGAAGTCGTCATCATTGGGCAAAAAACTATGCCCTGGCACGAGGAAGCCGAGTTTTATTCTGCAAAGACTAAAACTTTAGAACTTTTAAAGAGATTATCCCCTTTAAAATTTAGATAAAAAAAAATCAATTTATAAATTAAATATTACCTATGAATTAAATTCATTTCTCAAAAAACTAGATAATCTTGATTGAATAAAATATATTCTCTATATTTACATTATAAAAAGTATTAAAATACCAACTAACATACAAATATAAATCTTAAAATTTCGAGAAAAAAAAAAAAAAAATACTGCAGGACGTGAGTGGTCCTGCAGCGATTTCTGCAGAAGAAGAACGACCTTGATGTTTCGGTTCTGTCCACCGCAAGAATCAGACCACAGAATCAGGGTGTTGTGCCAGATTTGCTGTAGGTCACTCGAACGGTTCCGTCTTCGAGGGGCAACTTTACGTTAGGAGAGTGAGAACGAGAATGAATTTTGGAGGCGGTTTCGGCCCCCTTTTATTCTCGGGTCGAAGCCGCTGATTGGCCCCGCGGTTCGCGATTGTTCGCGAAGCGCGGGCGTGGGCGTGACAAGCGGGAATTGTCGCTGAGTCTTTTCTCCTCGCCGCGGAGCGTGTGAGCGGGATCCGCGAGTTGGTTCGTCGAGCTCCCTCCGCAATTTATTTTGTAAATTACACAATGACATAATGTCCGTTGGTTGTCCCAACACAGGGTTTTTGCTGTTTTTCCTCCACAATATGCTTCATCAGACATGATGCAACTTCTTGGGCTCCTCTACCAGCTTCTCCCTCTATCCATACGTAACAGAACCCTTTTAGGGGTTAGTTTTAGCATCATGTATGCCACAGTTATAGAGCCAAAGCTGACGTTTGTAGAACACTACATTCGAGGGGATCCGCGGAAGTGGTAGGGTTTTTTCCATGTCAAAGGTGAGAACGTACAAATCAGATGTAGAACAGCATTCAACTAAATCAGACTTCAGTTTTTGTCGCGCTTTTTGAGCGAATTCGTGGTGCGCATTCCACAATCCTTGAACTTTCTCCTTGTCTTCACTATTGTTGCCAATTCGTATTGATAGGGAATCACACTTGCTGCAAGTATCTTTTTTTAATGGTTTCCTTTTTAAGTACAAGAACAGGACGCTCCAAACGTCCTCTGGCAGCGTTCTACCCCTTGAAAACCGCTTTACCTCGATTTCGAACCGACTAACGTAATATGTCCACCCTTCTTCCTCCTCAAACTCCGAGAACTTGAACGAGTGCATAAGCCGATCTATAAATAACTGTCCCGCTTTACCTTCATCATCGTCGCTATCTTCGCAAGGGTTCGATCTCTTCTTCCTCGTTTTTTTTTTACATAGTCCGCAGCGCCACTTGTAATGACGCGCACTGTTAGCAAAACCATTTAATCAATGAAGTGTTTTTATAATAACTCACAAACATCTGAACTGGGTGTTACCATTGATACTGTAGTAACCCTACAAAGTTGAATCTCTCATAAAAAATTTTCTTCGTCATGAAAGACACAGGAGTGTCGTAAGCCACTCCTGTGTCATTTCAATTGAAATAATTCCTCCCTGTATAGTTTATACATGGGGGGGGGGGGGGGGGAAGAGTCACATTTGACGGTAAGTATTCACTCTGTCTCATTTCTTCGGTAGTGTGATTTATATTCAAATACCATGTTGAAGAAAAACAAAAACCACATCAGCTAAGTTTAATACTTCAGAGAACTTTTATTAAAAATATTAGTAGCACTAATCGAAATATAGGGAAAATGAAGTCTAGCTATAAGCTGAGTAGGTAGTCAAATAACAAAAGTGTAAATAAAAACTTCAAACATGATCACCATTTTTGTGAGGGTCCTTTCCATTGGGTGGTGAGCAAATTCAATTGAAGACGCATTCGTTTCCGATTTGTATTAGAATTTGTATTTTAGCGTCTGTGTTCTTGATCTCGTCCTTTGTCTTTTAGAAATTGCGGATCATGGCTGACTTTGTATTTGTCAGTGCTGCTGAAATCTGGTGTAAGAGATATATTATTCAAACACTCCTCGGGGTTATTTCCTGAGTACATCTTTCATGAAAGATGAAAAATACAAATAATATTAATTGAATGGTACCTACCCTGAATGAAAATTGAACGATCGCTATTGTGAACTGCCCCCAACTTCCTGCTTACATGGGGGCCCTATGATCTCTTTTGCCCCGTGCCCGCTTTTTCTCTCGGCGGCCCTGAGTTCAGCCGACCCTTTCCGTGAAGTGTCAAAAGACAGGCAGGCTGAACGTGTCGGGTCGACAATAGACAATCCACCTTTTCTCACGGGCAGGGAGAATAAGGTGCATTCCTCAGTCGTTACGGTATCTCCAATCAAGGCAGGGAGAAATGTGGTCCAGATGGTCCGCTAAACATTTTCCCAAAATCCGGCGTAGGCACTATCCAACGCCTACAGGTCTAACTCCAGGACACTTGTCCAGTGCCACCAATCGGCTAGCCACCAGTGCCTGTATTGACTCCCAGCTCACATCTGCGGGAATGTTCTACCGTCTTTCTTTTTTTTCAACCCTTTCAACGTGCTGGTTGATGAACACTCGCTGGTCATCAGTCGAGGGGAGGTTTCGAAAAGCCTGGTAAATTTACTGCCTTTGTTCATCTTCCACATTTCCACAGGAGAACTGCCGCGAATGTTTGGCGTTCCTATGACAGGGTACCGGTTGGAGAGGGCGGTCTTCGTTGAGTACCTATGTTTCCATCCTTGTCCATGTATGACTCACCTCTCCGCCTCTCCATTTTTCGAATGTCCTTTTCTGTTACTGAAAGTCTTTTCTTCCTTGGGAATGGAGGGTAATGAATTATTATTAACTAGCAGGAAACCCGGTCTTCGCCCGGGTGTGGTTGTGTCCCTATCAGACCAATGAGGAACCGTTAAAAATGCGCCATCGGATCCCAATGGGATTATTTCACCCGGCCGCTGATAACTTTGAAATTTGAGGAGGTTCCATGGGATCATCCCATGGAACCTCCTCAAATTTTAAAGTTATCAGCGGCCGGGTGAAATAGTTCAGCTTAATTTCAAGCATTTGAATGAAATGAAAGGCAAACGTAGGGAAAATTCAATATAATAAGATAAAACAAAAGTATATGATGTGATGAAAAGGTAGATGGTTATGGGTAAAGAGTAAGCTATCGCTCCAGCCGTCTTTTTTTTTTTTTTTTGTAACCCAGAACGCGAGGTCTCCTTCGAGATAAAGGTATCTTCGACGTCGCCTCGGCCATTTCACATCTAATTTGGTAGCGTTCTGTTGTTATGTGGCTGTTTGTAGGGGCGGCGGTGTCGTTCGGTTCATCGTAAAGTGTAAGAATTATGATTATTTCAAGTCCCCACCTTGGAAGGGGAGATAGTAATATTAGCAGCATGATACAGGAATGAATGAAGATTCAGTATGACATTGACAAGTCGAAAACCTAAGTGCGGTGAAGTTGGAAAGGTTTGAAACCCTTTGAAGGCCAATAATCTGGGGAATGTGGGAATCGGTGGAAGTCGTACCTGACAGTTGGGCGATGGAGACGTCGAGGAGATCTTCATCTGTTGCATCCCTGCTCTCCCAGGCAGCTGGTCGAGAAGATTAAAGCAGGAAGTACACACTAAGGCTTTATTACACCAAACAAATAACTAATTCACACGATTGCCTTTCCTACTCGGCTTTCTAACTCAACTCAACTGCTCGCCTCAGCGGGCCCGTCATCGGATCCCCCTCTCTCTCCCTCTTCTGACCACTTCGTCAGGGATTGAGTTGGACTATCGGTCAGCCTGCACCACGCCAACCTCCACCCTTCCTCTTCCCGTTCCATGGATGTAACACATCTGCCACACAGTCTGTTATTTCAAGAAGGCCTGGATTGTCATCAGGTGAAGGGTTGACGTCAATCTTCGTGGATTCGTCGGCCAATCCCTCCGTGGCACCTTTGAATTTGTGAACTTTGAGATATTTGATGTTAGGAAGGTCGTTTGAGTTGATACCCGGAAAAGGGGTTTTCCATTTTTGGTTTATTATTCTTGGAATAATACACCTATGTTTTCGCGACGCGGGTCGACGACTCCGATCGGCCTCAAAATTTGACATTATCCGTTTCAAGAGGTCTACATTCAAAATCCGAAATGTCCGTCCGCCGTCCGGGCCGTTTTGGGCAGTAGGAATTTTTTTAAAAATCTGAAATTTTGACAAAATACTTGGTTTACCATCTAGTTGTGCCCGCAAGGTTTTCAGTCCGATTGCCCAAACCCGTGGGGCGCTCTGGGGCTATAATGGGGCTACGGGAGGGTTTTTTTGAAGGCTTTTAGCTATGGGATCGAGTTAGGTGTCGTTTTCGAAGTATTTTTGGACGTAGAATCCATTTTTTGGGGTCCCGGAACGATCCGATTTCACTGGGGGAATCTTTAGGGCTTTCATGGGGCTAAAAATGGGATTTTTGAAGGATCCCAGGATGTTGAATATTTTTTGAGTAAAAAATACAGAATTTTTGAAAAAACACATTTTTGAACAAAACAAATCAAAAAAAAAATTTTTTTAAATAAAAATCCAAAAAAAAAATTTTTTTTTAAATTTTTTCATTGACAGAATTTAATTTCTGCACAAGTAACCTATATCAAAGAATAATAAACCCTTGTGTAAAATTTGCAGCGTGTTTTATAGTAAGGATACCGTTGGTATCCCTTACTCTCATTTCGTAGAGGTTCATTGGTCCATGGCGCGTTTGTCGTTCTTTTGAAGTGTGTGGGGAGGGGGGGGGGGGCTGATACAACCAGCGAGGATGTTCGAGATGACCTTGCCGGGCAGCTCACGAATGGCTGAGAAGGGCTGAGAAGGCGTGATTGGGGCGGCCTCCGTTATCCTCGTTGGTCAGCGTGATTTCGTTCTGTTTGTAATATCCAAGGAGCTCAGAAGAAGAATGGAGAAGCCCTGGCCCCTTATCAGTGGTCCCAAGTGGAGGGGGAACTCGTATCACGCCGGCCATTGGATTTGTACCCGTTTTCTAACTTTTATAAGGGGAGAACGGTGTTTTCAGCTAGTATCTTCGGTTCCGTGGGATATTTTCCGTTCATTCGCGCGATCCCAGTGGAACGTTTCTTGGGAGCTTTTGGACGATGTAAAGCTCCCAAGAAAAGTTCCATTCTAGGCCAGAACTGGTGCCCAATGTGGGTCTCTACCATCCGTTTCTGGGGTTTGTGTCCCTTGAAATTTATATCTAACTTCCTTTATTTTTGTGCTTTTCCTCCAAGACAAGCATGACAATCTGCTGCTTTGGTTGCCACAACAAACCCGATCGAAAGAAACCACGGCTGGGCTTTCACAGGTAAAAACATTTTGACCTACCTATTATGCTCTGGGTGTAAACCAACTATTTTCGACATGCATAAGTTGATGTTAGGAAACTGTTGCAACAAACGATCGTTGCAACGGAGCTAAATCTATAAACAAAAGGGTTTGTTTACAAATCTCGAGGAGAATCGTTATTATCATTCATTATTATGATTATCCCCAATCAAAGACATGAGTATACTTGTAACATGGTATCTGCTTGTAAATTAGATGGCGGAACCCGTTTTCGAGTTCCCTGAAAAAGGGCGGTTTTATAATATAAATTTATTTCAACTTCGTTGTTCAGAATCACTCGATGTTTTAAGTCCACAGATTTTTGACCCAACTACCCATTGCTCTACCAAGTGGAGTGAAACATAGGTATACTGTGTTTGCTCAATTAATATTACTTTTACTTCTTCACTATTCGTTCATAGTACACCATTATACTACCTACCTTCTGTTGAAGAAACGTTGATATTGTAAAGCTCTTGGATAGTATGGAAAAGTTTCCACTCGTACCGATTTTAGGTACCTACACCACATACAGAATTTCATGAATGCACATGATCTACCAGCACATTCAATATTAGTAGATTGAAACGTTCTCGTTAAAAAATAAACAGGTAGGTAAGAATTCCTAGCTCAAATATTTCCTAGGAACAATAATATTGATGGGAAACAATTAGGTAACAGTTCTGGGACGAGTAGCCCACGCGTCCACGGCGCCCATGGCCCTCGTTTTGTGTTCAGCCATTTGCTGTTTTTGTTTGTTTTGTTGTTGGTTGTTATTTTGTTTATCATTCTTGTTATAATAACAATAATACAACATTGTTGTATCATTGTTATGAGAAAGATGAAAATGAAACATTTTGGTGATTTCATTTTATAATATAAACAGGTGATGTAACCTCCATTTCAAGCCATTACCACCTCCTCTATGCAAAGGATCGTTGAAGAAACATGAAATAGTAATAATTACTATCCAATTATTGGATATATTATTACGAATGTGCCAAGCAAGTTTCAAGTCGAAATTTCAAAAATTGCAGTAACAGAATTGAAAAAACACTGTTCTTTTTTTTTAAATCAAATTTTTAAAAAATCTGAAATTTCGACAAAATACTTGGTTTACCATCTAGTTGTGCCTGCAAGGTTTTCAGTCCGATCGCCCAAACCCGTGGGGCGCTATGGGGCTACGGGAGGGGTTTTTTGAAGGCTTTTAGCTATGGGATCGAGTTAGGTGTCGTTTTCGAAGTATTTTTGGACGTAGAATCCATTTTTTCGGGTCCCGGAACGATCCGATTTCACTGGGGCGATCTTTAGGGCATTCGTGGGGCTAAAAATGGGATTTTTGAAGGATCCCAGGATGTTAAATATTTTTCGAGTAAAAAATACAGAATTGTTGAAAAAACACATTTTTGAAAAAAAAATCAAAAAAAAAAATTTTTTTTAAATTTTTTCATTGACAGAATTAAATTTCTGCACAAGTAACGTATATCAAAGAATAATAAACCCTTGTGTAAAATTTGCAGCGCTTTTTAAACGTTTTCAAAGATTTCGGGAGGAATGATGGCAGAATTCTTTTGCGTTTTTTTCAGACTTCCTGAATCCGGGCTTACATATAGGTACCTCCACCACCCATACCAACCATAATGTTTTTTTTTTTTTTTTTTTTTACGAGCCGGTATCAGGGCCTTCGTTTTGGAGAGAGGCCAACCTCGCCATCGAAAATTGCTCTGATCGCCGTCAGTCTAGCCGCTGATATTTGATCAATTCGTTGTTGCTACCGGAGAAAGAGTCGAAGTCGTAGGATCATGGTGTGTTCAATCAACGAAGTTGGAGCCCCAGCCCCAGCGCCGCCCCACCGTCAAAGCCTAGCAGGTCATCAGCGCTCCTCCATCTCTGCCGAGTCCCCCTCAAGCACATGGAGGCTGCGCGTACGATGGCAAACGTTAATCGTGCCCTGAGCCACCCCTTGACGATCCCCTGGTGCCGCTTCCATTTGTCTGCCAGCCGTTCACCTAGGACATCGACGAACCGGTTCATCTGGGGTGCCAAAACGGTGACGATCCACTGTGCTGACCAGAGGGGTGAATGAACAGTGCCGATCTTGGCACGCAGGTAAATACTTCTGTTTCTTCTCTTCCTCTGCCGAAGCGAGAACTGATGCCACTGGTCGGGAAACATAAGAGGGTGCATCAGTGTCTACGACACGGACGTCAAATAATGCGTCCCTCTGTGGTTCCCACACCCCACGGCAGGCAAGATCCCCTCTCAAACCAGGATTAGTGTTTGAAGCAGCCACAATCACTGGCTCTTTGCAGCAATTTCCCCAAGCTGTATTCATTAATTCCCCCAGGACGTCTCTTACTTCATTGTGACGCCGCGTGATCAACCCCCCCGTCTTACAACAGAGAGCATGCCTTAAAAAATGTCTCCCCGGACGAGGAATTCAAATGGAGCGACTGAAGAAGTCCCGTAAGGTTGAGAGAAGTTTAGTTACAAAGTTTGTTAATCAATTGAGAGTACAACTAGCTGCCGATCTAATCGATTCGGAAGACTGGGCTAAAATTGAGGCAAACGTGAAGCGTGTACGGGACCGTTCCGAGGCGCTTCGCGACTTGGATAGAGCTGTCTTCCAAGCAATGTTGGAAGACGTAGACGTGTCAGAGGGTCAGCTAGAAGAGGATGCGTTAGGTGCTAGCGAATACGAGTTCGATTTCAACGAAGTAGAAGCCCTGTACAATGCGCGGAGATCGGTATGTGTCAGGGAGGAATCCGCTTCGCTACTTTCTGCCCGCGAGAACCAGTCGGCGGGTGGAGGGCGGTTTCGTTTAGCGAAAATCGAATGGGTTAAATTTGGTGGGGACGTGTAAGACTGGATTAGATTTACGAGGAAGATGAATCCGTCGTCTGGCGTGGGCTCGTTGGTGACTGCCTTGATATCAGAGAGGTTCGTAGCATTGTCGAAGTGCTTACGGCATCTGATAATGGGCCTTTATCATAAACTTCCAATTTTAAATTTAACCCTACCGTTATATTGTAGGACCGAAGCATATGTTATAGAAACACTGAAATCATTTTTTTTTTAATTTTTGGAGGAGAGAAGAGCAAAAAACGAGTTGTGCAGTTCGAATTTTCGCGGGTCTGACCGTGAGGCTGACTTGACCAATCTACGTCACAAACAAGGCAAAGCTCTCACCTGGAGCGCTAGTGTCTGCAGCTTGTAGAAGGAATTTACGAAGGTTTATCATTTGATATAGTGAATAAATAATTCAGAATATATTATACTTATAGTTAAACGTCTTATTACATCAGATTGACGGTGATTCTTTAGCGTTCGTTGAGATGAGCTGTCAGATGGCAACACTGGTAACACAATCGGCAGCCCGCCGAGGTTGGTAGCACCTTCGTTACCAAACGACGTCACTGACCCAGCTGATCGATTCTACTCCCGCGTATTTTCAAACGTCACCACTTTCTCTAAATTATAATATTTTTTTGGAAGCGATTCCAGACGGCTGACTGTCGTTTTTGTTATTCTCGTAGGATGTAGGTACTTTCGAAAAAAAAAAAATTGAAAAACTTCCATGATAAAGGCCCATTGCACGGTCTTGGTAGCCTGAGGCTGATGGGAACTCTCTCATGAGGTATCGTGTTTTCATTCGATTCATGAGTTGTATCCAATTGCCTAGAATAGCTTGGTCGACGTTCCAGAATGTCTCGGGTTGCGCGGCTCGTGGTGAAGGAGTGATATCGTATGTCCATCCGTCCGTAGCTGATTGCAGTGGTCCGATTGAGAAGAGATGATCACGCAAGGGAGCTGGCACAATGATGTTGCGTGTGAGTCTGACGTAATGATCAGCTCGAGTGCCTTTCTCCATCTCGAAAACGTCTTGAACACGTTTGAGAAGTAGGGTCTTCCATATTCTGGTGAACTCGGCTTCAGTCATAGGTAGATCAATAGTCACAAGTGATTGTAACGTATTATATACCGCTGTTGGGAGGCTGGCTTGGTTGTTGATGGACAACACAACGTCGCGTACGCGATAGTCGCGGTCCAAGCGTCCAAAGTCCAATAACTGAGCGCCGGTTAGAAATGGCAGGCTGGGCCGTGTCTTCGTATGAACACTCATGCGAGTTAGTTTCGCAGGTTGTGATCACGTCGGGGTCACCAGTGTTATGACTCCGCTCACTCCGTGCACTCAAATAAATACTCGAAATTAACTTTGCAAAATAAACGTCGCGGATTCACCGGGAAATCAAATCAATACTGAACTTTTTTTTTAACTTTTTGTAACCACCGTGTGATTCCGCTACTACCGTTTTATTCATTTCCCTACTGGAGGCGAAATACTCATAAAGTTGAAGGAGACGTGAAGATCGTAGCTGCAAGTTCGGGACTCGGCTTAAAAGAAGACAGTAAGACAAATAAGAAAAAATAAGATGGAATCGAAGAGAAGGTGCCTACAGCTGCTTCACTCACGGTGAGTTCCTCCAATTCGGAACGACCGCAAGCCAAAAGCTCTTGTATTTTCTGCTCTAAGGCTCACCCCAGTGAGCATTGTTTGTCAGCCCGGTCCATGACGCTTAAGCAGCGATCGGAAAAGGTCAAGTACAGTGGGTCTTGCTTTGCATGTTTAAACAAACACAAAATTGCTGACTGCCGAGTCAAGATAAAATGCATAGCTTGTGACGGCCGACACCTCCCTATACTTTGCAGGAAGTTAGAGTCACTGAAGGCAAATTCTAAGTCAGGGAATTCAGCAGTTAGTGTCCTGACGAGTACCTGCAACGTGGTGCTGCTGCAAACACTCTTGATCCAGATCAGCGATGGAAAATCGAAGAGGACCGTCCGTTGTCTCATCGACACAGGGTCACAGAGGTCATATGTGTTAAAGAAGGTTGCTACCTCCATGAACCTGGCACCAAGTGGCGTAGAAAAGATTTCTCACGCTGTTTTTGGAGGCTCTAGGTCAGAGGTTACTCCCCACCACTGTTACGAGTTATTCATTTCCGTCCTGAAAGGGAAGTACAGATACAGGCTGAACGTTTTAGACCAGGAGAACATATGTGGGTCGGTTCCTACTTCAGCGTCAGGTTCGTGGATTCAAGAACTCGCAGGCCAGGGGATTGAAGTCGCAGATAGACGAGGTCCAATCGAAGTTTTACTAGGGGCCGATTTCTGCGGTCGAATTCTCACAGGCACACACCTAGTATTAAATTCTGGTCTTGTTTCCGTAGAAACGCATCTAGGTTGGACGGTGATGGGTAAAGTACCTCGCGTCGAACGAGTCAATGTTTCCACCTGTCATATTCCTGGTCAAGACAACCCTGCCGACTTACCAAGCCGAGGTTGTACTGTTAAGAAGCTCGTTGCTTCCCGTTGGTGGGAGGGACCCGAGTGGTTGAAGGGGAGTGAGAATGAATGGCCGTCGAGAGGATTGCCTGAAACTGATGAGCAAATCTACCGAGGAAAAAAGAGGCCTCCGAAGAGTAGTACAATGGCTCCAGCTGCCCCTTGGTACGCCAGCAAGAAGAAGCGTATCCAGAAAGGGCAGGAGGGAGAATACGTTCGTATTGAGCTACAGAGCACAAAGACCAAAAGAAAAAAAAATCGTCAATATAGATCAACTTGTGCAGAAACCATCCAAATATCCTGTAGCTTGTTGGTAATAATAACTAATGGGTAGTTATTTTCAACATACTCCCACGCGACGAGATTAGCGGCGAAGCCGCTTCATAGCGTCTTCGTCCCTGGCGCCTTCTAGTAGATAGACTCTCTACAGGGGACGGGTCATTACTTGACCGGCAGCAGTTCGAAGGCGGGCGACTCTAGGATGCCCGTCGCGCCCTGGAATTAACTCTTCGCCCCTAGCTAGGGGCCAATCTTGTCGACGTTTCCCTTCGTTGCCCAGCAGCACCACATCACCGACGGCCAACTTCCTGCTTTAAAAAGCTTCTACATATGGTATGTGACGTGTTGTGGGCCTAATTATGTTCAGTTTTTGTAAAATTTTGCTATTTTGTTGTTCAATGCGCGCAAGCTGATCTTGTACAGCAGCCAATGTATCACTTTCAAAAGTGACACCTCCTTGTATGTTCGCTGTAAATTCTGCCTTTCCTTTGCACAGCTTTTGCCTTGAGGTCCACCATAGGCGTGTCCGGTGGTACGCATACCATGTGCCGGCTATAGCCATGGTCCCTATAGCTACAGGCCTAGCATAGTCCATGCATAGCCTACCGAGAGCGTCGTAGTTGATGTACACAATGCAGTCACAGCAGGTCATTGCTCAGCGGATGATTGTGGCAGCGCTAGACGAATTGGCAATGGAAATAGATAACATTGATGGTTCTGGCTGTTGCGGTTTCGTGATTTCGCGCTTAAGTTTTCTCCCACTTCCTTCAGAGGTTTTAGGCATATCGCGTTTCTTCACTTTCCTGACGTAGGTATTCTTCTTTCACGTGGTTGGTTGAAGACATCTAAATTTTTATGAATCACAACCCAAAGACTATCTGAAGAAATACGATTTCGTTTATAGCTACTAATATTGAGAATTGCTACACCTTCGAGTCTAGAAATAATATTTCTAGACTCGAAGGTGTAGCATATTATCATATGATGTAGCATATCATATTATGATCTCATACGCAAATCACCTGACTCAGTCCTACGTTTCATTCGGTCCATAATAACATTGACGGGAGGTGAAACAAAATCGTATTTCAACTTTTGATGCATTAATGAGCTACAAAGTAGTTGCTCACAGTCTCAGCATAATAATAATAATATGTCGGCATTTTGACAAACGACGTATCTGCAAAATCCTTGTTTTGAGTTTCTCAGGTGTCCGATAAATCACCTGATCGAAATTTTCCCTCGCTCATCAACACTTTCTACTTTGTTTGCTTGTTTGCTGTTTAGACCTTGGTTGGTAATTTGACGCCCAAAACCCTTCAAGGGTGCTTCAAGAACACTTACGCCTCTCTGTCTGAGCGCCCTTCGCTATAATTTCAGTTACGCCCCCTGGCGATTTCACTTTTCTTTGGGTCCCAGTGAGTAACATTAATTCTAGAATAGCAATGAAATGGAATACATTGATTTTTTAATTTAAGAAAATGGTTAGGTACGAAAAGTAGTTATAAGGAAGATTGAAACATTAATTAAAATACTTAGTAGTATTTTATAAGGTAGTTAGGGTAACTAATAGTTCCATTTTTATTTTTCATTGTATTTCTAAAATCACGAACTTGAATACACCCCCCCCCCCCCCCCCCCCAAATAATTTAGGTATAGTTCCTCGTCAATTTAAGTTTTTTCGATTATTGTCGATAGAAACGCTGTGGACAGAGAGAAAAAAGAGATAAGAAAAATATTTTTGAAATTAGACGATGGATATTGTCTGATAGGAACATAATATGTATACGCAACATATTATGTGACATGAAAACTATTTTGTGCAAAAGTAAAACCAGGATAGACGAAAATTATAACATGTGAGATTGGGAATTGGATCAACACATGTAAAATTATACAACATTGCAAGTGACCATACCATATATTATACTTTCTGGGTCGACCTGGCCTCCCAGTTCTTTCAATTCTAGGCCTTCCTGGCCCTCGACGTTGAGTTGTTGATTGCTGGTTTCCATATACTGGTTCGTTGCCAGTTTCAGCATCCACGAATTCTTCATTGTTCTCGTCTTCTAAATTTTCTTCTTGTATTGGATTGTCGTGATTTTCTTGTCTTGGTTTTTCGTGAGTCTCTTTATTTATTTTGATAACAACTATGTCTTGAGCTTCTTCGTTTTTCGCCAGAAGATTGCTCGTTTTCAACATAAAATTCTTGAAATTGATCACTTTCATTGAATCTTCTCACAAATTTTACATCCCTTGTTACTATCACTCTTCTTTCTTCTTCTTCTAACCAGACTCTGCGGGCTTTTGAAGTGGAAGCATATCCTAGGAATATGCACGGTTTAGATCTGGATTGAAATTTACCTTTGTTTGGCGTTTTATCCAAACTATTGTATTGTATTGTAAAGAGCCTATTGGCTCTTAGTCGGAAGGTTCGAAAGTAAGTGACTATTGGTGGTCTGTTGTAAAGTTTTTCATTCAGTAAATCCATTGATACTTCTTGAAGGACACCTATTCCTAATATAGTTAGCTGTGAACATTGCCTCTGCCCAGAAAGAAGGGGAAGAATCACATGCTGGAAATCCCAAAACAAAGCTTGGTAGCTCTTAGCCACTCTCTGGGCCCTTGCCTAATCGCAAGCGAAGAATAGGTAGACCAATCGTAGCAGCATCAGTTCCTTCTGAGAGGCTATTCTCTCAAGCAGGCTTCATTTTAAGCTCCTTGAGAAATCGTCTCTCAGAGGAACTCGCGTAAAAATTGTTACTTTTACATGAGTCAGAAGACCGTTTCTGGAAGTTTTAAACCGAATTTGTTTATTTACTTTTATCTACGTACTAGTGATTTGCATTAATAATATATAATTTTAGTAGTAAAAAAGTCGGTAAAGAATAATATATTGTAACAAAACACCTTTTGAACAATGTTTAACAACGTGTATTCCGTGATCACAACTATTTGACTAACTGAACTGCCATGTGGCCGTCGGGACATGTGATGGTTACCATCACACTGTCCCCCTCTGCGTCGACGAGACCCAGCCGGTACAGCCTTGGGTGGAGTGTCTTGTTCCGCATTCTTCCGTTCTTCGTCCGTGGAACTTCCGGTAGGTACTTCAAGTCCCCGCAACGTGCCTGGCACACCCTCCGAGGCCCCAAGACCGGGGTGGTCCGTGGTGTGCTCAGGTGGAGTACCCTTGAAGGCATCTGTCACGTCCTAGCTCTGTTCTGCGGAACTTCTCTCCGCAACTGATCCAGGGATGGAAGGTACGTTCGTACCTGTTCATACCGGGACGTCGTCGATTGTGGCTGGTGTGCAACGAGCAGTGGTCTTTTTTTGTCACCTGGTTTAGCTTCCTGTAGTCGACGCAAAACCGCGTGGATCCATCTTTCTTCGGTACGAGGACCACAGGGGAAGACCATGGGCTAGACGACTCCTCTATCACCCCTTGCTTGACCATATCACGAAGCAACTCACCGACATATTTCTCCTGCGCGTAAGGTACTCGCCTTGGGGCCTGTTTAATCGGCCTAGCATCACCTGTGTCTATCGCGTGTTGGACCACTTGGGTCCTGCCAACAAGCTTTTCCCCAAACGCTCCAAGTGATCGAAACCTCCGAAGGAGTGACGCTAGAGCTTCCCACTCCGCCGAATCCAAGTCGGTGGACGCCATAGCGGGAAGTAACCACGAGTCGTCATTAAGTTCACCTACTAAGGGTGCGTTTATCAATTGCACTTGGCCCTCGGCTAACCTGCATCCATCGGCTAACTTCACGAGATGTTGTTTATCAATGCCACTTTGGCCCTCTGTTATCCGTCCTCCGAGGGCTACCTCCGAACTTAGCTGACCGACTCTCGCGTCCCTCTGTTAGCTTGGATAGCCGTCTGTTTCCGACGCCATTACATTTGATTCGTGAAATCCCATCTACTGGGACGTTCTGTTTCAGTTTACACGCATTTACGGGGTGAAATTTTGATACTTTTTTGGTGAAAATGCATAATATCCATGAATGAAAACAATATTAAAATCGTCGGGCGATGGACCACTCGCCGATTGGAACTCCCGACGTTGGAAAATAATCAGTCGGGCGGACATGCCGACCGTCCCGTCGTCGATCTCCCGACGATCCTGTGTAAAAGAGAGCAGTGCTACTTGATATAATATAGACGCTCATTCTGTAGACACATCGGGTAATCGTGGAAAACCCTCACGACGAAAATCAATCCAACGACCACGTTCCAAGAAGTTAATGAAAAATGAGGCAATGAGCTGGATGTGGTGTATTCAAGCCAACAAGCATAATTAATTTGTCATTTGTCAAATCATTAAATTGTGAGAGGACATGTCCTCTGTAGATGTATCTATCATTTATGAGTGCTCCCCTCTCCTTGATAACTGATGAACAATTTGAAAACCAAGTTCATAGGTTAGGAGGAACAGTGAATGAAATAAAAATGATGGCTCATGACCATTTTTTTGATACGTAGCCCTTCACGACAAGATAAAATGAATTTCGGGAACTTCTTTTGGCCCTCCTGAAAAAATGGGGTTTTGCATAATGTGCAAAGCCCCCATCATAATATGATGGTTTACCTGTGAGGTTCAGGTACATCCGTGCAGGAGAAGGGATTGGAAACTTTGATTTATTATTTTAATAATTATTATTCAAACTTACCTTCGATGCATTCTTGCTTGGCAACCCTAGTATTAAAACTTTCCAATGAAAATAATCTTTTTGAGTGACAGCACAAATCATTTCTAATCTTATTTTGTTGATTGCTGGAGACTAGCTCTGGGTAATGGAAAGGAATAATTACTAAATTATTATTTCTGGTGATAGGGTTTACCAATTTAAAATACTGCTGATTGGTGGTTGTATGACACACTTTATTCTACACCGACATAATAGAGACATGAAATAAACACTGGGGCGTACAACATTTCAAGTACCACTAGTGGTACCTACATTGAGTAAGGTTCCTACCGGAAAATACGTACAAATGATACATCTGGCTCTGCTAGGTTGCTTTATTTGTGAAACACTGCTGATGATTTGAGTGCAATAGTTTCTCGTCGGTCATCTGAGGTCTTGGATGCATGGAAGATCTTAGGACCCCTGGCTTTTCACAATCGCTGTCTTTCTGTCTGTAAAAATCAAAACGGAGTAACTATCAAAGGTTGAAACTTCCAATAGCCAACACCGTTCAGAAATCAGATTCTGAGCTGAAAACTATCAATGAAATGGGTACGAACCTTAGGATGATGATTTTGACATCGCCTATCATCGAAGAATCCAACTGATCAAACACAATCACGATCTCCTTTTCACAAATTCGTTCAATTCACAACATAAACATTCAAAATCGTGGATGTTAGAACAAAATTAGATATTTCGAAGTCATGACTGACATCACATAATGCAGGGAATTCATATTTGTTCGAGTGGCAACACTATTTCCCTCAGTCAAAGTTAGCAGTCAAACGTGAAGAGGAAGATGCTCAGCCGACTGTCAAAATAAGACTGATAATAGACATTTCTGACTTGGCCGACGGCCAGTGGTTAGCCCTCGGTCCCAGAACTCCTCCGGTAACCGAGGAATTGATAAACCCACCCTAACTCGACCTGTAAACTTGCGTTTGCACCCTGCCGATGCAGCTTGAGCGGGACACACTGGTCTGGAATATCTAGGGCCCCAACTACGGCTGTAATCATCTGAAACCCTCTGTCAGCCATAATCTGCTTGTGCATGGGCACAGCCTGGCCAGAAATGGACACTATCTCCTAATGTTGGCTTTCCTTTAACTCTAACAATTGCCATTGCATCCTGGAAATTCTGGCTCATGTTCCGCCGTGGGCCATTGAGTGAACACCCTGGCTGGTACTGGCTTCAGGTTTTCCTGAGATTCGCCCTCGTTTCTTTCCTGCCCCACCCCTTCACCTCCCCCTACCTCCCGACGTTGCTACCCTGTCCCTGAACAACCTGAGTGACCCATGTTGGTCAGCCCTGAGCTGCTCCTCCAGGAGCATGTCCCGGAGTTCAGCCATCGAGAACTTAAAGCTCTGAAGCTCTGCCTTCTTGTATGTGAGGGTGTCGGAGATGGCACTTTCGAAAGTCATTTTCACGTAGCTCTAAGACGTCATTGTCGGAACAATGCTGGTAATCTTCTGACGAAGATGATCAAACCGAGCAAGAAACTCCACAGCTTTTTCCGATTTTGGGTCAAAGTGAATCAGATTGAAATCATGAGCAAGCCGTCGGAGTTGAAATGTTGAGGACGGGCTCTCGCCAAGGCCCTCCACCAGGGGTCTTCACGAAATTTTTTTCGTCGGCACCCTCCTTCTTTACTTATGTTCAATAGCATCTAAATAGTTGGATATCACAACAGTATAAAGGAGAGCAGAGGCAACTTGCTGATTTCTGTTTTGACCAGAACAAGTGTCTGAAAACAAGGAGATTTGCTTGACGTCGGATGGCAGCTGCTGTAGGTACTTCATAATAATTGATCCAATCTCACTATAACCTCTTTTGCCATTTAGCTCGTTCCAAAAAAAGCAATCCCCATTTTTTGTTTTGGCGTCAAAAAATGAGAGATTGTACACACAAAGTTTCCTGCTGTAATAAAACTGGGAGACTGGTGACGACGGTAGTTGTAAAACTTTTTGAAGATCAAAAGTGACGGTTCGAAAAGAAGGATCTGATCCAGCACGAATCTTGTCATTGGTTTTGGCTTCTTAATAATTTGAACATACTTCTGTTTCTTCCCTAGTTTAAAGGGCCATTTCAAGACGCTTCCTCTTCGCACTTGCACTACACCGAGACAGATTACTTTTCCGTTTTCGTGGCATTCGTAATAATGCTACCCGTACTCAACTGAAATAATGCCCGTAAATAAGAATAGAAACCAAAACCGTGACTTAGTAATTCGTAACTTGACACAATAGGTATCTAACGATGAGCGCACATTTCCATTTTTTGGAAAGGTTGCGCTAAAAACGAGGAAATAGCTTTTGTGAAGCAGGAGTTATCATGGTAACATTTGTTTAGGGAGTTAGTATAAGGGGAGGATATCACAGGAGTAATGGGGTGAAGGTTCTTAAGCACCACTCTTACAGCCCGCTTTTCAGCAGGCTGATAAGAGTGAAACCCCACCTTCTTTTGTATCACGATTTGCACCGTTTTCCTGAAACTCTCACCTTTTGAGAACGTCAGTTTTATGTATTTTAGAGATGAGCTGTGTCGGAATGTTATCTCTTTCAATTGTGTGTACGAGTAAGGGCAGTTCCGAGAAGTTGGTTGTTTGAATCTATAAATATTGAAACGGTGGTCGTTCTTGTTGATTGTCCGTGGTTTTGGGCTTGATTTTCGTCTATTGGCTCTGGTTGTGTTGTCTGTTTAAGGGAGAGGAGAACCTACCAATACAGCTAACTATAACTTCCGCTGCAACCAACCATTTATACAACCACATCCTATAGGAATGGTCGGGATGTGGTTGTATAACTGGTTGGTTGCAGCTGAAGTTATTGGTAGCTGTATTGGTAGGTTCTCCTCTCTTACACAACCAGACCCAACAGACGAAACGAACCCCAAAACCACGGACAATCAACAAGAACGACCACCGCCTCCAATATTTCTAGATTCAAACAACCAACTTCTCGGAACTACTGCCCTTACTTCTAAACACAATTGAACGAGATACATTCCGACACAGCTCATCTCTAAAATACATGAAGAAGGTGAGGTTTCACTCCTCGCCATGGAGAAACTATTGCAAATCTTGGTTACACAAATTTTTCCTGACCCCCTCGCCTTAGACATGTCAAAATGTGATACTGAAGTTTTGTACGCGAATAAAATGGGAAAGAAAGCCTATGTTCACACTTGTTCGACGCACTGAGGCTCCATCGCTCTCAGTGCACGTCAGTTGCATCAATTCCGAGAGTTCAAATCGCTCGCTGACGATATTCTTCCATCAGACTCTATTCACTCTTGTGAGAACCGTTTCGACAGTTGTTTACTTTAATTTAATTTTAATTTAATTTAACTTTGTCGACGTGAACCTGCGCTACTCTGTCTGAAATCAATTCTCACTCAACAACTTACCGAGTCGCAGATAATTGAGAAACGAATCAAAAGGAACTCTATTTAAATTTGCACAAATTAGCACAGTTTTAACGAACAAATCTGAAACACACAGACAGATTAAATTCAGGCACCGGCTCTCGTTCGTTGAACACAAATGAGCATTGTTGCTCATCCACTGCGCCGAGTACCTTCCTCTTCCATGAGGCAAACCCCTCATTGGATGTCAACTTCGTATCAATCTCACGGAACTTGAGATTGTCCAACCTACGAGACCCAATGAAAGCCTGTCTACCTGGTCTTCGGGTAGTCTCCAGTCTGTCGAACCTTCTTCCACACGAGTGTGAGCGGGATCTCGATCGAGCGCCACCAGCCTCACCAGAAGCCGACCTTGAACTTCGGGGTTGATTGTCACCAGAATGTTCAGTTTGTACACGTTTACCATGTGTTTGTCCATACATGTGTTCAATCAGTTTTCTTACAGCCCCGATCACTTCGTCCAACAAGCTCCGGTCACTTTCCTTCAGTGGTCCTGTCATTCTTTGTCGTTCCGTAGGAATCGTTCAACCTGAAAATTGTAACACAGTATTACTCATTTATCATACGGAAGCTATCTACCTAGAAGGTGATCACTCGAAGTTACGTTATATCATCTTAATTTGGGACAGGCGCAGTAAATTTAATCAAAATTCAGATATGAACCACTATTGCTCCGTGATTCGAGACCAATTTAGCAGTCATCCATGTCCGTAGGGGTAAAAGTAAGTGTATACTTTTCCATTTTGAAGTGATAATTTAAGATGAAACTCCATCCATGTCATGTCAACGCAATAATAATTATAGGTCTGCGCATTTTTCCTATTATGTGATGAATATAGGTTTTCGGCAAAACTTAAACCCAGAGGAGACCATTTGCATGTCTTCGTTTTCCATATTATTCACCTCGACTGGTACGTTTATGACTTGGCAAACGATGCGCTTCTAGGGAGATAGCTTGTTTATTTGTGAAGCTTCTATAGCAGTATGGACATTTTATGGTCGGCTCGCCCTCGCGATACCTTTTACAAAGCGTAGCCGACGGATCTGCATAAATGTGAGTCGCGGTGTGATGGAGATTTATTGTGTTTGTTGTTGACCAGGAGATTATTAACGCTACATGGTTACAAATTTCGTGATGCGATTTCATTACACTAAAAAGTAACGCTTTTTTCGGTTGTGTGCCGAAGTAAAGACATGAAAATGTCAAAAATTAAATTAATACACTATTGGTACTATTAGTCTTGGAGCCAGCTCGGAAAAGATGTCAATTGAGGCGGACAATTTTTGGATATCAGACCTCGTAAAACACACCGACCTGTACATGAAATGAGCGGTCTGCCATTCCAAAGCCGCAGGATTCAAAATTGGCAGGCAATTTAAAATTTCCCAAAATCGAACCTATTTCAGAACGGTTGACAATTCTATGGGAGGTCCCTCTAGGTCCACATGTTACAAAAGTCTTGACGGCAAATGAAAATTTAACGGACCAATGTAAATTGGACTGAAGAGAAAAATTCACTTAGGTCGACCTGACCACTGAGCGGCTTGTCCCGATGACTTTGTGAAATGAAAACACTTTGGATCTCTTGGAAACTTTTTCGGAAAACACTGAATTTTATTTCTTACATTCGAAATCAACTTTTGATTGTTGGTTATAATAACTATTGGAAAGTTATTTCCAACAGACCAATTTCCTTTCAAATTTCCGATTTGGATTCGTGGGCACTGTTTGGAAGCGGAAATGGACACGTAAACGTCCACGTCTTAGGTGATAGAAATTCCGTTCGAAATAAATTCTGAGGGAATGGCGGCGCTTTTTGTGCGTTTTACTCCTTGCAGCTAAATCTCCCACAATTTACCACCTGAGCTCATGAGAGAATAAATCGTTACCTGTTCCGCCGAAGACTGCGGTGGGCGTTGTCTTGCAGTCAAACACAGGCAGTTTTTGTTAACGTAATAATTATATTTCGTATGAATTGAACAGAACTTGTTCTACGAATTTAAATTAATTTTTTTTTTTTAACGCAATCACAAAGTGAAGCGAAGTAGCCAGTCACGTGACGTGGTCATAGATCAGCTGCTGATCGCGCTGCTGCAGCGCTATAATGATTGGAGGCGTCAACTCCAGGTGAGCGCCGCTTTTCACTTATCTTTTTCCATTTGCGCTTTGGAGCACGGTTGATGGGAATGCTCCTGGTAATCAGTTTATAATCTTCACTGAGCAGCAGTTCTGCGGTGCATTCTTCCTGCCTCTTCCTCCAGCACTCCCAGTCGTTTTCAGATCGAACTAGGAGCAACGAGAAGGGAGGGGGGGGGGGTTACAAGAATTTTAGGTTTTAGAAGAGAAACACTTGGGGGAAAAACCTCCGAGTTGTTTAAATATAAAAAATAAATATATATAATAAATATTAATAAATAATTATAAAATAAATAATAATAAATATAAAAATAATAATAAGCGCCTCGGAATGGTCCCGCACACGCTTCATGTTGGCTCTATTCTAACCCACTCTGCAGGATCGACTAGCTCGGCAGCTAGTTGAACTCGTAATTGATGTACAAACCTTGTAAACAAACTCCTTTCAGTCTTACGGGACTTCTTCAGCCGCTCCATCGATTACCTCGTCCGGGGAGCCACAAAATGTAAATTAGACTGAAGAGAAAAATTCACTTAGGTCGATAAGAAGTTCGAGCATGTAGGGTAAACCACCCGTTTCATCGAGCTTCATTTTGTTTACCTTGGTACGAGCTGAAGCGAGTTGTTCTTTTGTTCGTGTGCCAATATACACATCTTCCGCTATATACGTTTCAAATGTTGAACCCTTAAAGATACCTATTTGATTTCATCTTTCGTTAACGCGTCACCGTTTCCAATTTTTGTAAGTACGCTCGAAAAGAAAAAGTTTGATTGACGCATAACTTGTTCAAGTGGGTAGTATGCAAGTGAGTGCCACACCGTATCAGCTGCAGAATTTAGTTTGGCGCGTTTGAAAGTTGGAATTTGACGGACGGCTGGTAACTGATTTAAATCACCGCAAAAGGTCATATCTTTTCCGGCGAACGCTTCGTCGAATTTATGGAAAATTTGTTTCATTCGCGAGTCAATCTGTGAAAGTAGTTTTGCGCCAATCATACTGCATTCGTCGACAAAGACTGCCCAAATGTCAGCGAATGCTGCGCGGAACTGGTCAAGTGTTTCAGTCTTTAACCCACCAGTGTTTGAGTTGTTTGAAATGCGGAAAGCTGAATGTACCGTTGTGCCGCCAAGTGCTGCCGCTGTCACTACAGTCGACGCTGTAGCTACGTACGCGTTGTAAATGCTGTTTCGTGTTTTCGAGAAACGGTTGTTACGTTTCCATCATCGCCTTCATTGTAAACGTTTTACCACATCCTGCCGGTCCTGTAAAGAAGATTTGTAGAGGTTTGCGGTGACCGTCGATAAATATTCTGTGTATAACTTCGAGTAGGTACAAGTTCTCTCTGCATCATGTTGGTTTTGCGCATCATATCACAATATTGCTCCGCTGTCAGTACGTTTTCGCGTAAACTTACGAACTACCACCGTCTCGTACCTTTTGTATAAAGTCGTCATGAACGACTTTTGAGGCAATGTATTCGTTGGCTGCTTCTTCGTCGTTATCGCCGGACTCGTACGCAGTTTTTTGCGCAAACGATATTAACGCATCAGCTCCTTGTCCGACTTGGGAAGTTGCACTATGTTGTCAGTCGTATTATCGGTGTCCGGCGTGGGTTGTGATGTGGTGTGTCATCGGCATTTGTCCTACTTGTACGCAGTTTGTTGCGCAAACGATATTCACGCATCAGCTCCTTGGCCGATTTGGAAAGTTTCCGTTTCGTCGATGGTCCATTGGATGATTGTTGATGGTGCATGAAAAAAATGATTAGGTACTTTTCACTACTTCAAAATAAACTTTAGTATTCACTAACCACAGTAAATTTTACTAGGCCATCACAGAAAAAAAGACTCTGAAATGAGTACCGTATGATACAGTATAAAAGTAGAAAAAATATTTCAAAAACAGCCGTAACTGGTAAATTTTATTTTCACAAAAACAATAACTTTCCCATGACCAAATAAAAAACAATTACTTATCACAACTTCAAAGTAAACTTGAGTATTCGCTAACCATAGTAAATTTTACTAGGCCATCACAGAAAAAAAGAAACAGTACAAACAGGTAAAAGGAAGAAGACTTCTTAGTGTTCCTTCTCATCGAGTAGGTAGTTCAGTCCTAATATTTTCAACTCAAAAACTAAACTGCTACATAACTGATTTTCTTCAGTCTACATTATGCCTCCGAACTTCAATTTATGTTTCAGTCTTATTATCTTATTATCGGTCTTATTATCAGTCTTATTATTATACTTCTGGCCGCTGGCCCACGCTTGCCTCGAGGCTTCCCCGGTGTGGGCACCACCAATTTGCGAAACAGGATGACGTCTGGGATCACCGTGTTTCCGGGTACACCTCCGTCTCCACACGGCCCCAGCCCGTCCATCCTTCGCCTCCAGCGAAGTGCTGTGTGGCTGATGTCGGCAGACCAGTGGGACGTCTCCCTCTCTGCCGACACCCGGAGCTGAAGCTGCACATGTTTAGCCTGCAACGTCTAGTCTAGCTCACCTAGATCACCTACAAGATCACCTACTGTCCGCGCTCACCGTCGATCCACCGCAGTCCGTGCATCTTCTGACCACCCCTCCCTTATTAGTCCACGGCGGGCAGATAACCACGTTGGGCGCCAATCACAGGTTTCCGGTTCTCCGAAGTCCAACGGGGAGGCAAGCAGCTCTTCTTCCATGTATTCCATGTCGGCAGCAGTTTTAGGATCCAATTTTTTTTCTTCGATTAAGCGGTTTACCTGTAATTTTCAGTGCAGTATCAAACATTCGAAAAAGACCATTGGTCCTACTTCACAGGGGTTTTAGTATGAATTTTAGTGTGTGTAGGACGGACATCAGCCCTGGCCAGTCGGTTGGCGTGCAACAAAAAAAAAAAAAAAAAAAAAGTCCAAACACACGTTGGGCACCAATTGTACCGCAACAAGTCTTTAACAACAATGTCTAACAATGTCGCAACAATGTTTAACAAGAGTGTATTTTTGCTTGACCACTTTTCATAATTGGACTCTCTCACATGTTCTCCACAACTCCACAACTGGAGTTGCTACAATATAATATATTATTATTAATATAATATAAATATTATTTAATTGCTGAAATTATTAACTACTGCCCAACTCTGCTCCAGAGAATGGATTCTGAGAGAATAAATTGTTACCTGTTCCGCGGTGACGGTGCCAGGCAGTCAAACTCAGGCAGTTTAGTTAACGAAATAATTATATTTCGAATAAATTGAACAGAATTTGTTCTACGAATTTGAAATAACTTTTTGAACGTGATCACGAAGTGAGGGAAGTGAAGAAGCCAGTCACGTGATTGAACGTGAAACCAGTCGATTGTATTGAACTGAACTTGTTCTAAGAATACAAAATTGAATTTTAGAACACTATCACGAAGCAAGTGAAGATTTCGTACGCCATTGCATGTCTTGTGGCGTCATCAACAAATGTCACAATGTATTTCGCCCCTGTTTTGAGAGATTTCGGTCTCAAGGGACCCATTAGATCACTCCACTCCCCATGGAAAACCACCTCTGATTTATATCTCACATCTTTACAAGGTTGCTTTTTCGCCTTTGCCATTTTACAGGCTGGGCAATCAATAATCTCCTATCAAAATTTGATTTTACGCAGCGCTATAATGATTGGAGACGTCAACTCAAGGTGGGCGCCGACAAGACAGGTATTACAACACTCGATTGACTTTTGGCTGATCAGCGCCCCAACTGATAGTAAACAGGCGTTTCACTGACGCCTTAGTCCACGGGGCCACCCTGTCCCCAATAATGTTTATTGTATTTCCAAAAATAATAAATAGTTGAGGCATGACGTCACTCTTTAATCTTTGACCAACGTTTGATACTGTAACAAAACACATCTTGAACAATGTTTTAACAATCTGTATTGCTTGACCACCACTATTTGAATCACTGAACTGACCACATGGTTACCATCACACCTCTACGACGAGAACCAGCCGGTACAGCCTTGGGTTGAGTGCATTGTCCTTCCGCGGATCTTCCGGTACTTCAAGTCCTCCCAACGTGGCTGGCACACCCTCCGAGGCCCCAAGACTGAGGTGGTCCGTGGTGTGCTCAGGTGGAGTACCTACTGGAGTACTACTACCTTGAGCGGCATCTTTCACGTCCTACTTGTTCCGGTTCTTCTGGAGCTCTTTTCCCTGTTCTTGCCGGGACAGAGATCGCCCTCCTCGGCGGCCAGGACCGGGACATGGGGCAGTTCAATTTCACGTTGGGCGCCAAATGTAACAAAACACATCTTGAACAATGTTTTAACAATCTGTATTGCTTGACCACTGAATCTACCTGAAGCAATCTGTATTGCTTTGAATCACTGAACCGACCACATGTTACCATCACAATACTAAAAGAGCTAATTTCGCTCTCCGATTTCCTCGAATTTCTATATATTTCTCGAACTATTACGATTCAAAAGCAGTGCGCAATACATAAAACGCCTTACTGTCGAGGAATTGATGCATATTATGCCTGTCTAATACCTTTCCGTCATCATTGTTGTCATCTGCTCTCCAGTCACTGCCAGCATCTTTGTGCTCAAGTTCAGGTTTTTAATGCCAGTGGATCAGACAACCGATGAAGCTGTTAACCGGTGATGTGATGCCCAATGTATCACCTGGCAGCCATCGAGGTACCCATGCGTCCGACTGTTGAAATGAGCTCCTTTAATGATTTTTAAAATGTTTTTCCTGCAAAGGTCGTGCTTCAAAAGTTACGAAAACGGGTCCATATTGCAGAAAACCCGTTTCAATTATTTATAGGGCCTTAGGAAAAATATGATATTTGAATTCCGAGGTCTGGAGAGGGTACATGACGTGGGCTGCTTCGTCGTCTTTTGATTGGCCGGGAGTTCCCTCTCTCTCTCATCTACGCAAGTCAGCCAACTTTGCTACGCGAAAAGTCGACCCCAAAAATCGAAAATCGGGTTAATCATTATTAAGGTCATTCGAAAATTGATCATCGAGGTTATCATCATAGAAGGTTATTCAAAAATCGACCCGGGCCGAGTGTTTTCATTCCGATTCTGTTCAGATTTATTATTTAGCGCTCTGGCGGCTCAGTGCCCAACTAATCGACGCCCAGCCTGGCGAGGTGTGACGTCAAATATGCCCGGCGTTCATTTCGAAATCTCTAACATTTCGAAAACAGCTCAGCACGTACTTATACGGATTTTCGAACTAAAAATTGGGGATCATGGGTTTTAAAGGGTGCTGAATCCGAATATGTTGTCAGAAATGCTGAATTCTGACCTTTTCAAGAAGCCCATTCGCCCCAACGCGGTCCAAAGGGCAGATTATGTTAATAATAAATATTTATCTAACCGATGAATCAGGCATACTAATCCTTTCTGCGGGGAACTTCAGTTCATGTGATACTCGTCCTTCATATTGGTCTTGAGACCTCATGCACCGCCTTGAAAAGAATTTCCAGCCAGGGTTGAGATTTCGTACTCTTCGCCATTATTCAAAACTTGATCTTGTTTCTTAAAAAGTGCTGCTCGCAGAACTCTCAGCAGCAGTGGATTCATTTTGACTCAGGTGGACTGTGGTTTGGTCTTTCACTCATCATAGCAGATGTTGCCTGCGCATACATGGAGATAAATCTGCTGATGTGGTTGAGCCTGGTGGGCCGCTCGTTCGGCCTGAAGGGGCCTAATACATCTTCTACTCCCTAGTAAAATTTACAAGCAAATTCATTATTTAACAATGAATAGTCTTCCTTTGTTGAAGAAATGTCGAATAAAAGTTGAAGGATTCATTTGAAAGGTAAAATCTATTGTATTCTTCTTCTCCCTTCTGTGGCCAACAAGAAGGGGAAGCAGTATGGGCTCTGGAAAGAGCAGGCAAAGTCCATTGCAATGTTGTAGCTTTGGATATTTACGTCAATACGTCGACAGTTTAAAAGCAGTTGCACGGGCAGTTGTTTCAATTCCTCGTTGATGTTCAATTCTGGATGTGTAAGTAACCCATCGTGGGAGCACAAGTTGAAATGGCCGTTGGTACTTGACGTTCACCCCACACCTGTAGCCCCCACCCCGTCCGCCAATCAACCACACAAACTCAGGGTTGCCAGCGCTGTATGTGCCTTCGTAGTGGAACTTCCAACTTTTTGGTTTATTATTCTTGGAATAATACACCTATGTTTTCGCGACGCGGGTCGACGACTCCGATCGGCCTCATAATTTGACATTATCCGTTTCAAGAGGTCTACATTCAAAATCCGAAATGTCCGTCCGCCGTACGCCGTCCGCCGTCCGGGCCGTTTTTGGCAGTAGGAATTTTTTTTAAAAATCTGAAATTTTGGCAAACTACTTGGTTTACCATCTAGTTGTGCCCGCAAGGTTTTCAGTCCGATCGCCCAAACCCGTGGGGCGCTATGGGGCTAAAATGGGGCTACAGGAGGGGTGTTTTGAAGGCTTTTAGCAGTGGGATCGAGTTAGGTGTCGTTTTCGAAGTATTTTTGGTCGTAGAATCCATTTTTAGGGGTTCCGGAACGATCCGATTTCACTGTGGCGTTCTATAGGGCTTTCATGGGGCTAAAAATGGGATTTTTGAAGGATCCCAAGAAGTTAAATACTTTTCGAGTAAAAATTAAAGAATTTTTGAAAAAACACATTTTTGAAAAAAAAAAAATCCCCCCAAAAATTTTTTTTTGAAATATAAAAATCCAAAAAAAAAATTTTTTTAATTTTTTTTATTGACAGAATTAAATGTCTGTACAAGTAACCTATATCACAGAATAATAAACCCTTGTGTAAAATTTGCAGCGTTTTTCCTGGGGAAATGTGTACTACCGAGGACTTAAAAGAAATTATTGTTTCAAAATTATGAGCAGCTTCGGTGATATTTGAATTCAGCATTAAAAATTCTCCTTTTTAAAAAAAATTAAAATATGGATTGGATTTACCTGCATTGCAGGTCCTGCAACTTGACGGCTGACATTCAAGTCCTTAGTTAACATTGAAAATGTAATGTTGAACAAAATGTTCAAATTTTGAAAAACAAAGCTATTGAAAAAAGCATGCGCAATTACCCCATTCCACCCTATGGGGCTTTCGAAGGATGCCAGGAAGTCGAATGTCGTGTCGTTTTTCGACCAATTTTGCGTATAAGCATAATCCATTTTTTACAAGAAAAAATGTTTTAATAATTGAATCAACAATTTTTGGTACCTATAGAATTAATTGTTGGATAACTTATATCAAAGAATAATAAACCCTTGTGTAAAATTTGCAGCGTTTTTTACCGGCGTTTTAGTTACTTACTAATCTATATGAAGACCACAGGGAAAGAAGGGAATGTCACTTTTTTTTCGAAAATGAGTTAAGGATGCCAACAAATTCTCCGGAGGGTCTAGTTTCATTGTATGCCTACTCTTAACAGTTAAGAGTAGAACGCAAGACCTTATGGCTCGAAGTCATGTTTCTATTGGAGATGTGTTTCAAACACGTCGATGCTTAAAAAAAAAAAGTCGCACCTCAGGTTGCTAGCAAAGTTCCCTTTGAACCTGGATCAAAGAATAATAAAAGCTTGGGTAAAATTTGCAGCGTTTGTTAGTGATTTTTGATCGCTAGTCTAGCTACCGACTTTTTGCGTAATCTACTGAATTTGTGTGAACAATCTACGGAAAAGTGGTTTCTTGAGTTGGCATCCCTGAGTTTGCGGGTTTGATCGGCTGACGGGGTGGGGGCTACAGGTGTGGGGTGAACGTCAAGTGCCGTTGGTTACCTCACTATTGTAATATAAATCTTGACAGTGGTTTACGCTCATGCTCGCGCACTGCACATTCATCATTTAGCTTCTGCCGATATTCTTTTTGTAATCTTGTGAGTGGTCAGTCATGTCATGCAGAGTCTCGTACTCCCTGCGTTGTTTCATTACTAAAAATCTTCCCTCTTCCGCACCTGCGCCCTCGACTCGTACCATCACTGTCCAAATTGCAATTTCAAGTGTTTTACGTTTTTGATCGATCATCTTCTTTGGAAGTTGAGATAGCAGCTCGGGCTTTGGCGCAGACCTGATCGTGGAGGATTGCTGGAGTTTTTGCGTGTCGCCGTCGGAATTTTGATGTTTTCTGGAAAGTCCCGCGGTGACGGAAGGTTGGGGGGCGAGGGAGGTTCGAAATATTCTCTCTTCCGACTCCGGAATTGCGGATTCGCCCGATCTGAGCAAGAGGTGCTGCTTGCTGCTGGAAAGACTTCTTCGTAAGACTCAAGCTTCGTCAAGTGGAGCTTCCTACTCAACAGAATTCAGTTTCTTCAGCATACACTAACCACCGCAGGAATCAACCTTCAGGACAACAATGAAGCGGTTCTGAAGTCAGCGGTTCCTACAACAGCAAGCGAACTACAGTATTTTCTGGACAAAGTCACCTATTACCATGCATTCCTTCCAAACCATTGCGAACTTCTCAAAGCTCTCATATTCGTATGGACAACCCACGCCGAAAACGACAAGCTGAAAAAGGGCCTTGCTTATTGAGTCCTCATACCTTACAATTCAGACATTCAGTTTGCGATCCAATTCGCTCATACAATTCACCGCATGCAGAGTGGTCGATTGCCTACGCAAGCATTACCCACAGATTGACAGAGACTTTGGGTTGAGAATGGGCTGTAAGGAAATCCTTTCCTCAGTGCCAGAATGTTTACACTCATCACCGACAACTTCCCCGTTCCTCACACCAGGAGCACCCTGCCAGCTACCTCCCGAACTTCACATAATATGTCGTACTTAATTTGAAGTCATATTATGACATCTTCTCTTCTCCAAGTGCCGTTCAACATCCTGAGGCGACTGATCCTCTGCAATCATCACTTGGATAGAGTCCTCGCGATAGCTTCACTTAAGAGCAACCAAGTTCCTGTATTCCAGTCCATCGTCGTATATTGCGAAGTCAGGACAGCTGTTACCGGCCAATTCCCCGCCTTCCTTTCGTTTTTGCCTTTCGGTACTAAATGCTGGAATGTGAAGCGATCTCCTCCCAAGATGTGGCCCAGGTAACCGACTTTACTTTCGCGCTCGCTGCTGATACTGAAGAAGGTCGACAGGAGCCAGCCCATCGGAATCCTCCCAGTGTAATAAATGACGTTGAGAAGACGGGCGAGGAGCCCTACGCCACCATCTCCACGGCTCCTGTGTGGCTCCGAATCATCTGGATCTCCAAACACCATCTGGACCAGGTGCCTTGTTTTTCTCAGCAGTCTACTGGGTTCCGCCAAACCGTCCGGTTTGCTTCACTCATGCATGACCTGTCAGCGCTAAAGAAACAGAGTGTAGCGCAACCACTCGTCGTGAATCTCCGCCAACAACAGGACTGGCTCGCCATAGCTATTCAATAGCACAACTTTACCAGACCGCTTCAGCGTCCCAGTCAATTCCCCGATTTCCTTGTGCAAGTTGAAGAGATCCCCACGATGATGCCCCAATCGATTCACACAGAGAAACAACCCATGATTCCTCTGCCAGCCGAATCGTATGCTTTATCCTGTTCTGGAGCTCAGAGTACTCAGCATGATAACCGCCAACCTTCCAAAGCCTTCGTTCTTCGATAAGAGCCATGATCTCCTCGGTCATCTACGACCTGCTGTCCTCCCTCCTCGCAATACCTAGACTTTGTCTGCAAAACAGACCACCAACATCATCCTGCCCCACTGAGACCTCGCCCAAACGACGCCCCATTTCATCCTCATTCCTTCATCGCGAAGCAGACGAACGTTCTTGACAGGAAGAGGAGGCTTTCGCTTCACCCTGTGACATCTGGCCAATTTCACCCTTAGCTTGGCAACTACAGGGGTATGCTCCAATCCAATCTCCACGTAGCAGCACACCATAAACATCAATGACTACCCTTCCCGTGCTCCCATTGCAGACGTCTCATGTAATCAGTTGTCATTCCAGCCTAACGAGACAGCGGCCTTGTTAGATGAGCTCGATGAATTTACCCTGCGACAGATCCGCCAAACACCCCTGACATCTGCATCATCACCTGAAGTCCCCAGGCTGTCTCTTTGATTGATTGGCCTTGTGAAAATGAAAGGGCCCAGCCAGATCTCTCGTGTACTGGCCTTCGATTGATCAGGACTTCGAAAAGAACGCCAATTCCTGTTCAGCCAGCTTGAAAAACGCCAAAATGCCGCCACAACTTCGAACGCTACATGAAGAGTATCCGGGTGCACCTATGGAGAGAGTCCGTGCCGCATTTTCAGAATGTATGTTTGCGATAGAGAAAAAAAGAAGAAAAAATTGATGAAGAAAATAGACAAAGAAATTGACAAGAAAAAAGCAAAGAAATAAGAAAAGTTGAAAAAAAATAATAAAAAAATATTTGAAAAACAAGAAAAAATAAAAGAATGAAAAAAAAAAATTAAAAAATAAAAAATAAAATAAATAAAAAATGAAAAAAATAATAATAAAAATAAAAAATAATGAAAAATAAAAAAATAAAAAAAATAAAAAGAAAAAAGTAAAAAATAATGAAAAAAAAAAAAGAAAAAAACAAAGAGCGAAAAAATTAAGAAAGGACGTCACCAATTCAACCACTCTCGCGAGCAGCCAGCGACCTTCAAGCAAAAATCTTCTATTCAATTTGGCGTTCCTGCAGTCTTGGTTTCTTATACTGGGCCCCAATTCTCTTCCGAACTCTTCAAAGACTTCGGAGTGCGAATCCACTAGACGATACCACCATACTAATGGACTGGTGCAAAAGTGCATAAATAAGTTCCTCTTGCAATTCCACAAGTTCCCGCAGCAAACCAGTGTGCAAGCACCGTCCCTACTCTTCCTCGGCAGAATGGTCAGGTCCAGTCTGGATAGTCAGAACCCGATTTGAAAGCTCGTGTTGTCGCGTCGCAGTCAAAGAAGCCAACAGGGCAACTCCGATCGTTCACTCCTGGCGACGTATAACAATAACACCAATTCATGAATGCCTGGAGTGATACCAACTAAGATGAGAGATGCGAACGACGAAATTTGTCACCAAATGCTGAATCGGTCATTTGTGCAACTCCGGAGCGGAAAGAGCGAATGTTTTGAAGTCTTTTCATCCCCAACCTTCCATTATCGCTTTACTCTTCAAAGAACATCAAAACACTGGCGGCGCCGTGCAAAACCTCTAGCAATCCTCCACGATCCAGTCCCTAGCTGCAGACGCCGATTGCAGTGTCAAGCAGAGCCAGAAACAATAAACCCACCAGGGAGACAAAGAAGGGGGAAAAAAGCTTCAAAAAACGTCCGATTGATGAACTGGCCACAGTTAAGCAGTTGAAGTCAAAATCCCACTTTTCTTGAAATCAATTTCTGCAAATCAGCTCCAGTCTTGATAATTTTTTTTTCGATTTCCAAAAATACTAAATAGTTCAGTCATGACGTCACTCTTTAATCTTTGACCAACGGTTGTTATTAATCGATCACGAGCTCATTTCGCTCTCCAATTTCCTCGAATTTCTTTATATTTCTCGAACTATTACGATTCAAAAGCAGTACGCAATACATAGAACGCCTAACAGTCGAGGAATTGAGGCATCTGCCCGTCTCATTGTGTCATCTGCTCTCCAATCACTGCCAGCATCTGGCTCTAGTTCAGGTTTTTAATGCCAGTGGATCAGACCACTGATGACGCTGTTGAACGGTGATATGAAGGCCCAATGTATCACCTGGCAGCCATCAAGGTACCCACGCGTCCGACAGTTGAAATTTAACTGTTTCGGGCATACTAATCCTTTCTGCGGGGAACTTCAGTTCATGTGTCCTCTGAATACTCGTCCTTCATATTGGTTTTGAGACCTCATGCACCGCCTTGAGAAGAATTTCCAGCGGGGGTTGAGAATTTGTACCCTTCGTCATTATTCAAAACTTGATCTTGTGTCTTCAAAAGTGCTGCTCACCGAAATCTCAGTAGCTGTGGACTCATTTTGACTCCCGTGGACTGTGGTTTGGTCTTTAACTCCACATAGCAGATGTTGCCTGCGCATACATGCATATATGCATGATACGTGTATCTCCATGGAGATAAATCTGCTGATGTGGTTGAGCCTGGTGGGCCGCTCGTTCGCCCTGAGGGGCCTAATACATCTTCTACTCGCTTGTAAAATTTACAAGCAAAATCCATCGGCGAGCTCCCTCCCGCATATATTAGTCATACTGACCTCAATATTGACTGTAACTTGATCAAAATTTTACATTACGTTATCAATATTAAGGTCGTGGTACCTACGTTGTCAGATTTTCGCAAAGTTGTCGGCGAGCTGTCCGATGTTCACAGAAACGTAGACTTCACATTTCTCAGAAATGTTCCTTTCCTGAACTTTCCACTTGACCCACCGAATTCAGATTTCTAGGCGTTTTTTGATACATATTGACTGACATGCACACAAAGTAATAACAACGAAAACCGCGAAGGAACGATAGTATGAATTTTCAAACTCAAAATTTTTCCGGACTCGACTTTTCAATGTTGTGAATCACAACTTGTGATAGCAACCACTGTTGCCCACAACGAGGAAACAAGTTACCGCTTTCCTACAGGTTTCCGTGTTCATTACCAACAAAATAAAAAAAAAGCCATCAATTGAATTGAATAGATGAGCGCAACCTTTTTGTTATTACGATATATTTTATGAGCGAGAGAAACTAAGAAACAGTAGGTATCTAGCGACCAAACTATGCCACACAACACATCATCCACGTGATGCTCATTACGTAAACAACTGCACCCTAACGACCGATGCGTAATAAAACCTTATGCCGATCAGAGGTAACGAACGGCTCAGGCTGCAAAAATCGTTTTGGAGTCGTTGGAATCAGCCTGAAAAGCTCATTCCATAGACCCTTGTACCAACGAAATCGGACAAAAACTTCCGTCCCCCTTTTGAGGCCTCCTTAGTTACACATCAGAGATAAACAACTTTCGTCGTGAAGGACCTCCCGAAAACCGATGATGGGGATGAGGGAGGGAAAATCAAGGTAGCCTATAACCACCCCCGGAACTCGCTGATGACAATGAGACCACCCTCATGAAAATCTGTTGAGCCGCTCGGGCGTGATGCTCTGTACACAAAAAAAAAAAAAACATACATGTCGAGGAGGTGAGCGCACCTTTCCATTTTTTGGAAAAAGGTTGCGCTAAAAAGCATTGAGCTACCTAGTACCTAAGTTGAGAAAAAGGAATATGAAGCGGCAAAAACGTTAAAGCTTATGGAGTCCATTATCTGCCGTTTATGGGCAACGAAGTTTTGAGGGTCAATGAAGGACTCGATGGGTTTGAAGCGTTGTAATCATTAAGAACTTCATACAGTTTTGACGAGCGCTTTCGCTATATATAGCATCTTCAGGTCTAAAAATAAGAAGACAACCTGTTAGATGCGGCAAAAACGTGTTTTTCGGGAAACTGCGTTTTAGTTTTTACTTTCTTTTTTTTTCTCTGATGACTCGCCCGCTCGTCAAAACGTCTGCGCTCACTCGGCAAAACCATGTCTCTCCTTTATTTCTATTATGCTTTATGCTTTTATCCTTTACTTCGCTAAAATCCCTAGATCCGACATTTTGTTTATCGAAGAAGAATACGAAGTAATATAGACACTGGAAGTAAATCAACCACAATTGCGCTTGTTCGGTGTTCGGCAGTTTTCTTTTGAGTTTGCTTTTATTTTTACGATGCCTCGTTCACAAAGACTTTTCAAGAAACGTAAAGTGAATCCTATGTGGTTACACACTCCGGAAGTTCGGATTATTGCGCGAGGAAGTCTCTGGGGGACCAGTTCGCTGAAACCGAGGGGGAGCCGTCTTACGCCGCCGGCTCTCCCTGACTTCGCCGATTTTTCTTGGACATAATATGCCTTTGATATTATCAAAGGTTCGTTTATATTATTGTAATATCTCAAAATGTTCAGCGGATTCTGTAGTTTTTTTTAGTACAAAAAACCAATAAACGTTTTATTTGAAGAAATTGGGCGAACAGTCCCCTTGAAAAAATTCAGGATGAAAGTTAGAGGATTCATTTGGAAGGTAAAATCATTATTCTTCTTCTCCCTTCTGTGGCCAACTCTCGGCCAAAGGTGAGCGGTCTTCCCCTGAGGGTTTGATTCTCCATGAGAGTGGGAAAGGGAAGTTGTTTCTTGGAAATCTCCCCCTACCCCCTTTATCACCTTTTCGTCCCATCCCCTCACCACCCAGCGGCGTTTTTTGAGCTCTGCGGTGACGAGGAGCTGGTCGACGGTCATGTCGGGTATTTCGGTGCTATTTTTCCGGCGTCGACCTGCGTTAAATGCAGCAAATTTTGGCTCTGCAAAGCCCTCCGGCCCTTCTCATGCCCCACATGGCGTCCTCGTCATCCGCTTTGCTCCACGAACTTTACCTCTTCGCTCCACAGCGCCCTCACGCCCACAACTTACTTTAACTCGCTTTGTTTCTATCTTTGGAACAGTTTGGCCTCTGACCTCTTCTTCTCGCTTTTTGATAATGAATAGTTTTTTTCCTTAATGAAATCGAGGACGATGGTTTTACAATTCTAATTTCAAATTTGGATTCGCTTGAAAAAATGTAAGGGATATTCTATAAAAGAGGAGAGAAAACTAAGGGACTCTAAATAGAGCAACATTGCTCTTGGTTGCCTCTCGTTGCCAGTGTTATACAGGTTGAACGTTATTTGGGGTAATCCCACTGTTTAGCCCAATCTCAATCCAGATCCAACGTCTTCATTTGTAAGGCATCGTGTAAGGTTTGCAACAGCTTCACGAAGGCGGCAGCTGTGAGGTCCGTGTCGCAGCAGCATGGCTCGCCATTGATCAGCGTCAGTTCCGCTAGGCCCAGCGCTCCCTCGCAGGCGGTGCGCCGACCCAGCAATGTGGCTTTCAGAGATGTCAACTTGCGCGAGGGAGGGTAGCTCGTTGCAATCAATGAACGTTTCGGCTGCGGGGACCATTTGGGGAGGTTGTTTCTCACCAAGGACCTCCAGGACAGTCTTTCCATCCTTAAGTACTGTTTCTGGAAGGAGAACACCACCTCCTCCTCGGTCAGTAATCCATCGTGTGGCATCCCTTATTCGTCCTGTAAGTACGAGCCTCGTGAAAACCCGGATTTTCTGTTCGTTATCAACAGCCTGGCGCGACTTTTTCAGCTTGCGATTGCAGCGCTCTGCTTCTTCGACTAGTTCCCCCAATTCCAATTGTGTCATCCGTCTTTCCAACAACCGTCGGATGTCTTTGCTCGACTTTATTGCCCCGTCCCTCTGCAGAACGGCTGCGCACAAAATGAAGATGCTCTCAGAGTCGACTAGGCCCCTGGCTAGTTTATCCAATCAAATCGAATCAAATCAGAACTTTTATTTGCCATAAACACAGAATGTATGGGCAATTGTCAAAAGATACATACAGGAAAAAACAAGCCATCAATTTAATTGAATAGATGAGCGCAACCTTTCTGTTACTACGAAATATTACCGCGTCTTTATTGTTTATTGTAAGGAGGGCGTTGTGGCTCCGATATACATATAAAAAAAAAAAAAGCAATCAAATAATTTAATAGCGGTAATATCCACGTGTTCACGATTGCTCGACGCCGATGAGGATGAGTGAATGATAACCGAGCTGTTAAGGAATTGCTTGACGTATATGATGGTACCTTTGCCTTTACAATTTAAGTGTGTGTGTGGTATTTTTTTGAAACCTAACGAAATTGCATAACATATTATAGGATTGCATAATATATATAATATATTATATAAGATAATATATAAGAAATTGCATAATATATTATAGGATGAGATTCGCCCTCAGGCAGCCATGTCTCTTGTAGTAAAATTAAATCACTTCCGGTGTAAGTAGCATCGGCCCTGATGGAGGAAACGTGGCGCCGCACAGATGATTTGCGTATCATTGCTGGTGCGGCGTCTCAAATGTTGGTACATAGGGACCAACACACTGTCCGTATTCATTCTGTTTAATTCCTGGAGTTACAGGGTCACGATGATCAGGTGGATCGGGAGCTTTAAAATTTAATACGCCTGTATGTTTCGTGATGATATAGAGGCCATTTAGGGCCGGTTTTTGAAACCATAGTTAACTCTGACGGCCGTAAAAGACGACTCTGACGGCCGTAAAACGGAAAAAGCGTTTTTTGAACCTTAGTTACCGTTTTACGGGCCGCTATTTTTACGAAACGGTAACCACAGCAGGACCCTGGGGTCAAATTTTTACGGAGCCGTGACCACCGCTTTCATTGGTTGACTGACGAGACGGCGCCCCGCGGACTCCGCGCCGCGGAGGGTGGGGAGTGGTAGAAAGAGAAGGAGATAATTGTTTACTTTTTTCGCTCAAATAACGCCCAAAATAATGAGATGTTGAAGGCAGAAGAAGCGGGAAATGTGAACTCCTTCCTCATAAATGAGTTGTCAAAACCCACAATGACGAAAAAAGTTCACCTAGGGAAAATATTCAAGGCGCCAAAATTTTACGGCGTGGTCAGCTGTCGGAACGCTGACTATGGTTCTAAAAACGCCGACAAAATAGCGGCTGTAAAATCGCGTTTGACGGTGGTCACCAAACCACTCGTTTGCGGTGATTTGACTATGGTTTCAAAAACCGGCCCTTAGTGTCCTTGCGCGTGACATCGCTACGTACAATATTCTGCGTTCCAATTTTTTGTCGTGAGCATATACGAGCACTTCATTCATTGTGAGACCTTGGCTTTTATGAATGGTGATGCCAGAACGCCATCAGATGGGGTACTGTTTGTGAACCACCTGTAACGAGAGATAGTGTTGTGACTGTACTCGATCCTCACACTTGAAGAAGTAATACAGCACAAACTTTGAAATTCGCAAGGGCGGAATCACACCGGAAATTCTAAATCAAAAAAAAAAAAAAAAACTGAGCTCAACACTTTTTCTGTCGCTACCCGTGTGATTCCGGGTTCCTTGCTGTTTTTGACATTTTCATGTCTTTGCTTTGGCACATAAACTGAAAACTGGAAACGAAACTTCTTTAGTAAACAATGCCGCTTGTTTTGTTATTATTAGTTTCCAAGTTAGAGATCATTTTGAGAAAACGCCAAAATGAAGCCGTGGGTAGAGATACCTAAGGTAAACGCCCCGGTAGTGGACATGTTAAGGAAAAATGGTCACTTTTTTGTTTCCCCACTTTAATACAAATTAATAAAAAACTTCTTCGACTGGTATTAGTGTGCATTGGACATCTCTGGATGTATAGGAATGAAAAAATAACCAGTTTCTTCGAGTAGAATGCGAATAATCGCTCAAATCCACAAGACGTATTTTGCACCCATAGTGGACACCAAAAATCGAGATTGCTCCAGAAGCGGACATTTGAGGTACCAGTAGTGGACAGGTAGTTTGTTAAAACATATTTAATTGAAATATTCAATTAAAATAATCATTCAATATAGCAACAGCACATGTGGGTGAGTAAGGAACATTTCTTAATACTTGTTATCACAAAGGAAGTAATTCCATTCAGAAAATCTCACAATAATGTGACTGAATCACGCTGTAAGACAGCAGGAAGCCTGTAAGTACATAAACTTGAAGTCAAAAAACTAAGTAGGATAATATCCTAGTTTTCTATTGAAATTTAATATATTTGAGCCTAACTGGTTTTCAAATGGTTCACTGGCCATCAGTCATGGAGCCAATTTTAACAGTGGGTCCATATTCCAAAATTACTATTGTCAAGTTACCACCATTCTGGACCGTTTTCATCAGTTATAATTTTCAACATTTGTGCTTGTTCATATACCTTCAGTATAATATAATTTAGAGTTTACATTGTTAATATAATTTTATGGGTTTTCTCTGATGCTAATGACAAATGGTTTTCTTGTCAGGGCTGTAGATGAGCTTAGTTGCTCGAAACCGGTCCCCACGCTATAATTGTTTATTGTTAATAAACAATTTAGTATTCAGCAGAGGAGTCGTTCTCTCTCCCTAACCAAACTCAAGGCCTGTGACATCGAACAAGGATAGAAGGTCCTCGTTGGGCTGAACCTCGATTATTTCGGAGGTTATGTTATCGGTGCCGTTGTTTTCCTGTCCAGTCACAATGTGAGGATCAACTTTTGGCATTCGATAATGATCATGTCATGATCATTATTGAATGTCAAAAGTTGTCTCTCATCATTTGCTTCACTTGGTGCCGGCAAATTGTCCGCCTCCTCACCCAAAACATCCCCATCTTCTGATGGCTCCCAATCTTCTTCACTTTCGGATTGCCTTTGCCTTTCTAGAGCTCTTTCAGTTTTCTTCAATTCTTTTTCTTGTTTTTGCTTTTCTTTCTTTTCGTGGTATTCTCTCCAAGCTTGAGAAGAAATCGCCCTTGGAAACAGCTCCCTCCTCCTTGGATTTTTGGGTCTTCTGTCTGAAACAATAATAAGGAAATCGTTATTAATTGTAATTAATCGACTCAATTGATTGGGAATAACTAAGTAAGTAAGTAATAATTTGAGCTGCTGATCATAATTTTAATTGATCACTAAAGAAAACACTTTGCTACATTTGCTGTGTTTATGTAACTTTTAGTCGCTTTTTGGTGATTTGCCTATTCTATTAAGTATGTTGCATTTTAGGTTTTTGATCAATTGAACCCACCAATAAAAGAAATTACATGAAAAGAACGAATGTTTCCACTTTAGGATCAACCTTGTGCCTGAAGTGGACAGCCTGTCCACTTTAAGATCACTTTAGAGAGATGAAATGTACCTTATGTGGACAGGGGTGTCCACTTCTACTGCAGGGTAGCTTTTCCATGACCCTATAGTGGACACCCCAATAGCAGGCATATCAAACATAAAAATCGCAAATCCACACGAAATTATTATCTACAGTTGTTGCAGAAGCAATACTAAACATAGGAATCACTCGCAAAGTCACTGAACTAGCTTATTTTCCTTAATGCTCACCTTCGTTTCCTTGCCATTTTTGCTAAGCAACCACCAGCGTAGCGACGAAAACACGACTCGGCACTGTTATCTTCTCGCCCAGAAGCTTATTTTCACTTTCTGCTTCTTCTTCTTGCCTTTTGATGAGCGTGGACAAGTTATAAAAACAACCAGTAAGTGAATCAATGGCCGGAGATGCGTTGGATCCTTATTTTTTAAGATTAAATGAAAGATGTCCACTATAGGAGCACTGTCCGCTACCAGGTCATTTACCTTACAAGGGTAGGAGAAAGGGTAGACATTTTACTAAAAAACGTCACGAAAAATTGCTCACGGGTTTGCTAGGGAAATGAAGCTAATTTCTATGCTTCACACTCTAGGAAGTGTAATTTCGTATGTAGCCTCTTTAGGACATTTACTAGCTTCCAGAACTCTGTACTAGAATCGTGTATATATATATATATGTTTTGTTAATAAAAACAGTTTAATGAAATAGTAGAAACTAATAGAATAATTCTATTAGTATAATCATTTTATTGGAATGACAATTATTGATGTTCACATTACCTACTCGTAAAAGTTATTTCTTTAAAATAGAATCCAACATAGTGATGTTCATGTTTGCCTGAGATTCCATTTGGGTAAGCCTCTTAAGCCGCGAAATATGTGCGTCAAGAGTTAGTTTAATGCGCTCGATTAGTTTAATGCTGTTGTTCTTCGGCCCGCGCTTCCATGTAGACTTCCCAATTTGACTTCAGTGTTTTAAGCATGTTCGTGGGAACTATGTGCTTATTGGGCAGTTCCCACGCAGGATGTAAGGGAAGGCTTTCAAAAATATCTGCATCTTCCTCTAGACAAATATGTGGTGATATTGAACTTTCATGAACTGTTGGTTCGCCATGTCGAAGTTTTATCTGTTTTCCACACTCCTCGCCGTGTTGGTCCACTGAATGGGATGAGCTGGAACGTGCCTGTTCTGTATTTTCCGATCGTTTGGATTTCTTCGTAGGTGCCATTGTGTAATTTACGCACAAGAAAATTAACACTACACGTTAATCAAATTAGACTAGACGCCTTATAAAATTAACTTTGCGACTTTTGATTTCTTAATTTACTATTATCCCGGCAACACCAGTGAAACAACAACGCTACTGGGGTAGGTGATGTAGCCTGGCTCGAATTCAATAAAGTACCTACCCACGGGTGTCGGAACAATGAGTCAACACGATCGCGAATTCAATTAAGTACCCACGGGTGGGCGGTTTCTCTTATGGCCCATTTAATTTATCTGTACGCCCCGCCGTGCAATGCACGGGTGATATCTGCCTAGTAATAAATACAATAAGAAAACACACATGAAAATGTCCCAATGTGTTGCAGACTCGTATGCAAGCATTTCATTTCTCCCTTTGTGGTCTGCTATCCCAGGAAATGATACCGGAGCAAGTGTGGAAATTTCTTTGATGGGTCCCCGAAGTGCAAGTTTGCCAACCTTGCGACTTGTCAGGCCGATCTCGGCGTCATCAAAATTTAATTTAAAATCATTTTTTTATTACTCGCTTGGCTACTGGAGGGGCGACAGATACACAGAGGATGGTGGTACATAATAATAATGGTTTTTTTTTTGTTTGTTTTTTTTAATAAGAAATGGTGGGAATGTGATACCTGTTAATGGGGGTTTATGTAGAAGATGTACATAATTACCTTGACTGACCCTCGTCCAAGGAGATGGATGGGCTTTTTCGTGCCGTATATGGGCGTCCATGTTGATTGTATAATCGGGTTAACGTTCAATGAACGGTCTGTAGCTCTTGCCAAGGAACCGGCAGTTTTATCGTCAAACTCCATGTAAATTGCTTTCGGTGCACGGTTGTCAAATTCCACAAATTTCAATGTTCCCAAGGCTCCATTAAAGATGCCTTCATTAAAGTTAACATTACACGAAATCATGTAGCGTGAGCCGGTGACTAAATGTAACTCGGTCGGTAGGTTTTGTGTGTCCGAAGTTGTCTTTTTGAGCAGGAAATTCATTGCCTGGTTCTTTTGCAGTTTGGAATATTGACCGTAGAATTTGTCTATGGCTTTGAATACGATATTTACTTCAGCAGTCTTGCTTATTTTGCTCACTTTTCCATTTTCGAGGCATTCGTAATAATGCTACGCGCGGGTACGCGTACCCAACTGAAATAATGCTACCCGTAAATAAGAATAAAAACGAAAACCGTGACTGAGTAATTCGTAACTTGACACAGTAGGTATATGACGACCAAACTATGCCACACAACCTAAGCACATCAACAAAATGCGCTGGGTCGCCTTTTTCGAGAGTCGTAGACGATTCGTCCGATCCCGAGAAGATGATTTTGATAGCCTATAACCACCACCAGAACTCGCTGATCACAATGAGATAGTAACTAGAGGCCTATACTAAAATCGGACCGCGAAGTTCTTCACAATTTCAAAGACCGTTCGGAATTATATATAAAGATTTTCTGAAAGGTTCGGTGTCCCCAGTAAACAGGAGGTTAAGCCTTCACGCGCGGTCCCAAACCTGGAGTCCAGCGCCATCCTCCAACCCCAGACGACGAAACTTCCGCCGGGTCCCCCGTAGTCTCATGGCGACGGCTCGGATCACTGCGAACTGAGTCTTGACCCGAACCCATGCAACTACTTGAGAGGACGGGCGAGACCACTTTTCAGAGAGAACAGTGGCAAGCTGCTTGTGGAACCGCTGGAATTCTGTCCCAAGTGACCCATCACACGAACAGACTAGTGCACTGAATGATGCCCTCATGTCTTCCGCTGCTTTGTCATATTTCGCGTGTTTGGCCGCTTCTGCATGGCGGGAAACTTGAGGCCAGTCAAGGCGGGCATAGGAAACTGCGTCAGCGGCGGTTGTCGAAAAACGCAAGTCTCTCCCTATGCTACGCCCCTGGAAGCAAGTCCGCGATGAGAGCTGGGTTGTGGGCGTCACTTACGCGGAGAATTGGCTCAGTCAGAACGCCGTTCCAAGCCATGCTTGCCATGCCAGCGCAGACGTCGCTGATTTGGTCATGCCCTCGCTTTACCTGCCCCCCAGTCTTACAGTTTAGGGCGTGATTGAGCTGCATCCGTTCTCCACAGCCGTCGCACAGCTCCGGCAGACCCATGGGTTCTAGCCCATAACAGAATTTTAATATGTGTCGTTTTAAGCTGAATGGAGTTCCATATTTTGCAAAAGGGACAAGTCCGTAGGAAGACTAGCTAATGATGGCGGCCTCTTGCACGCTGTCTTGTAAACACGCCTTCAGCTTCCTTCCTAACTGCTGACACCATCTTCAAAAACACAAAATCAAAAAACAAATCTTTGTTCTCCCGAATCAAAAACAATAATAATTCAGTCATTTCGTGCATGCAGTCCTATTCTGTAGTAACTGGTCCGCAGGCCGGCAACTATACCTATCTTTTCAATATCAGATTGAAGTAGGTATCTAATAAAATTATAAAATTGCAAAAGCCTTATGTCAAAAGGTGATCTTGGTTTTGTCATCACAATCGGTAATTTCTGCTTCCCTATTTCCGTCATCTCTTCTATCAGTAGTTTAAGCTGTGATCTCTACCTACGGAGCGAGGTGTGTAAAAAATAGGTATTCAGTAAGAAGTGGTCGCATTTCATTCAAATTAAAATTCACAAGATTCTGAATCCAATTCACCCCATTCTGAATCCAGCGGAGTGGTCGGAGAGGTTCGGTCCTCATTATAACTCGATTAATCGACTTCGTCAAAGACAGTGAAAACAAATACTTGAACTGTATTTGAACTGATTTGGGTTGAACTTTACCCCACGGACTACCTCATTCAGAGTGAGCATAGACCTCATATTTAAACGCTCCAGTCTCTTGCACAGAACTTGAGAATTGTCGCAAGTAACAGCGTTTGCTGGTTACGTGTGGTTTTTCGGAGACACTCTAGAGTCAAATTTGGGCCGCATTTTGGGGTCGACTCTGATCTCTCTGTTTGTTCGTCGTTCCTTGTACGCAAGTCTCTTGTCTCTGCCAGAGTTACTGACGTAATTAATTCTTGGCCTTTATCGTGTCTACACTGTGACGCCCATTGCCTTTTTTTGGTGGCATTGATGGCATTTTGTGGCCTTTTTGAACTGTTTCTTTGCTACATGTTGGTCCTGTTGCCTGAGCAGAGTTAGGACTGGAAATTACTGCCCCAGAACTCTCAATAGCCATAATCATGGGCTGGTATTTTCACCTAGTCCCTTCAGCATGATTATACCGATGAATTCATCCTTAACACACACGGTAAGGATTTGGTTGAGATAGCTGACGACAGATGAAAACTGGTTTATTCGTAAGAAAACAGCTGTTTTAGTAGATTTGGGCGTCTACGTATACGTACTGCTTTACTCTCAAAGATCAACTTCAGTTTATTCCAAACGTCTCTGGCTGTTGTCTGCCCTCGAACGATGGGATAAAGTGACTCTTCAACCATCAAATTGATTTTTGACTTTGCCGTGGCAATTTTTCTTGGGTTTACCTCAGTACGTAGTACTGCATCCCAAAGATCTTCAGCCACTAAAAACATTTCCATTCCAAACTCCGAGCCGGACAATTTCCGAGAACGTTGGCACCTGCCGCGGCTCATGACGCTCCTAGAGATGGCGTTATAGTCTGAAGGAAGGCTGGGCCCCATAACCACTTAATATAATATAATATAATATAATATAATATAAATATTATTTAAGAGAGGAATTCAATAAATGAGTACTCACATTTAGGAATGACGAGAATCCAGTTTTAATTATATATCACACGAAACGAGTAGCACAAATCGAGATAGAGCACAAGCGTCAGCAAGGAACAGAAATCGAATGAAATTAAGATGGCCGAATACATCAAGTAGGTACCGAGAGGACTCCCTCATCACTACTGGAGTGACCTCACCTATCATGATGAAACTCTGTCAATATTTTTAAGATTTCACTCAAATAAATGACACTTTGAGGAACACCAAAACTGGAATGAACTATATTTTTCAAAGCGGTGGGATTTGGGGATTGGGTTGGTTGGGGATCGACAGCACTCGCGTGGCTTACCGGCACAACTTCCGCTGTAGGTCGGACGACAAGCGGTCCACCACCCGCCTCTTCCTGCGCCGGGTGATACTCGTCGTCACCTCCATCCTCTTCCTGTTGCACGGGCGCCGCAGCTGGCGGCTGATATTCGCGTCCCGATCGAGTGGTCATAAGATCCCACACCGCTGTCGCCAATGTTAAGATTTCACTCAAATAAATGACACTTTGAGGAACACCAAAACAGGAATGAACTATATTTTTCAAAGCGTAGCTAACCACACGAGAACTCATATGACGCGATGGGATCAACCGGAGTGATCCCATCAATATGCACTTGGTGATCGTACCTACTAGGTGCTGATTACTGAATTTTGTAATGTTGAGGGTTCTCACGAGAGAGAGAGAAATCTTTTAAAATATCTGGTTATATCTAAGAATGTCACCCCAGCCAGGGTTGAGAGTTGCCTGCGCATACATGGACTCCAATACTCGGGATAAATCTCCTGCTGACTCCAATGTGGTTGAGCTTGCACAAGAGGTTGCGGCGAACACAGTCAAATGCCGCTATGAATCGACGAAAAATGCATAAAATTTCTTGCAGTTGGAATCCTTTTAAGAGTTGTTTAACAAGCTTCTGATTCCCTGTCCCATCCTGTGGGAAACGGCAACTGCAGGAGGTAACTGAAGGCCGATACAGTAGGTACCTCTCTCGGTTCCTTTCTGTCAGGCGTTGGTTTATAAAAAATTATAAACATGTAATCGAATATAGATTTAGTTACACCGTAACAAATACCTTACGATCTCGGGTTTTCGTAACGAACACCGTGAAGATCATCGACGAAGTGCTGAAGGAAGAAGGCTGGCTCAGTAGACGAACCTCTGGGTCCTGACCGCTCCTTAGTTCAACTTTTGACCGATTGATGTTCCCAGCGCTCTGCCCGCTCAACAGCTGGAGCTCGCATTTCGCTCCATTTTTCAAATGAATGAGGTGTTATTAGTCCCAGCTCCAATAGGACTGAAAATTGGTTCATTGTTCCTAGTGGCTTCCGTGAATGCTCTCGTACAAAAATTATCTGCTCATTCTTGCGATTTTCATCCATATTCCTTAACGATTTCTTTTTTGATGAAGTTACTCGTTTTGAAAGCCACGCCGCACGTCTGGAATTTTCGTGTTTTTCGCGCATTTTCTTTTATAAAAAAAGAGAAAATGAGCTATTGTGGAATAGGCCTCGTTGGGGTCGTAGAATTCTAATTTCTTGCCGAAGTCGCGATTGCATGAAGTGCACGTGAACCTCAAAGTGGCCGGCTCCGGTTGTGGCTCGCCTTGGTATTTGGCTTGATGCCTTTTTAAATTGAAAACGGAAGATAAAATTAAAATACACTTTGAACACTGGGGTCTCTTATGGGACATAATAAATGGACGGAATAAAACTTCACGGGCAGAAACGATGACGAAATGACAGAAAACTTGACAAACCGATAACAGATATCAGCGAGAGCCGCTTGACAGCGATTGCAGCGCCTACAATGCCAATCTGTCAAAAGATGAACTAAGGAGCGGTCAGGACCCAGTGGTTCGTGCTCAGTAGCTGGTATTACACAGCTGACAGGTGACAGCTGACCAGCTGGACTCGCAGTGGGCTCATCATGTTAGCGTTAGTGAAGGTGCCTGTGCTTGCTAGGCAAGCTCTCGCTTAACACTTCCATAATTCAATGATCACTGATGGCGCTGCGCCAAGTTTTCTTTTCTCGAGTGTAAATTAAAATTAATATAAGTGTCATATCCCCCGCTCTCATCCATCACCCCTTAATCAATTTTCCCTAAATTAACGATTTATAATTTTCTCTTGAAGTCTCCTACGTTTTGGGTATAATTTCTTATTTGGCAAAGCAACCCCTATTCAAAAAATTCTTAATAGCTACTTTTCTCACGAACCTGGGAATTTCCCCCAACTTACGTTCTACTTTTCTCCCTCTCATACGACTCAAAATCCCTACTCTACCTCATTTATCTCCCCCCTTGAGGATGCAGGACCGCCCTTAACTCCGCCTAAACCCCCTAAATTTACCCTCTCCTACCCTTGGAGATAGGCTAGTAGTGGTGGCAATATGTATAAAACCAATATGTGAATTGGAAGCGCTGCGTCGCTGTAGCCCGAAAGTAGGTGAAGGCGTAAGCTCGCCGTCTGTGATTCTCTTCGTCAGTGAAGGTCATCAGAACGTCAGGATGAAGAAAAACTTGCAAATTTCACCATGACGATGAACACGTGGTCATCTTCATGGTGAAATTTGCGAGTGAATACGAGTCACCTTCATTCATTTGATCGTAGAGGTCGTCGTTGAACGATACCCCCTTGATTATGGCCCCTGAAGAGTCTGTGACTGAAAAGTTGAAATAGTTGTGGTCGCCTGTTGACCGTTTGCTCTTATAACTCAATACACCCTCAAGATTCGTTTGGGCCTATTTTCAGTGTTGAAATCATAGCGTACCTACTTATGAAAGTTTAGAAAGTCGTAAAATGAAATGAATGTGGATGAACTTACAACCAGGTGATACTTATTTTAATGTGTTAGTATTATATATATATATATATATAAATTATTAATTAATGAAATAAGTGAAAACAACAACAATAACAAACAACGTGAACAATCCATGCTTAAGTCCTGGACATCCGGAAGTCCAGCCCCATCCTCCAGTCCCAAACTTCTCAACTTCCGCCAAGCTCCTCTCAGCCGAAGGGAAACAGCCCTTATGATGCGAATGCTTGCTGTGTGTGGGTTGTGCAGGGGAAAAGCCTGTCGTCGCCTGTTCCATCCCCCTATAAGGCAGCAGCGCCAGTGGTATCTTTTGGTCCCATTCCCGTGAGCTTCGACAACAGGTCCCAGAGCGTTCGGTTAAACCTCTCGACCTGTCCGAGGTGTGGTGCCGACCTGTGCGTGAGGTCTGGTTGGGTCCGCAACCAGATTTAATACTGTTAAGCGGCGAGTGAACAAATACACAACCAATTCCGAACTTGAACTGATATAATTGCAATTCCTACCTAACACCTGAGGTCTATATCATATGGGTGGCAACCAATAGTCCCTTGGAGGCGCCCGCACGTCCCTCCCCAAAAGAAGAGGGACCCCCAATTCCTTGAGACGCCTATACCTTCACCATCGTTTGGTCACCAGCTCGTGCAGATTGGTGATGGAGGTCTCAGCGTCTTTAGCAGTCGCCGTAGCCACAGACCTGTAGTCGCATCTTGCACCTGGCGTTGGCATCGTTTTCGCTTTGGAGACGCGTGGCTTCTTCGTCGGCCACCTCGGCTTCGTGGCCTCTTGGACCTCTTTTCCCTTCTCCTCAGCCTCTCGGACCTCTTGGGCGTCCATTTTCCCAACGAACTCGACTGCGTCCCCAGCGGCCTCCAGCATGGGTTCTTTGGCTTCGTCCTCCCAGGCCAATCTAGTCCTACTCCCTCGTCTCTGGCCCGTGAGTGTAGGGAACTTCATTTGAGCAACCCAGGGGATTTGGGGATACTCCCACCTCTTCCTGCGCCAGGTGATACTCGTCGTCACCTCCATCATCTTCCGGTTGCACGGGCGCCGCACCTGGCGGCTGATATTCCTGTTGCACGGAAACGGAACCAATGCAACGGTTCGGCTGATATTCGTGGCTGATCGAGTAATCATCACATCCCACACCGCTGTCACCAATGTTAAGCGGCGAATGAACAACACCTGAGGTCTATATCATATAGGTGGCAACCAATAGTCCCTTGGTGGCGCCCGCACCACAATACTTTCACCGCTTCGCCAGTTAGCGAGGAAAGCAGGTTATCAGCCTTAGGCCCACTTTCACCACCCGAGATACCAAGCGTTTAAGCGTTAACGCCCAGGTTAAACCCCCGAGGGAGCACCGATTAGAATGGGAATCCGTGCGGAGCTCGGTAAGTTTGCGGAGCCGTTAGTTGGTGAAACCCGCCCTTGGGCACTTGGGTGCAAAATCGTCAAAAATTCGATTATTGGGAAAAAATTGCAATAAATACTACACATCATGCAGATTACGAAAAATATATTGAGTAAAATAAAAAAAATACCTTGCCAGCCGTAAAAATTAGTTGAAGCGGAGCCGGCGCGGCGCTTAGTAGTCAAAATTCGCCCGCTCCATACGTCGGCCCCTGTTCGCTCTCCTCAAATGCGTCCTCTAATTTCTTCCTTGCGTTGGATCTTTCCTGTCGAGCCTCTTTTGTAATTGATTGGGCTGCTGCATTAGCTTCACGAATTCTTTTGAGGTCGATTTTCCTCAAGGAATCAACCATATGGGCTCCGGGAATTATGCCGATTTTTTTTAAAACCCTGCATTTTACGATATTGCCTGCATTGTAAGTGCTTACTGCATCGTAAGCTCCGAGTTTTAGCACTAATGTAACTCATAGATAAATAATAAAACGGACTAATAAACTAAACGCGGAAGAACGAAAAGACGGAACGAAATGAGGAAAACAGCAAACGCGTATCAATTTCTGGTTGTAACTAGGAGTAAGCCATGGAGTCCAACCATGTCCAACCATTGTCACAACCATGTCCACATGGTTGTGACAAAAACATGAAACCAAGACACGTAAAATAATCTTATCAAGGAAATTCGAAACTTTTTAGTCGGAAAAAGCGTTTTTGACAAGTTGGCAGCGATTCACCAGCGATGTTGAAAACAAAATGGCCGTTATCTCGATTGTTGTTTTTTCATTCGTTCGGAACCGATATTTTGGTCAAATCTGAATCTTGTTTTTTTCTACGTACTCAGTGGATATGTAGGAGAAAATTTTACGGCGGATGATTCTTAACACCACCCAGGAGGTATGCGATGGAAGGAGTAATTCCCGGAAATGTGAGTCACAAAAAAGTAAAACTTTCAAATTACGCCCTTTTCGCTCTGGACACGGGATCTTGACGATTCCCGTAAAATTTCATCTATATTATGAGTAGAACGTGTGGTTAAGAATTCAGCTTGATCAATCAAGTACCAAAGGTGTTAGAGGTTCCGAAAGGAGACCCATTTTTCAATCAAAAAGCATGTGGGGGCTCTGCACCCAAGTGTCCCCTAAGTGTCTGACCAATTGCGCTTTTGCGCTAGTCCTTCGAACTGTTTTTTGTATGCTGCCCAATCAATTGCCCCATCAAACTTCGGTACTTTCGTTCGTACTTGACTCTGCTGCAACGTAGTAATCTCTCGCTGCAGGGACAGTAACTCATTCGCATACTACGTGCGACATCTAAGCATGTGCGACAGCTAAGCGCTACTCGAGATGGATTTCCATATTCTCGCATAAACGTTCGACCTCGTGTCGAGAATACGACTCACCTTGCTCTGGATTGTCACTCACACTCTGTGCGAGGCTCCCGCTTGCGAAGGGCCCGCAGACAGAGGCTCTGGACGCCGGGAGGGAGTTGGAGACGCCTCCATCGCGGGGGCAGTAAGATCAGCCCGCGTACGAGACCGCGTGAGCATACGTGGGCTCAATATCCCTAACTTCTGACACCAATGTTGAAGAATTTTTGACTGTAGGTAACCATAATCACTTAGCATTCGTTCAGCAACAGTACTATGACCGTCGGTACTTTCTCTCATGACTGGTTCAATGGTTGACGAAAATTGTCCCGGTTGTGTTTTGATGATTTTCACGTACAACCAAGCCGTTTCTAGGGAAATGGGGGGGGGGGGGGGGGGGGTGATGGTGGTGGGGACTAAAGACATAAAATGTCCCAATGTGTTGCAGACTCGTATGCAAGCGTGTATTTTTTCAGTTGATGGCGTGGTTCACATGAAACCCTGGCCCACACCCATCACAGCCGGCTGGGAGGTTTGCAGGTGTGCGACCATACCGCAAGGAGCGTGCATCGCGGAACTGGCATGCCGATAAATCAAACCCATCAGATTTTAAGGGAATCATCGACAGCCATTGGGAACTTGATTTAACTCTTCTGAGAGTCCGTTGTTGCGCTGACTGCATTCTCTGAATGAGACCTCTTCTATTCTCAGTGACCTCCGAAAGATGCCTATTGAAATAAAGTGATTACTCACGTTCGGATTGACTCTCTTGAGACATCTTTCAACTGCACAAACACTTTATGAAAGACTTGAACGACTTGACAGCAAGTGTTTTATTGTAGCAAAACGCAACTAACTTGAAATCGGCGGAGGAATAAACAACATGACAGCCAATGAGAACTGAGAACGTACACCAACAGTGGTACCAATTCCCCCAGTTATTATGAACGCTAATCTCTGCGAAATGACTCTACATAATTCTGATCGTTTGAGTAAATAATTACGAAATTAATAGCACTCCCGAATATATAAAGTTCATCGTTAAACTGGTGAGATAGTGCAGAACTACGGAGAAAGCGCTCTGGGTGGTCGTCTTCAGTACTAAGCATCCCGACGCGGGAGGGCAGAAGTGGCCCTAGAGCCAAATTCTCGACAATGCCTCTCCTCACGGTTTTTCTCATCTTTCAGTGACCTGGCCACTTAGGTTTTGATGACGTTCGAACAGCAGGGGTTCACCCGAGCATATATCATTAACCAGAACCACACACGCCCTTTTTGAAAGTTCCTCTCTTCGTGTGGCCATTCTTGGGTTCAAAAGACCCAGCACGCCCAGCCTCACTGGTTAATATTGATTTGACAACGATTTGACAACCACTGTGGTAGTAACTGAATTTCAAAAAAGAGTGAATGAAAAATGTGTGCCACGATTGCTTAGCATTATATTTTAAGTTGTTACTTCTTCTTTTTTTAATTGTACCATGTATAGCCGCAGCTTTACTGGTTTCTGAGCCCACTTGAGGTCTTATCGGACTTATTGGAGTTGGTAGAAGAGGCATGGTATGTATTAAGGGGTTGGAAGCCTAATGAAAAATTGAAATATTTCCCATCCTTTTTTGAAAATGATCTGAGTTCCCGGGCGCCAGCCTTGGTGTTGTCATCCCACCCATTTCGTTCCGCTATCCCCTCAAACTGGATCCTGTACCCATCCCAGTTTACCCCGTCAAAGTTTTTAGGTTTGAGGGTGCGTGCTACCACCTGTCCGTGGCAAAGTCCCGTGTTGCTGCTCTACAAGAATCTGTTCGCGTGCGAGGGCTAACATGGCATCCCAGTTCTGCATAATCCCAGTCGAGGCTGGGCGGTGTTCAGTCGCGGTAAAGGCGCCGCAACTTCTGGCGGGGGTGACTCCTGTCGACTTCGTCGAGGTAAATTTCTCGTCGAACGTCGTGGAATCGCACCGCTTGCCACCAATTGTTATAAATTCGCTAAATGAGAAACCACTCTGTTCAAACTCAAAACCACAACTGGAATATATTTTTCAAAAATACGTAACTAACTCCCGAAAACCATATGACGCGACGGGGTTGAATGGAGAAAACCCCATCAATATATACATACATAAGAATAAACAAGGAAAGTGAGTAAGCGATTTAGTGCATCATCCGGGCTAGTCTTTCATCCTTGGCTCCCATGAATAGGTCTTCGGTGAAAACAGGTGGGATGATTGATGGATCAGCGGGCTGAATCAAATAATCTCGCACAGGAAACCAGTCTGAAGTCCCCCAATCTTGCGATTTTTTCTCTTCAGCTCCTCCTTGATCTCTGCAGTGATATCTTTGATCCCCTGAACTATGAAGCCCAGATGTACTTCAACGACGTTTGTAGCATTGAAATCCAGACATTCCAATACCCCATCAGCCTGTACTGTATGTCTTCCTGAGAAGGTTGGAGCGCTCGTGATTTGTTGTGCCCCCTCGCGGAAATACTGGGACTGATTGGCGTTTGATGGTTTGCCCTTTGCAATTCTGGGAAGGTCAACGCAACATGTGCTCTTGTGGAAAGCTTTTTCATATCTAATTGCTTTCTGTAGGCAAACTTGAAGCCGCGTGCTTCGCACATCCAATTCAATAAACCAAGATTGTCGCCATAGGTCCCAAAAGCACAGTGAAAGAAGACCTGGCCTGCGTACGGCATGTCATACCAAACGTAACGGAATTTCAATGTCCCTTTACCTGGAATCACCTTGTCTTTCTTACCTGCTTGGGTTTGAGTCATGTATATGTATTCCTGTATTCCCGCCTTGCCAGTAATCCTTCTTCCTGCTTTTGGAGGCTTTGCAGTAATGCTGTCGCTGACAAAAGGCTCCTCAGTAGCTTTGGCAAACTCCTCATCAGCGATCTCATAGCCCATGTATAGATAGTTCAGCGGTAGTGTAACCTTCCTGGATTGCCGACTGCCGATTACTAGGAGCAAGCTCTTACGATGTTTGCTGCATCCTTCTGGCCTGCCCCATTCAATGCTAGTGTGTAATTGTTATCCATATATACATTGATATGGTCAAGATCGTCAAAATGATCCCAGCAAGTTAACTTGGCCCGTAGTATCCCTGATTGTTAAAATCACAACGTTTAAAATTCTTTCTGTCATTTGCATGTTAACAATCATCCCAAGGACATTAACGATACCTTTACTCCCGGGCAAATGTGTGCGTGAGGGAGGGGGCGGGGTAGGGCCGGTCAAAACCGCCTATCCGCCCCTGCTTTGGTGGATGGACGAGTTCGACGGTCTCCATTTTACACTTTCTCACTGTTTACTTGCTATGTTTACTCACCAAGATCTTTTTTCCTTTTTCTATAAGCACGTGCTCTGTCGGCATTCTGTTTTTTACGGCGTAAAATTAATTCATCGTCATTTTTTTTTACTATTCTTTGCTTTTTCCTCGTTTAGCCGCTTGCATCATCATCTACATATCCATCAACACTGACAAAAAGAAACAGAGTATCAACGCTTTACGCTGATACATTGTGGCATGAATATGTCTTTCGCACTGATTGTGAGTAGGTGGTCCATACGCCTCGTCCATTGCACTGTGCATACCTCATCCATGTCAATACCTCGTACTTCACGTCGGAAATGTAACTCAGTCGGTATTCCGCCTACAAAAGTCGTTATCCACCGTAATGAAAAAAATAGGTACCGACAATACTACAACTTGCTCCAATACTGTGTACATCCGTGACAATGGATTATTCCCACCCGAATTTCTGAACTTTTGGTTTATTATTCAATCAGTTTAATCAGTTCAATCAGGGTCCAGGGCATCCAAGAGAAAGGAAGAAGCTTCATCTGAACCGAGCGGCTGTGGGGCGGCCGGTGTATCCGCATCGCTTCCCATAGGTTGCGTGTGATGCGTAGTACACGTTTTCCGTTTGCGCGACGTCTGTTGGCTTTTCGGAGCATTCGACATTTTTCAACAACCTTTTCCGGATTCCGCTACTTACTAGTTTTATTATTTGAGACTCCCTATGACAAATTTTTGTATGGTGACTTCATCCATCAGATGTTATACCACATCAGCTGTCTAAAGCAGAGTTAAACGGAGAACGACTGGCTAAATGCAGGAGTTGATTTTGAACGCGGAGAATGAGGACGCATTGTAACGAATGAAGTAGAAATTCTCGCATTTGCGCTCACGAGCTCTGCGCATCACCTCTACTTCCGATTTCGGCGGCATCGCAACACTAGTCAACTTGTTCACCGCGAATCACAATGGGAATTGTCTTGTCCAAAACAACTTATTTCACCTCACAACCACACCTGGTTACTACATTCGATATTAGTAAACAAACACTCAAAATTCATGTCAAAACCACGTAGGTCTCTAGGGAAATGTAACTCAGTCGGTTTTCCACCAAAAAAAAATCGTTCACCACTCGTTGGAATGCTCTCAATTTATGTCAAAATAGCGTGGAGCACTGGCACACATGAGTATTAGTCATTACACGGTCAGCTGATGCGAACTGGCACCCAAGTTGGTAGGTACCTACTACCTACCACTGAGGCGAGCCTAGCGAGAAAGTTTCAGGAAATGATGCCCACATTTATATATTATATAATATAACTAGCTGACCCGGCGACGCGTTGCTGTCGCTGAAAGGTCCTAAATCTCGTTTTAATTATTTATAAAATGAAACATAATTTGTCCCGTATAAACTGGATGACCATGTTACGAAAATAAAATTTAAGTACACTGTTCTGGAAGAAAGTGCCTTCATCATTGAAGGCTGCCGAAATGAATGCTGCAATATTGAAAAGAGTTCGTGAAGATTAAATTAATGTTTCGTTGTATTTTACAAAGTCTTCTTAACCGCAAGCCTAGTACCATTACAAAGACGTGGGTGGTTGACATTTCGCAACATAATAATTACCGATCCGATTTTTAATCTTAGATTATGAGGCGGTAATCCGGGTAATTCCAGTGAGTTTAAAAATTCTGTTGGATATTAAATATCCATTGTTAAATTTTAAATCCATTGTTAAATTTTAAATCCATTGTTAAATTTTAACAACATCATCTTCGCTAGTAACGGAATCAACTGATTTATATGTTATCAATTCGCCTGCAATTTCATTTTGAATTTGGAAATTCATTTCTTTCACGTCAATGTTTTTTGCAGCCAATATAGCACGTTCACTCAACCAAACATGATTTTTATAATTTTGAGCTATATTTGGAAACACCTTCTCAATTAGCTCAGTCTTTGATTTGGTGAATTGACAAAAATCGGAAGGTAACGTAATACATCCAGACAAAGTGTCAACCTGGATGTTACCATTGCCAATGGCCAGTAATTGTTTAGAAAACACTTCTCCGGATTGGTCATCTTTCTGCAACTCAACACGCATATTCATAGTCAATTTGATTGTTTTCACATATTTCCATAAGACAGATGACTTCAAACACGCATTAAGTTCATCAGCTGGCGTTGATCGTGGTATCACTGGCAATGTTTGACGGAAATCACCTGCCAACAGTATCATTGCCCCACCAAAGTGATATTGATTGTTTCTTAAATCTTGCATTGTGCGATCTAGTGCCTCCAACGATCTTTTGTATGCCATCGGGCATTCATCCCACACAATTAATTTGCATTGCTGTAACACTTTGGCCATTCCAGAGTTTTAAGAAATATTGCAAGTTGGAGTTTCATTGATATCAAAAATGTTTTTCCAGTTCCAGCGGGAGCATCCAAGAAGTAAATCCCTCCAATATACGCGCGTAAAAAAAATGAAATGTTGAATGTTGGAATCAAAATAACACATTAATTTCCAATAGAAAAAACTAAAACCAAAAAATTACTAAAAACAAAATTAGGTCAGGTAGGTACGAAGTTAGGGGTTTTTCCAATCACATGATCATTCTGTTCGTAGGTAATAACCACACAACAATAATAATCAGGAGTTAACTGATCGCATAACTGGAGAACGTGAAACTTACAATTAATTAAAAAGATAATTAAAAACCTTCCTTAAGCTTTTGCGAACATACATGCGAAAATACTGATTAATTTTTATAGATATAGATATATTATATTATATTGGTCTCCCATATCGTAATCGTAATATTATTATCGTAATATTATTACGATTACGATATGGAAGACCAAGAGGAGGGACGCGAAATATATAATAGAAGATAATCATCGTAATGTATAATATAATAGTCGATATAGTAAATTAACCATTGTTACCCGATCCCGAATGTTTGGATTCAGTAGTCCTTGAACAACCACACCTTCAACCGAAGCAGCCCTCCCATCTGGCCAAGCCTTGCGCGCGATTTCCTTGAGCTCACGGTGATACTCGATGATCCCCTCATCAACTTGCTGAACCCTACTTTGTAGGAGAGCTAAATAAAGCTCTGTTTGATTACGGACCCCATACCTGACAGCATGACGAGTAGTGCACAGGACGAGGGATTTCACTCAGCACTGTCACAGCTGGGCCACAGAGTGTGGCCCCTAATTCGGTAGCCTTTGTACGCTCGTCCCATTGGTTTTTCTCGGCAATCATCTCAAACTGGTGATAATATCGTCGGTAAATTGACAAAGGGGCGCGCTAAATTATCGGTTTCAATCCCTTTTGAGTGAACACGAAATATGACAATATCATCACTACGTGATTACTCTGTTTTACCTTTTCGAACGTAGACTTGTCGGAGTATATTTCAGCAAATTTAACACACACAACAGCAAGCGACAGACAGCCAGAAAAAGAACACGTAAAGCCAAAGTTACCTATTAGAAACACTTCAGGTGATGCCCAGTTCATGTGTGTAGTGGAGGCGCCTGCATCAGCATGTAGGTAGTGAGTGAGTAGGTAGGTAGGCACCCTCTTGGTCTTAGTATCTTGGTATCCTGATGGTACTCGGTGACCTCGAGTGGTCTATATTTTAACGGGGCGTATCTGCAAATTTGCGTTTTCAAGATATCCGCGATCAAAGTTCTCAGGTGTACTACAAATCACCTGATTAAAATTTTCAACCTCTTATCGACTATATCTCCTGTATTTGCTTCATTTTAGAACTAGATGGGTATTTTAACCCTCAAGATCCTTCAAGGGCATTTAAAAAGCAGATACGCCTTTCTGTCAGAGCGTCCTTTTCGAATAATTTCACATACGACTTCTGGAATTTTCCGTTGACTGACCTCACAAGGCACACCTTGATTCGTTCACCATCGACGCTAAGAAAATAATTGACCGTACAATTTCTACGGGACACACAACAATAACCATTGGAGAGGCCACGGATAATAGTGTGTTTGCAAAAGGACGTAATTGAAATGAGTCAGTCACGGAATTCGACAGAAAGACGTATCTGCCACTTACGCCTTTCTGTCAGATCAGGATTCAAATACGTCCCTTTGTCATGTCGGTAACTGCGACCGTGGTAAATACGTCCCTTGTATTTTGTTTCCAATCGTGAGGTTAAAAGCACATCATAGAGGCTAGAGCTATGGTTTCCAAAGTGAAGCTAACTCAAAAAACCAAAATTTGCAGATACGTCGATATTGTGACTCCCAATCGGTTGTCCCATCAAAAGGCCTAGGTTTGGTTTCTCTAAACGGCCGCATGCCCATTGGCGGAATCTTCTTGAACATCACGCCGAGGTACAGTTGACGCCCCTGGAATAGTCAATTGGGGCTGTCCTGGCGGAGTGACAGACGACTCAGCCGGTTCCGCGACCAGGGACGCTTGGACTGCCTGCGCGTCCCCCCTGACTGAATTTTCTCCCCAAACATGCGCCGCATTTCGCCCCGAACAACATCCGCCATAGAACACACGGTATTCACTACGAATTCCCTCACCTCAAGTGGAACAGGTGGAGCATTACCTGAATCAGCAACTTGTGGGACAACCGCCAGCGTTCCATCTTGATTCCCCGAAGGGATGGGATGGCCCGGGAGGTGGACGGCTCCGAGCTCCTAAGCGAGAAAGAACTCCTCTTCACCTCCTCCTCCAACGCGTCGGCATAATGCAACACCGCTGCCATATTACGATTTACAGAAACTAGTACCCATTGATTCGGAACGCAAAGTGTATTTTTATCAAAACTCTGAAACTAGTAAACATTCCCACCTGACAACACCAATACATAATAATCACGCGAGTCCCTACAATATTATAACAGGTTCGTAACGTGTTTTCCCAGTTCCTCCAGGAGCAGCTAGGAACACCATTCCTCGCTCATTTTTCATTATTTTCCCAATCACGGCGTCATTTGCCGTTTCCCTGATAGTGCAGATATCCGACAAATTTCAGTTTGTGTTGATGGGGGTAAATGACGTGGTTATAATATAATATCAGAACTGCAATCAGAACAGCATAATATGCATAATATTATTATGCTGTTCTGATTGCAGTTCTGATATGTTTGAGTCAGGACTGAGGGTTCCTTGCAAGCTCGTAATGTTGTTAAATGTGTTCTGTTTTATTGTTAGTGTCGACGTGAACCTGCGCTACTCTGTCTGAAATCAATTCTCACTCAACAACTTACCAGTCAGAAACGCAGATGATTGAATTGAAAAGAACTCTATTTAAGCACAATTCACACAGTTTTTAAAAACGAAAATAATCTGGAACACACAGGCAGATTTCACAAGCTAAGACCGACGTCTCCTTCACCGTCACCACAAACCGCTGACCGATTTTCACTTGTTTTCATAGCACAGTGGAGAGGTCCTCCCGCAAACTCCCTCCACCGCGACACTGCACACCACTGAGTTTCACCACCGAGAAGCAGGCTCCGGTTCCACTGGCCGAAGAGGTTGTGATAGCCCTTTCTCTGTACCTGGCGTGTGGTGATAGCCCTCTCTGGCGTGCAAGGGCGTACGCAGGTCTTCCTTTAGGGGGGGGGGGGGCTCAACAAATTTTTGAATTATTTTTGAAATATTTAATATTGCAGGTAGACATGCTGCCAGCAAGGGTACCTAGTTAAATTAAAATTTTAAAAGCTGCAAATTTTACACAAGGGTTTATTATTCTTTGATATAGGTTACTTGTGCGAAAATTAATTCTCTGTCTTGAAAAATTTTATTATTACTTATCTTTTTTTTTTTTTTTTCAAAATCTTTTGTTTTTACTTTTTTTACTCGGAAAATATTAAATATTTTTTATAAAGAGATCAATTTTTGATCTCTTGGTATCCTTCAAAAATCCCATTTGTAGCCCCATGAAAGCCCTGTAGATTGCCACAGTGAAATCGGATCGTTTCAGGACCCCCAAAACTGGATTCTACGTCCAAAAATACTTCGAAAACGACACCTCACTCGATCCCATAGCCAAAAGCCTTCAAAAACCCCCTCTCGTAGCCCCATTTTAGCCCCACAGCGCCCCACCGGTTTAGGCGATCGGGCTGAAAACCTTGTGGGTACAACTAGATGGAAACCACGTAGGTGTTGTCAAAAAAACCTATGTTGTCAAAATTTCAGATTCTTAAAAAATGCTTACTGCTCAAAACGCCCCGGACGGCGAACGACGCACGGTGGTGCAAAATGGCCATATTTGGGGGGGGGGGGGGGAACTCTGAAAATTCCATACTTGAAGCTGATCACGAATATACCCCATGTCCCTGTACCTAAAATGGATTCTGAGCCTTTTTTCCCCAAAATACCTTTAAAAAAACACGTTTTCAGTACATTTTCCAGTGTGCGAGCCAAGTAAGGATTCTCCCGAAGTTTGTACATAAAGAAAAGTTGTAGAGCAATAATTTTGGCGTCGATTGAACACCGTAAAATTGAAAATTACTACAAAAATGAGGAGGTCGAAGATGATTTCGATCGAACACTCCTATGATTTCTGATGGAACCCCGTAACATTGGTGAATTCCATTGAACACCCTAGAATTGAAATTTTTCTACTTAAAGACGGAAAATTGCTGAGCTATTAGTTATTTTCATGACTTTGTAAGGTAAAACAATGTGGCCTTTTAAATTAAATTTTGTTTCGAAGGTTCGAGCCAGAAATATCTCGCTTTAACTTATTATTTTGTTATCCACTGCAATTACCCTAATTACTAGGGTCGATAAATCGAGAAAACAAACTATGAAAACATACATATACTTACCCTATTATTGGGGGGGGGGTAAACCATTAATGGGGGGTACCCAGGAAAAATAGTCGCATACCTACCTTAGCTAGCCCAAGCTCTCGACTTAAGTCATAATTATGATGAATCAAATGCACAAAAATCATGGTTTTTTGCTTCAAAATCCGCTAAAAACGTGTTGAATCCTGTGTCTAGATTTTTTCCGCAGAAAGATAAAATCTAGGCTGGTCTGTCAAAAGTTGATAAGTCAAATTTTGGCAATTTTTCAGCAGAGCCGTTGGAAAATTTTCCAGGCCTATGGAAGCACAAATGAAGTAAGTGCTTATTCCTAGTTTTAAAAATTTGTCCTTGTTCAACAACTATTCTTCTTGTGACAGAATTCGTTTCGATGGCCTAATTTAATAATTTTTCAAGTTTTTTCAAAAAATTATCATATTGTTTGACATGATATTATGATTATTTGGCAGACCATAGATGTGGGGTTGAATGGACATACCATTGAATAGAACGGGACATATCATGGTTTGGCTGATCAAAACTTTCCTGTTGGAATACTTTTGGGTGGCAATACTGGATAGGTAAGTTCTTATCAACTTTTGCCAGACTGTGCTACCTCTCTTTTTGGACTTACCTCATAATGCCAGTCACTGTTTTTAGTATTTCCCAACGTTTCTACCATATCATGTTTTGCCAGACCAAAGAGCTTGCTAGAATCGACTTATACAGCAAAAAATCAGAAAATCAGAAAAAACTGACATATCAACTTTTGACAGACCAGCCTAGAAATTACTTTCTTGTAGCTGAGTAAAAACTGAACAAATTCGATGTCTAACTTTTTTTTTTCACGTGCAAAATGAGTCGGCTACGATTCTCCGTAAATATAATACTGCTCCCGTCAACTCACAATTTTCCAAAATCGAGAAAGTTATACAGTAACTGCCCAAGTCAGGTCTACAGTACGAGTCAAGTTGATGACTTTTTCATCCGAAAACAATTCATATCAACCCTCCAACTAATACTGAATGGAATATAATGATTTTGAAAGAATTTTAAAATATTTTTTGATTTTTTTTTTTTTTTTTTTTTTTCACCTGTGGACCACTGTGCGGCAGCGGTTCGATTTCGATTTTGCAATCTAGACCTCTTGAAACGAATGATGTCAAATTTTGAGGCCGATCCGAATTTTCGACCCCCGTCGCGATTACATAGGTAGGAATATTATTCCAAGAAGAACAAACCAAAATTATCGTAACTTTGCATGTAGGAATTTGGAGTGCGGAGTATGGTGTGATACCCTATATCGTAAATAATACTACACCGCTTGAGTAATAATTCAAAATAACATACAAATCATTTTTACAAAATCAAGTGTTGTAGTTCACTTTTTTCCCTTCTTAATATAAAACCTTTACACAAAATGTACACAACATAAGTCCTACCTACCCAGCATGTCAAGTTGATTTTTTTCACTTTAAATTTACAACATGAGCCGCCTCGGGTTCTCTGCGAATTTGTCAACCACTACTTCCTCTTTTTCTTTATTTTTATCTGAAAGTGTATATATATTTTTCGTTCGTCTTGGGGGGGGGGGGGCTTGCGTACGCCTATGCTGGCGTGTCGGTCTGTGGGGTGGTCAAAGGGGGGGTCACTTCTCAGCCCCACGACTCTGATGACTCTGATAACTCGGACAAGAGAGGAGTTAGTCAGTGTTGTGGGTTAAGCATCTACTCTGCCTTTGGGCTCATGGGGATTATTGACGGCCCATACTCCGAGGGGAGATATTTATCCACCAACCCTTGTATGAACTTCTTTTGATGAATAAACACTGTTTTATTCTCAACGTTCCGCACTATTTCAAACCCTAGAAATTTTCGTGGTGCTCCCAAGTTTTTCATTTTGAGCAATAATAGTCGATCCTTTGAAGTCAAATCTCACACTCTAATAACAAGTGACCGAATAGTCAATGTACGTGAGCCTTGCGGCGACATATGCGCTGCAGAGTGTTTGGTGAAAGGTGAACGGATACTCATAGCAACGGTAGGTATATGTAACACCTAATTAAATTGTTTCTCTTGAAAAACCTTCTATTGTACCATCCATGTCAAAAGATCTCAGAACTTGCGGAATACCAGAACATGCCCATCGTACTCTCAGGAGATGTTAACATTAATATCAGAGGTGAAAACCACTCCGTTTTTGTGGAATTCATGCAAAAGAAATTCAGCCTCAACTTAGTCAATGACAGGAACTCCAGCACGACGCGAGGAGGAACCTGCAATGATTTACTCTTTGCCAGAAATCTGTCAATGGATTGGAATAAGACTCATTCCAATCCATTGAAGTATGTAACATACTTAGTATATTACATGCTTCAGTTACCACAATCCACTGTTGGCTATAACCACAACATGGTAATGAAGACAATAATGATAAAAAACAATAACGCATTACAAAAGACTTTCAACATTTAAAGTGGATCCTTCCTCCTTACCTGCATACCAGAGGTAAATGAAGAACCAAATAATCCCAACCAATGTATATTTTTTACCACTTAAACATAATACCATTTAATCATTAATACGTTCATGAAGAACGACTTAACCCCAACCAATGTATATTTTTTACCACTTAAACATAACCAGTTAATCATTAAAACGGTTTTGTAAGTATTCCACGACTTTTCTGGCATTCTCCACATTCCTCCTGGCTTCATAAGTAGTCTTTGATTTTTGGTTGAGAACACGCCTTGCTCTCCCTTCCTCCTCCTGCGCAATGAACATGTCCCTCTGCGCAGACTCCAACACGGAAGTGGCAGCGGCCAACACGGAAGTGGCAGCGGCCAACTCCGGCCGATCTTCATAACGACGTTTCGCAGGGGTCTAATAAGACAGGAAAATTGCATGTTGGCATGGTGTTCTACTGATTCTATTCATATAATTTTCACTTGGATTTGAATGGTTTTTGAAGCACAAATTTGAAGTGTCAACTACTAGATCACATTGCGACTATGTTCTGGTAGTTCACAGGAAGTGACAACTACCAGTTCATGTCGATTTTTTAACAACTCCTCGAAGTTATTATTTGTAAAGATATTTACAAGGATGAAGTTGAATTTACATTTTATAGAAATGAAATTAGGTTACAACTATCAGTTCATGTCGATTTTTTAACAACTCCTCGAAGTTATTATTTGTAAAGATATTTATACTCCAAGGATGAAGTTTAATATACATTTTATAGAAATGAAATTAGGTTAACCAGTAGCTATTGTTGATAAGCTGTGATTATGTACTTAACTGAAGAGTCTTCAGTGAAGAAATGTGCAAAATGCGTGAAGCACTATTTTGTTTGCATAAACGCTACCAACTAATTCACATACCAAGCGCCACTTTTATTTTTTCAATAAGTAAGTAGGCGCTGTTATTTTTCTCTTTCACCTAAGTATTAGGTTCGCCCAGGTATTAAAAGTAAGGTCTTTGGAACAGGTCCTGCAGTTGTGTGGCATAGGTACCGGGCGTCAACTGCAAGTCCGGCGCAGGATCTGTAAGCAGATGAATGGGCAGGTCTAAACGGCGACCCAACATTAGCTTAGCAGGGGAGAAGCCAGTCACAGAATGGTCCGTGGCGCGGTAGGCTAGCAAGGCTAAAGGTAATTGTCGATCCCAAGAAGCTTGGTTACCCTTAGTGAGCTTTGCCAACAGATTCAATATTGCAGCGTTCATTTCGGCAGCCTTCAATGATGTCTTACTTTCTTCCAGATTTTTCTTTATCTCTGCTAATCTTCTTGCTCCTTCGATATACATTCCTTCATTCTTCTTCACTTCCTTCCTGGCCCGTTCAACAACCATCTCATTATTCCTAAACAAAGCATCTAAACTTCTTTTAGCTATCAACTTCTTATCTAACCAATTTTTGGGATTTTCCGCAGCTAAGAACAATTCATCTTCCCTCTCTTTTCCTTCTCTTGATCCTTGATCCTTCTCTTGATCTCTTTCTCTTCCTCACCACCTTCAGCACTCAATTCAAGCTTCTGCTTCTTCTCACCGTCCATAATTTACTCACAATAAGTACTTAATAAATTACAGAACTATAAGTGAAATAAACGGAGTAAAATATCGTAAGCAGCAGACCTATGATGAATAATGTGGTTTATAATAGTGTGCATACGAATATTATTCTATTTACCTGTAACTAAGCAGGGTCCGTAATAATATAGTAGGTTTGATATCTGAAATTGATTCCTAGCAACTTATTTTCTTATATACTAGCTGACCCGGCTAAATTAAATTCTAGAGAAGAAGTTTAACGTAACTACTAATCTGATTTTAGATATCCAGCTTAATAGTAAATGTAGACTAGCAGTGTACTTAAATTTTATTTTCGTAACATAGTCATCGAGTTTATACGGGACAAATTATGTTTCATTTTATAAATGATTAAACACAAGATTTAGGACCGTTCAGCGACAGCAACGCGTCGCCGGGTCAGCTAGTATTGTAACAAATCGGTAAACTCAACGTCTTTTTATTCTCAACCAATTTCTAACTTGAGACACACTGACTGTCCGTAACTCTCCACATGTTTCTTTTCCAACACTTGACAACCCCTCATCATCACTCGAGCCGCCCTACACCATCCTCTCCTCTTCAGGACGTCGCCGGGAATGGCGCCAGCCGGTCCACATGTACGACTTTCCACCTTTTCCGTGGCCCCTTTTTCCTCTGAGGGTTGTGGAACCAAACGCGATCCCCTTCCTGGAATTGCCGCAGCTGAGTTCCTCTGTCGTACCTCTTCTTCATCGCTTGCCCCTGGTGTGTCCCTCGCTCCGTCTTCGGCCGTGGCCCCAGAACGTCAAATGCAATTCGCTGGAACGGGGCTCCTACTGGGTACGTCTGCATTGGGGCTCTCACCCTTCGTCCGCCTCCTCGGCGCCTTCCGCATTCGATGCAGCCTTTGCACCACTCCTTTACGTCCCTGTGCATTCCAACCCAGTATACTGCCTGGCATAGGAGGGCCAAGGTCCTTTTTTCTCCTATGTCTGCGGGCTGTTGAGCTCGTGTGAATGCCTCCCTCCTGAGACCAGCAGGAAGCAGGAGTTGCAGCATCTTCTCTCTTCCATTAGGGCTTTCCCATATTCTCCAGCAGAGACCATCTTGATGGCGCAGTAGGTCGAACATGGCCCAGTATGCTTTCGTCTCCTCGTCCTCGCCTGACACTGCTTCCCACTTCGGTCTCGCTTCCTCCGTCAGCCAGCAATGCACTAGGCCTAGCTGAGGATCCTCCAACTGTGCTCTTTGCAAGTACTCTCGCTCGTACCTCTTGCAGTGTCAGCCTGCGTACCCGGACCACTTCCTCCTGTTGCTCTCGCAGCTCCTCGCTCCTTCCTCGTTTGAAATAACAAACCCCGGCCTCTTCTTCTTTTAATCGTCCCCAACAAAATGAAGACGTCCCAGACAACATGAAGTACTTACCCAAGCACTGATAAAACCATAGAGCATTAAAAACAATTTTTACTGTTCATTATCGATTCCTTACCGTGACCTGTGTCGTCGGGGATCGAAACATTCTTTTTGAGGATTTCCTCGACCAAACTGACAAGTTCCGAACGCCGAAGACCGGCAGACGAGAGTCCCCTTGTCTGCAGAAATTGTTTCAACACCGTCACTGAACATTGCCCCCGGGGGGCCGCTAGACTCCCAACATCTTCCACGCTGATTTTGATTTTTTTTGTGAGGAATGAGTGCCATTTTCAGAACATTTACAAGCAAGCTACGTATGGGACATCGGGGATTGTTTGCCTAACCGCCCCGTTATCACAAAGTCAAATGATAACGTGTAGTTGTTGGTATTTTCTTTCTCTGTCTCCTGTGTCCGCCATTGACATGCGCAAAACAGCTCGATGAAAAGGTTAATTAAAACTTGCACAACTTAGCACATTAGTTTCTACGAACAAATCTGAAAGGGTAGCGTTGGGGGGAAGACAGTAAACAATAAGCTGATTCTCTTCACAAAAATTGGATAGTTGCAAACTCAGGTGGCTTTTGTATCCATCGAGGAATAGGACTACTGGGCACGTCACTTTACTGTCCTGCAAATACGGGTAGAGCACTTTGGTCACATATTCATAAAAAAAAACAGAGGACACCATCCACCCAGAATCAGATTTTCCCAAGCTCCATCCTAGTGGCAAAGACTTCATAATGGTGTATGGTTCTCTTATAAGGGAAAACAACCATAGGAGGCAACGCATCACCATTTGCACTATAGGTGCAGAGAACTGTTATAGATTCCTTCTCCTTTCCCCAACTTATTTCATATAAGTTTTTATAGCCCTTGGGACCCAAAACATTTCCAGTTTTTAAACAGGTAAGGCATCCTGTTTCGTCACAGTTCATAACTCTTCTCCCATCTTTAAATATATCTTCTTCTTGATCAGTTTCTCTTGATCAGCAGTTCTTTGAGATCTCTGAACCAACGTTCGATGCTTTCTCTGGTCACTAAAGGTGCATTTAGACGGACAACTAAAATTGCTGAACTTGGACAATTCTCGTCAATTAAAGTTGCCAACAACTCCGAGCAATTCGGCGATTTTTCCCTCCTCTCTTTTTTGAGAACCAAAGAATGAGTCCTCAAAGATTTGGCAGTCATTTTTATTAGGTTACTTGTGCAAAAACTAATTCTGTGTCAATGGAAAAAATTATTATAATAGATTTTGTACACTGTTTATTAAATTTTAATAATATTATGAAATTCATATTATGAAAATACAATTTAATAAATATTGTACAAAATCTATAATGTCATGTAATATTATTATATTCTGATTTAAAAAATATAGATTTTGTACAACGTATATTAAATTATTATTCAATGCTTTCCATCCGAAACCCATCCTTTTTCTGTATGCCCCGGAAACAAACTGTTGGACGGGCCCCCCAAAATTGTAAACAAGCCATCAATTGAATTGAATAGATGAGCGCAACCTTAATGCGATATAATATGTCGTACTAAGGTTATTATGCATATTATGCAAACGCTCGGTTTGCTCGCTTGTCTTCCATGCAGATAGATAACGCAACTTCTTGATTATAAGTACCTACCTACTTCAATTTGGAAAATTAGTTCCATTGCAAGCTAAACACTACAAACTCAAACGTGTGATCGTAACTATACACCGATACACCCGTGGCATACCGTCAACTTAATTTTTCATAGTAACAACGCTTGTCCCGTCTATCACCAATTATATACAGCCCATAGCAACCCATCAACTCAAAATGAGATTACCTAGTACCTATCAAACTAATCGAAGGCTCGCAAAAAATAATCGTACCCACCTACCGACGATCTTCGAATAACTCGCGAACGGGTTATCGCACAGAAATAGTTTTGTACTCGTTGAAATCAACGTGAAAAGCTCATTTTAACCGACGAAGTTTCGTTCAGAACCGACGGCAAAAGTTGTACCGGGTTTCGAAGTTTCGAATATTTGCCTAGCGATCCCTAGTAACGACGCTAGTTGACCCGGCTCTCGTCGGAAGGAAAGCTCCGTTCGCGATGAAGGAAGGCGTTGAACGACATGTACTATAGCCTATAGCTTGATCCGTAACTTGGCGATAATTTTGCAAAAAACCGCATCAAAATTGGTCAAGGCGTTCGGGCGTGAATCGGCCCACATGTGGGTCTGCAGACAAACACAATGTGTATCTCTGTCTCTTCTCGTTTATATATAGAGAGATGAGGACACAAAGGCCATCGATGTAAAAGGATGTACCTAATTGCTAAATAAAAGTGAACAAAGTGAGAAGTTCATCCATTGCTTTCAATTTCCGCTTCATCCCTTTGATATCTTGTTGATTTAAAGGAAAATGTAAAACCTGCATCAAAATCGGTCAAGCCGTTTGGGCGCGAATCGACCACAGACAGACAGAAATTGATGTAAAAGGATGAAATTGTTAAATAAAAGGGAACAAAATGAGAAGTTCATCCGTTGCTTTCAATTTCGGATTTATCCCTTAGATATCTTGTTGATTTAATGAAAAATCAAAAACGTGCATCAAAATCGGTCAAGCCGTTCGGGCGCGAATCGACCACAGACAGACAGACATACAATAATAATTTTTATGTAAGAGAGAGTATTGCAAAATAAAATAGCTAAATTAAAAACAACATGGGTGTTTATTTAATTATCACCATCAAAATGATGAATAAATGATGAAAATTATACACTGTTGTGAAATGCCAGTTCCATGGCAAGGCGTGCCTCCCCTTAATGATGAGTTGATCACGCTCATCGTCTATTTGTTGTAATTTTCTTTTGACTCCTTCAATGTCGTCCTGTGTTTGTTGAATCATTGTAGATTTGTCTACTGTCGGTTCTGCAAATAAAAATCAATCATTGTTGTTTAAAATATCATTTGACAATCCTGCAGGTTGTTTTATGACAAAACCAACAAAAAAATAGAAAAAAAAAATGTAGTCCTATGTTTGTTTACTCCAAAAAGGGATGTGATAAAGTTTATCACATATAGGTATATTTAATGTAGGGGGAATCTGAAAATAATGTATAGTTCTAGTGGAAAAAAGTAGTTATACCGACCTGATGTACTTTCAATGGATATATCCAGAGAAGAACTATCGCAGTTTCCGGTTGATTGACGACCAAACCACTCATTGAGTGAATCGGATCGGCTAGACGATGATGAATTCAAAGTCAATGAAGAATTGTGGTCCAAAACACCCTCTGTTCCTCCCTTATATTTCTGAATCCTCAAGCTTTTGACAATTATAACATCACCAATCTGGACGTCATCGAAACCTTTCAAATCAAATCAAAACTTTTATTTGCCAGAAACACAGAATGTATGGGCAATGGTCAAATACATACAGGAAAAAAAAAACAAGAAAAAAACTGATTAACTTAACCTAGGTATAACAAAACAAAATACAGGCACACTACATGGACCAATTAACGGCGTCAGCAAAGAACTCATCAAAGCTGTAAGGAGCAAGCCTGATGAGGTAACCCTTGATACGGACCCTGAACGCACCAGCTGGAGCATCCCGGATATCCTTTGTTCCACTGTTTAATTGTTACAGTACCGGTGTGGTCACTGAGTTTCATAATATGAAGTTCGGCCTGAACCCACCTGTGTTTGTTCTGGCGTCTCCTTTGCTCTACGGGCAGTCGTGGAAGCGAGACTTGCAGCTCGTCGAATCTGAAATCAGATCATTTTAGTACTCTGAACATACTAATAGTACTTATAATGGCAAGATTTTAATACTACGTACTGATACTGAACCCACCTGTGTTTGTTCTGCCGTCTCCTTTGCTCTACGGGAGGTAGTGGAAGCGAGATTGGCAGCTCGTCGAATCTGAAAGCAGATCATTTTAATACTCTGAACATACTGATTGTACCTACGATGGCAATATTTTAATACAATAATTTATTACTACGTTCAGATACTGAACCCACCTGGGTTTGTTCTGCCGTAACAGACCATCATAGTAGCTACATTGCTAATATTTTGAACATACCTCTGTTTCTTCCGGAGTTTCACGACGCTTCCTCTTCGTACTACACCGAGACAGACTACTTTTCCGTTTCTGCGGCATGCTACCCGTAACTGAAATAATGCTGGACTGCTAACCGTAGCTTTTATTGAAACTAAGAAACAGTAGGTATCTAGCGACCAAACTATGCCACACAACACATCAAAAATATCCACGTGATGCTCATAACGTAAACCACTGCACCTGAACGACCGATGCGTAATAAAAGCCGATCAGAGGTAACGAACGGCTCAGGCTGCAAAAATCGTTTTGGAGTCGTTGGAATCAGCCTAAAAAGCTCATTCCATAGACCCTTGTACCAACGAAATCGGACAAAAACTTTCGTCCCCCTTTTGAGGCCTCCTTAGTTACACATCAGAGATAAACAACTTTCGTCGTGAAGGACCTCCCGAAAACCGATGAAGGGGATGAGGGAGGAAAAATCAAGGTAGCCTATAACCACCCCCCGAACTCGCTGATGACAATGAGACCACCCTCATGAAAATCTGTTGAGCCGCTCGGGCGTGATGCTCTGTACACAAACAAACAAAAAAAACAAAAAAACAAAAAACATACCTACATGTCGAAGAGGTGAGCGCACCTTTCCATTTTTTGGAAAAAGGTTGCGCTAAAAATAAGCACGGTATAACTTTGAAGAACAACAACCTTATTATTTTCTTTTCCAAGCTCTCCCAAGACACGGATTTTTAACGCGTGGTTAACAACTAGTTATCCTGTTGACAACTGGAGTCTCTCTTACAATATTTTACTCCTACTCCCGCGTCTTACAACAGCTAGGGTGACCCTAGTAGGGTCTGTCTGAAGTATCCACCAAGTAAAAGCAATTTACCTCCAAAAGGTTTCTGGTTGTTCATGATTTCCTTTAGTAATCTGTCAACTGCACGTAAAGCTGTAGAAGGGGCCATTGTAGCTTCATCCCAAATGATTATTTTGGCTAATCGAATCATTTCCGCTTCGGCCGAATGAATTCTTATATGGGCCATTCTCCCAGAAAGCGACATTTTCAAATCTCAAAGTTGAAAAAAATAAAAATGAAATCGTCCAGGATGGAGGATGACGCGGTGACTGGAGAATGACGATTCTGTCAGTTTAGAGTCAAATCGTCATTCTCCATCACCCTCGTCATCCTCCGTCGTCTGCCCTGATCGATGGGTCTTCCAGATTATCTTGCGTTTCTTTGTCGTTAAATTATCCTGACATAACTTCTATTTTCAATTAAAATCACAAAAATGATCTGTCGCCAAATCGTTGGCAAATAAATTTAAAGCTAAAGCTGTTAATTGCTTTAAGTTATTGCTTAATTGAGGTAAGTTTGTAATTGAGCGTCTCTTTAGTTGGGAAAACCAGATTCCTTCCTATCATGTTTTTCAAAAAGCCAAATTATGAAGGTTTTACGTACATATACCCAGGTATTTTGTATTTCATTAGCTCGAAAAAAGGTGAATCACCATGGAAATACTTTAATAAACACTCACATAATTTAGTGAAACATAGAACAAAGTGAAACACATTAGGTCGAAAAAAGGTGAATCAACATGGAAATACTTTCACTAAATTATGTAAGTGTTTATTAAACACTTACATAATTTAGTGAAACATAGAACAAAGTTTCAACCTTTCAGGTAGGTAACATTAATTGTAGAATCACATTTTCGATACAGAGTCTCACTTTCAAGTCAGGTTCAGTCAAGTAGGTGGGTTAGCTTTAATTGTACAAAATGACTAATTGAGACAGAGATCATCGTATTTTTAAACTATAGCCGATAAAAGTGATTGTTAAATAAGTAAATTTTTCATCACATTGTATAAAACGATTTAAATATCATCACAAACTGTATTCCAGCACTCCCTCCATTTTCGGAAAAATGCGAAGGAGAATTGTGATTTGAGCAATTTGGCACTTTTTCAACGATTGGTATGATTATATTATAATCACATAATTAAGTCCACACATTGAGATCACTGAGGTTGGTGAAGTGAATCTGACATGGGAGGCCGGAGAAATTGGTCCCATGGTTGTGGTTTTTCAGGTAGGCTGGGAGGTGCTTTATTCCCAGGTTTCGGCGTCACCTGAAAGTCACATCATGGCATTAGAGTCAATCGTAAACATGTCCCGGAAGCGAGCGAATTTTTCCAGAGGCAGCGCTTTTGTCAGCGTGTCTGCGAGTTGGTTTTCCGTGGACACCCACTCCAACTTAATTTTTTTCGCTTTGAAGAGTTCGTGAACAAAGTGCATAGATAGTTTGACCACATGCTTTGGAGTTTTTGACTCGTTTAGAGTTATTGAACGTGTCTCTAGGCTGATGACGCTTTTTGTCGCGCTGGTCGCCTGTTTGAGAACACGAAAACAACACCGAAAACAGGCTCCTCGTTCCCTGACCCGTTTTTCAAGAAAAGAACGGTTGAGAAATTTAATTTTTCCCGCGAGCTAATGAGACGAAAAATCGTTTTGGAATTATTCCTGGGCTCTCATTTTCCGCACTCTTCCCTACGCCTAAAGACAAACTTTGAAGGCCTTTAAATCCCTGCAAGCTTTCCCGAACCTGACCTTGCGTTTGAAAACTGGCCCTTTTAGCTTCTGGCAATCTCGATCCGGACTAGAATGGGGCGCAGAAGCTGGGTACCCTAGAGCGCCAGGCGGACTCAAATTTGTGCACCTCTGTTGCAAGCCTGATTGATTCTGAAGTTAAATTTGTGCACGCGCTTTCAACAGGAATCGCCTGACTTGGGCCACGAAAAATTTGTGTCGCGGTTTTCGGCGCTTACGAAATTTCATCGGGCTTTGAAAGTTTCGTATACTTGGCTTTTCGCCCTGGGAGCAGGTGAGTGAGTCACGACGGAAGAGAGAGATTACAGAGGTTGAGGACTCCGGCCTGCGAGTCCCTCCGCTGATAATAATTCCGAAAAAATTGAACGATTGAAAATTCCGGAAGCGAACAACCCAGAAGTGGACTGAAACCTACAAGACGGCGTTCTACGTAGATCGTAAGACCGATCTACATCCGGAAGAGTCAAATTAATTTTTTAAATCAATATTCGGAAAATTGACGAAGTCGACGAGACGCCATGTTGAACCGGAACAAGGAAACATAATATGTTATGACTTGGGGCTTCTAACGAACGTAGAAACGATTTTTCGCTCACGCGACAGGCAACCGCGTTTTGATCGCTTTTTATTTGGAAATTGGGCTTTTTCCTCGGGATTGGATTCGAGGATTGAATTTAAAGCACATTGATAGTCGACAAAGATCTTTGGACGAATTCGTTTTAACTGTCGTTATCAATCGGCGAAATGTTAAAACCTTTTCTCATTCAATTCAACCAGACAAAACTGTAAACATGAGTATGTAAGTTCATGTAACTCACCCAGACGATGAAGGAGAATTCTCAAGCGTCTTCAACTATTATATTTTGTGAACCACTGCAGTGTAATACCATGGTATTACACTATAAACGCAGGAGAAAAAGTGAGCTAGAAAAAGGCATAGCCAAAATTGAACATTTGTTGAGCTCAGATGTTAAACTGTTTGAATGATGAACTGTAGTTCTAATCTTGACATTGACATCTGAGGATTATATGATTTTGAAAATACAATTTCTCAACATTTTAATTACTGGAATGACTTGAGGGAATTTTGAACTGCTTCCCTCATACAGTGTTTTATTTGGGGAAGGGAGGAGTTATTAAATTAAATTCACACTGAAATTGAAATTCTAATTATGAATTTATTTAAGTTATTTCAAGAAATCAGAAGGGGAAGGCCGAAAAATTTATTGGGCCTCAGGTGGGACTCGAACCCACAACCTCTGCATTACTAGTGCGATGCTCTACCAATTACGCTACTGAGACCAGCAGCCATGATAGAAAATCCTTGGGCTGTATTCCAGCATATATCGTTGTTGTAACTATTTTCTCCGAGTCTCTTGCAGCTTACTTGTGAGGGAAGACATCTCTCATGGTATGCAATCTTCTGACAGATATCACAGATGATGCCCATATTAAAGGAACTAATGGCGCCACCACATTTAAAACACAGTCCTCTAGAGCATTTGACTTGAAAGCTTGTTTCAGTGTTAAGAAATGATGAATCGATGTCGTCACCAAGTTGCATAATATCTCCTTTGTCGACTGTTGCAGAAGTGATCACTTCAACTGCAGGGAAACTATGACATTCTTCCACCATTTCACGATCTGTGGCATTAATCGGATTTCCAGGGAACACAAAACATGCTTGTAAATCATCTAAGACGTTGGAGTTAGATGGAGAGGTTTCAGGAGGTAGAGGATGGTGTCTCGGAGCTTTTTTATTCATCCGTGGGTAAACAGTGGACTTTTTTCTATTGACGTGTGTTTTTGGTTTGCCCTTCGACTTTTGGTTTCTGCGTGAGTTCGAGCAAGTTGCACATTTTTTTTGTACCGCGCCCAGAATCAGTCCACGAATGGTGTGTCCCAATGCTATAGAACTTGCAATTGGTCGGGCATGAAAAACAACTTAGCGTATTCATGTGTAGTTGGCAGTCGTCCGTCCTCCAGACAATCTGGTGAACGTTCATGGTCCCTTTAAACGATGTCAAAGAGTGGGGGACAGATTTGGCCATGGTGTCAATTTCGGAGCTCTCGATAATTCGAACTTCTACTTTCCTTAGACTTTCTTGCAAAATCTTGACCAACGTGCGTATATCTACAATATCTCGGCCTCGAGCTACCACTCTGTCAGCTGTACGTTTTACTGTAGCTCCTATTCCGTCTGGTGCGCCCTTGCCATGCCCTGCTTCATGGTAGTTCCAGGTGGCTAGGATTAGAGCTGAAAAAGTTTCTTTAAGCTTGCATTGAAACAAGAACAGGGTCTTGTTTCTGTATTGACTCGAAGGGCCGTCAGAAAGGAAATGGATTATTGATATTGGTGTGCCAAGGTCATTAAGGAAGTTAAAAATGGGAGAGAAGTGAGCCCAGATGGCTGCGGGGCCATGGTCCAAGTTTTCTGAAACTGTACAAAAATTCTTATTCAAAACGGGTGTATGACTGTAGTAGGGTGACTTTCTGTAGTAAACAACTACTGTGTGCAGTGAAATGAACAGATTGAATCTCACTGTGATATTTTGTGGCATAGTTTTCCGAAAAATCACAGTGGATTAAGATCTCATTCGGCTTCAACGATGTTTTCAGCCCTTTCATTTGGGTATGTTGATGGATCACTCTTCCTTCATGAGCCAGGTACTTTGGGCTGTCTTCATCAGCTTTTCGCACAAGCTCGAGTAGAGGCTTATTTATGATCCGGACAGTCGTTTTGGGTTTCTTGGTTTTTGGATCTATGTACTGGATTTTTGTCTTAGTCCATTGGTGATAAGTTGCTGGCATCGTTCCATCAAATGTTTTATAAAAAATCGTATTGTCTTTGCAGCGCCGGCAGGATCTGAGAAGACATTGCTCTGTTAATTTTGGGCAGCACATCTGATTCTTGATGCCAGAAGGATCAGATCACCCTATGGCTTAAGCATTGCATAGTCCTCGTAAAAGGAAATGGAAATTTTCATGCTGCTGACATAAACAGGTTTCCCTTTTCGCGACGTTTGGTGTCAACACCCAAAAAGGTTTTAACTTACAAAAAGTGGAGTAGCTTATTTTATACGGACGGTTTTCCAAAAACTTTTATATTTTAGGGGGGAAAGGGAGGAGTTATTAAATTCAAACTGAAATTTAAATTGAAATTCAAGTTATGAATTTATAAGCTATTTCAAGAAATAGCTTATAGTTTGAATTTAATAACTCCTCCCTCCCCCCCCCCCCCCAAATATAAACACTGCATGAGGGAAGCAGGTCATAAATTCCCTCAAGTCATTCCTGTAAAAAAAATTTTATGCAAATGTTTCAAGTCTGCTAGCAGTAGCCTCTTCTGTCTTTTCTTCCCTCGTCTTGTAATGATGCAAAGAAGATGAGAATATGTGAAAATAAATCTCGCATTTTTCGGGGCATACTACAAACTGATGCTTCTTCCAAGGGTTTCTCCCAAATTTATTCATTTTTAATCACACCTTTTTGCTGTGCAGCTTCTTTGAATGTAGAGTGTATAGTTCGATCAATTGTTCGCAATTCTGTGAAACTTTGTGCTCCAGACAAATGAAGTAATAATAGTCTGAAACGATATCTTTCTGGATCTGAGCCTAGGTTGACTGAATAGAGTCTTCCAATAGTTATTTGTAGGGCTCGGCAAATGACATATTTGCACATTTCGTTCCCGATATGCTCAACCAATAAGAAGCCTAAATATACCACAGTTGATTCTAAAGCTTGAGGCCTCAGAGAAGGAGCTGGTTGAAGTGAGTGCGGTTCAAAAATTTCAGGAAGAGGCTTCCTCTTGGCCTGGGAAGATTGGGAAAGCTGTTCAAACCAAGCTCGAATTCGTTCTTGGCCGTAACCCAGGCTGGGGTACTGTCGTCAACGTAGCCAGGGTGTTAGGAGGTGGCTTACCAGAAACGGAACTCTCCTGCACTCCCCATGAACTTGCTTCCTTCAAATTTCTACCATTGGTTTCCGTCGATGTTGAGCGTTCGTTCTCCCGCTTGAAATTTCTCCTGAGTGACTTGCGTCACAGCTTCAAGACCGAAAATATTGAAAAACACTTGGTTGTGCAAGCCTTTGACTAGTAGGTATGTTGTATGTATGTAGGTATGTTTTTGCGTCATATTTTGCGGTTTTTCGTTCATATTAAGGTCATATTTATAGCATTTATTGGTCATATTTCCAGATTTTATTGGTCATATGATATGACTCATATCCTGCCGAGCCCTAGTTATTTGTTTTAGCTCCTCCCACTTTTCGCGGGGTCCATCGTCTTTGTCTCTGATTGAAAACATCTTGATATGTTACTGTATAAAATGGTTCGGGCATTTTCATCAACCTGATTCAGTTTGAACCATGCAGTTAGCATCGTGTCCCTTTGAGCATTCTGAGCAAGTGTATTTCTATCATTGTTGAAATCAGCAGGATTGAACGTGATGTTTTGCTCTGCAGGGAGGTGCATTGTTAGTCGAACTATTGTATGCGATTGATGATGCATATTGTACAAAAACGAGATGAGTATGAATTTTAGTGTGTGTGATTTGTGGTCGTCTGGCCTAAAACTGAACTATCTGGTTTTCTTCTTGACTGGTCTTGATGGTTACCATCACACTGTCCCCCTCCACGACGAGAACCAGCCGGTACAGCCCTCGGTTGAGTATACTTTTCCGCACCGTCGCTCTTCTTCCGGTACTTCAAGTCCTCCAAACGTGCCTGGCGCACCCTCCGAGGCCCCAAGACTGGGATGGTCCGTGGTGTGCTCAGGTGGAGTACCCTTGAGCGTCATCTGTCACGTCCTAGCTCTGGTCTGCGGACCTTCTCTCTGCAACTGATCCAGGGATGGAAGTTACGTTCGTACCTGTTCATACCGGGACGTCGTCGATTGTGGCTGGTGTGCGACGAGCAGTGGATCGACGGACTTCCTCCTCGGCGACCGGGATCGTGACACGAGGCAGTTCAGCCCCACGTTGGGCGCCAAATGTACAAAAACGAGATGAGTATGAATTTTAGTGTGTGTAATTTGTGGAATGTCTGGCCTAAAACTGAACTATCTGGTTTTCTTCTTGCCGACGCGCCGCGACATGTGATGGTTATGCTGTCCATACGTTTGGTGCCTCCATTAAAAGGTTTGTTCCAGGTCTGACTGCGTCTGTCGACAGAAGTTGGACAGCACATACTCGAGCACATACGTTTGGTGCCTCCATTAAAAGGTTTGTTCCAGGTCTGACTGCGTCTGTCGACAGAAGTTGGACAGCACATACTCGAGCTGTCGGTTTCCGTCCAACCTACGATCGACCTGGAACAGACCCCCTGACATATTGGCAATAGCTGAAAAGATGTATTTACCTTCAGAGAGGTTGAACGCCGTCCCCTTCCCTGAGGTCTCACTCACGTAATTAATTGTTGAGACATGTTCCTCTTCATCTGGTCCCATCGATACCCAGACGTGGTCAGGGCCACAGGGGCAGATGATGGCGAAAGCAGAGTCTGAGTGTGACCGAAATTCTTCTTCTAACAGTTTTGCATGGCCGGTGGCCATTTTGAAGATCTTTGGTTTACTAGTTCTTGAGGCAGATTGAGATTCGGACCTCGGCACACGAGAATTAAATTTGGAAGCGGATGTAGATGGTTGCGAATCGGAACGAATTTTTGGATGTGGACAATCTGCGGATTTGTGTGAATTTGACTTTTTTGCAGTTATAGCAGGTTTTGTTTTTCTTATAGCAACCAGTCACATCGTGGCCGACTGATAGATGGGTTGCACTGGGGGTGGCATTTTAGCGGACGCAAGGTGGACTCGGACTTTATGCTTGAGCTCTTGGTCTTTGCGAAGGCGTATGAGGCTGTGAGGGATCCCACGGCGATTTCTGTTAACATTCCGTCAAACCTGGAACAAACCTAAAATAAGAGGATGCTTCTATCATTTATGCCAGAGCATGTGGCGGTTGATTCAGGTTGGTGACAAGTTGTAACCCAACCTCACTGAGTAGTGATGGATCTTTGGGATCTTCGCGGCTAAGAAATTCTCTACACTCTCCCTTCAATCTAGCAAACTCGGTTTGTAAGACGGTTTGTGTGGTGCCTGACTTGTACGTGAGTGAAAGAAGAAGCCAATTCAATGGAAATCTGTAGCTGGTCCAGATCGGTGTTCGAAATTTGAATGCGTAGTTTGAAGTTTGCGTGTTGAAATTTGAATGTTGAATGAATAGAATTTTTGTGAACATCCTCTCATGGGTTTCTTGGTTGGCTACCAGGTGTGTTTCGTCTCACCGAGTGGACCAACTTCTCCAGCTACTTTATTTTATCAAATCACCGACTGTTAGTAACCTCCCCACACATTTCCCCCTGATTTGAAGAAAGAAAGTTGGAGAAAGGTGGCAAGAGGTTGTGTGGTCTGTTGACCTCCCCCAGTTGGTATGAGTTCTGACTGCTTAGGCCAGTTCCTCGGTAACCCGTTGTAGAGGGTTGTTGACCTCCCCCGGTTGGTATGAGTTCTGACTGCTTGGGCCAGTTCCTCGGTAATCCGTTGACTGCATGCACGAAGTTTAGTCGCACTTCGCGGAGTCGATCAGTGATGTTTACCGGGTTGGTTTTTGAGGTCTTCTGTGTTGGCTTTGAGAAGGGCTCGTTGAGTCTCTGGTGGTAGTTGTGTTAACCAGAGCGTTTTGGCGGTCGGCGTGGTGTTCGAGAGCTGGTAGCGACTTACGTTCAGTGCGTGGGATGTGGTCTTGAATCGCCGTGAATGTGTGGTTGGATCACGTGAAATGTAGTTGAGTTGCCGTGTTCCGTGTTCTGATCACGTCGGGCCGTTTGTCTCAAGCCGGAGGAGTTTGAAATTGTCTCGGTCGTTCAGTTCCGTGAGAATGTCATAATTTCGTTGCTCCTCAGCAATATCCCCTCCAATGTTTGGCAGGTGAACTTCTTCTATACGGCCCATAGTGTCTGCTGGTATGTTGTCCTGTCCTTTGACGTGCCGTATGTCGGTTGTGAATTGCGAAATATAATGTTTGTATCCACGAGCATGTTAGAACTTGTGATCTTGGTTCTTATTTGTGAGAAACAACCTATCGTAAACTAGCTGTTGATCGTGGCGTAGTCATACACAACCGTGTCATAAGTCTCGCACTGGCATGCCAGTGCGCACGCTTCAACTAAGGGGAAGGGCAGTCGTTTACATGAGAGAACGTGACGCGGGGGTGGTTCACTACCTAATAATCTGGTTATTTAAGCACTGTAATTAACTACAAAAACGAGAAGAGGGTTGAAATTAACAGTAACCAGCTTGAAATTATCAGAGGGTTGAACTACCTCCACCCAGCCTCATTAATCAGTGGTCAGTCCAAAGTCATCCAAAAGCCACAAATCCATTGCTGTAAACAAGGACGAAGAGGAAAACAAACGGAGACCCGTCCCGGAGGAGAGATGTGCATCGGTGAAAAATTTCATTTGAATGAGAAGGTTACGCGAGAGGTTTCAATATCGAAGGGTTTCCTGACCACTCACTAACCGCTCCCCGGATTTAGCTAAGGCCAATAGTTATAATATAACTATATATTATATATAACGTTCCTTCTGTTGAATATGGCTATCCCCTTGTATCGACCAGGCAATTGAAATATCAAAACCGATTCGGGATGTGCGATACTTATCGATATGGGTAAAGTATCGGGTATTTCCTTTCGATACCGGGTACTTTTGGTATCGAATCCTGCTATTCGATACTACTACTGGTATCGATTATTTTTCCAGTATCGGAAAAAATACCCAAATGGAAACAGATGTACCTACTTAAAACTAAAATAACTTTACTTGAATCGTTTATTTATAAATTTATAGGTACTTGAATCACAAGGAAGCTCTCTACCAATAAATTATATAGGAACACTCACACACATAAGTTATGTGACAACGTCTCGTCTGAGTCTGATGTTGTACATAATATGTATCAATACATTTTGAAGTGATGATATTATCATGTATTGATACATTATCACATCGACATTTTTGATAAAAAAGTATCAACAAGTATTGGATCGATATTTTTCAAAAAGTATCGATACTTTTATGAATCGGTACTTTCGGATACTTTTAAAAATGCATTGGACTAAACTAAAATATTATAACCATGGTTTAATTGTTTTTCTATAAACATTATAAGCAGAGAGTTTTTACTGACGATAGCGACGCTAGACTCAAGCGGTGTTCTCAGATTGCTTATTTTCATTTATCACAATCGACCTCGTGGAAGATTAGGTAAATAATTTTCGACCAAACTTATTACTGAATTTTGAGAAAATGAACATTCTCGGTTGTCACCAAAATATGTTGACAAATTGTGTTTTCTGAGAGGCACAGACGACGAATGGTGGTAGAATTATATTTTATATACAATATTTTCTTTATTAAATGAATATAATATCATTCTTCTTTTTCTGACTCTTTGAAGTACCTAACAATAATAATAATGATAATCCAGGATTCGATTTTCAAACTGCCCCTATTCAATACAGAAATTTTCTTTTCTCTTAATAAAAGTACCCATATGATCCAATACTTGTAGCCTACAAGTTGTAGGTATCAAATACTTGCTTCCGATACTTCGATATTATTGCATACTTTTTTCGATACTACTATCGGGTACTGGTATCGGGTATTGTATAGTATCGCACATCCCAATGATTTGAATGAGAAGGTTACGCGAGAGGTTTCAATATCGAAGGGTTTCCTGACCACTTATTAACCGCTCCCCGGATTTAGTTAACTGTTAACGTTCCTTCTGTTGAATATGACTATCTCCCCTTGTATCGACCAGGCAATTGAAATATCAAAACCGAATCAGGCACCTTTTTACGCGACCCCAAGAAATCTATTAAATAGATTTCTTGGGGTCCCGTAAAAAGGTGCCTGATGAAATTTTCATAGCTTACAAATTTGTGAATACCATAGTCATGATTAGAGCCTGGAATTATCATATGTAGGCCAGTCATTAGAGCTCCAAAAGGGGGTGTTGGATGCAAAAGGTGGTGTCTAATTTTTTATTAGCGTAGAATACGCTTTAGCCATGGACTAACTAGCCGAAAAGTGTCACGCGGGAGTGGAACGAAAAAGGGTATGGTATCCAGGAACGAAAACGGTGACACGAGACCAATAAACATAAGAATATTTACATCCATGTGTAGTAGTGGCGACAAACCCGTACGAAAAAGGGTATGGTATCCAGGAACGAAAACGGTGACGCGAGACCAATAAACATAAGAATATTTACATCCATGTGTAGTAGTGGCGACAAACCCGTACGAAAAAGGGAATGGTATCCAGGAACGAAAACGGTGACACGAGACCAATAAACATAAGAATATTTACATCCATGTGTAGTAGTGGCGACAAACCCGTACGAAAAAGGGTATGGTATCCAGGAACGAAAACGGTGACGCGAGACCAATAAACATAAGAATATTTACATCCATGTGTAGTAGTGGCGACAAACCCGTACGAAAAAGGGTATGGTATCCAGGAACGAAAACGGTGACACGAGACCAATAAACATAAGAATATTTACATCCATGTGTAGTAGTTGCGACAAACCCGTTTGAAGTGAGTCATTTTATTTATGTAAATCGGAGTTTCAGTCGTTCGCGAATCGTCCTTCGGTGATGTTCTCCTGCCCCGGTCCAGATTGTCCTCCTTCGAGCTCTTCAGGTATATGTGTTCTTCATCCTATAACATCGAAATCGTCAGCTGAACGAACGAGAGAGTGGCGGTTGCGAAAAAAAGGCGGACAGTGCGAACCAAAACAACCAAAAACTGCTGCTGAACGTAAGAAAGAATGGCAATTGCGTAAAAAATTCAATAAATTACATTCTAGTGAAAATAACGAATTACCTGAACCCAAACAACCAAAAACTGCTGCTGAACGTACAAAAGAATGGAAACTGCGTAAAAAATTCAATAAATTACATTCTAGTGACAATAACGAATTACCTGAACCCAAACAACCAAAAACTGCAGCAGAACGGAAAAAAGAATGGAGGTTGCGTAAAACACTTGAAAAGTCCCCTCCAAGCGAAAACAACGAATTACCTGAATCATAACAACCAAAAACTGCTGCTGAACGTAAGAAAGAGAGCCGTTTACGTCAAAAACTCGAAAAACTGGATTTGAAAAGATCTCTCGATGACAACGAAAATGATGATGTACCTATCAAAATACAGAAAACTAATTATGCTCTCGCTGATTACGAATTCGACCAGCGTTTTCGAAATAACCCGTTGGGTCACATTTGCGATGTTTGTGATCGAATTTTGTTTGAAAAGGATTTGAGTAAAGCTGGGCCAAAAAGTTACGCTCTGTTACGAGCTGAATTTCCGAACGAAGATGTAACCAAGTTTAAAATATGTGGTACGTGCAAACAGTCAATATACCAGTCGAACAAGATCCCACAATTATCACGAAGTAATGGTTTCGTTTACCCGGATTTTCCATCAAATTTACCGACACTCGACCCTATCTCTGAACGTCTGATTTATCCGAGACTTCCGTTTATGCAAATACGGCGTCTCAGATACGAGCATGGGAGTAAAAGCATCGTAGGCCAAGTTGTGAATGTACCCGTGGACGTCAATAACATGGTTTCACAACTACCTAGACAACTCGACGATGATTACGCAATCAACGTACATATCAAACGCCTATTGATACATAAAACTTCATATTTGAAAGGACATGTTAGAAAAACAATTATCAAAAGTTGGTTGAAATATTTATTACAGACTCCGTTGTACAGATTATATACAATTACAGTTGACGAGTCGTTCTTTACTTCAAAAGAAAAGCGTGAAAAGGATGCCATTGAAATAATAACTAAACAACATGATTATGATAGCGAATTACTTCTCGCTCAGCAAAAAACACATGTGGAGCGAAGATAAATATTTGTGTATTGCTCCAGGACAAAACAAAATGCCTTATAGTATAATATTTGACGAACATGCAGAAGAGTTGTCGTTTCCTGGAATATACTTGGGTCATCCTCGTACGTTCAAAGATGGTATAAAAGTAACGCCTTTCAGTATTGCTACGAGTGAAATTAGACGCAGAGATCGACGTGGTGTCACCCCCGAACATATTTTGTACATGGCCATGAAAATTATGCGGCTTCGAATTACTCAAGGATTAACTCAGACCTTCCAAGTTATTGGCGTGACATCCCAAATAACAAGAAAAATGATCGAAGATAAGAAGTTTCTCGAACACTGTGTTGAACATAATCTATCATTTCTCAAGTGCATTCTCGGTGCATTATTGGGCTGACAGAAAAAAGGATTTATTCGCCATGATTCGTCAACTTGGTAAGCCAACATTGTTTTTGACACTCAGCGCGTCTGAGCCTCGATGGCCAGATCTTCTTAGACTATTATATAAATTGAAAAATAATGGCGAAGAATTCGACGGGGATCCGTTGGAAACGATGAACAGTCTTCAACGTTGTACATTGGTTAACGAAGACCCTGTCACGTGCGTACTATACTTCAACAAGCTCGCTGACGTAATTATGTACATCTTGAAATCCAAAACATGCAGTCCGTTCGGAAAATATAGAGTAGTTGACTTCTTCAAACGTATAGAATTTCAACACCGAGGTAGCCCGCATGCTCATCTCCTCCTATGTCTTGACAACGCTCCACAAGAAGGTATCGTTGAGGATATGCCCAAAACGCTCAGTGTAATTGATGAATTGTGTTCAGTTGACTCGAGTCAGTTGGATTATCCGAAATGTCAAACTCACAAGCACACGTTCACGTGCAAGAAGAAAAACAATACGAAATGCAGATTCGGTGCCCCGTTTTGGCCTATGCTGAAAACGCGCATACTCCTTCCAATGCCAAAAGAAGATGGTCGTAAAGATGATTTGAAAAATAAATTCAAAACTATACATTCCAACCTCGAGGATACCGATTACAGTTCTATACAAAAATTTTTCCGTAAAAATAAAATTAAAGACGAGGAACATTATCTCAATATAATACGAGCTGGAATTTCTCGGCCTATGGTTATGCTGAAAAGAGATATGAAACAAATTTGGATAAACACTTTCAATCCGTGGATAGCTCCGATTTTGAATTCAAATATGGATATACAGTTCATATTGGAAGAATATTCGTGTGCTGTGTACGTTGTAGATTACGTCAACAAAACCGACAGAGGAATCACCGCGTTGCATCGCGACTTGATAAAACTCCGAGAAGAACATCCTGACAAAGATTATACAGATTTATTGAAAGAAGTGAGCATTAAAATGTTAAATAGCGTCGAAATGAGTTCACAAGAAGCTGCGTGGTACTTGCTCCGTCTTGGTATGTCTGAAACGAGTCGTGACATTACGTACATTCCCACCACTTGGCCTCACGAACGACAGAAGGTCTTGAAAACGAGGAAACAGCTCGACGAAGAATATTTGAACGATGAATCCACCGACATATGGAAAGAAAGCATGATACAAAAATACGAACGACGGCCACGTGATGCTTTGTCGGAAGTAACTCTAGCCCAGTTCGTATCCAAGTATTACAAAACTACGAAAGGACAGTACACGCTGCGAGATGTCCCTCGGGTGATCAGATCTCGTCAGTACGAAATGGGTGATGTGCTTGAATACAAACGAGAAATGGTTATGTTGCACTATCCATTCTTCAACGAAGAAATTGACATTTTAGATGGAAACAAATTCTTGGGTATTTACGAAGAGAACGAGGAAATTATTTTAGCTCGTCGGCAAGAATTTGAATCCGGAATTGATATAGAAAAAACCATGGAATATTGTAAACAGCTATACATGGAAAACAACGAACAAGATGAAGCCGAAGAGCGACGAGAGGCTTATGTACAGAGTAAACAAATTTCCGATGACTTTTTGCAAAAACTTTCGGCCAACAACGACGACGTGAAATTGGTGCAGATGTCAAATTTATCTTCGATCATTAGGAAACGAGAAAACGTGATGTCTTCTGAAGAGTACTGCCGAGCGATGAGATTGACAAACAAAGAACAGCGCGAGTTGATATTAGAGGCAATTCACAGAATGCACGATGAGCACAATTCAGAACCTCTTCAAATATTTCTGACAGGGCCCGCTGGTTGTGGAAAAACGTTTACGACGAAATTGTTGATGGAAACATATAACAGATTTACACAAAACCACAACACGATTTATAATTTGTACGTTGCTTGTGCATCCACTGGAAAGGCAGCAACTGCTATCAATGGAACGACTGTACATTCAGCCTTTCGAATCTCGTTATCTAGGTCGGATCACGGGTTGTCGATAGAATCATTGAATTCCTTTCGCAATGGATTCAAAAACATCAGTATCATTTTCATAGATGAAGTCAGCATGATAGGAGCCGAGCTGTTGGAAATTCTCAATTCGCGGCTTCAACAAATTAATATGGATTTCGATAAACCATTCGACGGTTTCAACATTGTATTCTGTGGGGATCTTCGACAATTACCTCCTGTGATGGCTACTGCGATTTATAAGCGAAAAAAATTAAGATTCAACAACGAAGTTTTGTGGCAATCGCTTCTCTTTTATCCATTGGTACAAGTAGTACGACAAAGCGACGTAACGTTCTCTTCAATCCTCACAAAAATAGGAGATGGCCATAAGTTAACAGAAGAAGAAACGGCGATCATACAATCTCGATTTATTACTGCCGATGAAGTTAACAGACGCCTTCCAAGAGCGATCAGACTGTTTCTGAAAAATGTTGACGTTGCTAGTTATAACTCTGAGATGATACAAAGCAATAATGAAACGATTGAACACATCGCCCTTGATATATATTCGGGCCACAAAGATAATGCGCAATTAGTTAGTATGCGAACCAAAGTCCATAAAATGGGCATAACTGACACTGCTGGATTACCGTACATAATTCGATTCTTGTTAGGCACTCCTTATATGATAACCTGTAATATCGATGTAGCAGACGGTCTTGTGAATGGTGCTATAGGAATATTGCAACACATCGAATACGGTGACGAGGAAGACGACGGAATCAAACGTGTTTGGCTACGATTCGACCACGATAAAATCGGGAAGTTATTGAAAGCGAAATGCCATGCACACGTTGCATCGAAGGAAGAGCTCGACCATAACTGGATACCAATCATTAAACGCAATACAAACATATCTTTCAAAACTCGCACGTTGTCATGTAAACGGCTACAATTCCCACTAGTAGAAGCGTGCGCACTAACGATACACAAGTCGCAGGGCGGGACTTACGATACAGTCGTGTATGACTACGACAAGAGTCATGATCAACAGTTAGTATACGTAGCGCTGTCTAGAGCAACTACTCTCGAAGGTTTGTTCCTAACAAATAAAAATAAGGACCATACGTTCCATCATGCACGTGGAAAGGTGAACACCGAGTTGAGAACTGAATTCGAAAGATTGAATAATCATCGACTGCAAACAATCAGCGACGAGTGCAGAGAATTTCTGAATCGCGCTGGTCCCGAAGACTTGACTCTACTCACACTGAACGTTCAGAGTTTGAAGGCGCACAAGGAAGATCTGATAACCGATTATCTACTATCAGAATCCAAGATCATGGCTTTAACCGAAACGTGGTTGAACAACAACGAAGAAGTTGGATTGAAAGGCTACCGATGCGTTACTCAGTTCAAACGTGAAAAGGTGCGAGCTGGCGGAGTAGCCATGTATGAAAAAGAAGACTGCGTGTTATTTTCGACTCCGCACATTCTAATGAAGTTCGACAAAGCGTTGTTACAACTTGGCAGAAGCATGACAGTAAGTGAAGAATGTGGAGACATTTGCGCCATTGAAAGTACCATAAATGGGCAACGAGTCCTACTTGTTACAGTTTACATCTCACCGGGCACAAGCATAAGCGACATCGAAGATTTCTTTGAGTTGAATTTATTAGCATATCCACCTAAAGTTGCGGAAATCGTCAATGTGGTAAAAAAAAGACAATACCATACTATACCCATCCTTCTATCTGGTGATATAAATTTGGATCTCAAGAAACCCGAAAACCATCGATTGATTTATTTCATGGAAGAGACCTTCGGGCTTCAACTCAAAATTAATCCAACTCTATCGACTACTCGTGGTGGATCGTGCATCGATTTGATATTTGCTCGCCACATCGATAAAATTGATACTAAAAGTTACATAAGTTATTTTAGTTATCATAAACCGTTATTGTCCATTACCTAAAAACACAGACGGTGGGAACAGCTTACGTACGATTAATTCAATACGTACAATTTTTTTCATAGGAACAAAATATTATCTTTATTGAAAAGTTGTGAAGGTAAATTGTTAATTATAGAACCAATAAATTATTAAACTTATTCCAGTTTTTCTTTCTTTGATGAAGCTAACTCTTCATTTTCATCTTCTTGGTTAGATGGAGCTCTTCTCTTGAAAGAAGGAAGAGAGATTCTCCTTTTTGGACGAGGTGTCATCTGTTCATACAGCATGAACTGGAGGTTCATATCAATTGAAAAGCCACTGCTTGTAATTTTAAACCCGTTGCATTGAACGATAATAGCAGAATGGAAATATTTGGCATTTAATAGACGATCAAAAGTTCTGTCAGACACTTCTTCCACTCCAGTGGCTTCCATGAGATCAATATTGATGTTGGGAGTATTAGAGGTGGTAAATATCCGTACACTAAATACCCCTGGCATATTTTTGCCATCATACGATTGTTTTGTATTAGATAGTAATTTACTTTTCAACCGTTGCACATGTTCTGCAACATCATTAATTCCAAATCGACGAATGATCTCACCAAATTCTTTTGTTGGAGAAAGTTGCTGTATATGTTTAATTATTAGCTCAATGAATTTTTGCATTAGACTTTTACTTTGATCATGCCACCAATAATCAACTGTTGGTAAAAGTATTGAGACTCTATGGCGTGAGTCAAGCTCAGACAAGTCTCCAATGTTGCATGTCTGAAAATTGTCCATCTCCTTTATCATCAACCCATAGCCATTGGTTATGACATATAACAAAGGGGGTTTATCAATTTTGTACTGTACACAATGTGTATACGATGTAGGACTACTTTTAAATTTCATATTGTCATCAGTTAATTTGGTTGCGGATTCAATGATTTCAAAATCGGCCATCAGGTCATTGGCTAAAGTGGAAATGTTTGATTCATTGAAGAATGTGCTTCCGTTTGGGACGAAGGTGTACTCACTATCCGATATTTGAGTTGAAGAGCATGGAAGAGACAACTTTCCTTTGCTCTTGTAAAATTTCCTCTTGTTTGACCCTTCATTAGCCATCGCGTCTGTTTTTTAAAACTTCTTTAAAATCACAAAAATATGAAACTTCGTAAATCCACCACAGTCAGTTTCTAACGAACAATGTTGAGTTGAAAACATTCATAACTACTGCTCGTAATTTAGGTGTTGCTATGTTATAGGTGTTTCAAACACTGTAGTAATATCAATAAAATTATAAATACCTTCCTGTCTGAAGACTGATTTTTAAAAGGCTATCGTAATAGCATAATATGTTTGATCGCATTTTGAAAAAAAAAAAAAAAAAAAAAAAAAAAAAAAATTAAACAGAATAAAAAAGCGCTGCTTTATTTGAGGTAGGTACCTTTTATTTGAAGTTTGGCAAGAAACAGCTAAAATCATCGCTGATCACCATTAGTCGTTTGCCATATTTGGTAGTAACTCTCTTGAGTGTATCCATTCTATACCATTTATTCTGCTCTACTTCATCTACCTTCAGCAGAGGTGTTTCTGGACAATCTGCCAGAGCATTAATTGCATCCAAAGAATTCATTATTTTCTCTCACACAGCAACCTTTTCATATATAATGTGAAATGTTGCGCTCATCAACGTTAATTCACGTTCCACGAGCGCCAATGAACGATCCTTAAACGTTAATGAACGTTTCTTTAACGATAATCAACAATACTAAAACATTAATGAACGATCCTTAAACGACAATGAACGTTCGATGATCTTCGTTGAACGTTCAGCGTTCAATCGAGGCTAAAGCGTATTCTACGTTCCTATACTTGTGGCAGTAGTCTCTAAATAAAAGCAAAAGGGGGTCCAGGGGGCTTGTCCCCTGGCGAGGCGCGGAGCGCCGAGTTTTTTTAACTTGTATATATAGGTACGAGTAAGTAAATATCAAAAATGGTCGGGACGAAATTTGTCGGGAGAACTTTTGGCGGCCAAAAAACCACGAAATTTTGTCCGATTTTTTGGTTTTTCGCTCACAACTCCTATACCGTGCGTCCTAGCGAAAACTGTGCTATATAACTAATTAAAGAGCATTAAATTCTGCATCGAATGAGTACCCAAACTTATTTATTTGACACAGGGGTACGGGAAAAAAAGGCAGTCAAAAAACGACGATTTTTCCCAACTTTGTCCAAAATTGGGATACAGTGGTTTTTACTCGTCTGCAGTTCGGAAACAAGTACTATTCCTACAGAAAAACTCAGGGAATGAAAGTTGTGCATAATATAATTCTGCATATAATGAGTACCAAATTTGTCAAATTCGGTCAAATACGCTCCGCGCAATCGGCAATCCCCCGATTTCTGAGTGTCGCATTAGGTCAGTATATCGCTATGAGGAGCCTAACCTCGGTTATGGAACCGAAAGAGTATTTCTATCTGTAGTACCGTTGCACTGCTTAAATGTAGTTGATATTAATTATTGACTAAATTTTATTTTGAACGTGGTTATCACACCCAGTAGGTCAGCTGGCTCCCTCAGATGTTTGAAAAGCGTTGAAAAGTGAAGCCGTGCCTGGTCCTTCTAGCTCTTGTAACTTTGTATTGCGTGACCTAACTTGAAAAAATGAGTGTGTTTCATTTGTGAGACTAGTTTGAGTGTAGGTGAATCCAGAATTGTGAAAGAGAAGGGTGTGAAAAACTTCAAGAATTGAGTGTGAGGCGTCAGAATGATAAACATCAGCAGTTTTTGAAGGTTCTGAAGGGAGGATGGAGGCTACTTGCTCCATAAAGTTATTTGGCCGCGCAATGCCACCTTTGGTACAATAGCCAAAAGCTATTCCAGTTTTTTGCTAAGGCGTTAGAAGCCCTCTCATTTAGCCATCGTGTTTTTCTTACTAAAACCTGGCTGTTCTATTTAACAGCATAAAATAAAACCTGGCTGTTTGATGTAACAGCATAAAATAAAACCTGGCTGTTCGATGTAACAGCATAAAATAAAACCTGGCTGTTCGGTGCAACAGAATTAAATGAAACCTGGCTGTTGGGTGCAACAGCATAAAATAAAACCTGGCTGTACACTGGACAGCATTAAAATTATCAGCTTAGCCTGTGATTGTGCTTGGGCTGTTTCCAGTCTCCTTCTACTGATTTTATTTTGTTTTTATACTTTGGTGTACCACTTAAATGCACCATTTCCAATGCATCGAAGATGCATCCTTGTCTTTAATGAACCGATACTGCGGCCAGTTTTTTGTTTCTTTTCCAGGACCGCCGAGGCGCGGTCTGCGTCAGGTTGGCCGTGTGGGATATTGAACTAGCAGAATAACTACTACACCAACATTCTGGAGTCAGCCATGAAAAACCTCCGTCAGGTCTATGATGAAGTGCTAACTGAACTGTAACAAACATGATGGAGAAGAACCGGGACATGGCGTCTTATTATTGTTGAAGTGGTTGTAATCATTCTGGAGTTTTTTATAACTTGCGAAAGTAATTAAAAGTGTGTTTGAACAGTTATTTCTTTTGTTAATTATTTTGAGTGACCCCGGGGTGAATGAGGAGGATGTTGGGGGTGAAGACGTTACATACATTTTCTTCATATGTTTTCAAGAAACGAGCTTAGGAAAAACTCCCAATGTGGTTTTTGTTCAAGGGTGATCAACCTGACCTTAATGTTTGGTATCAGAGGCCATTGTTAAGCGTTGCTCAGTCCCTGCGGAGTGACGGAGATGGTTAATCCGCTTATGGGTACATTACTAGTTACGCTGGGCCTCAGCCAAGTAGGTCAGGCCTTACCTACTTGAGAGCCTACTGGAGGTGAATTATTGACAAATTATACAAATCCAACAATTTCTTTTTAATTATAAAATGTAATTTTTTTTTTTTTTGATTTTTTTTATCAACAGAATTAAATTTCTGCCCAAGTATCAAAGAATAATAAATCCTTGTGTAAAATTTTCAGTGTTTTAACCTGTTGTTTCCTGTGACGTAGAGAGGTCCTTCTCCACTTTAAAATTGTTATTAAGCGATAAATGACGCAGCTTTTGGAAAAAGTGTTGGTAGTTCAATACAATAATTTTGTTGATGATTTACATTTTATTGAATAAAGTAGGTAATTAATTGTAAACAAGTGAAAATGTCCACAACTCCACTTCCACGACAGCCGAATCGTACTTACTTGTGGAAGGAGGACTTCTCATGAGTATCGGATCGGGAGATGTTAGCCAAGTTGGAAGTGACTGGACGTTGACTGATTTTCGCGGATGGCTTAACATTCTCTCATGAGTGACGTTGGTGGTAGTACAGAGTAAGGAAAGACTCACTTTGTCAGCATCCGCGAGTTTCGAATTTCCGATCTTCTCCACGGAGTTGACGAAATTCGTGTAGGTGTGTCTCCAGTGGGAATAGTCCTCCTTCGCTGTAGATGCACTGGGGTCAATGGATAGGCGTTCAGGTATTTCAATGGATAGGCTGAAGGTATTTTTCCATGGCGGAGGCACTTTTACCTTTTTTTGTCGATTAAATTGAAATGACAAAAGCTGTAGGAATCTGAGGCTTTAATCGACAAAAAAAAACAAGTGTGAACAAGGGTCGATTAGAGCGACGAACTAAAACACTTGATAATAACTACCGGACCAGTAGCTACAAACTGCACCACTAGGTAGTGTAGAATGGCCTAATTAGGATCGCTTTTCAACTTCAAAGGTACCTAGTTTTCGTCATATTAAAATATTACGTCCGATAAGCGCGTTGCGCGAATTTTTTTGGCGCGCGCGAATCCGCGAAATTATTTTTTTTCGAATTATTCGGTTGTTAATAGACGGATTTTTTCCGCGTTTCGTCCTAACCCTACCTAGAGATCCGAATTTTAATACGAGATACCGACAAAATTCATTCCGACGCTGAGCGAATTTAGACGGCGAGTTTATTTTGAACGAGTTCTTTAAATCTCGCGTAAATCCGTCTGGCAGGTGGAAACTCGACGGGACGGGCTTCACTTCGCCATCCCTCCCACGGCTCGGCGGTCCCACCAGAGGAGGTTCATTTCAAAATACGCCTTATGTGAGGTAGCGTCAATAATGTCTTCGTCCACCCCACCCCAAGAAGAAAACTCCTGGGATCCTTCAAAAATCCCATTTAGGTATAGCCCCATGAAAGCTCCATTCTGCGCTAATGTCGGATATTATGGTGTGTGGGAAGACGATTTCTCTCTATTCCCTGGCCAATTTTACGCCCATTAAATTTAGCGCATTGAGCGACTGTCAATTGGTGGTGATGCCCGATACAGTGGTCGGGACATAAGGCCTCGCTTCGCTCGGCCTTATGTCTGAGTGCTAGTATGAGATAAAACCTGGCCTAGGGACATGCCATGAAAGGTTTAATCGCGTAGAATCGGACCACTTGAGGACCGCAGTGCCGTTGGGGATCAAAATCCTGCCAGGATGAAGGGACACCATCGGCTGCTTCGGGATTATGATTCCCAAGTTTGAATTTCAGAGCTTAAAAAAAAGAAAAAAAAAAATGTCGGGAATTCTCTGGCTGAACGAGTGTACATTTTGGAGGGTAGAAACGCTTCACAAGCCCTCCACCATTTCGGCTCCACCTCCCCAGCTCTGGGCTGAATCAGTGTAGGAGGCAAAAGCGCACTCCAAACAATTAACGATTTCGACCCCGCCTCAGGGCTCAAACGGTGTATAGATTAGAAATACGCACCTGGTGAGATCATTTCAATTGCATTTCTTTCCTTTTCATTTCTCTTTCTCATTACCATTTCCACCGCCTTCCGGCAATATTCTTTTAGTTCGGCGAGAGGTTTTATTTGGTCTAATAAAACCTTTTTTTCGTTTCTGACCAGAAATTAACTCTTTTTATTTTAATTCCTTATTTCTGTCAATTCGCCGAAGTGGCCCAAGGATTTGTATCATGTGAGTGGTAGCAGAGACTGATTTCCTTGCTTAGTCGAGCAAGGCGAGACCACCTTTTCGACTCTGTTTGCACTGCTAGGTGCCCATTTGTGACCGTCCACAGGAAAACGTACCTTAGCTTCCGGAAGACAATTTTTCAGCATAGCGAAAAAACGAAGTCAAGGTCGAAAAATCGACTTTTCGGGTTATTATCGATTCGTATAGAAAATATAACGTAGTTTCTGAATCTGTAAGCCGTTGTACGAATCGATTACTGTAAATCATTGATACATCGCAAAGACCAACGCACATCAAAACAGTTTCTAAAACTTGCATTTTTCTCAAAAACAGCTTTTTTTTGCAATTCAGAGGTTCCTTCAAAACATGATAACTTTTCAACGAATTAAGATTCAGATCGAAAATCTGAAAACGGCATCGTGTTCAGAAGCTTCTCGTCTCTCAGGAATGACAAACCCGATTTCAAAATCCGGAAGCTAAGGTACGTTTTCCTGTGGACGGGTCACATTTACGGATTCCTGATCGAGCCGAGGGGGTGGGAACCTCACAAGGGGTAGGCAACCGTGGCTAAAGTGGAACTAAACCTGGAGGGAATCATCCTGACATCACCACATCATCTTGGTAGGGCTATTGCAAAAAACGCCAACGTAATCCCTCGATAGGGGTAAGTCCAGTTAAGGGGGTAGGTACGGGTTGTGTGTAAAAAAAAACAACAAAAAAAAAAAACAGCTGAGATGGACTATGTAAATAAAGCCAACGAGCGACAGCCAATCTGACGTCTTGTGTGTGAACCTGGAGGCTAGTAGTCCAGGCTGCGAAGCCCCCCCCCCCCCCCCCCCCACAACATTCCTACTGCTCAAAACGGTCCAGACGAAGAAGGGTAGTGCCCATAAGAGCCGTCTATTGTTAACATTGCACCCAGAAGAGCCATTAATCCTACCCAAAAGAGCCACAGGTAACACAAGTCAAAAGTCCCAGAAGAGCCGTTGTTAGAGGAGAGAAAACGTGGACAGCCGATGTGACCTAAAGATGAACTTATCAACTTGTCAGCTTATCTTATGTTTTGTTGGTCAGAGTCCTCGATAATATCGAGGTGCTAAAGAAGAAGTCGTCAGATCTGTTTCCCCCTTTTCAAGAACCATATCACATCCGATAACCAGAGGAACTCGGTAGGTAAACTAAGCGGCTTAACTCCTACTCATATTTGGGTGTTAAATTCTTTAGTTCAGGTCTGGTCTGTTGTCTTACCTCTTCTCTGTATGCTGCTGAGTCGTGGGGTGTCACTCTGTGTAATTTTCTGGACAAAATCCAAGTCAGAGCTTATAAGTCTTTACTTTTTCTGCCCAATAACACCCCGGACTACCTTGTGCGTGTAGAGCTTGCACTTGCCCACTTGGAAGTAAAGATTATGAAGCTTGCTGCAAGCTGGTGGCTCAATAGGCCAGGCAAATTAGGAAAATAAAGGGCAGTTAGCGGAAAGTTTAGTAATAGTGGTAATCATCATATTTCTATAAGTTTTTTGGGTCGCTGAACACGAATCTGAAGGATTTTTGCCCGGAACATTTTCAAAATCGCAAAAAACCTCGAAATTTTGGCACTATGTTTGGTTTTTCGCTTATATCTCCGAAACTATGCGTTCTAGCGACATGACCACTCAATACAAAATGAAACTACATAAAATGTGCTACAAAATGCACTAGTAACATTTGAAATTTGGCGCAGGGAAACGGCCGCTAGAGCGCGTTGAAAAATTGGTAAAATCCCCAAAAACATGAAAAATTGCAAATCTCACCTTTTTACGTTCCATTTCCGTATTAACGACCCATATCTTGACACTGTACATCAAGATATGGTGTCATCCTCTACCAAAAACAATTAATAAGCCACTACTTAGGGGCCCGCTGTCCAGGAACCTGTCCTGAACAACATAAGTAGTCCTACACGAATGCGGAAGAAAACAGGTACCTATGGATCATTTACCTGCTGGCCAGGAGGTAAATCTGAAAACATGAATGCGACTGATTTCAATGATAACCAACAAGATGACCGCGCAGAATATGTGTTGGAAACAAGCAACAGAGGATGCAGACGCGATGATTGTAGCGGAGGCGTTGAAATTGGCCAACTCTAAGAACAATGTGATCATTGTGGGAGAGGATGTTGACCTGTTGGTAATTCTAATAATTAGAATTATTGGTTTGTGCGAAAAAGATAACGTTTTCTTCTTGAAACCGGGAAGAGACAGAAATCCACCAACAACCTATGCTCCCCGCCTTGCTGTGGAGAATAAAACCATCGCGGATAACATCCACTTCTTACACGCCATGAGCGGCTCTGACACAACCTCTGCACCATATAACCAGGAGAAAGTCAAGTTTCTCAAAGCATTCAAGAACAGCCGAGCAACACCACAAGCCATAGCAGCCGCTGGGGAACGAGCGGGCCCACTACGTAGTGGCTTAATTGTTTTTGATAGAGGATGACACCATATCTTGATGTACAGTATCACGATATGGGTCGTTAATACGGAAATGGAACGTGAAAAGGTGAGATTTGCAATTTTTCACGTTTTTGGGGATTTTACCACTTTTTGTACGCGCTCTAGCGGCCGTTTCCCTGCACCAAATTTCAAATGTTACTAGTGCATTTTGTAGCACATTTTATGTACATTCATTTTGTATAGAATGGTCATGTCGCTAGAACGCATAGTTTCGGAGATATAAGCGAAAAACCAAAAATAGTGCCAAAATTTCGAGGTTTTTTGCGATTTTGACAATGTTCCAGGCCATGGAGGAATAGAGAGGAGAGCTCACTCTGTGTTAAACCGCGTTCCCAAAACGCCAACCCAGTGATGGAACGGCGGGGGGGGATTGCGACTGCAGCGCGACCCCTACGAGACGTAGTGAACTTTGAAGGTGGTAAGTTACCAAAACTGAACCAGAAGATGGCGCCCTGCGAATTCCGACGTGTCGTTTGCATTCACAGTGTACACAACTACACAATCAATTTCGTTTAACGAAATTCGTTATTCAGAGATGGTTCCATCAATTTTTCCTTTAATTGTTGTTGCGCGCCTATCTTTAGAGAATCATTAAAATTGAACTCTAGAATATTTCGAGCTGGGTTGAATTTTGTTGGGAACTTTATGAATTATGAAAGATGGGTTAGGGAACAAGATAAATTTGGAAAACTCTGCTACCACCCAAATTTAACGGTATTTGGGAACCAATGAATGGGAAAACTGTGAATTAATTAAGAAAGTTAATTCCTAAGCAGAACCTTCTCCCCAACCAAGCAGTGGGGTGTAAATTAATAAAACGTGTTAAAATTACCGAATGTACTCGCCGTATAAATTTCTAGGCTAACAATACATTGGTTGGGTTACAAGCCCCAAAAGGGGGCCAAAATTTGTATGGGTTAAAATTACCCTTAATTATTCGATTCAACCTGATCTATGAATTGTCTCTTGAGACCGAAATGTAGACGGTGAATTGCAGAGAAGTAGATACAGTTGATTTAGGTCCTCGCAGAAGTGAATTCGTGTTGAGGAATTTTGGGAAGGATTGGGAATTTAGGAAAAGCGCTTATTGACCAACCTTTGCGGGCGATGGCGACGGTTCTGGCGTTCGTCAGGTACATGACGAAATTTGAGGTATGGCGAAATCTCGCACGATTATGCTGGTAATTTACCGCAGCACTTGTCACATCGATGGGTGTCGCGAGGATGTGTTAGTGGCCGTTCCAATGGGGTACAGGCCGATGGTGAAGTTTCGTGGGGTTGGTTGACCTCCACGGAGACCGCGATTTTCACTGGGTGATTTTACTCGACGGACTCGGGGGGTCCGATTTTGGATTTACGTGAGGACGCGGGATGCGGTGTCTCCTCACGGAGCCGTGGACGAGACCTTGCTCGTTGGATGCTGTGTACGGACTGAAGATGCTGCGGCTGGAGCTCCTTAAGGCAGGTTAATTCGCTGACAGCCGACAGACGGCGTTAGTGTTGGTTGATTAGGTTCCAAAGGAGGGAAAATGAAGGGATTGTGGAATGGAGGCAGGGAGAGGAAGTTCAATTTCACATTCACTGCACTCACTGAGGTTGTTAATTTAACCCATTAAAAAACCTGGGCAAATTAGTCTTAAATTGAGATGGGGCGGTAACAATTGTAGTAGCACAACAGTGGATGATAAATCCGTTCAGTGAGGTATTTGGGGCTTTCCTTCGTAAGAAGGGCTAGTGGCTCACTCTAGTCGGGTTTGAAGGTACTATGAGTAGTTCACTACGTTCTGTAGGGATAGCGCCACCGTCGACTATGGCACATGAAGTCCTATTCAGTGAACTCTCCTCTCTATTCCTCCATGGTTCCAGGCAAAAACCCTGTCAGCAAACGTCAGATTCGTGTTCAGCGACCCAAAAAACATATAGTCGCAATCATCATATCTCTATACTAAACTTTCCGCTAACTTTTCTAATTTGCCTGTGTGGCATGGGAGACACCAGATACCCTAAGTTGTGTCTCCGTCGTCTCATCGCTCTGAATGAAGTGACGTCCGAGCCTAAGTACAACTGGGCTTCCCATATGTCGGTTACCTTCACTAAATTTGGTGAAGGTCAAGCCTGGGTGTCTCAGAACTCCACCGACTTCAACCTGACTCGCTTCGTTCCAAAACATTGACTCGTTTTGGAAAAACAATGACAGGGAGCGGGTAGCAGCATCCTCGTTCAATGAGATCTACAGGATGTACTCGCCTGCAGACGATGAGCTACCTTTTTATCTGAACTCTTATTGGGTATTCAGACAAAGAGACTCCTGGCTCAAGCAAGGCTGCCAGAGAATTATTTTGCCAAACTGTGCACTCCAGGCTTTGTTGCCAAATTCAATAATTCCGAAGAGTGCCCGATGTGTAATTTGGAGGCCCAAGATTCAATCCTCCATTTCATGTGTCAATGCCCTGTGGTTCGTGGCGAACGGTTTTCATTTTTTCTTCTCAGCGATTTGTCCCACCATGACTTGGCCTCTCTGTTCTCTTTTAATGACTTATTAGCTTGTAAGAAAATGTATTGCTTCTTAGTAAACTGTATTAGAACTAGGGTTTTTTTTCCCCCTTAATGAAGGTTTTTGTACTAATTATATTTAAGTGACTAATTAAGTTGCATTACTGTAGCAATTGTACTTTTGTTGTGACTAATTAAGTTATATCATTGTAGCGATTTACGTTGTGTCATTTTAGTTATTGAATTACCTGTACCTATTACTGTTTTGCTTTAACTTTGTATCGCCGGAAGGCCTTTACAAATAAACCTTCTCATTCTCATTCAAACTAAGCGGCTTACCATCGAACCAGTCTGCGATCACACGTCCGTCGAACATGTTGCATTTAACTACAACAAATAAAGAATAGTAACGAGTAGTGACTCGACTAAGCTCATTTCCACCTCGTCTGTGGTCGAGACCGCCCGATTCTCTCAGTCCTCACACTACAAATGGCCCGGAATCATTCCACCATGAAAGACGCGTTCTCTGCTCCTCATCCATCGACACTACGCTTTTTCTGACGAACCGCATTGACGAGGTATGAAGTAAACATACTTACTGCAAATTAAATGTAATTAATTTCAAATGGGTTTCGTTCTTCTTCTAAGATTGGGATTTCGTTCGTACCGGTGGCTCTTTTGACCCCTTCTCCAAAATACAATCCACGGCGTTATCGATTTGGCGTCAGAAAAGGGCTAACAGCGTCGGGTGATTCGAATAAAACAAAATAACGCAAATATAACAATTCAATATATTTACAAACTTCAATAATAATACCCAGGATCAACAGGGCAGTTGGACTCTTCGCATGCTCCCATAAAACGTCATACGATACAGTGAAGAAAGCAAAAAAAAAAAAAAAAAAAAGGAGTGAAGAACCAAACGGGTGAGCGAGGTGACCAGAATCTAATGCTAATCGAAAATCCTTTAAAACACTCACCAACAGGCAAAATTGACTCAAGTATGGAATAAAAGAAACCCCACCCTGACGTGATTCACTCAAATTGGGTGTACTGTGGGATTACCGTGAGCCACGTTGTGCGACGATGTTCGCGATAAAAAAATAAAATAAAATTACTCCCCGCACAGGAGGTTACCCGAGTGATATGACAGCGATATGACAAGGGTCGAGTGCGATATTTACAAAATTTGTAATAAAGGTTCTGCTTCAAGAGAGGAAATTCGTTTACCGGAAGTTCAACAATTGCACAACAATTCAAACAAATGGCGAAAAGGGGGCAGGAAGACGTTCAGCTTCGTCCGGCGAGTTGACGTTGACGATCCTGAAAATAATAGCGGAACGTTAGAAAATTTAATATAACATTACACATTTAATGTAACACAATTCAAAAAATTGTAGTAGAAAATTTTGAAAAAATTGAAAAATGACGAAAGAAGCAAGAACTGTAAGAAAGATGTTGAAGTAATGAATTTCTATATACGGTGACGGCTTGGGTGAATTTCACACTAAAAATGGCAGAGGCAGCAGAACAGAGTCCACAAGCAGTGCACTCAGCTTTCACCACGTCATGCAGAGGGAACGGGCGTACTAGTCCAGTTCCTTTGTACTTGAAAAGGGGGTCGTGCGGGAAGAAGGTGGGGTAGTTTTGATTTTTTGGTATGTTGTTAGGACCCATGAGAGTAGTCTTTGACCAAGTCATCAATTTAAAAAAAACCTTGTGCCGGCTTGGGGGTTAACGAAAAACCACGATTTTTTCGGCCATTTTTCACATTTTGCTGAAAAAGTCAGTGAAGGAAGCATTTTACGACCAAAGGCACTCTATTCATTCTTAAACTAGACAATATTTGCTACGATTTGAGACCAACCGCAGCTCTCTACAGTAAATAGTTTCCGAGAGACAGGTTGTTGAAAAATGGCAATTTTTTCCAAAATGTGTAAATTTTACGAAAACGTGTTTTTGTTTGTTACATATCGCCTGAAATATGCATCCTACCAAAAAAGTCATATGAGATGAAGTTTTAGTACATTTAATTAGCTTTAATTTGGGACCAACCGGAGGTCTGTACCTTCATTAGCTTCTGAGATAATGACGAATAACCAAAAACTGTCGTAAGTGGGTTTTGGGAGAAGTGAAGCTATCAGGCCAGTCATATAAAACATCCGAAATTAATTGTGGTAAACCTAATTTTTTATATGTTGTTACGGCTCAACTAGATAGTATAAATCTAGATTTTCAACCCTCGTAAAGTTCATCATCAGGAGATACTGCCGAAAAACCACGAAATGTTTGCATTATTTTCAGTTTTTCGCCCAAAAAGCACCGAAGAAAGCTTCTGACGAAGATCTGTACCCTGATCACTTTTAAAGTACATACAATTTCCTACAATTTGAGTGGTACTGGAGCTCTGTAGCTTTAGTAGTTCCCCAGATACAGCCCCTAAAAGACGAGCTATTTTTTCCAAAACGCAAAAATGTTAACTTTTGTCTATTTCGGAGCGATTTATTGGCCAAAGTACTAATCCTACAAAAAAACCATCGAAAAGAAAGTTGTAGTAAATATTATTACCTTCATTTTAAGACCAGAGTGATGCCCGTAGGTATGGTAGTACGTACGAAACGAATTTAAAACAAAGTAAGAAACGCCCAATCTGACCGCGCGGAGAGCGGAAACACGTTTTTCAGAAACTATTGGTCCGATTCCAAATTTTTTCTCATGAAAGCTGATTAAATTCCCCATCGCAGCTATTCCGTGTGCAATTTTGATTTGAGCTTTGATAAGGGAGGGGTGGGCACGGCAAAGAAGTGGCACATTTCGAACTTTGCACATTTTTGCCTAGGTATAACCCGGGAACGGTTTGTCCGATCTTACCTTTCTTTTTTTAATCACAAAGCTGATTAAATTTTATATAAGTAACGGCTCATTGCATGTCTATTGAAACAACAAAAGTGCCATTAGTATTTGTCGGAAAGTGTGGAAACAAGACATTTGACTCATCTACAACCACGTTTTTCAGAAAAATTGCTTCTTTCTCTCCCTTATCAAAGCCCAAATCAAAATTTCACACGGAATAGCTGCAATGGAGAATTTAATCAGCTTTCACGAGAAAAAAATTAATTTGGAATCGGACCAATAGTTTCTGAGCTACAACCGAAAACGTTCTGAAAAACGTGCTTTCGCTCTCCGCGCGGTCAGATTGGACGTTTCTTATTTTGTTTTAAATTCGTTTCGTACGTAAAAATGAATGTTCAGAAGCTAAAACAAACAGGAGTCCTGCCGAAATTTGACTCGCTAGATTCTCAAAACCTAAAAATTGCACTTTTTGAGACAATTTGCCACATTTTGAAGTATCTCGGGATCCATAGGACCTACAGAGCTGCGGTTGCACTCAAACGATAGCAAATTTAATCGTCTTTAATAAAGGTAAGAACTTTTTTCTTTTTTTTTCACAAAGTTGATAGTTTTTGAGCTATACTCAAAAAGCCAAGGAAAACACGAAAATTTCTCAGTTTTTGCATTTTTCTCCATGTTCCTTCACGAAATTTTGTTGGCAAACCTCAGATTCGGATTCAGCACCCCAAAAAACATAGAGAACCATAGAAACCATTTCTAACCCAAAATATGTTTCTATTTCACCATTTTGAGGACCTAATGACTGGACTATTTAGTTATTAAAATTTAATCTTTTTTTTTTTTTTTTTTTTTTTGTGGTGCCCCCACATGTTTAATGTTTAATATAAAATATGTGGGGGCGCCACAATAAAAAATATTACAATAAGAAATTGAAAAAGAACTACCCGAGCGGCGAGAGGGGGGGGGGGGGGTCCGTATAAAAGACTTCGCTTCAAAAAAGCCTTCCCTTGATAAAGTATAGTATAGTATAGTGCTTCAAAATTTCCCCGCCTCCTCCACCGTTGTAAGGTCCATGAAGCCCCACCCTGAATTTCTGAGTACGTCTTTCCGACTTCCTTGACAACGGCGGGTTGGAAGAGCCGAGACTCACGCGAGACTCACGATTTTCACTGGGAGACTACCCGAGCGGCGAGAGGGGGGGGGGGGCGTCCGTATAAGACTTCAAAAGACTTCAAAAAACAGTTGTTGAAAATTTTTCCATCACATCAAAGCAGTGGTGGTACAAGAAGAAACAAACTTACCCGGAAACAAGTAACTTGTAAGTTTCAACTGTTGGATGAAGATTCTAGAAAAAATCGTCATCGTCGGAATCGTCGAGAACTTCCATTTCACTTTCTCCATCATCTCCGCCGTCGCCACCTGGAAATTGAGGAGGTTAAAAACATTAAAAATCACAGAAAACCCCCCCCCCAAGAGAGAAAGTACCCAAGGCTTGAGTCAGGTTGGGGTTCCTAGGCTCCAAAGAAAATCAGTTTGAGGTGACCGTTCAATTTCACTCAGTTTTTTGCCCCCACAGTGAGGCATTTTAAACTACAAAAATTGTGAATAAGTGAAATAGATGTTCAAAAATCACGTGAAATCGAAATTTGCGCGATTAGTTGATAATTACATGAGAGGGAGGCTCACAACTTTGGCCTTGATTTCTCAAAATTTGGAAAATGACTGTTTGCCGCCTTTCATTATAGTAAAAATGTTTCCAAAAACCACTACTTTGCTAGTTGACTCCCTTTACCTTGCTGGCACTTTTCAAATTTATGTGTCATATTAGAGACGTGAAAATGTCATAAAAGCATTCAAGGAGCTCATTTCAACCTTTTCAAGCAATTAGTCAACAGGCACCGAAATGACTAAAGGCCGCTTTACACGCTACGACAAATCGTAACAATTTATCGTTCAGATGCGATTTTTACGATTTATCGGAACGTGTAAATGGGACATCGTAGCGATTAATTGGAGTTGGAGTTGGGTTGGAAGGTTGAGGCCTGTCCCTCCAACTAATCGTTACGATTTGTCGTAGCGTGTAAAGCGGCCTTAACGACAATAAATGAACGCACCAGTGGTAGTAGAACTGGATGAATCTGATCGAGCGGAGTCATCGTCGAATTCGTCGAATATTTCAATGGGCAAGGTATCTGAAAAAGAAATCAATTTGTTTACATGTGCATGCACACGTTTTTGCAAAAACAGCGACCTTGAAGCAAATCGCTTTTTTAAATTATAATTTATAGGTGGGTCTAAAATGGAGGCACTGGTGCTGGAATATGCGGGGCTCAACCTAAATGGAACTATTCAGCTCCTCTGGTGAAATACCCTTGATCTTCAAGGCAGATATTAAGAACGACGCTGGGGTGAGAGAGAGCTCTCAGACAGCCAGGTGTCAATCAAGACATCATTCATCTCGTCAAGAGTGGTGGGACTGTGAGCAGAAACGCAACAGGGTCGCCCTTGAGGGTAGGACAAGGGGCGCAGAGGTATCTCAGGTAACGAAAACGCAGGATTACTGATTGGTGTTGCCCTTCTGCGACTTCTTTTGAGCAGTCAAGGGATAACTCCCCCCCCCCCCCCCCCTTGCTGTCTGTAGCCTGCCCCGGGCGTAGTTGAACTCGGCACCGCTAATGACCGTTCATCTTAAGCCCTGAGAGAGGTAAAAACTAGAAGGTAAATTCAAGAACTCGTCACCAGCCTAGGGCAGAGTTTACTCATGACAATATTGAATTCGGCTCTACTGATTCCGATTCTACGCACCGCACCACCAATGGTTGTGAATCATTTCATAGTCACTTCAATTCTTTGTTTTACCATAGCCATCCTGACATTTTTACATTTTTAGACGGACTCAGAGGGTCAGGAGGGCTGGTGAGGGAAGGTGGCAGCTGCGTCGCCTTTGGACACCCCTCAGCCCAACATCCTGTGCCATCCAGACCTGCTTTTGACCACTTTTGGAGCAACTGATAGGCCACATAGGGAAACCTTTTGGCCGTTTCAGGGTTTTCTCGCCATCTACTTGCTTAAACTAATTTTTGGTATTTTATCACATAAAAAAAAAGTCTGAAACTTTGAAACCCTGTTTTTCTCCACTTCTGGAACTTGAGATACGCCCATGGAGCGACTTTTTGGTCGTTTAAGATTTTTCTCGTACTATACTATACGTTTGCCGAAATGAATTTTTCAAGACCAATTTCAGATTTTTCCGACTGCTAGAAGTATTCTAGAATAAAAATGACTCCTCCTCTTCGGGCCGTCCCTAATAAAGGGGTATACAATCATATAATATAATACAATACAATCTTATAATATAATATAATCAACCCAGTGCAGGCAGTGCGAGGCTGAAGATCCCCTCGCATAACGCAGATGAGAAGTGTCTGGGTCGTGGAGTCTGAGGACCTGTAATGCGCATGCGCGTGAAGTTCCTCACTTTCTTTGGTTAGCATCTTTGGTCGTTCTACTTAGACGTGGTTAACATACTGCTCGGGCATCAGGGCTGCTGGGGACAGGAGTTTTGGATCCACGGCTGCCAGCTCAAGCGGAAAACCGCCAACAAAGGGAGGTTTGAGAAATAATAATCAGACTAATAATTACAATATCATTATTAGGTAATAATTACTATAATATAGGTAATTAAGATATTATCTTATTAGTCTTAGGGAAAAAGGCTTCTTTTATGCCCGGCAGTTTCGGCTGTGCTGACAGGCTGGTTGACCGCCCAAGGGTCTGGCAGCAGTGTTTGGTTTACAACTGAGAATAATAATTAGGGACCTACCTACACAATAATATTGTGTAGGTACATATTAGGACATATTATGTTGGTTAGGAAATTGTGCAAAAATATAATTTTGTGCCATCAAGAAAATATTTTTGAAAAGATAAAAAAAAAATTGTTGTAGGTGTAGTGTTTGTACAGAAGTGGGACCTCGAAAAAATGGATTATGAAAAAACTTTATCTACTACCCAAAACACCTCAAATGTCAAATGGACATTTCGATTTCAGAATCTACACATCTTGAAACATATTTTGACAAAATTTAATGGATTCTATGTCGATAAATACTTCGACAACGACATATAGTTAGCGGACCCACACTATTAAATAACTACCACACTATAAAACAAATTTTGTTTTATTTAAACCACACAGAAAAGGATGAGGAGGTTAGGAAGTACGACGCTGGGGTGCGCTCAAAAGCAGCATTTCAGAACCCCCATCTACGGGCACTCTTTTGGGAGCTAACCAAAGAAAGTTAGTCCGCGCGCATGTGCATTACAGGTCCTCAAACTCCACGACCCAGACACTCCTCCGCATGTACCCTCAGAGCACAGCAAGCCACAATTCTTCCGTGCAGGTGGCATCCCAAACCTACCTGGGCACTCCCTTAAAAATCTACGAAGAAATAACCTCACCGTTATTGTGATCGTCGTCGCTGTCATTGTCGCTTCCGTCTATATCTTCTTCTTCGTCCTCTTCCTCCTGCAAACAATACGGTGATGAGTGCACAGAAATGCGAAAGTAAGTAGTCCATGCGAGTAAGAGAAGGACAGTTGCAACGAAAAATGGGTAGAATACAAAAGAACCGATATGGAGGAAATCGATATCGCCCTAAGAAATGTCGCAAATGGGAATAACCGAAGCATATTAATATTTGAAAAAATTGAATTGAAACAAAAAATAATAATAAAGAAATAAAAAGAAAAACCTTCAAAGGAGAGAATAGAGAATAGAATATGGAGTTTTTTGCGAATATTTCAAAACGCGTAACAGATTAAATATCTGTTAAATATTATACAGATGTTAAACAGATATTAAATATTAACAAACGTTGTTGGATGTCTTCAGACTCTTCAGCACCCCATAAAACAGAATAAGACCATATATTTTTTCCCACGTCCTGATACTCATTGACTATAAGTGAGGAATCTTAAGGTTCCATTAAGGTGTACTGATCCTTTAATAACCTAACTGGGTGGAATCTTAAGACCCCCCACCCTGACCCAGTGAACTTTGAAAATAATTTTCAGAAATATTTTGTTTTCAGAATTATTTTGAAGTCTATCAGGCCCAGTCAGCCCCCTTTCGAAAGAAAAAAAAAATCCAAAAATCTTACACGATATTTCGATAATATAAAGGTATACCTACTATGATAATATCATATTATGATCATACCATAATAAGGCGTCATAATTCTTAGAATGGATACCAAAGATCGACATATAGGCTAAAAGCCATCGATATCGTATCTCCCATCTCTACTTACAACTTCATCGTCGACGGTGCGCGTCCGGCCGACATCGTAGATTTTGACGATGGACTCTTGGACGGAGTCGAAGAGGCCTTGATTTTCGACTACGGCGATCTGCGTGTCCCTCGCGTTGCAAGCGAGATCGTGGATGCTCTTCTTCACGTCGATAGTTGCTGAAAAAAAGCAGGCGTTAATGGACGAGAGGCGTCACCAGTGGAGTAAATCTAGATTCGAAAAGTCCGTTTCCAGGGTAAGCGTATAGATGTTTTTACTCAACGGTTCTCGTTGGGGGGGTCGCTGAATCCGAATTTGAGGTTTAACTTCTCGCCAGAGGTGAGCTAACTTCAGGAAACGGCAAAAACCTCGAAAATGTCGTCCTTTTTTCAGTTTCCTGCATTTATCTCGGAAACGGTACGTACGTTTTAGCGAAAAGATCACTATGAACAAAATTAAAGTAAACGAAATTTCCTTCAAGAACGTATCATCAGGTTTGTTTTTATCTTTAATAGGACGGCCGGTAGAGCGCTCAGAATATAGACCATTTTTTGGCTCCAAGTGAAAACCAAATCTACCGTTGCTCAACTACGCCATTGAGATGTAATACGCCTATAAAACGTTTATCAATAAATAATTGAGGTGCCTGGGTCATCTTAGTTGATTGGACGATCGTCAGTGAGATGCACTGTCAGGGGGTGCATCGCATCCCTTCTCCGGTCTATCTTTAGAGCGCTCTAGCGGCCGGCCTATTGAAGATAGAAACAAACTTCATAATATATTCTTGTAGGAAATTTTGTTCACTATACTTTTGTTCATAGTGGTCTTTTAGCTAAAACGTACCGTATTCGTGATAAATGCAAGAAACTGAAAAATGTCAGGAATTTTCGAGGTTTTGGTCGTTTCTTGAAGTTAGCTCACCTCTGGCGAGGGGGCAAACCGCAAATTCGGATTCAGTTACCCAAAAACAGAGAACCATTGAGAAAAAACTTCTATATATTTACTGGAAGGCACCATGACACAAGGGTCAGGTTACCTATGCTGGTGTAATCGTAAGCGTCCAACGTCTTGAATGAGTTTTCGTACGAGGCGTCTTCCTCGGCCGTTTCTTTTTCCGCGGCTACCGAATAGATGATGTAGCCCGAAGGGGAGAAGAGGATGTCGCATTGGTCGAGGGCAGGAACTGTACGGAGGAGGTGGAAAGTCCTCAAATCCCAGACCTCCGTGTTGGACACGATCTGCAAAGGAACACAATTTTGTGATTTAAATCATTTTGCTCATAGCGCCTTCGGAACTCCGCCCATCTCACCTAGTTCAAGTTCCAAGATTGGTTGAATTATTTGCAAGACGTCAGTTTCTGGTCTGTTACTTTGGTAAGATTTGGTTGCAAGCGTGTCCTACGTTGAAGAGATCAGCATTGGCTCGCCATAAGTATGAATACCTACTTATAACGGGCAAATGGGCCCTTTCACTCGGGATCGCATCTTCGAACCCACCGCTCAGAATGCCAACGACGTTCTCAACAAACAATCCAGTCATCCCAAAAGGTTGTGAACCCTGTCAGCCAAAAGTGTGACAGGCAGTAGATAAAAAATACCCTTAGCGGTGAACTTTTTGAGTGAAAAAGTTCACATATCTTAGCAGTGAACATTTTCACATATCTTAGCAGTGAACATTTTCACATATCTTAGCAGTGAACATTTTCACGTATCTTAGCAGTGAACATTTTCACCTATCTTAGCAGTGAACATTTTCACGCATCTTAGCAGTGAACCTTTCGAGCATGCTATTTTGAGATCAGGCCTTTACGCCTCAAAATAGCACGCTCGAAAGGTTCACTGCTAAGATGCGTGAAAATGTTCACTGCTAAGATAGGTGAAAATGTTCACTGCTAAGATAGGTGAAAATGTTCACTGCTAAGATATGTGAAAATGCTCACTGCTAAGATACGTGAAAATGTTCACTGCTAAGATAATATCACATATTATGTGAAAATGTTCACGGCTAAGATATGTGAAAATGTTCACTGCTAAGATAGTTGAAAATGTTCACTGCTAAGATATGTGAACTTTTTCACTCAAAAAGTTCACCGCTAAGGGTATTTTTTATCTACTACAGGCTGATGAAAAGAATCAATAAAATGAACTTAAACTTACTTCAAGGCCATTAGGATGGAAAACCCCCGACAGCGACTGGTTCAGCTTGTCCAACTTGTGAATCTCCTTGCCGGAATTGACGTCCCACAGAACTCCGTCAGACAGGACCAAATCGTTAGCCGGGGAAAACGTGGCTCTGTTCTTGTTATATTGGTTCGAAAGGGTTGGCTTCAGTGTTTGCAACAATTTTTTGCTTTCTATGTCGTATATCTGTAAACACAACGCGATGAAGACCCCGTCAAACAGTACGACAGCAGTTTAGTAAAATCTTACCGTCGCAGTTTCGTTCCTAGTTCCTATAATTTTGTCTTCGTTCATCTTATTAAATTCTACGTAGTCTTCTTTCTCCATTGGTAACCTGCGAAACGAAAAACCTCATAAACGTGATGAAAACCCTCCCATGTACAATGCAATATTTAAAATTACATACACATGTGTGAAAACGTTGTCGTTTATCGCCCAACACGCGGAAAGCGGCTGCCTCCAAGTGGAAGATGTTAGAAGTAAATTACTTTTTTTGGCACACTGCAAATGTGATATGTAGGATTCGTGGCAGTGATAAGAAGACACTTCCTGTCGGGGACAAAAAACGAAACAAGTTGACAGGTGATTCGCATTTTAAAATTACACTAGGTTTGTTCTTGGAGTGAAAGTGAGCATGAGGGGATGCAAGTGTGGGCGTGAGGATGTTAGCGCGCTCACGCTGCTGGAACGGATTTTTCAAAGATGCAGGCATACTAACCCGGAGTATGGGTTATGTAACGGTCCGTCCTCTGACCCAAGTGATGTCAGTATGCGGAAAAGCAGGTGGAACGCAGAAATGCCATAAAACCGGAAGGCGTGCTGAATTCAGATTACAGAAAACCGTACGCAGTGAAACGTTACGATGCTTTGCAACGGTACCTATCTCATTCTTGTTAAATGGATGATTAATTCACTCAATTATTATTAGTCGGTTTTTTAAGGGCGTAAGTTACAGGTAAATTTAATGTAAGTCACGCTCTTAAAAAACCCTGCAAATTTTACACAAGGGTTTATTATTCTTTGATATAGCTGGGTTACTTAGGCAAAAGTTAATTCTGGGTCAATAAAGAAAACTTTTTGGAAAAAAAAGTGGACCTCGAAAAATGGATTATGCGTCCAAAATTACTCAGAAAGTACTTGACCTCCTGGGATCCTTCAAAAATCCCATTTCAAGCCCCTTGAGAGCCCCATAGAGCCAAAAAAATTGATTCTACCGCCAAATTACTTCGAAAACGTCACCTAACTCGACCCCATAGCCGAAACCCTTCAAAACACCCCTCCTATAGCCCCTTTTTAGCCCCATAGTATTTTGTTAAATATTTTTTGAAATCTACTCACCATGAAACGTTTAATGACAACATTAAATTTTAATGTTGATGCCAATCAAATTCGGCGGGGGGACGCGTAATGACGGCGGGGTTCACGGGAGAAGGGGATCAATTCGGGGCGTGGGGTGGGGTTAGGAGGAGTTGCGGTTCTTGGCGCTGTCGAATCTTACCTTACTCTCGCCTAACCTAACAACCTCCGTAAAAACCCATTGTGTTAAAACTGATTAAAATATTTAGGCCCACTGATTTTAAAATCGGCAGCAATTTGAAGGCGTTCTACCAACCCTTCACCAGACAGACACAATTAGAAAATTTGTCATTGGGGGTTCAAATTGGATGACTTAGGAGATAGTTGAACGTTTGCTACCCTAAAATAGGCGTCATAATGAACATATTTATCGTTTTCTGCCATCCCAAAACTCGCGCCATACCCGCAATAATTAATTCTCCCAAAATTGCAAATTTTCAAATTATTTGAAAATTTGCAATTTTGGGAGATTCAATTTTTATCACTTTTAAGAAACTTGAAGTTACAAGTAGTGTTTGTGGTTGGAATTGGTGAGAGATTCGTAAATGTCTGCTTTTCCAAAACTGTTGCCATGAAGTAAGCCCATTTTTAAGGTAAAATTTCATGAACTTTTCAGGAAATTTGAAATTTTGCTTCATGTAGAACATTTCCGTGGTCTTATTCATGGCAGACTATCTTAATAATTCAGATTCTTGATAAAAATGTACTAAAACAGGTATGTAACGCAGTCCTGTAAAAAGTTTCACCCTGGACTCAAACTCTATAGTTTTCTTACGTTTTTTTGGGGCGCTGAATCCGAATCTAAAGTCAGAACGATACTATAGCACGTACCTTTTCTAGAAATGTACATATTAGTTACCTCGGTTGAAGCCTGAATCGGAAAATCAAAATATGTTGGTATTTACATCAAATTTTGATGTGATACTCAGCAATGACCCACTTGTTCCTGGAATGACAGCACTGACACGATAATGACTGGAATGCAGAATAGGCATGAAGCAATTAAGGTTTTTCATCGATTTTCGATGCATTTAAACATTTTTAAGTAGGTAAGAAACCAACATCGTCAACATAAAATGCATATTATGCAAAATCCCAATCTGGCTGAACGTTTCGTTCTGAACCAGGAAAAAAAAAAAAAAAATGCTTTGCCCTCTTCCGGGCGGATTCCCTCGCCCCGATTAATCTTGACATTTAGGGATGGTCTTGGCTTTAAGACTAAAAGAGGGAGGCAGGTTAATTGCCTTAGGTATAGCTACCCCCAGAGGAGAGCTTAAGCTATGAAATTAGGGAGAAAAAAGGCCGAAAGGGTGAATTTCAACCATAAAACTCCGTATGCATCCAGTTTATAAACGTCAACTCTATAATTTTTGTAAAAGAATATTGACTCGATTACGGCGACATTGACTTAGTTGAAAGGTCGATGGGGTGTCGAAAGGGTTCCGTTACGCGGATGGAAAGCTGCGGTTTTTGAGTGTTAGTGCGGTTTGTTTGTGAAAATTCGACTCTCAAATCAAAGGCTGTGATCGATGATGCGCACCCAAACCACCAAAAGGACCAACCAACTGGGCCAGTGACCCAGTAAAAAACAAGGAACTAGAAAAGTTCACGCGTTAACGAGTGAGGCCTCGGCACCAAGGTAAACAAAATAGCAACAACCAACACTCAAATAAACAAATATCTGAAGTCAGGTTATAAGAGATCCGGCCAGGTTGCACAAGGTTATCAAGCGAGAGGGGGTTAATTCACACTCACATGCTCACAGTCCGAAGGGTCAACAAGTTTGAGCACCTTACGTCGCCTCACACTCACGCTCCCAGAAACACGTTTGGCCACGAAGGCCTCTGAAGAAGGCCTGGAGAGGCAACACGATTGGCCGCATGAAAAACGACCCGTTTGGCCACAGATTCTATGACGGCCCGTCGCGCCATTACGGCAGACTCAATTTTAACTTCAAGGTAGCTCATTCGACGCAGAATTTTGTGCTCTTTAATTTACTATATAGAATAGTTTTGCCTATAACGCACCGTTTCAAAGTTATCCGTAAAAAACAAACAAAAAAGCCGAAATTTCGTGGTTTTTTGCGTTTTTGACCGTAAACGTCCCACAAATTTTGTTGCAACAGTGAGCAAAGTTGCTTTGTGGTTCTACAAATTTAGCACATAAAACACTAGGTAGAGGAGAGTGGGGCTCTGTGACTCACAGTCTGTGAGAGCAGGGGAACAGTGAGACAAACGGTTTTTCAAAAGAGCAGTTGCGTGCCAGCGCCTCCAAGCATTATTTTTATGAACTAATTAACCTTCCTCACGGTTTTCACCAGTCAGGTGCCAGTTCCCACGCGGTGTATGGGTTGTGTAGGCGGCTCCCAGTTTCAAGGTAAGGAAATCTTTTTTTTTAAACATTTTCGAACCTAACTTAAGTACGATTCAATGCTTTCATGAGATTGAAACTTTTTTTACAGTAATTCTGTTGTTATCAACTTTTTTTTTTGTTGCATCTAAGCCATCTATGTAGCCCTCCTCGTTCAAACGGAAATCCAATATGTCTGGAAAAATTGCCTTGGGGGAACACTAAGACGGCAACAGTGAGACATCTTTCATCCTTTCACCCTACTGTCTCAATGTTCCCCAGGGGTGTCTCACTCTACCCCGTAGATGGGGAAGGGTGAGCCAAATGACATAATTTTTTTTGAAGGATAATAACATCCTTTTGGACCAGTATAAATCCTTTTATTGGGTGCTTTTGAAAACATTAATAGACTAGACGGTAGGTATCGGTAGTTTCTGAAAGTATCCTGGAAATTTCAGATTGCCAGATGCAATTTTGGGCCGCTTTTTGTCGACCCAAAAAAAAAAAAAGCCACTGTTCTCCACTCTCCAATCATGACGACATTGGTAAGTGGCTCTACGATAATTTCGTGGTCAAACGTGTCACCACGCCAGCCATACTGGTGGCCAAACGTGTTGCTTTTTCGTGGCGTTTTCACCCCTCGGTGGACCAACGTCATACACCCCCTAGAACCGAGTTCCAGGGGGAGTATCAAATTCGATCCTCACATGTGACTCCGAACTGTGATTTGGGGGGGGGGGGGGGGGGCGACGAAAAGTAGCACTGCGCAAGCGCAAGCTCCTCACATCGCCTCACACTCTACCAAGAACAAACCTATTTTTGAAGGTCGTGGACTTACCGAACCGGTACAGAGATTAAAGAGCTTTACTTCGCCTTGGTGAGACCCTATGGCCACAAATTTGTCGTTTCCCTGGAAAAATTAATAAAATCAGCAATGAAAACTACATCCAGTGGCGGAACAATTTCCTTCTAGGGGCTCCAAAATATTTCCATCCCCCAAAAGCCAAAGTTTCGAGATTCCCAGCGAATGTTTCTGGGTTTTGCTCGATAACTCGGTTGCTAGGGCTTTTTACAACATTCGTCCCCGAGGACATTCTTGTAGGGCGTTAAATTTCCTTCAATTTCAACCCCCAACATTCTCCCGTACACCCACTGGATCACGACATGCCGAGCTTTGAAGTTGTGTAAAATGTTCGATAATCCCAAAACAATGGATGGTTCACACGACTCGGCACCTCGTGATCTAGTAGGTGTGCGGCAAGACGTTGGGGGGTTGAAATTGAAGGAAATTTTTTTTTTTTTTTTTTTTTTATTTATCGTGGAAATAGACTACTTCGTCTGAAATCGTCTTTTTATAGGATGGATTCCCACTATTTCGCCGCATCTACCTTACGTTAAATTTAGTGCTCTACAAGAACGTCTTCGGGCAGAAATGTTCGCTGGTTGCACCAGAAGAGTTATCGCGGGTAAGCCATCCATTTAAGTTGTTTTGGAATTTTCGAACATTTGACACAACTGATGCTACCAATGACATTTCTGTCCGTAGAATATTCTTGTAGAGCATTAAATTTTCAACAATTTTCTCTATTTACAACTCTAGTCTAAAGCATTTCTAAGAAAGTAGGTGAGTTCGCGGGAAATTCTGGCAGTTTGGAATTGTTCAGTGGACACCAGGTGGCAGTCAAGTCAATAGAGGAAGTTCACCCAACTGAAGCAACTTTTTTCCCCCTCTACCATTTTTAAAAAAACCGCGAAAAATCGACACTTTTGGTTTATCATTCTTGGAATAATACACCTATGTGATAGCGACGGAGGTCGACGACTCGGATCAGCCTCAAAATTTGACATTATCCGTTTCAAGAGGTCTACATTCCAAAACCGAAATCCAGAACCTCCAGGGATCCATCAAAAATCTCATTGGTAGCCTCATGAAAGCCCTATAGATCGCAACAGTGAACTCGGATCGTTCCGAGACCCCCAAAAATGGATTCTACGTCCAAAAATACTTCGAAAACGACACCTAACTCGATCCCGTAGTCAAAACCCTTCACAAAACCCCTCCCGTAGCCCCATTTTAGCCCCATAGCGCCCCACGGGTTTGGGCGATCGGACTGAAAACCTTGCGGGCACAACTAGATGGTAAACCGAGTATTTTGACAATTTTAGATTAAAAAAAAAAATCCTACCGCTCAAAACGGCTCGGCCGGCGGACGGACATTTTGGTTTTGGAATCTAGACCTCTTGAAACGGATAATGTCAAATTTTGATGCCGATCCGAGTCATCGACCTCCGTCGCGATTACATAGGTGTATTATTCCGAGAATAATAAACCAAAAGATGTTGCACCTTTTGCAGAGTGGACCCCTCTTTTCAGCCTCTTTTGACTGGACTATGGCCTTTTGCAAGAGCAGGGGAACCTCGGCGGACGCAGACCTCCAAAACAATCACCCGGAATCAATTGGAACATGCAGAACTGATTCCGACTGCCTCCTCGATCGTGAAATGTCGAGCAGGCGCATTTCATTTCCTTCTCTGATCTTGACTTGGTCATTTCGAGGGACTAAAAAATGTCGTTCGCAGAACAACTGAAGTAGAATTCTGAACCGTTTGTGGAGGGGGAGAGTTTGATTCCTGAAAGCGTTCCAAACGGCGAAACTCCCTCGACGAACTCACCTATTAGGTACGAGTGACACAGGAGGGTATACTTACAAAAAAGTCGCACGAAGTGAAGAAGGCGTTTTCACCTCCGTACCTGGAATCATCAGATCTGAGATTGAATTTAAGCGAGTCGTGTCATTAGCGGAAACATTTCAACAAAGAAATCCTGTAAAATTCACACAAGGGAACCACTGACCTGAAAATATGTACAGTGCAAAACCTAGAGTGTATGAGGCGGTGGTCCAGTCGACGGGAATGGACGCCACGGGAGTAGCGGAGGGCGAAATTCGACGGAGTGATGTTCCTCGCTTTCGGCTCCGGACATTTGTGCGGCCTGGAAGACAAAAAAAAAAAAATTCAATAACCGTCAAATCTAAAACAAGTCGCAGGATCCGGAATTTGTCACTCACTCGAAAAGATTAAACTGGGGGCAGGTGGCCATCGGGTTTTTACATAGGCCGTGTTGACTCATCAGGTACTCAGTGACGATTGAGTCCAACGAAACGGAATTTTGAGGTAGCGGGAGGTTGTCCAGCCTGTTGTAGTTGGACCGCTTTTCCAACGATCGGCACGCCGGTATTTCGGACGGTGGCCTCATTTCGGTCCTGTCGGTAGACTTCTTGTGACTGAAAAAAGGAAATGAAATAAGAAACATTTTGTGGTGAGTTTGCCGAGTGAGTTCTTGTAGTTCGGAATCGAATCAGAAGTTGAACGCTTCCAAGAATCAAACTTTCATCCAGTGTGAGTTAGGGAGAGAAACGACTCCTGTTGTAGGTACGAAATTGTTTATTCGAATAACATTGGAAACTACGGCAAACAACAACTTCGTCTCCCATCCTGGTCAGAAGAGAAAATTTGAAGGCAGAAGGCCGAGAAGGCAGAGAGGCAAGGAGGTCAGAAGATCAGATGGTGCAGCGTGCACAGGCAAAGCAGGGAGAAGGCAAAGGCAGAGGCAAAGAAGGTATGAAGTTCAAAAGGCAGAGAAGGTTAGCCAAAGGCAAGGCAAAGAAGGAAGCAGGCAGAGGCAAAGACGGCCAAGAGAGGCAAAGAAGGCTCCAAAGGGAGAGGCAGAGAAGGTCAGAAGATCAGATGGCGCAGCAAGCACAAGCAAAGAAGGCAAAAGCAGAGAAGGTTAGAACGTCAAGAGGCAGAAGGAAGCCCAGAATGCAGAGGCAGAGGAAGAATGCGGAGGTAGAGAAAGTCAGAACATTAGAAGACAGAGGCAGAGAAGGAATGAAGCTCAGAATGCAGAGAAGAATAGTTGTGTCCGTAGGAAACTGCATTGGAGACCAGAGGGCCTATCAGCAGGCTCCCCAAAGGGAGCTCCACCAGGAGGAGAATTAACCCACCTCCCAGCAGGCCCCACGACCCCCTCGAGTCCGACACCAGTCCTAGGGGGGCGGCCAAGGACCGACGGGATGACCCCACCGATCAGAGACCGCGGGCTCCCCCTCGCCCGAGTTACTGGAGGAGAGGAGTTGCTCCAAGCGGGTGGTTAATGCGTTATGGGAGCAACCCCTCTCCATTAAGGCCCCTCCAGTCGGAGGCTCGAAGGCCCAAAGGCCTTCTACCGCTTTATATGCCCCCAACACCTCAGCGTTACCCGAAGTATCAGCCTGAACATTATAGGAGTGGACATGCGGGGCTGGAGCCGAGTAGGACACTAGCATCAACCTACGGTCTCCGGAAACGGTACCCAGGCAGAGAAGGTTAGAAAGTCAGAAGGTAGAGAAAGCACAGATGGCAGAGGCAAAGAAGGTAAGAAGCTCAGAAGGTACAGAAGCAGCGAAGATGATGCCCAAACATCTGAAGGCAGAGGCAGAGATGGTTAGAAGCTAGGAAGGCGGAGAGGTTTAGGCAAAGCCAAGGCAAAGAAGGCAGCAGGCAGAGACAAAGAAGGTCAGAAGCTCAAAAGGTAGAGAAAGTGAGTATTAAGTGTGAGTATCCGTGGAGATTGATTTCCATAAATGTTTAAAAATAATCAAAGACACTTACCACGAATTAGGGAAATAGTGATATTTTGCAATTAGGTATGTTTCTTTCTATGTATCAAAAGAATCTTTATAAAAACGCGAAGTTTTGGCCTCTTTGTAAAATAACATTAATTTAGTATGTTGGCCGCGCTGATTCTCAGCCATCTAGTGGATTTATTCATTCCATCGTGGGATTTTGTACAAAGATTTTACGTGTTTTATTCAAGTTTCATTTCAGTGCTTTTCAATCGTTTCTGCGGCTTATTTATATAGGTACGCCTTCGTTCTTAAGGAATCTCAGGGTGAGTGTGATACGTTAAAATGAACCTTTCGATTTCTTATTGTCTGGTAACTAAAAGTCTCTAAAACGTGCCTGTTGGTTAGCGACCCTAATATTCCATAAAACGACAGTGAGAAGGTCAGACGATCAAATGGCAGAGCACGCACAGGCAGAGAAAGCAGAGAGAAGGCAAAGGTAGAGAGACTGAGAAGGTCAGAAGGCAGAACAACAGGTTTCATGATTACAGACCGGAAATGCGCCCTCCAAAAAGTAACACATTGGTATAATGGGCTAATGGGCGATGGGCCTGGTATTAATTAGGTATAATGGGCTTCTTGAAAAGGTCAGAATTCAGCATTTCTGACAACATATTCGGATTCAGCACCCTTTAAAACCCATAAACCCCAATTTTTAGTTCGAAAATCCGTATAGGTACGTGCTGAGCTGTTTTCGAAATGTTAGAAATGAACGCCGGGCATATTTGACGTCACACCTCGCCAGGCTGGGCGTTGAGTAGTTGGGCACTGAGCCGCCAGAGCGCTAAATAATAAATCTGAACAGAATCGGAATAAAAACTCGGCCCGGGTCGATTTTTGAACCTAACCTTCTTTGATAATAACCTCGATGCTCAATTTTCGAATGACCTTCTATAATGATTAACCCGATTTTCGATTTTTGGGGTCGACTTTTCGCGTAGTAAAGTTGGCTGACTTGCGAAGATGAGAGAGAGAGAGGGATCTCCCGGCCAATCAACAGACGACGAAGCAGCCCACGTCATGAACCCGGAATTCAAATATCATATTTTTCCTAAGGCCCTATAAATAATTTAATCGGGTTTTCTGCAATATGGACCCGTTTTCGTAACTTTTGAAGCACGACCTTTGCAGGAAAAACATTTTTAAAAATCATTAAAGGAGCTCATTGAGATGACCAATAACTGTTTCTATTCTATTCGTTCCTGTTAACTCCTTATGAGGAGCATGGGGTCATAACGGAATTCCGCCATCTCTCCCTTTTTCTGGCCAAGCCTCTAATCTGCTTTCCAATCCTGGCTGCCTACGCCTCGATGGTCCTTGTACAAGCTGCTGTTCACCTTCAAGGTTTCACATTAGCGTTGATCAGACTTGGTCCTCAGAGAAATACTGCTATTTCTCCATTCTGGACAAACACACCATTCGGTTTGACAACACCACCCAAGTACTGGATGGACTCCACTTGCTCAATCGGCTCTGCTTCTACCAGGAGCTGGTCTCGCAGAAAAACGTTCACTCATAGCTGTTTCTCATCGTTAAATTCGAGCTTGGAGATCTTTACACAACGTCTGCACATGACAGAAATGCCTTTGCTTGCCTTGCATGGCATTGCTAGCTGACTGAATCACCGATAAAGTTCAACAGACTTCTACAAGATTCAGAATTGCTGGTGCTGAAGAGTGTGTCCGCTGAAAGAGCAGATGGATTCCAAACCTGCAGTATGAGGAACTTCACAGCGACAGAAGCAACACTCTACTTGGGACTCCAGTCATCTGTCTCCCCAGGAAAAAAAAACAAAAAAAAAAACCCATAAACGAGCCTCAAATCTGGTGTAGCTCTCGCACAATCTATCGCCTGGATTGGACAAATGAGGCCTAAGACTTTCCTAAGTCGGTTAGGGCTTCTTGTAACCAGAGCTACCTTTTCGGCCCTTGCAGAAGGCCTTGTATGCCGAATGGCCACAGCCAGAATTTCTTTGCGTACTAACCTCCTCATCATCATCATAGTCGACTTTTGAAAAGGGCTCACCTTGATATGTTGATCCTGATGGGCGACTGGGACGTGAGCGGCGAAAGCGACGGAAGATTAGGCGTTTTTGAGCTGACTGGGGTAGTTACGGCCGAGTTATTCTTCGTTATGTTACGCGACTGAAAACAATTTAGTCATTTAGTAAGCCTGAGATGCGGCAGTCTGGATGTTCGACTAATTCTCATCCTTACCCGGACAGGGGTAGAAGTCTGACGTTGGAACGGCGAATGGAAAGTTGACGGGGGCGGTGGGACCGGCCTGATGGGAGGCAGACCGGCTTCCCGACTCAGAGTTTCCGCCGTCTCTTGCATCCCTTTGGTCATAAGGTGCTGCTGAATGAGCTGAAGCAGGTCTCTGTCGTTGTACTGTATCCGAGTTTGAGCCAGAACGCTCGCCTGGAACACATCGTTACAAGTCAGAAGTGAGGTAAAAACTTGTGAAAGAGAAAACCCAATCAACTCACCCTGTGAATATTGTTCAGAGTAGGCTCGAGCTCACTACGAGGTTTTGATTTGCCCGAAATCCGTTCCAGAAGCTCCATAGCGTATTTCTGAAAGTGGGCGTGTTCTTGACGACGATCAGGGAGAATCGGATCTTTCATGAGGTCTGAAAAACAACAATGACACATTCCCTTACTGGATTCAACAGTTTAAATTACAACCAGGGCTTTCACTTACTTTGCAGCTGCCCAGTAGTGAACAGAGGCAATTTCGAGATGATTTGTCTCACTGTTTCACTCCTCGCTAGCCCGGCCAAAGCTTGACACGCGAGACTTCGTATCGAGTCCGCATCCGTGACGGGTACCTTCAGCTGAATGAGACTCAATAACACCTGAAATAGACGAATGGATTCAGCGCCAATCTGCGACGATTGATCTGAGGAATTTTCCGATTGCTTACCATCACCCCGTTGGACGTGCGTACGCAATCCCACATTTTTTCTAGCACTTCTTCGCTGGACCGAGTTCTCTTTTTGGTATTGCTGTAAGTGTGCACCTACGAACAAGAATATAATATAAGAAATGAACACTCGGATCAAGAAGAACGAATAGAAAGGGTATTCATGGTTTGCTTCGCTCGTTGAATTGTCAAAAATCCAAGTATGCGCTCCTTGAGGCATCCAACGTGACTAATCAATAATTGATCAATTATTGATAAGCTCGGTTTAGCTGTTGAGTTGGGCTCACATGGCATCAAATAGGTGTTCGGTATGCGTCAAGTCTGTCAAAGGTGCGTCAAGAGTGAGAAAAACGCGTGTCCGTTCATCATGGAGGTTATAATTGCCGTCGGTACGTCCAGAGAAGTAACCTTCATTTGTAAACCACGTCGCTATCGGAGGCGGACTGCTTTGGTGTGTGATCGAAATGAGTGTTCACAGAAAATTGCGGAAACTGCGGAGCTAAAAATAGGGAGAACAACTGGTGAGGGGGGGGGGGGGGGGGGATTTCTGACAGGATCCCGTCACCCTTTGACGATTTCCATGAACTTTGAAGTGTAGCTCTCTCCCTCATTAAGGCGACGCGAGACGACGAGGACGCTAGGCGAAATAAATAGGCGACGCGTGACGACGGATTCAAAGGGTGTGGAGCCCATACTACGCCATCGGGCGACGCGTTGGCGACTCTCCCCTATAAAGGGTACCTATTTCTGAGATCAAAATTTACAGTTTCTCATCTCTTTTATATTATTCTGGAATCAAATACAGGATGACGGTATCCCATACTAGGGGATCCTAATACATTAGGATCCTAATACACTAGGGGATATCCTAATACATTTTTTTCAAGATGAATCCAAATTCAAATTAGAATTTCAAAAAACCCTCATCCTCTATTTCTTTAAGAAAAAAAAACAATTGATTTTAGATAAGCGAGAAGAAGTTGTCGCAGTCCAAGTGGGAGAGGTCGGGGGTTGGCTGGCTTTAGCCAGCAGGGAGTGGCCCCTGACACGATTTTGGTCATCTTTATTCTAAGGCACTTCTAGCGGTCGGAAAAATCTGTAATTGGTCTTTAAAAAATCCAGTTTGGCGAGCATAGTGCGAGTAAAGTCCGAAACCACCAAAAAGTAGCTCCATGTGTCGTATCAGAGCTCCTAAAGGGGAAAAACGGGAAATTAAACTTTTCCTAAAAAATTTGAAAAAATACCAAAAATCCGTTTTGGCGAGTAGATGACGAGAAAAAATATGAAACCACCAAAAAGTAGCTCCATGTGACGCATCTATCCTCTAAAAGTGGAGCAAAAATCTATAGTTTTTTAAGAAAAAAATCTGTATTTTTTCTAAGAAAAATGGGATTTGTTGGGTCTGAGGGCAGGCGGGATACGGTCGGGAGTTGGCTGGCCCCCCCTATTCAAGTGAATACGACGGGGCTACCCCTGCCGTCTACGCCAGCCAACCCCCGATGGGCGGAGGAAGCTTGGACGCGAAGTCCGAGGAGGTCATGTTTCAGTCTTCATAATCTGTAAACAAGGTCCCTTCCCTTGGGCGCACCAGAGGTAAACGGATGGGAATATTCGGTGCTGGCCAGTGAATCAACGCCGTTAGTTCGAACTGGGCCCCTGTTCGGCTAGACTCCTTCTAGTCGCTTTGCAATAATGATTTTGTTTTCTTAGAAATACAGGATGATAGTGCAAGGAACTTGGTTTGCCAGCTGCGCTTGTTTGTTCCCGAAATTTCATACGAGGAACCTGCAGCAATTTTGGCTGACCAGCTGGAGAGTTACACTACAGACAACCTACAGGAAGAATTTAAAAAAATTAAATTAATTGAAACAACAATATTATACTTAGATAAAACTTGAACGTTTCTTGGGCAGATAATTAGCTCCCCATTAAACATTAAACTGCACAGAAAGTTGTCACTGTTCAATTAACCTTCTTCCCCAGTGTTGCAAAGTTATCAAGGCCAAATTTGAGTATCAAAGCATAGCGTTTCATTCTCGCTCAAACCCCAATAAAGCAACAAACGACATATCACGAGGTAATGCTGATAAGAAACCATAAAATAAATGTTTTTTTTTTTTAAGGTTAATTGATGCTCCGGAAATTGGCTGTAATGAATTTTTTCAAGTCACGTTAAAATGGCCGAATTTTGGAGAAAAACATTACCGGAAAGCGGGTTTTTGAAATTTCACCAACTTTCAAGTTTGAATATCTCTGAAACTGTTGTCGATACGCGAAAAATGAAGATGGACACTTTAGTAGCAGATGTTGTCAGCTTCATTTTCGATGTAGACGATTTTTCTGTGGGACCCAGCGTTTTCAAGTTAGGAGTGAAAATACTTCCGCTTCCCCCCTTCCGTAGGGTCGGGGACTTTTATGATGTTAAATCCCCCATAGCTCTAAACACATCCGCGGAGAAATCTCTTCTGCTCTATGTCCACCTAGAATCAATTTATTGCCTACACTAAAAGTCCCTGTGGCGAGTGCGTTTGAGCGATGATCTAATTAGATCGCTGAACGCACTCAACTGACGTCCGGCACTGAACGCCATGAACCGAGATTTAAAAGGAACTGAGTTATCAGTAAAAGCTGATTCGCCTCAAGGTTGACTTTTGAAGCGACCTGCAATCAACTTTTCGGAATTTACACCAGGGAAACGCATTGACAGATCTGCGCAGTAGGCTTGTGGGCAGCTAACAAGTTATTAAGTCGATCACAAGTCGAAGTTACGTTGTCAATAGCACCGTAGGTGATATTTCTCTCGACGGGTCGCGTACTGAACGCAACGCACACGTAACTATTTGACGCCGTGAGAACTCATCTTAAGGGCTCGTTCAAAACTTCCACAACTCAACGACGAAACCACGAACACCCCCAAGTGTCCACCAGTAGTACCACGGTTCTATTTATGGGCGCGCAAACGCAAGTAATGAGCACGTGAAGAGCCGCCCGTTGAACCTCCGGGTCGGAGACGATTTCCCCTTCGGCGGCTCCCAGGATGATGTTGAGCCCGGTGGCGTTGGGGTCTTCGTCGAGCTCGACTTTTTCACACAGCTGCATCTGGATCCGCGGCATCACCGCGCAAATTCCCAAAACGTCCAAAGCGCTTCGAACGGTTTCGCCCCTGAAATAAGAATTGGCGTCAATCTGGTATGTGTTGCGGCATAAACTTTAAAAATCATTCATCATCATTAAATAAATAAATCGTAGCAAATATTGAACATTATATTAAAAAGTCACAAAAAATTATAAAAAGTAAATTACAAACAAAAAACCGAAGTAAATAATTAATTAACATGCCTACATAAAATTATGGATATCGTTATTCATAGGTACAGTACCGACGGATTAACCCGTCATTCGTAGGTACAGTACCGTCATACGATAGGGAAATTCGCGTCTCGTTCCCAATCCTCTTATCTATGGAACGTCTCGGCCCGTGCGAGAGGAGAGGTACTTATTCCTTGAACCCGGCTCGTCCCCGGAGGTTGTGAATGTTGTGAGAAAGTTGACCCTGTTGGAGCATCTCTGGCTGGCTGGGGGGGGGGGAACTTCTGTGCAGGGAGATTCCGTCTCTTCAAGGGTAGTAGGGTAGGGTAGGGTAGGGGTAGGGTAGTACGAGTAACCTCTTCCACAGGTTCAACAGGAGTAGGATCCTGCGTTCATCAGGTAGGTACGGAAGGCCAACTTTTGGGTTCCAGTTGCCGTCGGATAAGAGCAAACTTCCGTCAACTCCACTTCCTGGACAGGATCGTCGTATCTGCTGTGCCTTCCGTACATTCTTCTGGGCTAGTACTGGACCTGGAGTCGGCCATGACGGTAGCGTTGGCAGTTCGTCGTGGTTGTATGAATAACCAAAGCTTGGTGGGCGAAAATTCAAACTGTTGAACTGCTGACATCAGCGCTGTTTTCATACTAGTTCCCAGTTCCTGGAGTCGGTCCTGGTTAGTTCACCAAGGCGACGAGCCGGGATATGCCCATAAGAAAGTAGTTGACCTATTAGCCCGAGATTGAGGCAAGGATTACAAACCTAAGAACGAGCGGGACTGTGTACCTACGAGTAATCACTTTAGCCGCAGGTACTGTACCTACGAATAATCACTTCGTAAAATTATAACTTTTTTAGTCATTAAAAAATTAAATAAATCAAAATGATAAAAAAATTAAATTAAATTAAAAACACTGCAATTTTTACACAAGGGTTTATTATTCTTAGATATAGGTTACTTGTGCAAAAATTTAATTCTGTCAATAAAAACATTTTTTTTTTTCAAAACTTTTCTGTTTTTAGGTACTTGAAAAATATTTGACTCAGCGGGATCCTTCAAAAATCCCATTTGTAGCCCCATGAAAGCCCTATAGATCGCAAAAGTAAAATTGGATCGTTCCGGGACCCGAAAAAATGGATTCTACGTCCAAAAATACTTCGAAAACGACTCCTAACTCCATCCCATAGCCAAAAGCCTTAAAAAAACCCTCCCGTAGCCCCATTTTAGCCCCATAGAGCCCCACGGGTTTGGGCGATCTGGCTGAAAACCTTGCGGGCACAACTGGACGGTAAACCGAGTATTTTGTCAAAATTTACGATTTAAAAAAAATTCCTACTGCCCAAAACAGCCCGGACGGCGGACGAACATTTCGTTTTTGGAATCTAGACACCTTGAAACGTATGATGTCAAATTTCGAGGCGGATCAGAATTTTCAACCGCCGTCGCGATTAAATAGGTGTAAAAACAAACCAACAGTTGCGTCCAAAATTACTCGGAATACGACAACTCATTCGACAACTCCTGACATCCTTCAAAAGCCTCATATGTCGCCTTGTGAAAACCCACTAAATCCCCACGATGAAATCGGATGGATCGGGGACCCCCAAAATTGGATTCTACGTCCAAAAAACGACTCCTGACTCGACCCCTTAACCGGAAACCTTCAAAAAACCCTCCCGTAGCCCCATTTTAGCCCCATAGCGCCCCACGGGTTTGGGCGATCGAGCTGAAAACCTTGCGGGCACAAATAGATGGTAAACCGAATATTTTGACAAAATTTCACATTTTTCAAACAAATTCCGACACATCTTGAAAGTATAAGGACAAATTTTGAGGCCGATATAATTTTCGACCGTCGCAAAAACATAGGTTGATAATTCTGACAATAATAAAACCAATTAAATAAAATAATAAATTAATTTGTAGAATCATTCTAAAATCGTACCGTCCAGAATAATTCCACTCGTAAGCGAAGGCTATGACTTTGAGGAGGAGGCTGATTCCACCAAGCCGCAAAAACTCGTCAGCAGGAGGCCAGCTTGCCCTGAATGACATCAATTCCAAAAGGGTGTTGATCTGTTCCCGCTCTTGCTCCGGAGTACTTTTGCACGCCTGAAACGAAACGCGTCAAACAACCGAGCAAACGCCGCATTCTCGTTAGCAACAAGAAGCAGTTCTGACCTTGTACGAAGGAAGGACGGGCGAGTGGAGTCGATCCAAAGAGATGTCCCTCTGATGAGCCCGGCGGACCTGCTCGGACCTTATGTACAAATGAGCTTCCAGATACCGCTTGAGAGCGACGCACACTTGACGGACGATTTGACGGGCCGAACACTCTTCGTCTTCGCCCACCGGTTGCGAGTCATCCATAAGGATCGGCAGCGTGCTGATCTGAAAACATTCCAAACAGCGGATTAACAACGAACACGCCACAACAGAAGAGAGAGAAGACGCAACAGCAAACAGTATTTCGGGAACTTTCTTAACACCTCGACGCTAAAACATGCAAATGGGATGACATCCCAAATCCTAAAGAGTTCAGTAGACCGCGACTCGCCATGTGGTTACGAACAGCAGTTTTAGTGTGCTACATATCCGGAAGATTCACAGCTGACGCTGTCCAATCAAGACTGCTGCAGCATCGCTCAGGATCTCATTATTTCGTAATGCCCAAAGACTTCGGAATGTTTAATTTTGGAATTGAGTTCTACCAAAAATCAGGGATTAACCTCATATCATACTGATTGAATTTTAATTATTGAAGAACACACAGAGGGGCGACTAATTAATTAATTAAAAACAACACTCCAACAGGGGGGCCTCGCTTCGCTCGCCCATTTGAATAATGCCTAGGTCAAGTGATGGGGTAGGATGCAGAGGGAACGCCGACTCAATCAGACAGTGATCAACAAAGAATCTCGCTCACTGCGCTAAACGCACGTAAAATTGGCCGGAATATAGAGAGAAATCGTCATCCCACGCACCAGAATACATCCGAAATTAGTGTGGAATGAACCGTTTCCCTAATCTTGAAAAACGTTCTCCATAATCGTCCGAGCGGCAGCCTCTCCACCCTTCCAAGATCCCTAGTAGACTTCACCGCCGCACAGTGGTCCAGATTCGTCAATAAGCGCTCAAAACTCGATTTTTTGAAGTATTTTTTCCAAACACGTCGGCCTTAAATATGTGTTATATACCACCTGAGGGTGCAATTTCTTGAGTTTCAGGCCCCCAATGTTGCAACGCGTTGGTTACAGGACGGTGGTTAATAATTAAAGTACCTACAAGAAATCCCATGTACCAAAATCGTTCCTGCAATTTTACTTGTTCAGACTGACAAGGCTGACGCATGTTTCTTTTGTATTAGTAGGATGTTCGAAGGGCAAAAAAAATATTGTTTTATTTTTCGAATCGTCGTCATGGACGGGGTTACTGAAAACGTAAAAAAATTACACGTATCTGATTTCCTTTTGACTTATAGCTTTTGCTTCTCTCTAATTTCGGGCTTAAATGTTTCATAGACACGTATAGAAAGACACCAAACCGAAATTAGCTGCTACAACCTGCAACTTTCGGTGCTAGAGCTGACAGAGCATGCCGGCGCGACTGTGGCCAAGACGACTCGGAGTCGGGCGGCGCGCGACCCCCCATCTGAAGATGTTTACAAAGCACATACGACACAATCACTGCATTATTGAACACTATCTACAAATGAACCATGACTTTGTTGCTGATTCGGCAGCATCCAGACTGATCCCCGGTCGACGAATGATGGAAATACGGCTCGACGTTTCTTCAGAAATTGGCAGGTGGCTTCCGAAGTTACAGGTGTCAACCAAGACCTCATAAACAGGTTCTACGTGATCCTGCAAGTTCTTACAAGTGGCGAACCCATCGACCCATCCAAAGTCGATAAATACAGTCTCGAAACCTACGAGCTATTCGTCCGCCTTTATAGCTGGTATTATATGCCGTCATCCGTGCATATGAAACTACTGCATGGGAAAATTTTGATGGAAAATCATGCCAATTGGGTGGTTGTCTGAGTAAGCTCAAGACGCAAGAAATAAAAACTTCAGGATATTTCGTCTGAATAATTCGAGGAAATGCTCTCGTCTATCGACCAATGAGGACATCATTCATAAACTCTTGGTATCGTCTGATCCTCTACTCTCTTCTTTCCGGCCTCAGTGGCAATCACAACTGGTTTTAGAACTGGAAGCTGAAGCCAAACTTCTCCTCGCAGCATCCGCTTCAGAAGATGAGACTGCTGCCGTCGACAATCATGGACTGTCAAGTGAAGATGAAACCGATGACACCTTGGACGTTGAAGAAGCACCTGCCCTTGAAGTCATGGAGGTTGATTAGGTGGAGGAGGGTTACCAGATTTTTCAAAGAATAATTCTTAAAAATTATTATCTCAAGAATTATTATAAGAATAATTCTTATTACTATTGTCCTGGAATTGATCTTCAACTCAGTTTATTTTATTCACACTCCATTTTGAAGGTACACTTTATTTTACCACCGCAAAACGCGAATTTGGAAGTTTTTCTGTAGTTTTAAGTTTGTACATTTTTTTATTCGACAATGTTACCTTATTAAAAATGTTCAACTTTGATATTATTTGTTTTATTTATCAATACCAACATTGCGGTTATGAGACTGGTAACTGTGCAAAATTTCAGGTTTCTAGCTACATCAAAAGTTGTTGAGTTTTGAGCGCTTTTTGACGAAGCCAGGCTGCAGGGCAGAAACGCAGTGGTTCAAACGTGGCCCGTCGGGTTTCTTGTTCGGTTTTTTTTTTTTTTTTTTAAATGTTTTGGCTTGTTACCTCGATAAGGAGGTAGGATTGGAAATATAAATAAATCTCTTGTGAAGCTTCTCAAGCACAAGATCTCTTGTGTTAGAACTTAAGTGACGATTATCCTCTAACATAATATGTAAATAAACATCTTACATAATATAAGTGGGTGATTCCAAAAAAAAACGGAAATCGGTGAGTACTCGCCTCTGTAGCTTCCAAAAATTACCCAATCTTCTAACTTTTTTTTTTTGTATAGCTCCACACGAAATGCTCTACCACTCTAAATACTTCTGAATTATTTCGGCTAATGTACTAGGAGAAAATCGAGATTTACTACAGAAAACTCCACGACCTTCACGCGTACTCAAGACCTATGAGCAAGTTTGGAATCGATTTTAGATCCCATATCATGGATTTACAGTCAACGCCTTCTCCCCAAGTGATTAGGAGATTCCATATTTCAATAGTTTACTACGTTCAAGGGGTTATCAATTTTCTAAATGCAGAACCACCCTCTAAAAGTTGCGTACTCAGAAGAAAAAAAGTTAGTTTTTCATTTCGCCTGAAGAGCGCGTTTTTAACTATTTCGATCTCCGAGCTAGTCCGTTCAGTAGCCCAACATCCCTGGAAGGGAAAATACGGCTCGTGGGGGATCTCCAGCAGCCAAAGAAAAATTTTCACAGAGTTTACTGAGCTAAGTCATGTTTGTTGAGATACTTTTTTTCCAGACATTCACGCTCGTAAAATGAGTAATTCAAATTGTTTGATTAGATTGTAATCACTCGTAGAACACAAAACGGGTTCGTGTGGCGATGAAAGCCCAGTTTACCCTTCTGGAACAACAGAGTTAGCTTGCCAGCCATTTTGAGATACTTTCTCATGACCGTCACACTCAAAACCTTCACGCGACCATCACGTTTTACCAAGTCAAACTTGTGAAGGTCATGAGGGATTAGTGAAGGTTTGGATGATTTAATAACCTATCTCATTGACTTGACCAAGTTATTGTAGTATATATGTACGTATATTGTATTATTACTAGGTAAAAGGCAAGACCATTGTGAAAAACTCATGACCTTCACTCAAGAGTTCATAACCTTCACACAAAAGTTCAAGACCATCACGAAAACTCAAGTCCTTCACGCCTAGCTTTCTCCATTTCAGTTGCAGAAATTGACCTTCAAATCTAGTTTCTAACCCTAATTATATTTTATATTAGAGAGATTCTACTAGATGCGAGGGTAACTACGGTGACGGGAGTAATTTACGGAAAACGCAAATAGGTACTAGGGCGAGCCAAGGTGAATGCTAACCGCACAGCCACTTCTAGATACGCTATTTACGGGATTTCAGTGGTAGGGGCACCAACGTGGAATGAGAAGTCACGTCAAGCGTCACTCAACGGTTGATGGTGTCTCTCATGGTGTTGAAAGAAGTAGTGTGATTGTTTTGTTGATACAGGGACTTTAGACTAGGTGTTACTTTTTTTGAGAGAAAGTGAAAAATATAATTGAGGTGAGTTGTAGGATACACATTGTTTTTAATATTGTGTTCTAATTCTGAAATATTTACTTATACGAGTATGTTTAATTAGCACAAAAGGAAACACCCACATTTTTAATAAGAGACCAGGAAATTTCGACGGCAATACCTATGTGTTAAAATTTTGCTACTTCAACCTGTTATGCTACATGAGTGACTGTTTATTCCCTTTTTGTCTGGCTATTTTACTCACAAATGCAGTAGGTATGTATTTTAATACAATGCAATCCAAGCACAAAATAAGTAGAAGCGTGGCTGTAAATTAGATTGTGCAAAAGCCAAAGTTGAATAATAAAATGTTTAGACATTTCAGTGTCATGCGATTTTTCAAATTGAGTGGTCCACTTCGAAACCTACCTGAGTAGGTAGGTACCTATCCTAAAGTTTTCTTGAATTACTGGCGGGCCTCATTAGATTTAGTACCAAAAAAATTACAAGTAACACTATTCATGAACAAAATATCATTTCATGTACCTAGGTACCACAGTACCAACAGATACAGAGCGATTTCTGTTTTTCGCATTATACCTAATACAGCACGCTACTGATGTACACACGCGTGTATTTTATGTACACGCTCTTCTCTACTTTACTACAAACTGCTACTTACCTACCTACTGCTCATGAATATACCTAATTTTCTAATCTAATCTAATGAATCTATCTAATTGACCGTCAGGAGACTCTCAAGTAGAGTGGGTTTCGCTCATCAAACATTTCATACCATTTTAGAAGTAGGAAAACTGATTAGATAGATGCATATCACTCACCTATTCTGTGCAGTAGTTTAGTTAGTAGGTTAGTTAGTCACCACAAAAATACTAATGAAGAACGAGGACGGAATTCCCTTCTAACCTGAGCAACTGATAACCAGCCAGACGGTGAAGGGTTATCTATCCAGAAGGTACTGGTTCAACAGCCTTACTACCTTACGGGGTTCTATTTGCCGTTCTATATGCGGCCCCTTCCCGGATTAAGAGCCCTTTATGCGGTTGTGGTCCCGCACGTACGACTACCTGCGTTCCCGCGCCGCCCGTATACCGTATCAAGCCCCGCGCAGGTAGTAGAAACTCTCTATTCGGTTACTGGCTACGGATACTGAAAGTAAGTGGGAATATATATTGAGTTCCTCAATAGTTATACCAACACCAATTCATGTGATGGTCTTGAGGAAAGCACATAAATCCGTCATGGTTTTGTAGTGATATCTTTTTGGGGGCTACATAAAGTATCTCACCCAATATATTTTCGAAAACTAGGGCTTTCCCTGGACCGGAATCAATAACACTTCTAGAGAAAACGATGGCAAATTTTTCGGCCTAAACGAAACCCCAAATTTCCGTTTTTTTTTGGAATCACCCAAGTATGTCCTTTGAGGTTATATTATACACGTAACAATGGTTTTTTAGGTAAGACTGAACAGTAAATTGAGTGTGTTCAACGTAACAACAATTTTTGAATACGCCGCGGGGTACAGAATAAATTGGGATGTAAAACCGTTTGACGAAATCAGATCGTTGAGAGAGGAGCAAGTCGCTTTTCACCGCTCGCTCGAAGATGAATTGGAAAGGTACGGCCAAGCGTGGATTTACTTCTAAGTGACCTTCGACTTAACTGATGATATTTGCAGGTACGGTTTGGAAGGACAAGCGTGCCTGTTTAGGGTATTCTGCGAAATGGAAGCGATGAGACATCGTGACGACATCATCACGCGGATTCTCAAAGTTGTTTTGAGGTGAGCAATCGCTAAATGAGACGATAACCGAACGACGCTCCCCATTTATGGTGACGATTGCATTTTTCAGGCCTCACGACGTATTCACGTGCCCTGGAGAGCACACGTGCCCGCTGCCACTAGCCTGGATACCCTACATCTTGTACACCGACGGGATTCCTGGCGATAAATTATAGCCTTAACGAATAAAAAAAAAAATAAAAAATAAAAAAATCACTTACAACGTTGTACAGTTTTCTAAGACCGTCTTGAGCGTCAAACTCCTCCAAGATGACTCGGAATTGGAAGGAGAGGCCGAAAAACATGGTTGCGTGACACCGACCGGAATCGTGGGAGCATTCAAGCAGCCAAAGGGCGTACCTGGAAATTAAAATGGAGTCACAGACAGTTTTTGGTTTTAGGACAAAGTTGGTGAGCACGAAATAACTGAAATCAACGAATGTGTATTGTGAACTACAGTCAGACCCCAACATTCGCGTTGAAAAAATAGCTACGTGCTTCAACATTCGCGGGTCCCGACCCCCACACCCGCGGCTTAGTTCGAGCGGGTGGCCAGGGCCGGTTTGTTGGCGAGAACTGAGTAATTGAGGCGCTGAGATGCAAAACTCGCTCTTTCCGGAATCAGCAATGTTTCAGAAAACGCAAAAAACCGATAGAATCCTCTAGGAACGACTTTTTCAATCTTTTTTTTTTTTTTGGGTGGTTGGCCTCACTGATAAGTGAGTCGTCTAGAATCAAACCGCAACCTATCCGTTTTGGCTAACTTTTCAGGAGACGCCAAAAACTGTTTTAGGCACTTTTTCAATGCTACGCTTTAAACTTATAGCTTTCTAGCATCTATTGCAATCCTGTGAAGGCGTTTGAAGTGAAAAAACAATTATTCTGTTGTTCATCTTTCCAAAATCGGGGAAAAAAGAATGAATAGGATGCAGTTTGACTCCAACATTGGGATAGGTTGCGGTTTGATTCCAAACTTTGTCATTGCGGGTTAGTATCCGGGGCCTTGGGCCAATCAGAACAAACCATGATCACCTATATTGATTTTTCAATTGTTTGAAAAACATTATTCGGAAGGTTATGAGTAAAATAACCGACGTTTTTTTACAGTTTTGATTATTAAATCACTAATCACTAAAAATTAATAAAATAATGAAATATTGGAAACACATCTGTTTTTTGTTGGCGGCCATGATTCGAACCTCAATCCTGCAATCTGATTGGTTGACTCACTTGCTTGGGATCAAAGTGAATCCCATCCAGTATAACTCGCTGGATAGGATACACTTTGACTGCAACGCTCAACGTTTTGCTTGTTTTTCTCAGGGAAGGGCTGCAGTTTGACTCCAAACAACTTCACCAATGGCTTCAGCGGAAAAAATACTGTCAGAAACCGCCATAACCTCATTTTTCAAAAATTTGGATAGGTTGCGGTTTGATTCTAGACGACTCAAGTGTGAACCTCGAAAAAATTAACGTTCTTCATGACATGAAGAAGCAGGAACACTTTTTAGTTCAGAAAGAACGAGTTTTGCAACCAATACCCAGAAAGAACCAGTTTTGCAACTCTAAAAGCAGCAAAGAACTAGTTTTGGCACTCATCACCTGACATGCAGCTGACTGCCGTGGAAGGAAATAATCAAACAGTAGGTATTAAATACCTAAAATAATATAGGTATTTTAAATTTTAAAACTATTTTTGATGACTGAGAGTTTCTTTTGTATTTTAAAATACCTAATTAAGTCTCAGAGACAAGACAAGACAATTTTTACTTAGGTAGGTAGGTAGTAAAGAAACAGTTTTGCCACCACCAGAAGCTTCAAACGCAAAGAACTAGTTTTGCTTCCCACCTGTTGGAGTAAAGAACGAGTTTTGCAAATATTCGTGACTATCGGAGATGTTATTAGATGGGAAGGAGCGAGTTTTGTTGAAAACTGATTCAACCATTTGAAACAGCGCGAAAAATCCTTTGAAAAACCACTGCCATCTCAATTTCGACAAAAATCGGAAAGAACGAGTTTTGCGCCTCAGCGCCTCAATTGTTGACGCTTCAGCGATCTTTGATTACATATTGAGTCAAAGATCGCTGATATTATCACTATTGCCTCGATCCACAAATTGTGAACACCATCAACCCTCGCCTCACAGTCAAATTCCTGCCAATGGATCAAGGGATCATTTCAACTTTCAAAATTTATTTTAGCCACAGAGCGTTTGAAAGAATTCTCTCTGCAATTGAAAAAGATTCACAAACTCCTGTTGTTCAGTGTTGGAAACAATATGACATGCTGCAGTGTGTCAAAGACATCGCTGATTCGGCAAACGAAATCAAGAATTCCACTTTAAAAGCATGTTGGATGAAGTTGCTTCCGAACATTCTCGATGAGACAGATGTGAGCCCACTCTTCATTGAGCAGTTGGACGAAATTTGTTGCCAAAATCATACATTAGATGTATAAAATATAGGAATTTTTCGCAAGATTACATGATTTCATGGAATAATTGGGTCCAAATCCCCTTTTAACACAGGATAATAAACCCAACATTCGCGGATTCAACATTCGCAGGGTAATTTCGGTCCGTATCCCCCGCGAATGTTGAGGTCCGACTGTACACGTGGGGGAAGGTAGCGCAAAGGACGGCTTTCACTAAACGTTTGCAAAAACTTATTGAAAACTAGAAATTTGAATCTGTGCTGGCAGAAAGGGCTCATGTCTGTGGTTTGACGTCGAACTGCAACCCGGATCCCATTGGTTGTTTATTTGAGCTCATTCTCTGCAGGTTGCCGAACAAAACAAAATAAAAAACCTTTGATTCTGGCAGATTCACCATTCTCACAATTCAGGAAACAATAACAATTTGCGAGTCGCAACTTGTGCATACGGCTTGTGTAAAACACAAACGGTGGGTACAAGTACGCAACCACGAGGGACATTTTATGTCTTTGCGCCCCCTCCCGCACCCTTGTATCTCTACCCACGGCTTCATTTTGGCGTTTTCTCAAAGTGGTTTCTAATAACAACAAAACAAGCGGCATTGTATACTACATCCATTAATAACATCAATAAATGTAAAATGGTGACATAAATACCAAGAACAAGACTTGTACTTAGTACGAAAGAAATGCGTGATAAACCGAGAGCTATCCAACGAGTGGTGAACGATTTTTGTACGATGATAACTGGCGAAGTTAAAGTTCCGTAGCAACGAATCGGTTGTACCTACGTGAAAATCATTAGACATTTTTCATAACGCGTCACACCGTCACCGTCACACTTTTGGTTTATTATTCTTGGAATAATACACCTATGTTTTCGCGACGGGGGTCGACGACTCCGATCGGCCTCAAACTTTGACATTATCCGTTTCAAGAGGTCTACATTCTAAATCCGAAATGTCCGTCCGCCGTCCGCCGTCCGGGCCGTTTTGGGCAGTAGGAATTTTTTTTAAATCTGAAATTTTGACAAAATACTCGGTTTACCATCTAGTTGTGCCCGCAAGGTTTTTTATTTTTATTTTGGCAAAGGCTGAGAAAAAGTGGGTATACATTCAAAACATGGAATTTTGAATATAATAATATTATGTAAAAGAACAAAATTTAAATCCACAATAATTGTTGAGAATTGAAAAAAAAAAAAAAAAAAAATTGAATGCAAAACACTTGAAAGTAAAAAAAAGTGAATCCCAAAATTTATCGTCAATATCTTTTAGGAAGATAAGTTTATTGGCCATGTCTGGGGTTAGCCGGTTTCTCTGTTCTCTCAGAATTTGGCCAGCTTCAGAAAAAAGCCTTTCTGAAGGAACAGAAGTTGCACATATCTCAGAGCGATCTTTGAAAGGGCTCAACCATCTGCTTCCAATATATGATGGGGTTTTGTTGGATTCTTTCTTATGGCGATCTCAAATACAGGCTGAACTCTTCATTTATGACGAAAGCGTCGTTGGTGTAATGTAAAACTGATAATGATAGCAGTAGGTATGTGATAAGACCTATAAATGATAACGGTAGCTTGAGGCGAGGTGATGTCCACTTTCTTGCCCGGTATTGTCCCACGGAAGACACAAATCTTTAGATCGGAAATCATAAGTTAAATAATCGTTACAAACTAATCGATTATTCGATTAACCAACAAACAATCGATTAAAAAATAACCGAGTAATTGCCCCAGTTAATCGATTATTTCGATTAATCGATGCCCATCAGATCTAAAGCAGACATCGCAGACGTGACTCCAGTATTTTCTTAAAGCTGATTGCCATTTTTTCATCCCATTTTTGATTTTGCACACTTATAACCAACATTAATACCTAACTTATATGTGGATTGCTACTATTGTTTGCTACTATTCTTTTGTGGCTGTTGTATCGTTGTCCATGGTTTTTGTAGACGTATTCTGTTTATCAATCTTTTTTGTTTTATGTTGTTGTCTTCGTTTCGAGTTGCCGTTTTCATGTTTTCTTCTTCTTCTTCTTCTTGTGCAGTTGTATCTTGTTTAATAGTCTTCGTCTTGTTTGGTCTCATATTTGTTGTCTTGTCTTTTTCTTCTTCTTTTTTGTTAGTCTGCTCCCGATAGGATTCACTCCTCAATTTCCCCTCATGCCAATACCCTCAAAACGCACTAACCTGACCAAGTCTGAGAGGACGGGCTGCGGCAACAAACAAACTCTTTCCATCGCGTCCTCGCAGTAGGCGAGGTAATACAAGCAGATGGAAACTCCGGTGGCAGCGATGCTCGGTCTGGGCACTTCAAGCAGCCGCTGAAATCACGAATAGGGAATGTAAGTCAGCCAAAACACAATCTGATCCACTCCTTCAGACACTTACCTGTAAACCTTTCACGTTGATGAACTCAATCGAAAACTTCTTGTGGCAGAGAAGGGACGCGAGGTATTTGAGAGCTTCGAAGGAAAGCCTGGGATGTTTGGTCTCTCTCAAATTAATTAGGTGCATTATAAGGTCCAGAGCGTTCTTCTCAAACACGTGACTCAAAAACTGGACAAGAGCAAGTTTCAGTTAACGACTCGTTTCATTTGTCAATAGATTTACAAATATGGAGAAATTTACCTCTTGATATTCGCCCATCGGAGTGAGATATTTCAGAATGAACAGCTGTTTGGTCGCGAGGGTGAGCGGGTGCATTTGCAAGGTGCCTATCACGAAAGTCTCCATTTCGGCCCAGGAGGAGTTCGAACAGTCGGACATGCTGAACGGCGACGGTTTCGTGTGAGGCGGCGACATCATCCCGTCCGTGGACGCCCGACGGGGCGTTTCCATCGAGGTGTCGCCTGTGGAAAGAAGTCAATTGTATAGTCCAGGGCTTTCCCCACCTTTTTGGCTTGCGGACCAAAAACGGAACATCTACTGCGGACACCCGTGGCGAGAGGGGCATTAAGACCAATTTTCAGAGAATTTATTATACCGTCGCCATTAAGCTTCAATGACGTTCGGCTAATATGACCTATGAGTATATGTTGAGAATAGAAAAATTGGCTTAAGTAGATAAGTGAAACTGGGGTTTTACTCGTTTTTGGCCAATAGCGAAAAAGTGGCTTTTTTTCAGAGCGCTCTAGCGGCCTTATTATTGTTCCGCTCTTCAATTGTAGTACGAGCATTTTGTAGGAAATTTTGTTTCCTTCAATTTTGCTAATAGTGTGTTTCCATGAGAAACGCTTAGTTTTCGAAATATAAGCAAAAAACTGAAAAAAAAGTAGACAAAAATTGTTAAAATAGTCAAACCTAAACTGCTCCTGTCTCGTTTACACTCGCGAAGCTAAGGGGTCCGCGGATCCCACTTTGGGAACCCCTGGTATAGTCAATATTGCTACTAATGATTTCCTAGCGGACAGGGGGAGGCTTGTTAATCTGAGCTTACGCTAATATCAAATTTAATTCAGCCGTAGCTTTGACCGTATGGTGAAACACTGGCGAGTGACATACAAGGGTGATTCCACTAAAAGTGGCGAAATTGTGTCATTTCTTTATTTCTTTCTTTGAGACTATTAGTAGTATTGCTACGTGGGAAAAACATAGCCTAAATGTCATTCCCCTGGCCTGTCCTCTTCCCTAGGTGTACTACTTCTCCAAGTAACCAAGGTCGTTCAGTTTGAGATTCCGGAAAACTGCAAAGGCTCATAATATGAGTATATTATACTCATCAAATCCCTGCTGTGCTTTTGTCATCATAATTTTATGTCCATAGTCGGCAAAAGTCTGCATCAAGAATACTGTCTTACAGATTTTGAGTCATTTCCCTGTAAAAGAGTGGAAAGTCCCCCCCCCCCCCCCCCGTACAATTACAGTTAAGGACATTTTGAAAACAAAGGTGGCTCTGCTACTCGTGAATTCGGTTGGAGGGTAAGTCAACATTCAGATTCTTGACGAGTATTGTAATTGTATGACGATCACCCTGTTGTTCATAACTAAGTTGTTTCATGAGATTGTTCTCTTTTTGCACCATTGTTAAGATCAGTTGCTGAGGCTTCAGTAGTAATTTTGCTATGTCACTTAGAAGAGGAAACAGTTGGAAAGACAGGGTAAAGTAATTCCCTTGGATAATCTGGTGAATAAGCTGTACTGCTGGTATATAAGTGTCATTCTTACATGGGGAAAGAATATTTCACTGTCGGAAAACATTCAAAGTAATTGTGTGCTATTGGTCTTTCACCTGAAATTATTATGTTTTTGAAATATCTTACTCTGACGGTAGTTGGAATGATACAATGGATTTAATAAAAAGTCAAAAAAGCAAACAGATTTAAATATTTCTCTTGTTTGGTTGAAATCATAGTATTTTAACAATAACATGGAAATAAGGGACAGAATAGTGAAGATAAACATCGGGTTTTCACCATCAATGTCCAATGATGAGGCCACCTCAGAATGGTCAGCCGCGCTCGCTGCCAGTGTTAAGATGACAGCGTCCTTTGTGGGTCAATGAACGACGAACACATAACCTTTTCGTTGCCAGTTATACGATCCAAACTATGCAACAAACCCCAGAGTTAGTAACTTCAATCCTCAACAACACGATACTTCAAAAGACGAACGAGGTTAGTTTTTTTTTTTTTTTTTTTTTAAATTCTCGATTTGTATGCCAGAGTAAGATATTTCAGTTAAATAAAAATAGCAGGGGAATGACGAATAGCACACAATCACCACATTCAATAAGTTGCCAAAGACACAACATTATCATATAATGCATATTATACAAATAATAATAATAATGCATATTATAAGATAATGCATATTATGCATTTGCATATTATGCATATTTTGCTAATCTGGAATTCGCCACTTATAGTAGAATCACCAACAGGTGTGCGTACAGTCTAAACATAGTAGATGGAAGAACTTACGCTCTGTACTCTTTCTACCGGACCCATTCATGCGGATTTTCATGTGTTCTTCAAGAGCCGCTTCATCTTTTCTGTGGGGAGATTTCAATTGCAGTCTTTTCCCTCTCTTTTTATCTGAAATTAGCAAGCAGCAATCAGAGAGACATTCAAAGGGTAACAAGGCGTCCCGTCACCGAAAAAGTGAAAGGTGGAATTAGCGTTGCTTCCCAAGCGGTGCCTCATTTCTGGAGAGTGGTGGAGAGGCGTCGGTCGTTTCATCAACCCGTCGCGGTAAACGTAAATGTAAATTATGAGATATGGAAGTTAGAGCTTTTCCAAGTGGAGCGTCCAACTACCCACGCCGATACTACGGTAGCCTTCACGACACATAAATAGTGGAAAATGCTAAGTTCCACCTGCCTCCATCATAGTAGACAATTTATTACTCCGTTACCAATTGGTCCGAAATTACCCATTAAAATTCCCGTCATTGTAGTCTCCTACCACTTCCTAGTCGTCCCAAGGAATCTTCGAGTGCAACGCCAGGAGGAACTTCAATGTCTGGGCCCAGACCATCGACGCATCGTCAGTAAAGGTCCTCCTAATTTCCTATCCGTTTGATTTCAAAACATTTGGTGTTCGTCCCCGGATTCGAACCAGGCTGATCAGCGCTCCGATTGATTGTAAACAGGCTGACGCCCTAGTCCACGGGCCACCCAGTCCCCTATGGGAGGCAGTAGCCAGCTGCAAATTGATGTTCCGGGAGATGAAAGGCAGGGAATTCAAAAAGCTGTGCAACCTCGAATGGTCTATCTTCATTATTCCTGCAGCCGTCGACAATTTCATCTCAAAGGCATCCAGGGCGGCTCCAAGCTGTCTGATCCAGTTGTACCTCGAGTCACATGATAGCAATCGGGATAGATAATGGAGGCGCACCGCACAGCCTAGGCAGGGGGCATACTCATGGCACCTCTCAATACGAGGGTGGTGATAGAGAGTGTAACAACCTCTGCACGCACCACCGCACCAGGGTACCTCGAGGCAGCAAAGGAATGCGCTTGAAGAAGCCAACCTGAACCCACTCCAACGCATTACCGTAGCGAACTGCCCACACAGAGGATCCGTACAGCAAAACCAACTTCATCATGGCACTGAATATCGTTGTTCTAGCAAGCCAGGAATTAATCCCGGCTCAAAACAAAACATCCCCCCCCCCCCCTCGCATTCGAACTCATGGCCCAATAGTAAATAGGTCCAATAATGTGGTGAAGGGGGAAGGGAAGGAGAATGTCATCACTTACCCAATTTACCGTTCGGAGTGGCGTCTCCACCTTCGGAGCTACCAAGATGAGCGAACGGTCGACAAGAATCCCCCACTTTCGATTTCCGCTCGTCGACAACTTCTTCTTGGAGCTTGTGGAGTCTTTCCAACATGAGCGGCACCAACCTCAGGTTCTGCTCCCTGCGAAAGAATGAATTTCCGTCGGTAAAACGTCAGAATTTATTTCAGGGGAGACATTAAAAAAGTTGGCAGGTACCTGAACACTACGGCAATTTCTTGAACGTCCATTGCCGCGGCGATTAGACCGGTCGCGTACGTTTGAAGGGGTTCCGGTGAGTTTTCAGCCCAGGAAAACAGTCTTTGAACGAGCACATCGTTGGTTGGCTGAAAATAAAAAAATTAAAACCAAATGAAAACGGTTGCAGGATATTGAGGGGGCTGCTTTACTAAGCGATTCAACGGGTTTTCCTTTGCCACAAATCTGCTCACACTTGAGCAACGTTTTTGAATATCGAGCGCTTTTTGACGATTCATAACCACTGTACGGCGGGGCGGTCGTTGCTGGCGTAGCAAATAGGGGATGGCCCCCAAGTGGTAAGTCCGATATCACCAGAGCCAAACTTCAGAAGTAAATCGAATAAACCAACAAAAAATTTCTACTCACCATCTCAAAGACTGCAGCAGTTTCAAGGCCCGGCGTTATGTCCAACATAAGACGGCAAGCGGCGATGTTGAGCTTACGAACGTCCCTTTGGATGCCTTGGCGCGAGTAAAAGTTGTCTCTCAAATAATCATTCACCAACTGGAACAAATCAGAACTTGTCACACTCTCCAAATACACAGGGGCAATTGAGAGCTTTCGAAAAACACACACACACACACACAAAAACCCGCTGCAAATTTTACTCGAGGTTCATTAATCTTCACTACGGGTTAACAATAAATTACACAGGTTTGCAAAAAAAAGGTCAATCTCAAGCGCCGCAGAAAAAACCATCAAACTCTATGTTTTTTGGGGTGCTGAATCCGAATCCGACCCCCGTTTTTTCCGGTCACGTCCAAATTTTCGAGATATTGGCGATTTTTCGTTTTTTCTACCTTTTTCCGTTTTGAAAATCACAGCTAAATGAGCGGATGCCCAAAAATTTCACAAAAACTCTCTTCTTACTGGAAATTTATCGCTGATTCCGAAAATATATATGAGTTTGTGTCTAAAACCACGAGAAATGTGTGATTTTGCCAAAAAATGTTGAAAAAACGTGGTTTTTTCAAAACCAAAGTCACGTTTTTTGATACTTCTTACCTTCTAGCGCAAAAACTAAGGCCGTTAATAAAATTTTTTCAACGAGGTCTTGTAGGTAGATTGTTTCTGCGTCGAATGGGACCAACCGTGATTCTTTACCTTCCATAATAAGGGAGCTATGATTTTGCAAAGTTTCTACCCATTTTGGCCATGTCGTAGAACATGAACTCCTGGAGTCGGCAATGCAACTTGATCACAACAAAACTTTGCTCCGAGGAATATATTGGACTCGGAGGCATCAATTCAGACCGACTCAAAGATGGTTTTATTCATCAAGAACTCACGGAATTGCACTTGAAGGCCTGAAAAACAAGCGCCCAGAAACTTTGAAAAATCATAGCTCCCTTATTATGGAAGGTAAAGAATCACGGTTGGTCCCATTCGACGCAGAAACAATCTACCTACAAGACCTCGTTGAAAAAATTTTATTAACGGCCTTTGTTTTCACGCTAGAAGGTAAAAAGTATCAAAAAACATGACTTTGGTTTTGAAAAAACCACGTTTTTTCAACATTTTTTGGCAAAATCACACATTTCTCGTGGTTTTAGACACCAACTCATATATATTTTCGGAATCAGCGATACATTTCCAGTAAGAAGAGAGTTTTTGTGGAATTTTTGGGCATCCGCACATTTAGCTGTGATTTTCATAACGGAAAAAGGTAGAAAAAACGAAAAATCGCCAATATCTCGAAAATTTGGACGTGATCGGAAAAAACGGGGGTCGGATTCGGATTCAGCACCCCAAAAAACATAGAGTTTGATGGTTTTTTCTGCGGCGCCTGAGATTGACCTTTTTTTTGTAAACCTATGTTATTGAGCAAAAACTAATTTTGTGTGATAAGAAAATATTTTAAAAAAAATTAAAACAAAAAAACATTTTTTTCTGTAAGGATGTTTAAACGGGGACCTCGAAAAAATGGATTTTGCCTCCAAAACTACTCGCAAAACGACACCATATTAAATGTTGACCTCCTGGGATCCTTCAAAAATCCTATTTGTAGTCCCATGAAAGGCCCATAGGTGAAACCGGATCGTTCGATACTTCGAAAACGACACCTTGCTCGAGCCAATAGCCGAAAACCTTCGAAAACCCCTCCCGTAGCCCCATTTTAGCCCCAGAGCGCCCCACGGGTTTGGGCGATCGGGCCGAAAACCTTGCGGGCACAAATACATAGATGGCGAATCGAGTATTTTGTCAAAATTTGCAGGGTTTTTTGCAAGGTTTTTGCCCGGCCGCCCAAACCCGTGGGGCGCTATGGGGCTTCGGGAGGGGTTTTCAATAACCGGTCGAGTGAGTAGAATCCATTTTTGGGAGTCCCAGAACCAACTGATTTCAACGAGAGGAACTATGGGATTTCGTGGCGCTAAAAATGGGCCTTTCAAAAGATGCCAGGAAGTCGAACGAGATGTGAGGTGTCGTTTTCCGAGGAATTTTGGACGCATCATCCAACTTCTGGCTCCCAAATTCGTCCACAAACTTTACAAAAAAAAAAAATTTTAATAAAAATTCCAATTATCAAATTTGAAAAAAAAAAAATTTTTTTGTTGATATCAGATTGATATCAGATATATTTTGGATAATTTACAATACCTTTACATTATCCAAAAACTGAAAATTGATATTATCAAAGCCTAATAAACCCTTGAGAAAAATTTTCAGGGTTTTGGTTGAATATTTTTGGGATAGTTGGTACACCTCTGTAATCGAGGCGGGGGTCGAAAATCCTGATCGGCCTCGAAATTTGACATTATCATTTTTTTAATGCCACAGAATTAAATTTTTGCACGATTAAACTATACCAAAGAATAATAAACCACCTCATTGGATTAGACCTCTGCACCGTCGGCAAATACCACACCGAATAATAAGCCCTTGCGTAAAATTTGAAGCCCTTTTTTAACCACCCTAATATAATGCACCTTTTTTGGCACATTAGCTAGTTTAAACCCTACATACGCAGATATTGGAGTTTTTTAAGCTAGGAATTGTTTTAAATACAGCTTCTGGTTACCTTCGTCATGAATTGCTCCTTGCGGAAAAGTACTTTGAGCGTGTGTCCGAGAGTGCAATTAGGGTGAGCTCGGGACGGATGCCTCTCGTCAAAAGGGTCCGGGTCCATCTTCATGAAAGCGTCAGTCTCACCTTCGATTATCTCGGACAACCTGTTGAATTGAACGATTTGAACGAATTGTGCAGACTTACGCAGGAGCGGAATCGAATCTACTTACGTCACCAGTAATGGAATCGGGTCGTAGTTGGGTTGAGTGTGTTCATCTTCCCATTGCCTCAGGAGGTTGAGGACTTGAGGTTGTTCCTCACTCATTCTGGGCTGCAAACAGGTGAACATTCCAGGTTAACGGTGCAACCGAGCAGGTGTAAATAAGGACAAAGGGAAATCCTGACCGTCCTAACATGACACGTACAATTTTCGCCGACAAATTTCACTTGTGAAATTTTGCACAATTTACGAAATTCTTGTATGAGGATTCTAACCTACTAGTGTACAGAAACGGCGCGTACTGCATCTGACGTCTGAGGGTAAATACGGATGAAGCAGTCGTTGCCTCCTGTACTGCACCCTGCTTCAATTTAAAGCCTCATTCTACCAGACTTTCACGGGATAGTTGCCAATATAAATCACGCTTACCAGGAAGAAATTCAGAATAGGAGTCGCAAACAGCGAACTGGACCGCCGACCGGACGGGCCGATGGCGCAACTTGTGACGTCCTCCGGATGATGCCGGTTCCCCGTCGACGAGCTCGCCGGAGATCGCGAAACGGCCCGAAGCTGCTGACTTCAGGTGACGAACCCACGGAATTTTCAAAACAAGCACATGCGTTTCCGCAGAAGGTCAACTGGGCAACAACAACGTACGAGGGTGGTCGAAAGAAACAACGGGGAGAGTTGCACGAGGTTAGAATTTCTCATCTGTGAACTCGATTTTGCGGAAATACTGATAAGAGGAAACAGTGTTGGCTAATGGAATGACAAGTGGGGAAGTCCCCGCGAGTCAAGCTGCCAAATCGGGCGGGAAACCGCCGTCCGGCGGATTTGACATTAGTCACCAAGTAGGTAGGTAAAATATGAGGCGGAATCATATCGATTATCAAAACTGTAAGTTTTCACTTTTCCATTATAGTCCATTATTCTCAACTGGATCTTCATACTTACTTCCCCTTGAGGAACGACTGTGAATTCCACCCTCGTAGAGGTGGAGGAGGGTCGTTGTTGTTCTAGAAAACTTATTTAGCTGGCACCACACCTCGTGGGGCCCACGAGAGGGGTTTTTGAAGGGTTTCGGCTATAGCCCAGGGGGGTCGAGGCCCTCGACTCGAGGGGTGTCCGTTTTCGAAGTATTTTTGGACGTAAATCCATTTTGGGGGTCCCGGAACGATCCGATTTCATTGAGGGGCTCAGAGCCCCTGGCTCTATGAGGCTAAGATGCGGCTAAAAATGTAGCTTCTGAAGGATGTCAGGTGGTTAGATAAGGAGTCATTTTCCAAGTAATTTTGGACGCAAAATCCATTAAAATTTTTCTCGAGGTTCCACATCAGTCCAAACAATCTACAGATTTTTTTCAAAAAATTTGCCAACGTGGCCGGCGACCTTCTGTGGTAATCTTCCATATTTGAATAAACAAGACTTTTATACCTTTTAATAATAATAAAGTGGTAATTAAAAGGTATAAAAGTCTTGCTTATTCAAATAGGTACAGATTTTTTGTTTGTTTGTTTGTTTATTTATTATTCTAAGAATTATGAGAATTATAAGAATTATTCTTAAGAATAATACACCTATCGTGACGGCGGTCAAAAATTCGGATCGGCCTCAAAATTTGACATTATTCGTTTCAAGAGGTCTAGATTCCAAAAACATTTATGTCCGTCTATGGTACACCGTACGGCGAAAGCCGTTTGGGCCATTTTGGGCAGTAGGATTTTTTTCTTTTTTTTGAAATTTTGGTTTACCATCTAGTTGTGCCCGCTAGGTTTTCAGACCGATCGTCCTAATCCGTTGCGCGCTATGGGGCTAAAATGGGGCTATGGGAGGTTTTTTTAAGGCTTATCGGTATGGGATCGAGTTAGGTGTCGTTTTCGAAGTATTTTTGGACTGAGAATCCATTTTTGGGAGCCTCGGAACGATCCGATTTCACTGGTGCGATCTATAGGGCTTTCATGGGGCTACGAATCGGATTTTTGAAAGATCCCAGGAGGTCAAATATTTTTCAAGTTAAAAGCAAAAAAATTTAAAAACTTTTTTTTAATAATAAAAATCCAAAAAAAAAAAAATATAAGAAAATTTTCATTAAGTACACAGAATTAAATTTCTGCACAAGTATTAATTTACCTATATCAAAGAATAATAAACCCTTGTGTAAAATTTGCAGCGTTTTGGTGTTATGATTCCTGGAATAATACACCTATGTTTTCGGGACGGAGGTCGACGATCGGCCCCAAAATTTGACATTATCCGTTTCAAGAGGTCTACATTCCAAAACCGAAATGTCCGTCCGCCGTCCGGGCCGTTTTGGGCAGTAGGATTTTTTTTTAAATCTGAAATTTTGACATAATACTCGGTTTACTATCTAGTTGTGCCCGCAAGGTTTTCAGCCCGATCGCCCAAACCCGTGGGGCGCTATGGGGCTAAAATGGGGCTATTGGAGGGCTTTTTTGAAGGTTTTTGGCTATGGGATCGAGTCAGGTGTCGTGTGCGAAGTATTTTTGGACGTAGAATCCATTTTTTGGGGTCCCGCAACGATCCCATTTCACTGTTGCGATCTATAGGGCTTTCATGGGGCTACAAATGAAATTTTCGATGGATCTCAGGAAGTCAAATATTTTTCAAGTAAAAAACAAAACAAAATGTTGAAAAAAAAATCAAATTGTTTTGAAATCCAAAATAATTTTTTAATTTTTTTTTTCATTGCAGAATTAAATTTAAGTTCAAGTAACCTATACCAAAGAATAATAAACCCTTGTGTAAAATTTGCACGTTTATAAAAAAAAAGTAATTCCTACAATGTCCTTCATTTTCACTTGGATTGTCCTCCTATCTCAAAAAAGGAGATGGCAACCCTGGGTCTCTAGTCGCCTAAAATTTTAATGGTGACATGTCGTGAAGATCACGAGAAAGCTCTTTTGCCATGACCTTGGCAGTTTATTTTTTATTTTATTTTATTTATTGGTTTTCTTTTTTGTAGTGGGGTTTCTACATGTTATTGGGAAAGACTTTTTTAGGGGCTGTTTTGGACCGAAGGTGTTCACGTCCTTGGGAGCTGGCAACCCTGATTAATCATGGCTTATCACTGATAATTTATCAGTGTTCTTTCTGTTTACGTTTACAAACCTTCGGCATGGGAATTTTCCTATGCGTTAAAACTACCTAGATAAAATTCTTGAAGGGGTCTTTCAATAGTTAAACCAACGCGTGCCTCTTGGAGCTTTTCGCCGTCGCTACAGCCCTCCGAACTTCGATAGTAAGTAGATAGCGAACATCACACACTCATGTAGCACAGAATCGACGACGCGACGCTCGTCATGTCCGTTTTGTCGAAGGTCTGCCGATTGACTATTCATGTCGGCGACATCGAGTTTCGATAGAAAGAAATCGACTCCTGCCGCCCCAAAAAGTAGAGTCGGACCGCCGTCGGATAGTTATCGACGACAACTCGTCGTCCTTCTACCTACCATTACCCGATGATGAGCGCTACTTGGGCATGTATCAACCTATTAAGGGCCCCATCCACTGTCAGTTTAACTGAAGGTAATCGTCAGGCGGTGGATCGGGGTTGCCCTCACATTCATCAGTTAATATGAAGAGTTTGGTACATATTGACGGGACGAGACTATGTTCAAAATTTCAACAGAATTGTTTGAGCAGTTCTGAAGATGATATATTATGGTTGAATACCGAGAAAACAGCAGCGCCAATCAAAGTGAGCTTTGGTTCCCCTTAACAGTAACCCAAGTATCCCATCAATGATATGACATTTGTAGTACGTACACTTAATCACATGAACTGGTAACTTGCAGACAACCTGTTGGCCACATCATGGTACGACAGCGCTTGGGTTCCTCATCTCAGTCCGTCCAACATAATGGAATACCTCTCAGAACGGAGCAACCCATTTTACGACCGACAATGCAACAACGAAGTCGTCAAGATGCAGAGATTGAGCCCAGATCAGCTGTTGTAAGTAAGTAACGAACCTTATAATTTGCGTTGGCCATTTTTTTATTTTTTATTTTAAGCTCTGAAATTCAACATGGGAGTCACAATCCCGAAGCAGGGGGGGGGGGGGGGGGGGGAGGCCCACCGCCGTGATTAGCCGGTAGTGCCCCTTCGTCCTGAATCAGGTGTTTGACCTCCTGGGCACCGCGGCCTCAAGCCCTCAAGCTGGGCCTATTGCATCGAAACTCAGAGCAGACGCATCCATATGTTGATGTCCAAGGTCCCTAAGCCAGGTTTTATCTCATACAAATGTCATCGTCAGATAGAGCCGCCGGAATTGCATGTTTTGCCACTTTTTTATCATTAATGTTTATAGTGTCGCGCGTCAACGTCTAAGCGCCAGCCCGTCTTGAAGTTCCAACAATCAGAGAACCCCAGAGGGCGGGGATCACCACGTTATAACCGTCCTCGAGTCCAGGGTCCAAAGATTACTGATTCGGCTTCCCCCGCGCCTTAGGCCCTGTCCTCTGTTGTGGAGGGCAATGTATGCCTTTTATGACATTAAGGGAGCTTGCGAATAAGGAAAAAGGACAAAAGAAAACCTTGACGCAACACAGCCTCGAACTCCAGACCCTTCAGTAGTGGACCAGGCACTATAACCACCATACGTTTACGCTAGTCAGATTAAAAAACGATAACGTTTGTGCCGTCACAGCCAGCTACGATTGTGCCAGTTTGGGAATGCAAGAGGCTTTTGCGCCAATCGGATTAAGGGGAAATTGGAAAATTGTCCAGACATTATCCCCAGTTCTATAACTGCGACTAGGGGGCCAACCCCTGACCCACCTAGCCTCAGACCTCTAATACTCGCTTTTCGATAAAGAACAGTTTTGGTTTATTATTCTTGGAATAATACTCAGTCGCGAAAACATAGGTCGCGCGACGGGGGTCGACAACTCGGATCGGCCTCAAAATTTGACATTATCCGTTTCAAGAGAGGTCTAGATTCCAAAACCAAAATGTCCGTCCGCCGATCGGCCCGTTTTGGGCAGTAGTGTTTGGTTTGAAAATTGCAAAATTGGACAAAATACTCGGTTTACCATCTAGTTGTGCCCGCAAGGTTTTCAGCCCGATCGCCCAAACCCGTGGGGCGCTATGGGGCTAAAATGAGGCTACGAGAGGGTTTTTTTCGAAGGCTTTTGGCTATGGGATCGAGTTAGGTGTCGTTTTCGAAGTATTTTTGGACGTAGAATCCATTTTTTGGGGTCCCTTAACGATCCCATTTCGCTGTTGCGATCTATTATAGCCCTATAATAGGGCTACAAATGAAATTTTCGATGGATCTCAGGAAGTCAAATATTTTTCAAGTAAAAAACAAAACAAAATGTTGAAAAACAAAATCAAAATGTTTTGAAATCCAAAATAATTTTTAAATTTTTTTTTTTCATTGCAGAATTAAATTTAAGTTCAAGTAACCTATATCAAAGAATAATAAACCTTTGTGTAAAATTTGCACTTTTTTTTAAAAAGTAATTCCTACAATGTCCTTCATTTTCACTTGGATTGTCCTCCTATCTCAAAAAAGGAGATGGCAACCCTGGGTCTCTAGTCTCCTAAAATTTTAATGGTGACATGTCGTGAAGATCACGAGAAATCTTTTTTGCCATGACCTTGGCAGTTTATTTTTTATTTTATTTTTATTTATTAATTTTTTTTTTTTTAGTGGGGTTTCTACATGTTATTGGGAAAATTGCTCGGGATGTTCCCCAGTCAACAGCCTGGATGCGTAACAACAACGAACGGGTGCCCGTGTGGCGGACCCTGGCGGCGATCAAGACATACGCAGCTGCTATACCGCTGCGGGCACGGATGACTAGTGGCCGGGCAGGTTCGGCAGCATGTCGTGAAGGATGCCCCCAACGTGAGACGCCGAACCATGTGCTACAAGTTTGTCCATCTATGCGCGAAGCACGTTGCAAACGGCATAACGCTGTATGTGCCCTGTTTGGTGAATATGCTCGGCGGAAGGGTTGGAATGTGTGGACGGAGACCCTGATTAGGACCGACGAACAAGCCATTCGACCCGACGTCATAATCAAGAAAGATGACACTGCCTATGTCGTCGAGGTGGCCATCTCGACAAACTCTCCGACCTTTCCCTTGCGCACCCTTCTGAATAGGAAGAAATCCAAGTACGGGACTCCGGTAGCGATGCAAGCCGTCAGGGAGCTCACGGATTCGACGGTGGTGGAAGTACTTCCGGCTATTCTCCAGTGGCGCGGACTCTGGGATGCACACGCGGCGAGAGGGCTCCGAAAGATCTTTCCGCCGTTCATTTTGGAGTGGGCTGCCAGGAGAACGTTGGACGGTAGTGGCTTTATATGGGCTGCTTTTAGACGCAGACACCTAGCGGGGGCTCACTGAGCCCCCCCAAGGTCAGTATTCCCGTCCCTTATATTTTCTCCCGGTATTGATGCACCTTCTGATGCGCTGTGTTTGTTTCCGATGGACACGGCGAGGGACACAACGCCTCCCTGGGGAGACACCACGTCCCCCTATCCCCCCGGTGCAGCTACCTGGACCCCAAGGACCACGGCGACAAGAAGAGTTTATTGTATGAATCATTTAAAATTGTTTTGAAGTAGTACGCTACGTCAGCTTGTTCCGCCCATGGGAGCGTTAAAGGAGTTCATGAATTCAGCTCCATCTAGTGTGAAAGGTTTCGCTCTCCGCGAGGTATCAGTGGAGGAAGTCTATAAAACGATTTGTAGTCTGAAAAACACCAAGTCTATGGACTTTTTTGGGCTTACGACTGAAATGATTAAGACCCTGGCTCCTCAGTTACTTGAACCATTAACTTTCCTCATTAACCTCTATTTCACTAAGGGTTGCTTCCCAGACTGTTTGAAGTTTTCAGCTGTAACGCCAATTCCGAAAAAAGGGAGCTCTAAGCAATATAACGATTGGCGTCCAATTTCTAAATTGCCTATCATGGTGAAGGTTATTGAACAGTTAATCCTCTCCCAGCTGAGAGTGTTCTTGAACGATGAGGGTATCCTACATCCTCAGCAGTTTGGTTTTCGGGCGGGTAAAAGTACGACGCATGCTGCTTGTGCTCTAGTAATGGACTTATATGAAGCTCTTGAATGTAAGAATCAGGCTGCCATTCGCCTCTTTGATTTGACTAAGGCCTTCGATCTTGTGCCTCACGTTTCCCTCCTTAGCAAACTCGCTCATTATGGGTTCTGCCAGACTACCGTCTTAAGTTTCTTTGAGCAATTCTTGAGTGGCTGGCAACAGGTTATTTTTTTCAATGATACTGCATCGACACCTGCCCCAATCCGTTGTGGTGTCAAACAGGGATCCGTGTTGGGGCCTACCTTATTTCTGTTGTAGGTATATCAATGACTTGGCCTTCAACTTTGACAAAAGAGGGGAAAATATCTTTTTGTTTGCCGACGACATGACGATCCTCTCGAATGGGCCAAGGTCGGTTGATGTAGATCAACAGCTCACTTCCTCCAGCCACCTTATTGAAAAGTGGTGTGCGGTTAATGGCCTTAGGTTGAATTGTGATAAGACCCAGGATCTAAAATTCTCCTTTAAGGGTAAAGTAGGAGACCCTGTGAATTTCCTTGGTCTCAAGATTGACAGTCGGCTGTCCTGGGCTCAACATACTGATTCTTTATGTAGTAGGCTCGCTTCATCTAACTTTGCTCTACGTCGTTTGACGAAAGCAGTTTCTTTTCCAGTACTGCGATCGGTTTATTTCGCCCTTTTCATGAGCCACGCTACGTACATGGTTCTGCTGTGGGGAGGCTCTAGTGGCAGTGATAAGGTATTTAAACTTCAGAAGGCAGCAATTCGCATAATATGTACATGTACATAATATGTACTTAACCTTGGGTACTTGGAGAGCTGTCGGGGTAGTTTTAAGAAGATCAACTCTCTAACTCTTTATGGTGCTTATGTGTATGAGTGTCTAAAATTTATAAAAATTAATGAGAGTGTACTCGTACGTGGTTCCGACCACCACACATATGAAACGCGGTATCGCGATAATATAGTCTTACCTGCTGTACGCCTCACTACCTCTCTAAAGTGTAACCCTTTTCAAATAGGTGCTCGCCTCTTCAATCACTTGCCAGACTCGTTAAAGGCCCTCCCCCTTATTGCTTTTGAGAAGCCATTGAAGGGCATATTAATTGACGCTGAACTGTACTCGGTATCTGAGTTTTTTGAAATCCATTTTCTTGAGTATAATGTTAATGTGGATCGGTACTGAATGTCTTCTCGCGTTTTTGTTTGTTTTTATACCATGTTTAAAAGAGTTGTTTGTTGTGTCTTGTCTGTCAAGTATTGCCCTTTGTTTAATTTTAAGTTTCTCTGTGTTATATTTGTTTGTTTTAGTTTTAAGTCTATTTTATTGTAATTGACGATTGCTATGCCAGTTTGGCTTTTGCAATAAAAACTGATTGATTGATTGATTGATTGAAGTAGTATAAACCAATAAATATTTGTTAATGGACATAGAATCCATTTTTTGGGATCCCGGAACGATCCGATTTCACTGGGGCGATCTTTAGGGCTTTCATGGGGCTAAAAATGGGATTTTTGAAGGATCCCAGGAGATTAAATATTTTTCGAGTAAAAAATAAAAAAATTTTGAAAAAATCCAAAAAATTTGTTTTTGAAAAAAAATTCCAAAATTTTATTCATTTGACACAGAAATAATTTTTGCATAAGTAACCTCTGTCAAAGAATAATAAACCCTTGTGTAAAACTTGCAGCGTTTTTCTAAAGAATTTCCATCCTTGTGAGGGGGTGCAGTTCTTTTAGCTGATCACTCACCTCCCCCTCCCCCCCCACTCCACGGAGCTTCAGCTTTTCAGAGGTTGGCGAAAACTTGTGAAGCCCTCGTGAGCCGACGACCTTTTGTTTATAAATAAGACTTTTTATGAAAATTTTAGATTTTATGAAAAAGTCGTATTTTCTAATCTATGAACAGATACAAAGTGGTTGTTTGCCGATGGTGCAGAGGTCTAATCCAATGAGTTTGGTTAGGGAGAGAGAACGACTCCTCTGCCGAATACAGCAGTATTCAGCAGAGGAGTCGTTCTCTCTCCCTAACCAAACTCATTATGAACAGATAAAAAACTATAACCGCTAATAGGTTTTTTTATTTCATTTCAATTTTTTAGGAAAACTCCGTACTACGCCAGGGCGCCCTGAAGGTTTTTGGAGCGACGCAAATTTAGTTTTTAAGAAATTTAATGGCGCAAACGTAGAGGCATTTTTTTTTGGATTATTTTCATTTACCGGGTGCGTTTTGTATTTTATTTTCAAACACGTGTTGCATTATTTCTCTTCTTTTCTTGTTGCACCTCTTGAGAGAGTGACTTTTAGATTGGTCAAGATTTATTTTGAAGTTGAATGGCTTCAGTGTTAAACTTATTAGACTTATCAGGACAAACCCTCGTATTTACCAGGTAATGAAATCCTCGATACGTTCTGGAAGGTATAATCAAGAGAATTCATTACTTGGTATGTTTTAGCCTGGAACATGCTTTTAATATACCGGTTTCAATATAAATGTTTCTGATTTGCTGCTGTAGGGTTGAAATTTTGTGGTGAAAGCGAACCTCACGAGGAATATTGCCAGATTCTATCGCATTTAGAATGGCTGGCAGAGGTGCACCAGGTCGACGAATTCCTAAAGAAGTTAAGGAGAGATTTAACACCGTTTTTGGAGGCCCCAGGATCCCTTTGGAACACAAGGAGTTGACATACAATCAAAAAGTAAAGTCATAATGAATTTATTTATTTATTTTTAAAATGTCAGATTAATTTGCTATGTAAATAAATCCTTCTAGGTGTTGGTAGGGCAATGGTTTGAAGAGTCGAGAAAATTTCTAAGGCACAATTATCCTCAAGAGACGATTTATCAGACGGAATATGTGGATCCCCATGTGACTTCTGAAACAGTGCAAGCCAACCGTAACATCAGTTATGATCAAGCAGTCGCCTACTTGGGAGAACCGAAGGTACCTACGAGCTCAAGTAGCCCAATGAGCAATTCTTTACAATCGATCGACCCCTCACCCCAAAACTGTCAGGCTACAGATGGTATTTTGAGTGGGGGTGTCTTTTTCGAAGTACTTTTGGACGTACAGCCGATATGAGAAGTCCCAGACGTGCCCGACTCGCGCCTTTAGTTTCAGTAAGCACTGGCCCACCAGGTGATTTTAATTTTACGTTTTTATATGATTAAAGGTACTGACGGATTTGGACTACGCTACCAATTTCGCCACGCTTTACGATTTGACTTACAACCGAGCTGCGCCTGCCCTGTTGGCCGAAACCAAAAGGACGTTTAGTACCTCTGCTGGGGGTTACATCCCTGAAAGAGATTATTGCTTGAACTATGTTGGAGGTACGTGGGGCCACTCTTCTGGGGGGTCTGAGCTCACCACCAGCGACTCAGGCTTAATGTTTGTGCACAATCTCAAATAAGTGGCATTAATTGGCATGCACAAGGCTCCTCATTCACTACTCAGGTTTGGCTCTTCACTGAGTACTCAGCCGATCAAAGGCCTCAGTCAAAAGACATTCATGTCATATAGCTATTTTGATTAGGTGGGCAGGTACCATTATAGGAATCGCAATGGTACCGACAAATGGTTTTATTTGGTTTGTGCCAAATTTGGCACAAGCTCAAGTATTTAATACCAGGGGCGAATAGGCTGGTCAGGCGATCAAAGCTGGAAATGTTATCCTACCTAAAATATGTATTCGAGACCGAAAAGGAAAACTCAGACTCAAAAGAAGGCGATCTGGTTGACTTTGTTCCTCACGGGATGGACGGCAAGTGCAAGTGCTTAATTTGTGCAACAAGGTTTAAAAACTGTACAACCTCATGGCCTCATCGTATGCAGTTCTTTGTGAATTACAAATTTTTGGTAACGCTTTCTACGACCCAAAAGAGTAGGGGCTATCTCATTTTGCAAGCAGGAGCGTCAGGTAGGAGCACTGAGCCAAGTGGCTTTGGTCGTTTCTGGCCCTCCTCGCCATCGCCTGATCAAGTCTCTTCTCCCTCATCACCGAGCGTTTGTGATCCCGTTATGGTTAAATATTCTTGGAACTGTGCACTTTGCTATTTGAACGGGGATCAAGCATTTTTATTGTCATCAAAATTTGTCATAATTTCTACGTTTCAAGATGGGCAGATTCCAAAACTCAAATGTCCTTCCGCCGTCCACGCCGTTTTGGGCAGACGGAATTTATTTAAAAATCTGAAACGTTCGACTAAATAATATAGTTTTTCAGCCCGATCGCACAAACTCCCGGGGCTCTGAGACAAAAAAAGGGGCTACAGGAGGGTTTTTTTGCAGGGTTTCATCTGATATCGAGTTAGGTGTCGTTTTCGCAGTATTTTTGGACGTAAAATCCATTTTTGGGGGTCCCAGAAGCATCCGATATCACCGTGGGGCTTTTGAAGGATGCCAGGAAGTCGAATGAGGACTCGTTTTCCGATTAATCTTGATAATTTAGTTTTAAGGGGTCCTTCATCCGTCCTAACACTTTACATGAAAACGATATTTTAATAATTCAATTTATTCCGAATCGGATGGGCCTGAGGCTGAGCCTAGAATTCAAAAGACATGAACAAGCGGGGGATACAAGTAGGGTGGAGGGGTGATGGCGAGGAGGGATGGAAACGCCCAAAAGCTCTGGGCTCAGTGCTCCAGCTAGATGTTCCTCTTGCAAGCCTTCTTTTTTCTTTTTTTTTTATCGTTGAAAAGCTGTACTGCCGTTTTTAAGTAAAACCGCTTATCTCCGAATTCGTCGAAATTTGTGAAAAATCGTATAAATCGCTTATCTTGTGGTTTTTCCATCCAATTTGGATAAGAACCACTTATCTGTGGTAGCTTACAAGCAAAACCACTTGTGTTTGTCAATTTCAGCCACTTATCGACATTTTACGTCATCCAGTTTGCAGGAAAATCCACTTATGAACCGAAATCTGGTGACAAGTGGTTTTGCCTCGAAACACTTAAGCGTTTTTCCATAACAAGTGATTTTTCGCTTCACAGGCAAGTGGTTTCTCCTGCAAATTACTTCACTCGGAACTCGGGACCAGCTGTTTTGTATACAGATTTTGACTCAATGATATCCAATTTCGTTTCCAAAAAACGATGCGTCAGAAATGGCGAGTGTTTGCAGGCAAAACAGCTCAAGTGGTAGTCCAGGCAACGAAGACAAAAAAGCGCCCTGAGGTAGAAATAAATAATAAATAGAACCCAAACCAAAATTGGCACACACGTAGGGGGAGGTATCCTAATTAACATGCTCAAAGTCCTGGGGTTGGGGTATGAGCTCTAGGTGGGGGGTCTCCAAAGGTCCCTTTTTCAGGTTTTTTTGTGAATATCTCGGAAACGGTGCCTTTTTCGATGAACCGTGCCAGTACCAACGTCGCCCCAGTAGCCCCTGAAGAAGTGCTGAACTCCATATTCTGTCGGTGCACAACCGGATGTGGCACTCGCTGCGGTTGTCGAAAAGCAGGCATTGCCTGCTCTGTCGCCTGCGGCGGGTGCAGCGGCACTTGCACCAACGCCGCCCCCACTGAAGCAATCGCCAGGAGCGAGGAAGAAGACGTCGATTTATGAACACTCTTCTAATCTTCTGAATATCTATACTTATTGTAGACAATTGTATCAACTTTCATTTACTATAGGGCAAGTTTCATCGAAAAAGGCACCGTTTCCGAGATATTCACAAAAAACCTGAAAAAGGGACCTTTTGAGACCCCCCAGAGCTCATACCACCCCTCCCCCCAGGACTTTTAAGTATGTTAATTAGGATACCCCCCCTACGTCTGTGCCAATTTTGGTTTGGGTTCTATTTATTTCTACCTCAAAACCTTTGTTTCCTGGACTACAAACTTGAGTGCTTGAGTTTACATTATCGAAGGGGAAGAACAACTTAACTACGATTAATCGAAGCGAATCGATGTTTCCATATTTAATCGATATCAGCATGATCGATAGGACCTAACGTTAACATCGAGTGGCAATACGGATTCGTAACTCTAAACTGGAGTCGAGCAATGATGGGGCCAGCTGAAAAACCTAGAGGCATTTTTTGGACGTCGAAATTTTTGCAGATAAGTGGTTTTTCCTTGTAACAGCAGTGTAATAATGTAGCTTAAAGCGCAATTTTGTTTGTAAGACGGTAGGTACCACATGCCAAGCACCACATTTGTTCTATCTAAATATAAGGGCTGTTCCAAAATATGAAGAACCCCTCCTTTGTTGGTTTTTGAATAGGTAACATTTGGGGGAAAAGGGGCTGGTCAAATTGAATCGCCCAGGCCGGACAAAACCGTCGATCCGCCCCTGTTTAATACTTGAGCTTGTAGACGCACCATTACGTCATCAGTTTACATTTGGGCGGAGTGAAATTGGTCGAAAAAAAAAAGGTTTGAGAACCGTGGATATCCTGGCCCTGGAATAGGGGCGAAATGAAGTCAAAACATTGTGTGAAAGTTTGAGATTTCAATTCGATCATCTAGAGATCTTCACAAATCTGTTGAAGTTTTTGAGTTGAAAAGAAAAAACGCTGCAAATTTTACACAAGGGTTTATTATTCTTTGATATACGTTACTTGTGCAGAAATTTAATTCTGTCAATGAAAAAATTAAAAAAAAATTTTTTTTTTGATTTTTATCTCAAAAAAATTTTTTTTGGATTTTTTTGTTCAAAAATGTTTTTTTCAAAAATTCCGTATTTTTTACTCGAAAAATATTTAACATCCTGGGATCATTCAAAAATCCCATTTTTAGCCCCACGAATGCCCTAAACATCGCCCCAGTGAAATCAGATCGTTCCGGGACCCCAAAAAATGGATTCTACGTCCAAAAATACTTCGAAAACGACACCTAACTCGATCCCATAGCTAAAAGCCTTAAAAAAAAACCTCCCGTAGCCCCATTATAGCCCCATAGCGCCCCACGGGTTTGGGCGATCGGACTGAAAACCTTGCGGGCACAACTAGATGGTAAACCAAGTATTTTGTCGAAATTTCAGATTTTTTTTAAAATTCCTACTGCCCAAAACGGCCTGGACGGCGGACGGACATTTCGGATTTAGAATGTAGACCACTTGAAACGGATAATGTCAAATTTTGAGCCCGATCGGAGTCGTCGACCTCCGTCGCGAAAACATAGGTGTATTATTCCAAGAATAATAAACCAAAATGCAAAAACACGCATAGTCAAGTTTTATCTAATTTCATAACGGGATATTATTTGGGTTCTATTGTACCCATCAAGGTTTTCACACAAACTTCCGCAGGCCTCTGTGACAGCTTCACGTGTCTCTTAACTGCTTAAACATATGGAACGTCGGTTCTGGTTCTAGGCGTCAACAAAGGGCTTCTGGCTTGCAAACTGGAAGAATGGGAGAGCCATCGAAACTGCGACGACGTTATGTATTTGACGACCTCGAAGCAGGATTTTGTGGCACACTCGCCGGAATCCCATAAAATCCACAAAGTGATGCCTGTGGATCTGGACAAAGTGGCTCTTGATCGTCTGAAAGTAGAAAGCAAAGAATTTCCGACCAAAACTGAAGCCGTTTGTTACTGCGTTGAACACCCGAAGGTGAGGCCTTGAGACTGCCACGAAGGGCTCCTGTTAGGGATGCTCAAAAAATATCGAAATATCGATATTTTCCGCCGATATATCGATAATTTTGGGCGATATTTTTTCCACCGATATATTCCGGGAACCGATATTTTTGAGAGAGATCCGACATAATTCCGAACACCAGCTAGAAATAGGATCAAAGAACGTGTAGGTAACTGTACTGAAAGTATTTCAAATCAAATACGATCAACGAGTTGCATTGGCAGAAAATATTAATCATGTACTGAATGTTTTGTCAGAACAATATAGACTAAGCAAATAAATTGTTTCTATGATTTTACAAATAATTACCTACTCATTACAGATTATTCGAAGAATTTATAACCTTAATTTATTTACTAGTAATCGAAAGTCGTGAAAGGCATGGATTTTTTTAAAATTTGGACTAATATCCGATAAGTATATCGATATTTTTTAAACGATATATCGAATATCGATATTTTTCTACGATATATCGACCTAGTAAAACAATATTTTAAAAACTATCGATATATCGAATATCGATATTTTTCTTTAGTGTGAACATCCCTAGGAGGAGCCTCCTGTACACAGAAAAGACCCCACATGAAACTGTTGGTAACGACGCCATTTCCTGTGTTTCAGGTGTGCTGGGTTGAGCCAAGAAATCCGAAGAACATCCTACCAACGCTCTAGATAATACAAGTTTTGGGTTGTTCTTGTTGTTGGGCGAGGCCTTCAGCCGAGACATCCATTTGCTAAATTACCTCAAGAACGAACGTCCAACCTTCAAGAAACACCTAACGCTCCATTACGTCAGTCTGTGGTTACAAGCCATCCTCTTTCCAAGTAAAAGCAAAAGAAAAGGGTTTGTTGTTGTTGAAATACTTTAGAGATGGCTTGCAGGGGCGGATAGGCTGTTTAGACTGGCCTGGGCGATTCAATTGACACCCCCCCCCCACCCTACCATTTGGTATTTCAATACAACCACCTTTCAGTCATTTCATATGTATTTTTCTATACAACTCCCCTCCTTCTTCAAAGGTACTATGCCCGTGGATACCTTCGGGCTCGCGGTTCTTTCTTCTGAAGCATCGTCAGGTAGATCAACCAGGTGCCAGCAACGACATTCCCAAGTGACACGGGATAACTCCTCAGAAAGATTTACCAGTTGCTACGAGTAACAATCAGATAATTTCTTTTTCTCCTGCCACAGTACCTATTGAGATTGAGCGAGGTACATGTAAAGCTTAATAGGTAGTTTTTTTGTGAGTCACTTTCACGCTACCAAAACACTTTTCAACCTCAAGGGGCTTACAGTATTACGTTATGAGGCACCTGAGTCTTCGTGGCATTTTCGCTGTTACTTGGAGATTTTTCATTATAAAGCTAAATAGACAAGGAAACGTTCAAGTGTATTATTTTTCTTCTTTACAGTTGATGCATGTGGGTTTTTAATCTCTCGTAAATGTCACAATTTTGATTCCATTTGGTATAGACTTACGGCGTTTGGCAAATAAGTGGCTCATACGTGAAAATGTCGAAGCTGCTGGCGACTTTTGCGGTCTTGTCGTTCGTCGTTGCTCTGCACGCGGAAAGTGGTATGCGGAGAGAAATCATCTGTCGGCTGTCAGTCTATCCCAGCGGGCAGGACGTGAATTGGACGTGTCCTGAACAGAAAGCCGTGTACCTGGAGAAGGGCTGGTACATCCCTAAGAACATACTTCCGTCGAGAATGCAAATGCTGGGGAACAAAGCGTATATTTTAACGCCGAAGTGAGTGTTGCCGATGACGTTGAATACAGTTGGTACCTCCTGAGCGAAGACTTGGAAGAATGTAGTGGTAACACTGCTAAGCTGTTCTTTCACATGATCGAGGCAATGAGAGGTGAGGTTAGGCCAAAAGGCTGCCTCGTGCCTACCATTCGTGACCATCTGTTATTGGAGCAGCACTTCGTTCCTTCCTGCCCATCCCAGTTTTGACGTGTAGTGACAGGGTCCTAGAAGGGTTGTGGGTCAGCCACCATAATATATTATCACGTGTGTCATAGGTAATCTACACCCCTATTTGTTGCATGTCTTGGGTGAGATATTTCCCTCCAGGTTCCGTTCCATTTCTGCTTCAGGGTTGCCGGGGTTGCTCCCCCTTGATAAAGGCGATGGGCTGTGCATTGCTCCCGTGATGGTGGCACGCCAAGCGTTGAACGCTGGTGAGGGTATGGATTGCCCCCACCTGACTGACCTTTGGCCAGGCACAGTATGGCTGAATGTGAGGAATGTGATGGGTCTGGATGGTAGATCCATCCGCAGGTGAAGTCCAGAGGACCTCCCACATGCCTGGTGCACGTGAGGGCACCATTGTGTCTGCCTGATACTATTCTCAGCTGTGATACCACACAAATGAATGATCCCCCTTACCGTGCATGCTGTGGATGGTCCCCAAATCTTAAGATGTCTGAGATACTGAGCAGCTTTGGGGACTGCCTGGTGCTGCCTGGCGATCCTGGCTGAGTGTGTGGTGTCCTGGAGGGCTCAGCAAAGTATGTGCATTTGGGCAACCCTGCATTTGCAGAGTTGAGGGTTCTGGAGGTTGAGGTTTTCCTTAGCGGTGTGAGGGAGGAGTGGGGTGTGTGTCTAGATGTACAGGACGTTTGCTGCCGTCACAGCAATGTATCCAGTTGTGGACGACAGCTGGTCGAGCCTTTGCAAAGGCGAGCTCTGTCTTGGAGCTGAGGTTTTCCATAGTGGTATGAGGAAAGACTGGAGACGCCTGGGGGCTGGGGCTGTCTAGATCCTGGACGTTTGCTGCCTTCACAGTTGGGGACGACCGCTGGCCGAGCAACAGCTCCCAATAATTGTCCCTATAGGCCTTTGAGTACTTGCCTGTTCCCAGTAATAAGGGGCGGTAGAGCCTTCCCTCCCCAGTTCTTCATGGGTGGCAGGAGGTGGAGCCAAGTTAGCCTGCCTGTTGACACTCCCTGGCCCCCACCATGGGCTTCTTAGCAGTGACAACTTTTGCCTGGAAAATATCCCTCACCTCATCACCAGCGTAGCTCTGTACAAGGAACTGGAGGAATCCCCACCATTGTCGATTCGAGGAGCATTTAAGTTATAAATAAGCCATACAAGTAATTTTCATTCGCTTCACTTTGTCTATGAAAATAGATTCTCATGTGGAGTGCCCTTCTCTGTGGGAGTCATTTCAATGGGAGGACCATGCAGGACTGAACCGATACTGTCGCCGTTTCCCTCCTGGGGCTCGCAGGACCCGACGATTGGTGGCAGCTCCACCATCATCAACGCTGTGGATATTTTCCTCGACCGCAAGAAGATCCTGTGGGTGCTCGACATTGGCATAACGGAAACCCTTGACAAACCTCATGTGCAATGCCCCCCCAAAGTGCATGCAATATGCGTTCAAGCGGCGGAAGTAAGTGGTCTGTCTCGAGGTACGAGGAGACTGTAATGGTTGTCTGGTGAACTGAGACCCACTGCAGGGGGGTCCAACTCCGCCAAAGTTCAGTAAATTGCTAGCGAAAACATCCCAACTCCGCCAGCGATGCGTTATCGGGTTAATGTGGAGAGTACCATCCGAGTTCAAGTCAACATCTCGACTGGGTTTAGCCAGAGGATACAAGAAGAAGGAGAGTTAAATATGAGACTAGCTTTACTGGACCTTTGGCCCAGAGATCCAGATATCTGGAGATCAGAAAATTCATAGATCCTGAGATCCAGAAATTCACAGATCCTGGAATCCAGGGAGCTAGAGCTTCAGAAACCCAGAAAACCATAGATTCAGAAGTCCCGAGATCTAGTGATTCAGAAATCCAGGGATCCCATGGCACAAACGTGTGAAGCTCCGTTAATAGTCCAGTTCCTATGTACATCGGTGCTGGAAAAGGGTTGGGTAGTTCTGATTTTTTGGTATGTTGTTAGGACCCATGCGAGTAGTCTTAGACAAAGTTTTCAAAAAAAACCTTGTGCCGCCTTCCGCGTGAGCGAAAAACTAGGATTTTTTCGGCCATTTTTCAGATTTCGCTAAAAAAAAAAAAAAAAAAAGTCGGTGAAGGAGGCATCCTACCACCAAAGGCATTCTATTCATTCTTAAACTAGGAAATATTTGCTAAGATTTGAGACCAATCGCAGCTCTCTACAGTAATTAGTTTCCGAGATACAGGTTGTTGAAAAATGTGCAAATTTCACAAAAAAAAGTGATTTTCTTTGTTAAATATCGTCTGAAATATGCATCCTATCAAAACGTCATACGAGATAAACTTTCAGTTCATTTAATTAGCTTTAATTTGAGACCAACCGGAGGTCTGTAACTTTATTAGTTTCTGAGATAATGACGAATAACCGAAAACTGTCGTAAGTGGGTTTTGGGAGAAATAAAAGGAAAGCCTTTGTACATGTAACAAAACGCTTTTATTACTGCCACGTCCTTGGCGTTGCCACCCTGGCCGGACAAACAAAAAAAAAAAAAGAAAAAAAAAAGAGGTCAAGCGTCCCTCTAGCCTCAGGGGCGGTTCATGAAAAAAATGTTTTCCCAGGCAGAGATCAAGCGAGACTAGTTAGATTTATTAGAGAGTTCCTAAAGCCACTTTTTGCCTAACGGCGATGAGTAACGGTCGACGTAACTCGAGATTTCGCGCATGCGCAGAAATAACGGCGATAACTTACGTCCTTATGCCTAACGTCAGCCGTTATTGCCGTAAAGATACGGCGATAAGCTTACGCTCTTAAGGATAACGCCGTTAATTTCGAACAATATAAGGTTAATAGCGGCACTTTAAATTTAGCGTGACTTTTGATATCACCGTATCTCTGTTATGGTGATATGTGAAGTTAGCTTTTCTTCGATTCTCCCTAGACAAATCCCTTACGGCTATAAAATACGGTCGACGTATCTCGGATGTTTCTTTAGGTACTCGCTAGTATCACAGCATTCGTACAATATCCTCCTTAATTTGGTGCACCCGTTTTTATTCGGTTTTCCATTTACACAACACACCTGAAACGTTTGACTAAGATTAGAGTAATATCACAGTGAGCCTCATAACTTCGGCTGTACATAAAATTCAACAAAGAAATGTGTGCCTCAACACACGAACGTAACATTAGTAGGGTTAGTAATTAGTTGTGATTTAATTCAGGGACATGCCCTGCTTCATAAGAAAGGATCGAAGTATTTGAGTGCAGTGGCACCACTGAGTAAAAAAAGATTTATCACGTAACTTGGCGAAATTCGGTTGATTAGATGTGGTAGATCGTCAAGGGTGACTTGAGAGAGAGCAGAGTCAAGGCCAAATCAAAGTCCTAAAAGGCCATGGTCGCCTAGCCATACCAGGGTATTCAAAGGTTGCGTGCCTTGCGGGAAGCAACTAGGGCCTCAGGTCGAGCTACTTCCTTGTGATACAAGGATTCACGAGAAGTACTGGAATGAAGCGTTGACTCTGGGACTTCTCGGGCCAGGAGGTGCAAGCCATGCTTGTCAGCCAGTGGCAGGAGGGGGGCTTCTGAATCCACAGGGAGACTCACGTTTGAGTTTCTCTCGTCTGTTGCTCAGGTGTTGGGGATGCCGTGGGCGGTCCCTGATCATAACACCTCAAAGCTACTGGCCAAGGGAGGACGCCCCCGCTAACCTGCACCGCCTGGCACTGGATGCCCATCCTGGCCCTGAAGACTCGGCAAATCATGTACTTCGAAGTAGTCCAGCATTTGCGAGGTAAAGTGCCGTCCTGGCTGAGGTTTTCCCTGATGGTGTTTGGCAGGACCGCTTCAGTTATGTATGTCTCCAGCTCGTCAAAATACAGGGCGTTAGCTGCCTTAGCCTTAGCCTTAGCTGCCTTTGCAGGCGTTAAACTGATGAGCCTGCTCCCCTAACGCCTTTCTAACGCTTGGAGCAGCTCCTCTAATCCAGTACCTCGGGCAAGGGGAGCCCGCGATCTTTGATCGTCCCCCTTGGACTGGTGTCGGACTCGAGGGGGTCGTGGCGTCCGCTGGAGAGTGGAGCCAGGCGGTAAGTTAACTCCGCACCTGGTGGAGCTCCCATCGGGGGGCCCGCTGATAGCCTGACGGCTCCATAGCGGTTTCCACAGCACTAATCTGCAGCAGCTGTCCTGTAGCCAAATATTGGAATAGACGAAAGCACATTGTGTCAGTGACTTTACAGTTGTGGGGCCTTGTGGATGTTTTGAATCACTGAGGTTCTGCGCCGAGCAGGCTTTGAGGGTTGTCAGCTCTTCAGGGACATGAAAAGGCGAAAGATAGGATACCTCATCCACGTCTTCAGAGGTGATCGTTACGCCTTCCAGCGGTTGGTTCTGGAAGGGAAGATAGAGGAAGGACGTTGAATTGGCCTCAAACAACCAGTCCTCGAGACATCCGGAGATGGACGGGAATCCACGACTTTGCCACTCTGAAGTCTGGAGCGATTGTGACGACGCTGTGGGCTGTGTAGGAGAAGAAGAAGGATTGGTCGCCAACAGACGCTTTAGTCTTGTTCACCCTCAGAAGAAGAAGAGCTGACAAACCGGCAAATCGACTGACTTATGAACAGTGCAGTACGGTGATAACTGGCGGGTCTCAATTCGTTGTCAACAAGGGGTGTGAGTTCACCTCAGCGGGTACGGGAAAGGTTCGACTGGCTCTCAGTTCACCACCAATCTATAAAGGGCAATCCCCATTCCATGTGAAAGATGAGCATTAACCGAATTAATCCCTAATTATAATGCCTCCAAGCAGGTGATTGCTGTTGTGAACTTGGCACCTTTCAGTACACCCGATAGCAGATTTCACGAACTCCAAGTTGAAGTAACTGACGATGGTCATACGTTTATCTACGTGTCCGACTCGGGTTCGAAGGCCATAGTCATCTGGGATTACAGTAAATCTTCAGGTTAGCTCAAAATTGTGATCTCTAAACATTTATCTATAGATTTGGTACCTTCAAGTGGTGATTTACCTGCCATCTAATCCAAAGTAGAAATGAAATGTTGAATCTAGAAAAGTTTATAGCCCAAAATGCGATGTCATGCTGCTTCTAAGACGATGAAAATTTTTTGTTTTAATTTTATTTGCTTTTTATTTAATATTTAATGAGTTAAAAACCTTTTTCAAGCCAAAATTTGAGTTAAAATATTCAATATTTTTACTTATTATAACAAAGCTGGGCTCATTTAGATTCTACGTCTGAAATGACGTCCAATAATCAATTCCACGTCTGACATTACCCCCAATAATCAATTTTGCCTCTGAAATTACCTCTAAAACGAAGCTTAATATATACTGGGGTTAATCAGATACATTACAGCATACAATGTTGAACTCGTTGAAGGTTGCAAGATAGCGTTGCCGCCTGATGTGGCTGAAGATGGGTCCAGCAAAGACATCCTCTACTTAACACTAATGAACACGAGCTCTCTCTATTTCTCCTTCATGAACGGCCGCATAATGTACCAAATCTCGACCACTACTCTAAAGTAAGAAGACGCCCGGTCGCCACTAGTTGTTATAAAATTTCACATTTCACTTCAAAGTTCGTATCACCATTTAGATCAACGCAAAGCTTCGAAGAGGTAGTAGAGATTGGAATCAGGCCCGGAAAACTTGTGATTTTGGGTTCGGACAAAAAAAACAAAATGTTTTTCCGCGGGAAAGGCGACAATCACATTTACATGTGGGACACGGAGAAGTCCTTCAAACCAGCGAATTTCATCAAAATTGACTGTCCGAAGTCTGGCATGTACAGCACGCACGTCTCAGTTGGGTGAGTCATTAAAAAAATCAACTGGAGAAGGTGTTGTCAAGGTAAAACCAAGAATCAAGAAGGTATCCATCTTTGTGGTCGCTACAGCTCGCCAGTCATGTCAAAAATGTAATCAACTTCAGCCATAAAAAGTACAAAAACGCTGCAAATTTTACACTAGGGTTTATCATTCTTTGATAGAGGTTAATTGTGCAAAAATTAACTGTATAAATAATTTTATTTATTTATTCAAGGCAAAAAACCAAATATAAACAAAAACAAACATGAAGCCCGACGGCCCGCGTTTTGACCACTGATAGATAGATAAAAGAATAGATACAAACATGTGTTTATTTAACAAACACTTAATGTTCGTATGTTAACGAACATTAAATTGTTTAAACTTTTAACAGAGTATTAAATAAATACACATAAATTTGACAATGAGCTACGCCCGTCTGCCAGAGTTTGCACTTATTATTAGGAAATTCATTAAATCCATCTTATACAATTTATCAAAGTGTAGGACAAGACAACAGCGACAATAACAAGAGCAAGGGGTCAACGTGGCGCTTGGTCCCAATTAAATTGCTCGACCAGCTCCATTCTGTATCTCCACGCAGCCTGACAGAACCTGGCGAGCGGCAGCCAGTTATCCCCATTCGAGACCCTGAGAGCTGGGGCCTCTCAAAGTACGGCATGCGGAACTCCTCCAAAACAGGGCAAACCGCGACAAAGTGCTCCAAAGGCACCCCCATGTTGTAGAGCAGGGGTTCCCAACCTTTTTTTACCTCGCCCCCCCTAGGTTGGTGTGAACACCATTGCGCCCCCCCCCCCCCCTTTGTTCTATGTAATTATACTCTCCCCCTCCTCAAAAATGCTAAGTATAAGTATAATCATGGTATAATTTTAATGAGTAAATTCAAATTCAAACGGAACTTTTTATTTGTTGTTGTATTCATGTCGACAAACACTCACGCTCCAGCCTACCTAAATAATTAGGAATGGAAGCGTTTCTGGATTTTTTTTTTTTTTTTTAATCTATAGAAGTCCAAATAATACTACAAATGGGGTTAAAACGCAAACTGCAAGCTCGTATGAACTTATAAAATTTATGGAAAAATTTCTATTTGAATTTTGGCGGAAACCCGAGGTAAGCTATTGGTCGAAGAGTTGGCCAGCATTACAAAACTAAAAACTAGATTAAGATTAAGTTAATTTATATCACAAATAAGTTGAGTCAATAAGCATGATCACATTCACACCAAAGCGAACACAGCCATTTTCGCGTAACTCCAGTGTCATCAGAGTTTTTGGCCAAATGCCAAGAAAAAATCGAAAATAGAAGAAAAAATCGACCTGCACTCTGGTGTTTTTTGATTGGAAACCGGAACCACTATTGGTGACGTCACGTTAAATGATTATAAACTACGTGAAAGACTTTTTGTCAGTTTTTGGGCCTTGATCGCGCCTCCCCTGGAGACCCTTCACGCCCCCCCAAGGGGGGCGTGCCCCCCAGGTTGGGAATCTACAATGTAGAGCGAGCAGATCTCTGTGCGCTGATCCCCCTCGTGTATCGTATGAGGTCGGCTGTTGAGCCTCAGCAGGTCGCCACGGACTCTCAGCACCCAAAGCAACACGAACATTGAGACCCTCCGAGTTTTAGCTGTCAGATCGACACACCGAACGCCCAAATCCAGGAATCTATAGATCCGGCTCGTCGATGCCACCGCCCTGGCCTTTGTTGCCTCCAACCACGCATCCTGCACAGCCTGCTGCATCTTCTCCAGTCGCCCCCTCCACTCGTTCAGGCCCTCAAGGGAGCCACCGAAAGCCACCCCAAGCCACCCCGTGCTGTTCGCACAAGCTATTGAGCCCCCTGTACCAGTACAGATTCCGGGCAACAATCTCCCTGGCCACAAACGGACGCGTGGCACGCGGCGGTGCTTCGTTTTTACCTCTGCGTTGGTATATCTGCACTGCAGCCGGGCGTCTTATGCCTGTCTGGGCGCTGCACCGCCCTCTTGCCGCAGGTTCGGAACTCCCTCTCAGAGTCGTCCATGACGTCTTATGCCATTCTGGTCGCCGACGTACTCTTCGTCAGCCAGAGATGGCAGAAAGGATCGACGGATGCAGTCCCTCAGGGTTTCATATTCACTGCAACCCTCCGTTACTTGTTTAGTGAAGGTCCATTTCTTCGGACAGGGACTATATTGTAGGGCGGCTCGAGTAGTTATGAGGGGTTGTTGAGTGGGCGAGAAGAAACATATGGACAGTTACTGACAAGTTGTTGTGTGTGTTAGAATTCCGTTGAGAATAAAAAGCTGTTGAGTTTACCGGATTCCTTACAATATGAAAGCAGTATAGCCTGGTTGAGGACTCTTCTTAGTAGCTTCCGAAAGTTTAATAGTATGAGGTGGTTAGGGTGAGAAATGACTCCTCTGCTTAGTGCTCAGCAGAGGAGTCATTTCTCACCCTACCACCTCATTGGATTAGACCTCTGCACCGTCGGTAAAAACCACACCGTTTCATAGTATTGTCGACCCACCCCTGGAGTCCCCCCCCCACCGGGCCTGGACCGCGTTCTTGACGAACTCTGCTGTTGAAGATGGGTCCGCTATCAGATTCTGGCCTCCAAGGAGTGAACCACCTTTTGTTCCCTCAAACAGGGCACGGGCTGCTTCCTCGAGTCCAGGCTTGATAACAAGGTAGCTCTTGGCTGCTTCTGGAAAACAACCCAATTTTTGGCCTTCAGTTTGCAATTGCGACATTCAGAAAATATTTTTGAAAAAGAATAGAAAAAATTGATTTTGGTTTATTACTCTTTGAATAATACACCTATGTTTTCGCGACGGAGGTCGACGACTCCGATCGGCCTCAAGATTCCAAAACCGAAATGTCCGTCCGCCGTCCGGGCCGTAGGAATTTTTTTTTTTTTTTTTAATCTGAAATTTTGACAAAATACTCGGTTTACCATCTAGTTGTGCCCGCAAGGTTTTCAGTCCGATCGCTCAAACCCGTGGGGCTAAAATGGGGCTACCGTACGGGAGGGGTTATTTGAAGGCTTTTGGCTATGGGATCGAGTCAGATGTATTTTTGGACGTAGAATCCATTTTTTGGGGTCCCGGAACGATCCGATTTCACTGTTTCGATCTATAGGGCTTTAATGGGGCTACAAATGGGATTTTTGAAGGATCTCAGGTGGTCAAATATTTTTCAAGTAAAAAAAAGAAAACTTTTTGAAAATTTTTTTATTGACAGAATTAAATTTCTGCACAAGTAACCTATATCAAAGAATAATAAACCCTTGTGTAAAATTTGCAGCGTTTGCTGTTCAATGTTAAGCCTGATGAGGGACCTCCGGATTTTGCTCCCAAAACTAATCGGAGAACGCCACCTTATTTGATCTATTGGAATCCTTCAAAAAGCCCATTTGTAGCGCCATGACAGCCCCATAGAACCCCACGGTGAAATAGTATCGTTCTGGTACCACCAAAATTGGATTCTACGTCCAAAAATACTTCGAAAACGACACCTACCTCGATCCCATAGCCAAAAGCCTTCAAAAACCCCTCCCATAGCCCCATTTTAGCCCCATAGCGCCCCACGGTTTAGCGCGATCGGGCTGAAAACCTTGCGGGCACAACTAGATGCTAAACCGAGTATTTTGTCAAAATTTCAGATTAAAAAATGCCTAGTTACTGCTTAAAACGGCTCGAATGGCGGATGGGCAGTTTGTTTTTGGAATCTAGACATCTTGAAATGTATAATTTAAAATTTTGGGCCGATCTGAAGCTCCTATATCTGCCCAGGTACATGAAGCTCATATGGGCTTTGAGCAGCAACTTCCCGGATTTCGCCACTGGGAACCGCAGCTCCGTCGGGTCTTTCGTCAAAATCCATCCCATTTGTACGGCCAACAGGTGCGGTCAAGATGCCGTCAGCAACAAAACGAAGACCAGCTTTTGCCACAACAGCACGGACACCCGCCGAGTCAACGTTGGACACAATGGGACCAGTTGGGTTGAAGGCTCTCCCGTCACGTACGTCCTGCCGGTAGTCGAAGGGGTTGCGATGAGCTCGTCGAGCCCCGAGTTTGAGCCAGCCACAACCAACCGGCCAAGCTGCTGCCATCAATGTGTCAACGTAAACCGCGATCTCACTTATTGACCAAGTTAAGCAAGTCTTGCCGAATAAAACAAAGTTACAAACGTGGTAGATGCTTTTCTCGACTTTAAGGCGCGTCCACATTATGCTAAATGGGGCCAGGCGGCTCAGGCCACGCGACGTGTTGAAGCAGTCAGCAGGTCACTCCAGCTCACGCCTCCCAACTTTTTGTGTCGTCATGTAGGTAGTAAAAAAAAATCACCTTACACTTTGGTTTACCTATTACTAAGTAATAGGTAAACCTATTACTAAGTAATAGGTAAGCAACAAGTCTTATTCTTGGAATAATACACCTACGTTTTCGCGACGAAGGTCGACGACTCGGATCGGCCTCAAAATTTGACATCCGTTTCAAGAGGTCTTCCAAAACCGAAATGTCCGTCCGCCGTCCGGGCCGTTTTGGGCAGCACCGAGGGATTTTTAAAAATCTGAAATTTTGACAAAATAGGTACCTACTTGGTTTACCATCTAGTTGTGCCCGCAAGGTTTTCAGTCCGATCGCCCAAACCCGTGGGGCGCTATGGGGCTACGGGAGGGTTTTTTGAAGGCTTTTGGCTATGGGATCGAGTTAGGTGTCGTTTTTGAAGGATTTTTGAACGTAGAATCCATTTTTTTGGGTCCCGCAACGATCCGATTTCACTGTGGCGATCTAAAGGGCTGTCATGGGGCTACAAATGGGATTTTTGAAGGATCCCAGGAGGTCAAATATTTTTGAAGTAAAAAAACAAAATTTTTGGAAAAAAAATCTCTTTTCTAAAATTTTTTTCATTGACAGAATTCAATTTTGGCACAAGTAACCTGTATCAAAGAATAATTATTATAAACCCTTGTGTAAAATGTGCAGCGATTTTTATTGTGGAACATATATGTATACTTTAGTATACTTTAGCCGTGACATAGTTAACTGCCCAAAACGTTAGTCCGAGAGGGAGAAACGGAGTGTCATGTTTATATATTACGTAATATATAAATAATTCGTTAGACCACTAGTTCGGCATCCTCACTTGTCTCACTGTTAAGCCACTAGTTCGGCGTCCTCACCTGTCGTACGTTAGGCCACTATGTGACGAGAACTCACACTATTTCCCGCCCGACAGCTCAGTCTGGGTCCGAACCTTTTGCTTCCCCCCTGTGCGTAAAAAAAAAAAATAATAATAATGAAATAAAAATAAAACAAATTGATGGGCGCCACTTCTCATAAACTTGTACAACTCTCCCCAAGGAGTAGGAACTGGGAGATAAGAGAGAAAAAAAAAAAAATCAACGCAATCTCAGGTTTAGACTCTATTAAATAGAGTCTAAACCTGAGATTGCGTTGATTTTTTTTTGTAATAAATTTTATCACCTTATTACAGTTCGCCAACTGCGCGAAAATAAGAAAACTAAGAAAAGAAGAAGAACGGAAATTTCGACAATTTCCTTCTGTCAGTTCTCGCCCGATAGGATGAACAAGATTTATCCTTACAAGGGTGGCCCAGCTCTCCCTATCTAGCGCTGTTCTGTACTATAATGAGCGACCCAAGAAAGAAACTGAGCATAGGTAGGTACATGCATTTAAATGGCAGGCTTTTCACAGAAGCCTATAAGCTCTGAAAGAAAATTACTAATGGCATAACAAATCCTTGTGGACGGCCTTCTGCGCCGTACACAACTAATCGTCTTCCGCAAGCTCGGGAGAGGAGGTGCGAGACAGGGGCAAGTAGACAATTCTTGCTCATCCGCAAGGGCCCCTTTGGCGGTAAACACCGATAAGAACGACAGGGGGGAAGCGTAGCGGACTGACCGACTCCCAGTAAGCAACAAATAGCGCGACTTAAAATCGCGTATCAACTAGTTCGGCATCATTACTTGTCTTACCGTTACGCCACTAGTTCGGCGTCCTAACTTGCCTTACCGTTCAGTTACTTTTCCAACACGCAAGATGGGTTCCAATTCCACGGTTAATATAATATGTTCCATATTTCTTGAATTTCAGCTGTAGGCTCTAAGCTCACAGGAGCGGTTAGGGGTCGCTGCCCATGCTGAGGACGTACCGGTGAGGGCCACGGCGGCCTATGCGAATGGGGAGCGATTGGGGCCCTCAGGACAGGTGATCTCCTGGTTATATACAGGGGCCTCTTCCTGGGGATCCTCTGTAGATCAATAATTATTAGTCACCGAATTACGGGAGGTTGAAAATAGGCCATTTTCTTCAAAAAAGTGACAATTTTAGTTTTAGACCCTCTTTAGAACGTAATTGCGGCTAAACCATCCATTGTATGAGTAGAAGTTAATGGATAAAAGTTGTAGGCAATTTAATTAGCTTTAAAATAAGCGCAAATTGGGACCTGTAGGCCTCGTGATTCTCTCACAATCTAAACCAACCTATATTAGTTCAGTCATTAGGTGTCCAGGTAGTGGAATCCGAGACAAAATACCGGAAGAATCTTTCTCCATGGAACTGAAGAGTCCACTCCAAGAAAGATGAAGATCACTTTTTGTCAAAAATGAGAAAAACGGTTTTGAAAGTTTCAAGACTCGTACTTATAGTTTAGAAAATTATTTTTAAACTAGTAGGGCGTGCTAAATTTTCGCTAACTCGTAAAGATGCTATACAGCTTTGTTAATTTGACAAAAATTAAATTTTCGGGCGATTTCTGACGATAGATGAATAAAAAACCCCTCAAAAGTCTGCAAAAAAGATTAATGTCAATCAGAAGTATGCAAAAAAGATGAATGTCAATCAAAAAACGCTGCAAATTTTACACAAGGGTTTATTATTCTTTGATATAGGTTACTTGTACAGACATTTAATTCTGTCAATAAAAAAAATTAAAAAAAAATTTTTTTTTTTGGATTGTAATATTTAAAAAAAATTTTTGGGGGGATTTTTTTTTTTCAAAAATGTGTTTTTTCAAAAATTCTTTAATTTTTACTCGAAAAATATTTAACTTCTTGGGATCCTTCAAAAATCCAATTTTTAGCCCCATGAAAGCCCTATATATCGCCACAGTGAAATCGGATCGCTCCGGGACCCCCAAAAATGGATTCTACGTCCAAAAATACTTCGAAAACGACACCTAACTCGATCCCATAGCTAAAAGCCTTCAAAACGCCCCTCCTGTAGCCCCATTTTAGCCCCATAGCGCCCCACGGGTTTGGGCGATCGGACTGAAAATCTTGCGGGCACAACTAGATGGTAAACCAAGTATTTTGCCAAAATTTCAGATTTTAAAAAAATTCCTACTGCCCAAAACGGCCCGGACGGCGGACGGCGTACGGCGGACGGACATTTCGGATTTTGAATGTAGACCTCTTGAAACGGATAATGTCAAGTTTTGAGGCCGATCCGAGTCGTCGACCTCCGTCGCGAAAACATAGGTGTATTATTCCAAGAATAATAAACCAAAATCTGCGAAAAAAGCAAAATATTAATCAAATCACAACCAAAAATTGGTAAAATAAGGTTTTGAGTTAGGTATGGACTGAGAACCAGAAAGTGAAGTGAAAAAAGAAGAATAATATTTTTATTTAAGTACTGAAACAACAAATACAATTACTCAACCATTAAAATCAATTACAATTGAATAATTCAATTCTTCTTACAATGTTTGAGTAATTATTGTAACTTAGAAGAATCTCTATTCTATCTAACATTGTAAGAAGAAGAGGCTAGAAACAGGGGTGGCAACATTACGAAACCGACATTCATCTTTCTTGCATTGTCGAGAATTGACTCTCATCTTTTTTGCATTGTAGTCCGAAACTTCCACGTTCGATTTCGACTGAAAGCATAATCTATTTTGAGAATTTGAGGTTACCAACAGAAACTACTTGGTCTGAAGAACGTATTGCCAACGTAAACTCATTTTCGGAAAAAAAAGTGACTTCATCTTTCTTGGAGTGGACTCTTCAACTGTAAGTTTTAGGGGGTGCTCGATCCGAAAATTTGGTTACCTATTTACTAGATTTGGATATAGCTTCACCATGAGAATGGCGAAAAACCATAAAATTCCGGCCCTTAGTTTGGTTTTTCGCTTATAACTCGGTAACCATGCCTCCTAGCGACATAACTACTCAATACGAAATGAAAGCGGATTAAATTTTCTAAAATACGAGAACAAGAAAGCCTCGATAGCTTTTTCCGTGTCACCGCTAGAGCACGCTGGAGTTTGGTCATTTTTTCCCAACCAAGCCAAAATCTTCGTATTCCCGACTTCCGAAGCCTAGGCTATTATCTACCTAATAGCTATTATTTACCTCAATCCCCCCCCCGAAACACCACATAAGGTGATGATAATGTACATAAGCCAGACGCCAGAGGGTTTGACTCATGCCAGAAATGGAGTAGAATCTTATATTAAATAAATTTTTTTTAAAATTGTTGTTATTGGTCTGAACAACAAAATATCGGAAATGGTAGCAAACTTTTTGCTAGGAGAACTCTTGGCAGCAAAAACAAAACAAAAAATCGATTTTTTCGACATTTTGCAGTTTGCAGTTTGCAAAATCTAACTGAATTGGGTTCGAGGTAGGACTCGGAATGTGGTTAAAATCAATTCTACAGGTCGTAATCATAAAACAAGACACCTAACACGGGTTCCACCAAAGTCATCCCATTTGGCCGTAATGGCTGCTATGGCGACCGCTGCGGCAACTAATCTGAAAACTACGACGGTCACCTAATGTAAAATTTCATGATCTACAACTTTCATTAATTGCATTTTTAGGCTACAACTAACCATTTCAAAGTTATACTGCTGGAAGAGCACTTTGAAAATGTTGCGTGAAATGCACAATTTCCCCTCCGATTTGGGGAGACATTTTACGGTATTTTCCTGAAGTCTCCGGGAAAATACTAATATCCGTTCTGAAATGAAATTTAATCAGTTTTCGAGAGGGGGCAATTGAATTTCGATCGGAGAAATAGTTTCGGAGGGAAAGAAGAAAATGTTCTGGAAAACGTAACGTGGTCGTAGGTGGTCAAATTTCTGTTTTCCACCCTTTTCGGCGAATACTTATGTCACTTTTGTAGTCTCAACAGAAATGATATGTACCGTTCCTCACATAAAATTTGATCAGCTTTCGCCAGAGAAAAAGAGAATTAAGATCGGACTAACCGTTCCCGAGAAATGGGCAAAAAATGTGAAAAAAAACAGGTTTTTGTCAAAATGTGCAATTTTTGCCATGCCTGCCCCTCTATATATAGAAGCTCAAATCAAAACTTCACACGGAATAGCTGCGTTGGGTAATTTGATCAGCTTTCACTAGAAAAAAATACATTTGGAATCGGGCAAATAGTTTCTGAGCTACAGCCGAAAACATTCTGAAAACCGTGGTTTTCCGCTTACCGAGTGGTGTCAGATTGGGCGTCTGACAAACGAGTGTGGCTAAACAGCTGAACCGATTGTCAAGGTACCGGGGGGTTGGGGGGGGGGGGGGGGGGATTGAGGTAGGGTAAAGCCCCGTACCTCGCCCATGCTCCTACCTCGCCCAACCAGTGATATTACCTAGGTAGAGAAAGGATATAACAACTTTGAGCCACTGATTCGGTAGCTCTCTGAAAATGGTTGAATTGGATGTGAACTTTTTTGTGATATCTAGCACTGTTATCTTAGGAGAAGGTTAAAACGTTTTTGAAGCGCCAGTTTGTGATCGAGGAGATTGTACATTTGATCGTCCCAGGGCTGAGTTAAGTCGTATTTTCGTACAATTGTTTGTTTAATGTGTTGTCCAATATGTCTGTTAAGCACTGAAAAAAGTTTTTGAAAAAAATAGGATCTGTGGGTGTCATGACCGTTTTTCAAAATTGGTGTGTATGCACATACCTTGCCCCACCTCCTTGTGCGTACCTCGCCCCTATAGGATTTTGTGATACCGTTGTGGTTACCAACCAATTCCTAGCCATATTTTTCTAATTATAATTTTTTTGTTCACTATGAACTTCAGTCAATTTTAAATTTTACAACTTTAAGCTTAACAAGAAAAGTATTCGTCCTTGACAATAATTCTAGGATTTTGTGATACAGTTGTGGTTACCATCCAATTCCTAGCCATGTTTTTCTAATTATAATTGTTTTACTGCATTAAAGTTTTATATTCAATATAAAATAAACGTATTTGATTCATTTTCCATACTTCTGAGCGCTCAATTTCGAGAAATAGGGAAGGTGGCGCAAGGTTCGACCCTATCCGGGGCGAGGTAGGTACTATGTTCGTACCTGGCCCCACTTTGGAGGGTTTTAGAAATTTAGCTCGAGAAAACTCGAAAACTTGAAATAACCCATTTCAACACCTGGATCTTGTAGACAACTTATTTCCCTAGCGGTCTGTAAAAAAAAAAAAACGATTCGATCAGAGCCCTAGGGGTCTCCCAAGAGAGGAAAATCTGAAAAATGGGGCGAGGTACGGGGCTTTACCCTATATAATAAGCTTCGGAAGTCGGGAATACGAAGATTTTGGCTTGGCTGGGAAAAAATGGCCAAACTTCAGCGTGCTCTAGCGTTGACACGGAAAAAGCTATCGAGGCTTTCTTGTTCTCATATTTTAGAAAATTTAATTCGCTTTCATTTCGTATAGAGTAGTTATGTCGCTAGGAGGCATGGTTACCGAGTTATAAGCGAAAAACCAAACTAAGGGCCGGAATGTTATGGGTTTTCGCCATTCTCATGGTGAAGCTATATCCAAATCTAGTAAATAACCCAATTTTCGGATCGAGCACCCCCTAAAACTTACAGTTCCATGAAGAAAAATTCTTCCGGTATTTTGTCTCGGATTCCACTACCTATCTACTCTTGGACACCTAATGACTGGACTAATATAGGTTGGTTTTAGATTGTGAGAGAATCACGAGGCCCACAGGTCCCAATTTGCGCTTATTTTAAAGCTAATTAAATTGCCTACAACTTTTATTCATTAACTTCTACTCATAAAATGGATGGTTTAGCCGCAATTTCGTTCTAAAGAGGGTCTAAAACTAAAATTGTCACGTTTTGAAGAAAATGGCCTATTTTCAACCTCCCGTAATTCGGTGACTAATTAATCTACAGAGGTGCGGTTTGGCTTATTGTATTACAAATTCAATGCACTTTAAAAACGTATATAGTAGCGTTTGGCTTTAGTTTAGAAGATTTAGTTTAGAAGATTTAGGGCAATAACTGAAAAATGACCGAAAATTTCACGGTTTTTCGGGTGCCACACTTTTTCCACAACATTTCGAGACTTGTAAACTTGGGTATACACTACCCTAATGGGTCCAAACAACATACTAAAAAAATCTGAGATACATCATTTTTGCGAATTTAGCGATTTTTTGTTTCGATTTTGACGTGAACTTTGACCAAGTCTACGTAGTTCCTAAGCAAATCAAAAGCTTCCGCTGGGACAGTTACATTTCTTTCCCCGTATTTTCCTCACTAAACAATAACACCAATAACAGAATGACCGACGTTGTTTGTTGGATTCTTATCCGACGAAACACAACCCGTCTTCGTGATACCCCCGTTTTGTACATAGTACGTGCTCCTCCGGGGAGCCAAATATTTTTTATTTTGAAAACCCTCTCGCTCCGGACGCACCCAATCTCCGGCGAAGGCATCTCCGTCCTTGCTGATGTTTTTGCTGGCATAAGCTTTTAAAAAAACTCAACCTTCGGCCGATATAAAACCGGAAAGAACGATCTCGCCTGTTTCACAACTTCTGGCAAGTTTGTGGCTCTCGCGAGTGGCTGCAAGTCCTTCACGATCACACACGTCTACCACGATACGTATTTAACGGTGAGTTTACGAATTATTCGAATTTTAATAGGCCTTACAATAATTGTTATACAATGAAGTCTTTGGGGACCAAAGGGCCCAAGTGCCAAAATAACATTTAATTAATAAATGAATTTAAATTAATACCCACTTTCAAATTATAATACGTAAATTAATTAAATAATTATAAATTAATTAAAATTAAATAAAGTACCTATTAATTTAAAGTAGTTTAATAATTAAAATCTATTTTGGCACTTTAGTTTCAAAACACTTCAATAACACTCGTGTTTGGTGCCGAGGAGATAAGGGTTGGTGTTTGGGTTTTTCGGTGCGCTGAACGCCAATCTGAAAATCGTTTTTCGCTATCAGCTCGAGTTTTTGAGATAAGTACCAGTTTTCTAGCTACAATCGGGTGTTAAAAAGAGCAGTTGAAAAATCCCAATTAATGGTCCACTTTCAACCTGTCTATGTTTTATGAGGTGCAGAATCCGAATTTGAAACCCGATTTCAGCTATCTCCCATTCCAGGGGAAACAGTGGTAAAATTGACAAAACACACCAAAAAAAAAAAAAAAAAAAAAAAAAACTGTTTTATAGGTACGTTTGTAAAATTTAATGCAGGTTTTGAAAAAACAAAAGGGAGATAGAAAAAATCTGATTCCAAAATCGTATTCAGCATGGAAAATCCTGACAGAAATGCTGAAATTGAAAAAAAAAAAAAATTGTTTGTGAAATTAAGTAGTTACCTACCTACACCAGACTGTAGATGTTGAGATTTGACAAATGAAAGAGGATTTTTCAAGCTAAATCCGATTTTTTTCTATCTGCCGTTGTTTTTTCGAAATCTTCTTTCACAAAAGTATAAAACTGTTTTTTGTTGTTGTTGAGTGTACTTTATCAACTTCACCGCTGTTTCCCATGGAATGGAAGAAGCTAGCCGAAATCGGGTGTCAAATTCGGATTCTGCACCTCATAGGAAGAGTGTTTGAAAGTGAAAAATCAAAGGGGAGTAATAAATAGCCCGCCAGGATAGGGCGTCAGCACGACGGGATGTGAAGGGCTCGTATAATCTGCACGAACAGTAAACAATGTACAAGACACCGACAGATTACGAACGACGTGATAATCTTTGAACGCTGCTAATCAACATTCACCGCAACGCCGAGATAATCAGCGCCACGACTGGTCGGAAAATAGCCGTTTTTCAGGCTTTCCAGAAATTCGATCTTTAATGGAGCCCGATGATTTTGGCCTGAAACCTTGAAGAAAGGTCGTATCGGGAAACAGATTAGTCAGGATATTCACGTTTTCGAACTCATTACCAACTGGTCGACCTGCTGAGATCCACTGTCTGTGAACTGCTTTCATTATGCTGAAGTTCGGAAAATGTCGTTGCCGCAGTGAACCAAAGCTCACCAGTGGGGGATGCTAATAATTAGCATCCCCCCTAATTATTAGGTTGAAATCAGTTGAAGTGCCTCAGGAAGGCAAATCCATACCGATGAGGCAGAAAAGAAAGAGAGGACGACGAAGAAGGCCCTAATCGTACAGTGACGCAAACCAATTTGTTTCTTTTGATACCTACTGCAGTTTGTAACAAACTGTCGTTAATTTTTTTTTTTTTTTGTAATGTAGGTAGGTAGGTACCCAATCAAACACTGACGTGCATTCGTATTGATGTGAAATTTATCAAATATCGTGAATCGCCCTACTAGACGTTGGAGTTTTTTTTTATTGCTACCTATTGAGTTTATTATTAAATAAGATAAACGATTTTTATCTTCGGAAACCATTACTTTACTGTAGCTGGAGGTCATACGGTTGTCGTGATGACGCCCTTTTTTGATGGGCGATTTAATCCCACCCAAAAGTTGATGGTATTTTTCAAGTGCTATTTGTTAACAAACATAGCTAGAAAACAGGTAGGTATATGAGCTACCAATGTATCAAAAACTAGACCACTAGCGAAAAACGGGTTTCAGATTTGGATTCAGCACACTAAAAACCCCCGTCACAAACCCTTATCGCCTCGGCACCAAAAGAAAACTTTTTTGGCCAGTTATATTATATTATAATTGAGCCTGACAATAAATTTGGGTGATAAGATTTGTGGATTTCAAAAACGCTGCAAATTTTGCACTTTATTTATTCTTTATTATTATTTATTGGTTTATTATTCTTTGATATAGTACCTTTGATATATTATAATTTTTGCACAATTAACCTAGGTAATTTTCTTAATGACCGAGAATTATAATTTCTCGAAAATCTTTTTGAAATACCCTCCCGTAGCCCTATTTTAGCCCCATAGCACACAAAGGGTTTGGGCGATCGGGCTGAAAACCTTGCGGGACCAACTAGATGGTAAACCGAGTATTTTGTCAAAATTTCAGATTTAAAAAAATTTCCTCCTGCCCAAAACGGCCCGGACGATGAACGGACATTTCGTTTTTGGTTTATTATTCTTGGAATAATACACCTATGTGATCGCTACGGCGGTTGACGACTCGGATCGGCCTCAAAATTTGACATTATCCGTTTCAAGAGGTCTACATTCTAAATCCGAAATGTCCGTCCGCCTTCCGGGCCGTTTTGGGCAGTAGGAATTTTAGAAAAAAATTCGAAGTTTTGGCAAAATATGTACTTGGTTTACCATCTAGTTGTGCCCGCAAGGTTTTCAGTCCGATCGCCCAAACCCGCGGGGCGCTATGGGGCTAAAATGCAGCTACGGAAGGCGGTTTTTGAAGGCTTTTAGCTATGGGATCGAGTCAGTTAATTATAATTCTCGGTCATTAAGAAAACATTTTTCGAATAATTGATAATATCAATAATTATTATTCGAAAACATATTATGTTTGACATCCTCCTTGGCTGTGCTGGCCTACGTGAGTTGGGGTATTCTTAGGAGGTGCTTCGGGTTAATAAAAACTACCCTTCCATAATATAAAAACTACCCTTACATATTATGTGTCCCAAGCTTTCGACTGTATTCAGTCATCTTCGCAGGGTTACTTAGTTTATAATACACGATAGCGTTACGAGCTCCTCGCCCCAGTCATCGGGCGCCGCCTGGGTTGTGGTGTAGGGCATAGGTTGTTGATTGTAGAATTGGCAATATTTAATAGATCTTTGTGCTGGTGTGCTATATTGAATGATGGGGTAAAGTTACATTGCTGTTGGGTTAACGGATGCGGTGCGGCGGTTGGACGGGGTAGTTTTAGTGGAAAAATAAAATTAATTTATACAGAATTACGAAAATTAGCGGGCGGCGCCCGATGACTGGGGCGAGGAGCTCGTAACGCTATCGTGTATTATAAACTAAGTAACCCTGTGAAGATGACTGAATACAGTCGAAAGCTTGGGACACATGGAAGGGTAGTTTTTATTAACCCGAAGCACCTCTTAAGAATACCCCAACTCACGTAGGAAAACATTTTTGTAAAAACAAAAATCATTGTTTGGGCAGATGTGGGACCTCAAAAAATTCAAAAGTCAAAAAATACTCCGAAAACGACACCACACTCGACCCATAGTCGAAACCCTTAAAAAAAACCTCCCACAGCCCCATTTTAGCCCCATAGCGCCCCACGAGTTGGGGGCGATCGGACTGAAAACCTTGCGGGCACAGCTAGATGGTAAACCGAGAATTTGGTCAACATTTTAGACTTTCAATGGCTTTCATGGCGCTACATGGGATTTTTGTAGAATCCCTGAAGGTCAAATGAGATGTCGATTTTCGAGTAATTTTGGGGTCGAGCTCGTCCTCCTGACTTGTTCGAGCTGGCCCATTTCGACTGTCGAACTCGCCCACATCAACAGTTGGGGCTACATGGGATTTTTGTAGGATCCCTGAAGATCAAATGAGATGTCGATTTTCGAGTAATTTTGGGGTCGAACTCGCCCACTTAGATCGTCGAACTCGACCACCTTAAATTCCCGAGTTAGGACTGGTTAAGTGAACTAAGTACCTACAGTCTTGACAATTTTCTCTCTCTCGCCCGATGAAGTCATATTAAAGACAAATTTTTTCCTTCTCTCAAATTCGATTCGATTAAAACTTCAACAAATTTTGAAATATTGGGATGCTGGAGTTCAGGCGTGCGTGGTAAGACTCGCACGCATTTGTGGTTAGTTGAGCGACACTGTCCCAAATTATTGGTGGAAAGGGTCTAGCCCGGTACGGCAGTCAAATGTCCCCTCTCACCAAATTTGATTTTGACTTGGGGGATGGATCAAGCTTGAAAAGTAAGGCCTGTAGCCAAAATTTCAGCTCCCAAGACCGCTTATAGAGGGCGCTACGATAGAAAATGTGTTTTTCACTGTTTCAACGATGTATGCGAACTATTGGCGTTTTCCGGGTCCGGACCTATTTCATTTAAAAATTGGTCGGAAAATGCATCTGGCCTATTTTTTTCAAATTTTTTGGCACCAATTTTGAATGTTTTTAGGCCAATTTAAAACTAAAAATCGATTTTTAAATAGGAAAATTGATAGGTGCCTCTGATTTGAACTTTGTTTCTTGAACGATTTTTAGTGTACTTTCACCCCCCATAGCTCAAAATCGGATCAAAGTGGTAGAAAGTACCTAAAAATTGAAAAAACTCATTTTTTTGCCGTTTTTCGGCTCTTAAAAGACTGTTTGTGACATTATATTAACTGTACAAGATCGAGAACTCGCTGGAGATGTTCTAGCAACGTCTTCTATTTTAATTTCCAATAAAGTCTTTATTGGACATGATAATTTTTTTCAAGCTAATTAAACAATTAAGTCTGTTATATGAAACATTATATTTTATAATAAAATTCTTTGTAATAATTTGATGTAACTTCTCATGAATTTGGGCAACACTGTTTATTTTGAGGAATATAAACATAGAAATGCTGTACATTAGCTACGGGCTTCGCTTCGCACACCTCTTCAATAATTCAATCAAGTGAGTGCTTGTCTAAAAGGCTTGCAGAAATGATGGCATTAGCGACCAACTACGAGATGTATAGAAATGTTACCAGTTTCTTATAATCTAGTAAAAGTGGAAATTCTAGCAAGCTGGACTTTAATAATAAGGGAAAGAAAGTGTAAAGTATAGAAGAAGAGTCAAAGTACACTTGAAGAATACTATATGAAACAGCACTAGTTCTGATCTCGACGTTTTTGATTTTTTTTCGCTGGAGTTCCGCGCCATTTCGTCTATGGGTAAAGTAGATTGAAAATATATTCCTTTTGATTCTCTGCATATCATCTAAATTCCTATTAGTTGATGAATGATGTTTTTCGTCGATGACTGAGCTATTCTTTATGACTGAGTTTTAATCTTTATTTTTAATAGTAGGGAAAAAAATTTTTTTTAATTTTTTTTTTTTCAAGTTCAAATCTTGTGTTAGAAAAAAATCCCTTTTTGATAAAGATTTCGACTTATTTTTTGTAACAAATATTTATGATTCTCTACAAGTGGGAAAAAATATAAAAAATTCCCGTATATCCTCGAGACTTTCAGTAAACCATGATAGCGAAATTTTTTGAACAATCTTTTTATTACTTATTTGAAAAAATAAAAACGAAAATTTTTTGTAATTTTTGAGTTTGAGTTGCCTCTTATTTCTTTTATCAAGACGATCAATTGAAAAATCAAGAAGAATTGATTGTTTAATTAGCTTGAAAAAAAAAAAAAATATCATGTCCAATAAAGACTTTATTGGAAATTAAAATAGAAGACGTTGCTAGAACATCTCCAGCGAGTTCTCGATCTTGTACAGTTAATATAATGTCACAAAGAGTCTTTTAAGAGCCGAAAAACGGCAAAAAAATGAGTTTTTTCAATTTTTAGGTACTTTCTACCACTTTGATCCGATTTTGAGCTATGGGGGGTGAAAGTACACTAAAAATCGTTCAAGAAACAAAGTTCAAATCAGAGGAACCTATCAATTTTCCTATTTAAAAATCGATTTTTAGTTTTAAATTGGCCTAAAAACATTCAAAATTGGCGCCAAAAAATTTGAAAAAAATAGGCCAGATGCATTTTCCGACCAATTTTTAAATGAAATAGGTCCGGACCCGGAAAACGCCAATAGTTCGCATACATCGTTGAAACAGTGAAAAACACATTTTCTATCGTAGCCCTCTATAAGCGGTCTTGGGAGCTGAAATTTTGGCTACAGGCCTTACTTTTCAAGCTTGATCCATCCCCCAAATCAAAATCAAATTTGGTAAGAGGGGACATTTGACTGCCATACTGGGCTAGACCCTTTAGAGTTTTTGTAAGTGTAATTGTTCGAGAGCTACTCGCACATTTTATCCACTTTGGCACTTGGCGGTTTGGTGGCTAGAAACTGAAAAAAGCAGTAGGTAGGTACCTACTCTACTTCGTCGTTAACCACCAGCAGTTCCGCGCCACGTTGACACATCATTCGTGTTCTTGTTACTAATATACCGCCAAGTTTGAGATTATTTCGTTTATTAATTTAAAATCGGTCCCTCTATCACCAACAACCTGTTTTCCTGATAGGTGTAGAGGTGAACGATCTCGGTGGGCGAGTTCGACGGTTGCACCTATTTGGTGGAAGGCAAGTTCGACGTTCTGCATCTGACACTTTCTCACTGATTTCCAGATTGGTGGACGAGCAGGCACTCGCCCTAATTTTGGACTAAAAATGCATTTTTCGAGGTCCCACTTCTGTCCAAACGTTTTGTAGGAACTTTTTTTTTCAAAAATATTTTCTTAACGACAGAATTAATTTTTGCACAGGTTTACTATTGCTAAGAATAATAACCCCTTGTGGGCTGTTTTTTTATTTTATTTTATTTTATTTTTTTTAGTGTACTTACCTATAAAACGATTTTTTCCCGAAATTCGCGCCCCGCTTAAATTACTTTTTTCATTTGCTGAATTGAGCCTGTCGTCTCCCAAACTTTCAAAAGCCTCAACCTTGCCTCATCAGTGTGACGATCGAGGTGGAGACCTTGCGGGACGAATCAGGATGAGTTTTGAGTGTTTGTAAACTCCCAAAAAAAAAAAAAAAAAAAAAAAAAAAAAAATCTGCTAACAACAGCGTTGTTAACAACGAACGTTTTGGTTTATTAACCGAATAACCCGATTGTTTTCGCGACGGAGGTCGAAACGTTTAATTCGACGCTTTAATAACGTAATAACCCAGCTTTCGAAGTATTTTTAGGGTTAAATATCCCAATGTATCCCGTGATCCTTACCTATTCCCTGTTTTAGTTTCAGGTAAACTTCGGAGGTGCACCTAACTGAGGGATGAGGGCGCTCGAGTGTTTGCGTTGGCTCGTTCTGACGGTCGTCGGTGTCGTCATCGTCATCGCCAACAATGCCGAAAAGGATATGGAATCCATTGTCTGGCACGGGGGTAAAACTGTGTATCCGTCCGGAGCCGTCCACTACAACGGGCTGGCCACCAGGTGTCAAATCCTCGATCATTTCGCCATCCTGGCCGTCCCCAAGTGAGTAAAATCATATTATGGGCTGCCTTAATCTGAGAGTGTTAACAATGGGCTCCTTGAGAAGGTCGGAATTCAGCATTTCTGACAACATATTCGGATTCAATAAGTTTGATACAAAACTACATACATAGGTAACTAATTGCTTCAGCTCATTGAAAACACCTATTGCTTTATTATTCTTGTAATAATACACCTATGTAATCGCGACGGAGGTCGACGACTCGGATCGGCCTCAAAATTTGACATTATCCGTTTCAAGACGTCTAGATTCCAAAAACGAAATGTCCGTCCGCCATTTGATCCGTTTCGGGCAGTAGGAATTATTATTTTTTAATATGAAAATTTGACAAAATACTCGGTTTACCATCTAGTTGTGCCCGCTAGGTATTCAGCCCGATCGCCCAAACGACGCATAATCCATTTTTCGAAGTCCCAATGTACACTTTTTTTTTTTTTTTACTTTTTTTTTACACAAAATTAATTTTTGCACAAGTAAGTAACCTATTGAAAATTGTATCGATTTTTTTTCAAGAATCGACATCTCTTCGAATTTCGACACGATTCAGAGTGCACTAAACGATTTGATTAGGTACACTTTTGTAGTCATTAGGTTGAAGTTTCCGGTAAATTTTACCAGAAACTTTTAATGACTTCACAAAATGTACCTAATTAAATCGTATAGTTTCTTTTCAATAACTAACAAAATTTGTTAGTTATTGGTTGTCTTGATTGTCAAACATTTCCCTTGAAATGAAAGAATTGGGCCGATTCTCGAAATGTTGAATCGATTCTCCGATACAAGGGGGGGGGGGGGGGGTTAAAAAATCGATATTTTTTTGACAACCGGACTCCAGTGCTGCCGATTATGGGGAAATTTCACCTACTCTAAAAGTAAAATGGGGAAATGGATTTTTTGGGGAAATTAAGGGGAAATTACACCGTCGAGCTGTGAATTTTTAAGAAATTCGGTAACGAGAATGAATTAAAAGATGAAAAACGAAGTAGGTAGGTACCTTGATGTTCTGCATAGTAAATTAACGCGACGGGTTAGTAACCAAGTTCATCTATATTTTACATCCAGCTAATTTGATATCAATTCCTCTGTCTTCCCTCCACACTCTACTCGGCAGGTTTCCAGTTTTGAAGGATTGTGTGAACCCACAAGGATTGGACGACGAATGGCGACAACTTTGCATTTCGGACCATGTACCAAAAGATGGGGACCACAGAGATATTGTTAAATTTTGGTCCACCATCTTTCATTTGCAAACTGCCGATGGAAACGAGGTCTTCCCAAATTTGAGAAGGGCAATTGCTCTGCTTTTGTGCCTGCCGACATCAAACGCTTGTGTCGAGCGGGTTTTTCGGTTTTTAATAACGTCAAAACGTTGCACAGGAATTGTCTAAAAGGGGTAGGTACTCTTAACGCCCTCTTCAGAGTGAGAGAGATAAGGTTGACCTTGAGCGGTTCGAACCAACGAAGGAAATGGAAGCCGCCAAGGTGTGGGAAACCCCTGAAGTGAGTGATCAAGAATATTCTTGAATCAATTCGATCACACACTTCAGGGGTGACTCGGATGAGATTCTTCTGATTTATTCTGAATTGGTTTGGTTCCGACCAATTCTGCTTGAATAAGCCAAGCTGAATCATGCTCCAAACCAAGCCGAATTAGAACAAATCTCGAAGAATCCTTCCACCTTCTTGGCCAATCCCAATCTCTCACTCTGAAGAGAGGGGTTTCAACCCTTTGCCTTAGTTCTCGTCAATGTGAGATTGTATAATAATCCAAATTGTGTCTCTGAATACAAGTTTTTTCAAGTCAGGTACCGTTTCTTTTCTGCCGTTTCTAATCAGGTTTCTATTTCGAGTTCTGATTTTTATTAGAAAAAGGGCAGGGGGAAATTGTGGGGAAATCCGTTTTAGGTAATGGGGGAATTGGGGAAATTTTGAGCTCAAGATGGGGAAATCCTGAAGTGGAGGATCGGCAGCACTGATCCAGAGTGCCAGATTGCTCTTTAACCGGTACGCCGAATGCTTTTTTGTGTGGATGCTTTTAGAGGGCTTAGTTTTCAAGATAATCTGCCACGATCAAAAAAGTTCGCCAACCGCTAGATTCTATAACTTATAACGAGTTTTTCACGTTTTCCACATTCACAATAATTGTGAACAATAATAAATTATTTATTTTGTCCAGGTTGAAGCCCGAAGTGAAGTCTACTCTGTGCAAGTTGGACATGACCCGCAAGATCGGAGGGGATCACGAATATACCTTGACGCCGTTCGTCCTCGACGAGCCGGACGATCCTGAGTCCTGCGACCGCCTCCAGTCCGTCGTCGACGTCGTCATAGACCCGACGAACGTCATATACGTGTTGGACGTCGGAGCTTTGTTCAGACCGAAAAAGGAAGGCGATCACCCGCACATTTGCCCTCCTAAAGTCGTTTCCTTCCACGTTCCTACCGGCAAGGTAATTTGTTTTTCAACTGAGCGATTTTGCTCTGCGCAATAAATCATTCAATATTCATATCGACTGGTCGACAATTTTATGTGAATGGTTGAGAAGAAGGACGGATAAACAAGGAAAATCCCCGCAAGGAATACGGAATACCCCCTAAAACCATGACATGGTTACATTGTAGGATCTTCATTGTCGGTAGGTGGGGGTAGAGCTCTGCAATTTTGGTTTATTATTCTTGGACGAGGTAATACTCCTATGTTATCGCGACGGAGGTCGAAAATTCTGATAGGCCTCAAAATTTGGTATAATACGTTTAAAGAGGTCTAGATTCCAAAAGCGAAATGTCCGTCCAAGCCGTTTTGGGCAGTAGATTGTTTTACAAATCTGAAATTATGACTAAATACTCGGTTTACCATCTAGTTGTGCCCGCATGGTTTTCAGCCCGATCGCCCAAACCCGTGGGGCGCTATGGGCCTAAAATGCGGCTACGGGAGGCGTTTTTTGAGGGGTTTTGGCAATGTGGTCGATTTAGGTGTCGTTTTAGAAATATTTTTGGACGTAGAATCCATTTTTTAGGGTCGCAGAACGTTCCGATTTCACCGTGGGGATCCATGCGGCTTTCATGGGGCTACAAATGGGATTTTTGATGAAGCTCAGTAGGTCAAATAAAGGGTCGTTTTCCTTGTAACTTTGGACGCATACATAATCCACTTCGGATCCTAACGTTGTAGGGGAGCACGTGGTGAAAGTGATCACTTTTTACTCAAATTTAAATTGCTTGGGCCCCTTCTGGTTTCCTTCAACAATTTTGGTATACTTCGAACCCCTGGAATCTCATCTTTCCAAAAATCACCAACTTAGCTTCAATAAATTGTTTCCTTGCTCGTAATTCAGGATTATATATCTCCAAATCTTTTGACCATTACTCCCACCCTGTGGGAGAAAGTGGCCAGGGGTGTGGGAGAAAATGATCAGAATGACCAATTTGTCCAAAAAACTGAAACTTCAACCAGGGATTTTAAAGTTTATGTGGTGAGCTCATAAATGAGTTCAAGTACAATACGATGTGTAAGCCGGGACTGACCTAGGGTAGCGCGTGTTCCAGCTTAATCAAAAAGAAAACTATCCGGGATATTCCCGTCTTACCACATCTGGTCCTTGGAACTATCCCCTGAAATTATATTCATCAGTACTCACAGATTCTTGATGGAGAGAATGAGGTAGGCGACACGAGACATCTTCATTAACAAAGGAGTTTTAATAAATGGCAAAACTTGGTACAAAATAAAAGGTACTTCGCGATTTCGTAGTATTTCTTCCTACCAATCCAAAATAGTACAATAACAAAATTGTTCCGAATCAGAAAGGGGGTTCGAGTCACAAATCGCTCCGAACCTAAGCGAGACGACAGCAAAATCGCTACGGCTGACCGGTCCGAATGGATCGGACCGCAAAAGCAAAGAAAAGTATAAAATACAATATTTGGCCAAAAGGGCCGAGAACTAGCAGGAGCTAGTAGAAAATAAGCAAAAAGAATTCTACTCAGAAACCTGGGGATTTTCCCCATTCAACGAACCTGTTCACACTGCTCTTTCTCTCAAAACCAAATAGCAAGACTTCGTTCAACTACTCGACTCGACTTTAACTACGGCTTGTGGCACTTAGCCAGAATCACAATTAAAAAGAATTAATAAAGGAATACAAGAAGGGGGAGGAAATATTCTACCAAAAGTGCTTCCGAGGGCGAACCTGAGTTGAGACCAGCGTTGGAGCCGCGGTGACGTCGGGAGGCGTACTTCGGTTCTCGCTGATCCTCCTCGGATTTCTTCTTGGTCGAACGCTGGGGTGGGACAAGGGGGCCCGGAGGAAATCCCTTGCAGAACGTTGGGGGGCGGGACAAGGGGGCCCGAAGGAAATCCCTTGGCTGGAAAACTTGGGGGAAAACTAAAGACTTGGGGGGTTCGGTGGCTTCCTGCACACCGGACCGAAAATCGTTACGAACCACTGTACTAATGTTCTTCACACACAGGACGGCTGCCGTTCCAGGCCTTGCGCCGACCTCCACTCAGTACCACGATTCCACACAGAAAGACCGCCCCCGGCGAGCGATAACGTCGATGGCTCATTGCTGCGCAGGCGCAGGTGGAGGGGGGGTTGTAGATAGACCTCCTCCTGGCGTCAAGGGAAGTCCGCTAGGTCCAACTGTAGGGCTGGGTGAGCCTACGGGTTGGGTTGTCCTGTCCTCTCTATTCTTCGTCTCTTTTCGTTGGGCCCGCTTACAGATGGAACTTACCGCAGACGATTTTGCCGAAAAATGTGATCAGACACCACAATCTCCCCCATAGCAATTTTCCCGAAACTCTGAAAATTCGACCTCAAAAATTCAAGGATTCTAAATTTATGTAATGAGATCATCAGTGGGTTCATGTAAAACACAATGGAACTTACGACAGACGATTTCGCCGAAAAATACGCCCTTCGGGCGATCCGAAAGCCAGTGGCCACTTTCTCCCATGAACACTTTCACCCCATGCTCCCCTACAGGGGGGGAAAAAAATTTTAAAAAAACTTACTGACAGATTTAATTTTTGCACAATATTTCTACATCAAAGAATAATGAAGCTTTGTGTCAAATTTGTAGTTTTTTAATTACATTTAGGCCTTTGAAATTCTCCTTGGCAGCAGGGCATTAAATGCTAATTAACTTAATTTAAATAAAATGGTTATTAAAATGGTGTTAATCACTCTCTGGTAGTTTGATGTTTCAAGAAGAAAAGACAAATTGGCTTTCCTAGTTTCTAACTGTCAAGTTTTTAGTGAAATTTCAAGCCTCAGTGAACTGTTAAATTTCAAGCTGTTAACTTCTAATTTCAAACATAATTTCTTTACATTAATATCAAATAATTTCAATTCATTGACTTCATTGATCTGATCCTTTTCATTTAATTCATCAATTCCTTCAATCATTTCAAGCTTCAGTTGTCAAATTTCTTGTAGCATCAATGAGCTCCGTCAAAGGCTTGTATTCCATCTCCCTTTTTCACCCGGGGGGACACGGTTTGCCCCTGGCGTTGAAGCGTTTTTATAATTCTATTCATTGTTAATTGGTTGATTTATTTGGAGCGACTCAACATCACTCAAGATTGAATTCAAGTTACCGAAAAATTACATTAAAAACGCTGCAAATTTTATACAAGGGTTTATTGTTCTTTGATGTAGGTAGGTTCATTGTGCAAAAAATAATTCTGTGCCCTTAAGAAAAATTTCTTCTGTACAATGTTTGGAGAGATGTGGGACCTTGAAAAATGGCTTATGCTTCCAAAATTACTCTGGAAACGACACCTTATTTGACCTCCTGGGATCATTCGAAAATCTCATTTGTATCCCCCACGAAAGCCCCATAGATTCCCACAGTGAAATCGGATCTTCTTGGGATCCCCAGAAATGGATTCTACGTTCAAAAATACTTCGAAAACGTTACCAAACTCGATCACAAAGCCTAAATCGTTCAAAAAACCTCTCGCAGTCCCGTTTTAGTCCCCATGGGTTTGGGCTCGGTGGGGGGGGGGGGGGGGGGGATTTCGTTTTTGGATCCAAAAAAAGATTCGAAAAAGTCAATGTGTAGCTTTGCTATCATGCTAAAACAGCGAGAGTACCTACGTGGTCTTTCTCGGAAACGCTCTCCTGCTCCTTCTCAATGATGTTTACGTCTTTCTAAAAGTGATTTTTGCTAGTATGGCATTAGTCTATTGTCAATTTATTTTCGGATTACAGAAAGTGAAAGAAATCAACCTGTTGGCATACGTGGGCCCGATGAGCCGGCTTCAGTTCCTCATCGTTGATTTCGACCCGCACGGCAAGCCCTTCGTGTTCGTGAGTGACGCCGGCACCAAAGCCATCATCGTCTGCGACGTTGAACGTCACCAAGTCGACCGCGTTGAACTGCCTGAACAAGTCATCCACGAGAACCAACCTCGCGACGTCCTTTACGTCGTCCTCATTCGAAAAGCGAACGGCCACAACCTCATTTTCTTCACGTACAGGTTCGATCCCTTAAGGCGATTGGGGTATATTGGGTCACAAGGGCCCAGTCATTCAGGTCTTCAATGTTAGACTGGGCCTCCGGGCCACCCCCTACTGGCTACGCCAACTAGTTCCGCTCTGGCGTTTCAATCCGCCGACATATAATATAATATGACAAGTATATTATACTTGATAGGGTGCTGATATAATTGAAAATCCTTGCAGGTCTTCGGAGAGCTTGTGGTGCATCGAATCTCAACACCTTCAACAGGATAAATCGATGGCAAAGGCTTACGAAGTGGGGAAAAAACCAGCCAAAATGATCATCCTCGGTACGGACGACTGGGACTGCATTTACTTCAGATACGAAAACGAGCCTAAAGTCTTCAAGTGGAACACGTCAACCCCTTTTGATGAGAAGAACTTTGTTGTGGTGAGTATGAGTTTGGTGAAGAACTACGTATTTGGGGGCAAGAAGAGGACTGAACAGACGTTTCACTAGTTTGAGGCAGGCTCGTAGAGGGTCAAATATCTTGTTTCCACCCTTTCCGACGAATACGAATGGCACTTTTATTGTTTCAATAGACATGCAATGTGCCGTCCCCTGTATAAAATTTAATCAGCTTTCACCTAAAAAAAGAAAAGAAAAGTAAGATCGGACCAACCGTTCCCGGGTTATAGGCAGAAATGTGCAAAGAAACACGGTTTGTTCGAAATTTGCCATTTCTTTACCGCGCTTGCCACTCCCTTATTAACGCTCAAATCAAAATTTCACACGAAATATCTGCGATTGGGAATTTATTAAGCTTTCACGAGAAAAAACGAAATTTGGAATCGGACCAATAGTTCTCGAGCTACAACCGAAAACGCTCTGAAAAACGTGCTTCCGCTGTCTTCAGGTCTTCAACTAAAATGTTCGCATTTTGGAAAAAATGGCTTATTTTCAAAGTGCCATAACTCTGAAACTAATTGAGCTACACAGCTCCGGTTGGGCTTAAATTGTCGCACATTTAATGCTCTTTAGACACGTATATAGTGCCTTTCGACGAAAAATGCATATTAGATATAGAGCAAAAACTGATATAAGGCCGAAAAAATCGCGGTTTTTCGTGTGCTACGCGTGAAGCACAGCTTTTGGGAAGTTGCAAAATTGGGTATACGCTACCCTAATGGGTCCGAACAACATATTAAAAAAGCAGAGATACAATGTATCTCTACAATGTCATCTCGTTTTGCGAATTTATTGTCGAAAGTGACTGGACTAGTAACTTGCCGGCACATTACAACATTCATATCTTATATGGAGGTTCTGCGAGGAGCAGCCTCAGGTTGCACAGAAGTAGATCCTCTTGTAGATATAAATTTAGATCTAATTTTACCATTAAGTCTATTTGGTGGGTTGGATTATGGGGATTATGGATTTGGGGGCCATTGTCAGCAGGGTGGTCATCTTGGTTATTTAATTGCCTATTGATGAGAGTATATCAGTTTGGTTGTAATCAAATAAGTTTGTGGAAAAGGGGAGTGATAGGAGGACTAAAGGATTCAGGGAAAGAGGTGTTTTATGGGGTCTTTAGTTTTATCTGGTTTGTATTTACATTGAGGATTTTGTGTTAGGTGGGCTCTCATTTCGGGGATTTAGGGAGTGTTTCCTGGAATCATGGTGAATTTAGCACGTTGGTCTTGGGGTTACGGAGGCGACAGTACACTTCAGTTGTCAACCTCCATGCCTCCTACAAGAAAGCCCCAACTGGTTCCTCAACGGTCCTCAGTGCATAGCATAGTATGGGTCAACTCTTTTCACCTGTCTCATCTCATGAATACTCTCGTTGCGTATTGATTGTAGTAATTCAAGGTGGTGCAAATTTAACCTCTCTCAATATTTCATAAAATAACTATTCTGTTCCTGGTGAAGGCCTAATACAGGCTGAAAGCTTGGCAGTTGTGTGTTCACATCCCATCACCTAACGACTTGACGTGTTGCAGGTCCACACCAGCACGACAGGGTTGACGCCCACTCACGCCATCGCCGACTACAAAAACGGCGTGATGCGCCTCTGCGAGTCCAACCTCGTCGAGTACCTCAAGCCCGACTTCCCCATCGAGAAGTCCGTCTGTTCCCTCACCGTGATGGCCGTCACCGAACACCCCGATATGCCCCACGCCCGCGAACTGTAAACTGTAGCTGTAGAATCGAAATTAGTTCCATAATTGTGCACGCTAATGCCGTGTTGATGTCTCCTTAAACGGGAAATTTGTGCCTTCTCTAAATGACTGTCTTTACCTACGCCGCCAAAGTAGTCTTGATATAATCAAATAATATTAAATTTATGCAAATCCTGTGTATGTAGATTTTTGATTAGTTGTGTACCTGCCAAGTACATTGTAATACTGCAAATATACGTCAGAGATTGAATTGCCAACGTTTCAGTTCATTAATTTACTCGCTGCTGAGTTCCGGTGTTCGTCAACTCGCCAAGCTCCCAATGTAACTAGCAAAGAAATTTCTGGGATATTGTCTGCACTAAGCAGTGATGCCATTGGTGAGTCACTCCACAAAACGTATGACATCCGTTCTGGGATCCTACATCACAAAATTCAGAAGAATGGAAGGACTCGAGTCTGCCCCTCATCCTCAGATAATATGTCGATAAGGTTTGATCAGGTTGGCGAGTCGATTTGTTTACGTGCTGATGCATAACAATAGAACGTTGGCGAGTTGATTGGCCCCCCTTTGAGTTCTATACTGGTCTGAAACGTATCGGGACGTAATATGGAGTAAGTAAGGTACGTATAGTAAGTACTTCTTTTTTTATCGCCAGCCGGGTTGAGGAATACTAGGTAGGTACTCAGTTATAACTCTGGCCTAAAAAAAAAAAAAAAAATCAAAATGGCTGAATAAGCATTGGGGAGGGGGATGACGGAAACTTGGATTCATAACTGCCATATGGGCCTTAACAACGTGAAAAACGCTTGCATACGAGTCTGCAACACATTGGGACATTTTATGTATATACAGACCACGCAACACGTAACTAATCATCAACACTTACAGCTAAGGAAAAACTAAACAAGTTCCATTTCCCTAGAAACGGCTTGGGACGATTTTCGTCAACAGTTTTCGTGACGATTTTTTGTTTAGTGCCAAAGCAAAGACATAAAATGTCAAAAACGGCTTCTTTTTACTTCTTCTAAGGGTTGTTGAGGGTGAAATGACATGCAAGAAGCTATAGCATGTCATAATATGACATGCTATAGCTTCTTGCAAGTCATTTCACCCTCAACAACCCTCATATTATATGACACACAACACTGCTTCTATGTGACATGTTGTTTTGTCTGACGCACAAGTAACCACTCACTGAGCTAATTTTCACAGGGCACCCCACTCCCACAGGTCATGAGGTTTTGTTCTTTTAAGTCTTCTGAGCAGACCTTCAACGTCGAGGAGCTGGACAACCTCGCTGTTGATGTGTCCCCGAAGCCTCTGCTGATGGGCTAATGCTTGTTTTTTGATGACTTCTTCGACAGTAGGAATTTGAAGTTCCTGATGTAGTCTTTCGTTCCTGGTGTAACGGTACCGTATGCGCATCAACGCATGCTCGCAGCACGTTATTTTGAAATCGCTGAATGATCAAGCAATTGCTCGGAGCGGTGCAGCCCCACAATTGTGCACCAAAGGCCCAGACTGGCTTAAGGACCTGATTGTATAGTGTTAGCTTGTTGTGGATTGACAAGGATGATCGTCGCCCCATTAGCCAATACATCTTCCTCATCTTCTTAAATCCGAAAATGATAGCCGTTTTGGTTAATTAAACTTGGAATAATACACCTATGTAATCGCGACGGAGGTCGAAAATTCTGTTCTGCCTAAAAATTTTACAATACACGCTTTAAGAGTTCTAGATTCCAAAAACAAAATGTGTGTCCGCCGTCCGAGCCGTTTTGGGCAGTAGGAATGTTTTTTTAATCTGAAATTTTGACAAAATACTTGGTTTACCATAATATGGTTGTACCTCTTATATTATATAATTAGAGGTACAACGTATCGATACACCAATATAACTTTTTGTACATTTTTATTATTTTGTAATTACATTTTGTTTAACCATAAATTGTATTCAATTTGTCCAATTACCCCGTCCCAGTCCGATTGAGTGTATTTTTCAACATCCTAGTTTTTGATCAAGCTGCTTCTAATTGGGTAATTTAATTATTATTCAATTTATAACAACACGCTACTGCCCCCGAAGCCAGCCTTAACTCGAAGTAGCTTACAAAATACTTGGTTTACCATCTAGTTTTGCCCGCAAGGTTTTCAGTCCGATCGCCCAAACCCGTGGGGCACTATGGGGCTATGGGAGGGTTTTTTTTAAAGGCTTTTGGCTATGGGATCGAGTTAGGTGTCGTTTTCGAAGTATTTTTGGACGTAGAATCCATTTTTGGGGGTCCCGGAACGATCCGATTTCACTGTGGCGATCTGTAGGTGAATCCTAACACTGGTAGTAGAAATAGATGTGATTAGTCGTAGATTTGGCCGCATGTGATTGGTCGCAGGAATTTATTTTGTGATTGGTAGGTAATTTAGCGTTTGGGAGGGGAAAATCATCAAAATGGTTGTAGGAATATTGCAATTAGTCGCAGTATATGCGATTGGTCGTACTTTCTTGCATTTGGAAGTAGATTTTTCTCCCACTAATCACACTTCTACAACCACCAATAACACTCCTACAACCAATTTAAGGGATTTTTTTCTCAGTGAAGGCTTTCGGCCATGGGGTCGAGTCAGGCGTCATGGTTATTGGTTTTTAAAGTGCACTTTCCTTATTCATTTTGTTTTTCAGGTTTCTCTTAGAGGCACAACGTAACATTGAAGATGTGCTAGCGTACTCGTTCCTCTGCCACCGTTCAGAGCTACTACATACCTACTACATACAGGCTACAGGGTGTTCATCTTATGCCCCGTCGACCAGGAACAGATCCCGTTTATCGGACTAATCTCCACAACGCCGTAACAGGTCACTACAAACCTGCTTAGTTTAGGATATCTATTTCAGGCGTTAAACTTACGTCAGTAAATCGAACCCCTAATGTTTTTTTTCGGTTGATCTATCATAATGTAAGAAATCAGTTCAGATCAGTTCTATCATTGTTGATGCAAAGAGATAGGTAGTGAGAATCCGTCTTTTATAGTCCATTTTCCAAAAGAACTCCTGTAAAGAGATATGCCCACTTTCTAATTTAATTAATTAATTAATTACATGTATAATGTTTGCAATTCCTTCACGTATGTAATGTGTGTGAGTATCTGTATTTTTATACCTACCAGTACATTATTTTGTTCCTTAATCTTCAATAGATATTTTTATACGCACCAACGTTGTTGAATTTATTCCCCCTCTATTTAGAACACTATGATATTGAAGAAAAGAGAAAATAAAGCGATAATTACTTATTGTGCCAATTAGGTATTCTGATGCTATAGCATGGTGGGGGAGAAGGACGAGTGAAAAATCTATAGATTTTGGTTTATTATTCTTGGAATAATACACCTATGTTTTCGCGAGGGGGGTCGACGACTCCGATCGGGCTCAAAATTTGACATTATCCGTTTCAAGAGGTCTACATTCTAAATCCGAAATGTCCGTCCGCCGTCCAGGCCGTTTTGGGCAGTAGGAATTTTTAAAAAAATCTGAAATTTCGGCAAAATAGGTACTTGGTTTACCATCTAGTTGTGCCCGCAAGGTTTTCAGTCCGATCGCCCAAACCCGTGGGGCGCTATGGGGCTATAATGGGGCTACGGGAGGGTTTTTTTGAAGGCTTTTAGCTATGGGATCGAGTTAGGTGTCGTTTTCGAAGTATTTTTGGACGTAGAATCCATTTTTTGGGGTCCCGGAACGATCCGATTTCACTGGGGCGATCTTTAGGGCATTCGTGGGGCTAAAAATGGGATTTTTGAAGGATCCCAGGATGTTAAATATTTTTCGAGTAAAAAATACAGCATTTTCGAAAAAGAAACATTTTTAAACAAAAAATCCAAAAAAAATTTTTTTGGAGATAAAATCCAAAAAAAATTTTTATTTCTTTATTTTTTCATTGACAGAAGTGCAGAAATTTCTGCACAAGTAACGTATATAAAAGAATAATAAACCCTTGTGTAAAATTTGCAGCGTTTTCACTCGTCCTTCTCCCCCACCACTACCAGGCCATTCCCACTCGTTTTCAATGAATCTCACATCACAGGAACTCACCATCGGAATAATAATATGGTGAAGTGGGGTAATTGTGTAAACGGGGTAAATGTGTTGACGATTCATAAAATGGCGCCAAATGAAGCTGCGATGTTGCCATTTTCACTGGGCGTACTCCAAAGTCTATTGCTACTTATCACAGAAAATGGCGGGATTCGGGGAACCTGTTGTGACAGGGCTGTTCATTGCCTGGGGCAGTCAGTGTTTCACTCTCGACTGGAGTTGACGACAGCTGTAAGTTTTGCTCTCTGGAGCGTGTACAATTTTTTTTTTTTGCTAACCACTTATAAGAATCTTTCTTCTACTTAGTTACCTAAGGTGTTGTGAAAGTATCAGCTCAAAATTTTCATTCCTCGTGTAGTTTATTAATACCATACACTTTTACCCCTTGAATTTCTCATGTTGGGGCAAATGCGTAAGAATGTTATGGAGCGAATTAAAATTCCTACTTCTTCTACTTTCAATTCGATTTTTATTTTTTTTTTTTATTTCTTTATTATCATTTTTGGGTGTCATTTTATGAGCTCTTGTCCCCTTTGTTTTCCCCGCACCTACAACTGCTTTTACAAAAAATTTAATAACATCCATAAGAATCTACAAAAAAAAAAAAAAAATTGAATACACAATTTTGTTCGATTTTTAATGGCCTTTTCACACATTAGCCCCGCGGCGTTTGAATACGAATACTATGAGAAATGGAAGCAATTTACACAATTTCCCCTTTTTCCCGGGGAAATGTGTACTACCGAGGACTTTTTAAAAAATTGTTATTTCAAAATTATGAACAGCGGTAATTGAAAAACTGTTGTGATATTTGAATGCAGCATTAAACAAGCTACCATTAAAAAAAAAAAAAAAAAAATTGGAAATACCTGCAAATTGATAGCAGATAATCAAGTTCAATGTTGAATTATTGATAAAAGCATACGCAATTACCCCACTTCACCCTAATAAAATTATTTTTCTGTGAGTGATTCCGGTGATGATGGGCCTATTGAAAACGAACGGGAAAGGCCTGGTAGGCGGGGGGGGGGAGATCGTCTGGGAGCGGGGGGAGTGGAGGGGGCCGTGCGTCGGCGAGTTGCGAGCAATCACCGCTGGGAGGCGCCACTGTCAATCTCAAACACTGGACTTCACGATCAAACTTTGCCAACACAGGGAGTATAGGGAGTTTCCTCTCTGTTACTCTGTAATCTGAGGTTCGTAAATAGATAACTTCCTAGTCTTGGATTTTTTTAATTCAGTAGTTAGTCAATAAATCACTATAATGATATAAATATTCTCCTAAATTCTCAGTGATATCGCGAGTGTTGAAAACCTCAAGATGTTAAAGTTACATAAAAAATAACAGTTATTCTCGTTAACTAATAGGTAGTGCGTGTTGGGACGTTTGAGGAACCGTGAAGAATGAGCGATGACGCCTGAAAACCATTTGGGTCTGCCGGAAGAAATTTTTAAATTGATTCTGCTCAAATTTGGACGTGGCGGATTTATTGCTCTGCGCCCAGGTATGCGTCGGGTGGCGAAATTCGGCGAACAGCAACCGAATTTGGGAAAAAGTTTGCGTCCGGAAAATAGACGCCGAAAGACTCAAATACGATGCGGCCGGAAGGAAATTGTCGTGCGAGTTCGGAGGGGGCGAAAGTGAAAATTTTTCGGAAATTTGTCCCTGGAGGGTGAGGTACATGCATGATGTGAATTTCAAGAGGAATTGGAAGTTGGGGGTGCAATGGGAAGAAGCCATAGGGTACATAGAGGCAAATTTACACGATTTTGAAACTGACTATCAAGTGCTGTTGGAACCTTCCATGTCCCGACCCTCGTTCAATGTGTACCACATTTCCCCGACGCCAATATTATCGGAAATCGTTTCCTTCAGCCTTCAACAGCCGATACCGGAATTTTTCAAACTCCTCGATAACGTGCTGGTCGTCGTCCAGTGCACTCTCCTCCAAGTGTTCACGCTCGACGCCAACCTCAACCTCAACAGGCCGCTGGTGGCGCTTTTCGACAAAGACCATCATCACGCCGGGAAGATACCTGACGACCAGGATTTGTCGGATTGGTACAGCCGGACTGTCGGCCTCTACCCGTGCGACATCTACGTCCGATGCGACCACAACGGCAAGTACTTCGTCGGAATGTACAACGTGGAAACGGAATTTAACGAATGCTATTTGCACTTTTGGGATTTAAGGAGTTGCAAGAAAATCCAACAAGTGTCTCTGCCGGATATCGCCCCCGGGGAAAGAATTCTAGACGTGACTTTTTCACTACATCAAAACACTCTCCACCTGATATTGAAACTAATGAGCTCAGAATTTGGCGCCCCTTACAATTCCATACACAGTTACAACCTAGACACTTTGAAGTACGACCAGACAATTTTCAAAGTCAATTACGTCATACCTTTAAAGGAAAATCGGAAAATCGGAAAATCGTTCAAAAATAATTTATTGACTAGAAAATTGGTTGAAATGATCAAATTTTCGGTGAAAAGTATAAATTTATACTTTTCACCGAAAATTTGATCATTTCAACCAATTTTCTAGTCAATAAATTATTTTTGAACGATTACGACCAATAGGTACAGTGAGTGTTTAGACACGCTGGGAACGTCGCAACCGATCGACTATCGAACAGTACAAATGTTTTATCACCTTTTGGCCTACGGCGAGTTCGATCTGTCCACAAGGACGACGACCGTCCACGTTTACGACACCATCCGCATGATGCACGTGGACAAATTCCTCGTTCCACACAAAAAGAGCGTCTACAGTTTGCACATTTTCCTCGACCATTTGATGCTCGTCGGGACTCCGATGCAGCTCCACCTGCGAGATATCAAAGTGGGGACGATCATTCGCACAGTTGTCTGTTTGGATTTCATACCTCCGGACCCAGGATGTACCAAAATGATCATTGAAAAACCTGATGGAGAGCTGGTGGTAGCAAATTTCTGGTAGTTCACATTTTTATTCGTCACTAAGTTGTGTTCCTATCTGAGTAATGTAACAATTTACAGATAATATGAGTGTATTGTGTGAGGATTGTTCTGTGATACTTATTCAAAAACATTAAATTGTCGGAAATAATGTGGGTGAATGACGTTATTTTCCTCGTCACATGCTTCGTTATTTTTTATACCTACTTATAACTTATTTCGGTTATAAAAGTTTTGTCTAGTTGGCGAAGTTCCGGAGGCGATAATCCTTGTTCATGCCACCTCATATTCTGGAGGAAAGGAACGAAAATACCAGGACGCATGCTCAAACCGTCGTGGCAGCATCTGGCATTAATCAATCAATCAATCATGACACATTGTGTTGCTCGATGAGAATATTTTTCGGGGGGCTTAAAATGGTTTTGAGTAATGAAACTAGTTCATCGTAGGTTTTTGATTCAAAGGGGTCTGGTGACGTTAGGTTAGTGAGAAGTTAGTAAAGTTTGGGACCTAAACAAGAGCAATGTAACCTTAGCCTCTTTTATTGACGGGTCGTTTCCTGTAAGGCCTTTCATTATACCTACAGAAAATTTCCAGGCGCCTAATGTAATTACTGAAAGTCTCGGCCGATTCATCGTAAGTATCGAAATGGTTTGAAATCCCCTGGAGTACGGACTGGACCTTGTTGGCGCGGTGGGGAGTTGATCGCCTCGATCAGATCCTTGATTTGAGGGTGTTTAGGAGACGGTGGTTCGCTCGGCATCCTCGTCGCCAGCTGTTATGTATGTAAAGTTTGATCGGGTCAAACTTCCAATAACACCACGGCAAACGCTATCATCCCGTTGTTGTTGTTTTCGGCGCATAGCGTCTCCCGTAATCTTGGTCCTGCGAGTTAGTTAGGCAGTTGTGGTTCACCAGTCAATGTGAACGGGAGCAGAGCTGCTCACGATGTGTTTCTTCTTTGAAGGACGCTCTCTTTTTTCTTTTGACAAGAGAGTCCAAATTCTCAGCGAAATTTATTGAGGATGAGCTGAGCTGAAAGGCGCAACGTTTGGAGCTGCTCACGATGTGTTTCTTCTTTGAAGGACGCTCTCTTTTTTCTTTTGACAAGAGAGTCCAAATTCTCAGCGAAATTTATTGAGGATGAGCTGAGCTGAAAGGCGCAACGTTTGGAGTTGCTCACGATGTGTTTCTTCTTTGAAGGACGCTCCTTTTTTAATTTTTGTTGTGCCTGGGGACGCTTCCTGGTGGAGGAGAGTCCGAATTCTTCAGTTGAGACTTCTCGAAAGAACTTGATGATAGCGAAAAGTTGGCTAGCCGTTCCCTTCCGTCCTGTCGGAGTGCTAGATCCTTTTCTTATTATTTTCATATTTTACAGAAATTGCCATCGGCTCGGGTTCAATTCCCTTACCAAAGTGTATAACGCTGGAGTCACCAGTTCTCCAGTGATTGGAGGCTCAAACTTTGCACATGCGGAGGGTTCCTTCCCAGTCGACAGAAGAAAAGAAGAAGGACAGGAGCTCGAGGTAGAAGCCAGCTCAAAGGGAAGGAGAGAAGGCTGAGAACACTTTGATCGAAGATGGTATGAACCTCGGCGAGTTTGAAGAGATCAAAGAGTTGGCCGGATTGGACCAGTTGTTCAATTTGTGGAGGCATAGGAAGCTCAAGGCGTTGGGGGGTCCCTCGTCCTTTGAGGAGGGACGAGTGCTGGGCGGCCGCCTCCAGGAGACTATTGGTTGGTATTTGTTGGGACGGAAATATATCAGTAGGACGTAGGTATACCTGTATACATTCAGAAACGGTTGTGGAACCTGGTTCTTGTCTCTCGCCTTACAGTATTCATGTATACGTTATTTCGGACTTATGAGTGCCCCCCCCCCCCCCCCCTTTTTTTTAACGGCTGACGAGGTGGCTCATGCCACTGATATTGGGGGACAACGTGAGCAACCCCCTCGTGGTGTCCTCTGGGTAACGCTGATAGCTCACTTTACGTACCTACATCTAAGGGGCCAACCACAGCTGGCTGAAGCCAGCCAAACCCCGACCCTGGCCTCAGATCTCTTCTACTCAATTTTCCATTTATAGTCTTTTTTCCTGAAAAGGACAAAAAAAAAAAAAAAAACATGTTGCAAGACTTGCAACTGACTTGCAACTCAGAAGTGACAGGATTAATTCGGAAGCTGAAATCTATTTTCACCCCTACTTTGGCCAACTTTCAGAGATCAACAACCCCCGCCTTCCCAACTTCTTTTCCACCTCATCCCTTCTTCACTCGTGAGCCGTCTCACGCATCCAAATCTCAAGAGTTGACGACTCAGGAAGTGCTGACGATTCAGGAAGAGTCGACTTCAGGCCGACGACTCACCAAGAATCGACTCTTTTAATCGAACAGAATCGCATGAGTCGACTCCTCGAAAAGAGTTGAATATCCCATTCCTTATGTTAACCTTTTAGCTTCCGTATTTTGTTCATAATAGGGACAGTACCTCGAATAGGGACGGAACTGGCAGAACGAGATTAAAATCGCCGCTGACGGCGTCCTATTACACTAAAATTCATGTTTAGAGTGAAATTCATCTCTTCTGGATGTTAACGATGAGCCAACAACAAAAGAAGAAGAAGTTTTTCAACTCCCGCCGTCAGGTAGGTGATAACAGTGATAACGTGATAACGGGCTTTATCAGTTTCACCGAAAAACTTCTCGTGGTTCGCGTGCAAGGGGACATTCTGGGAAGTTGTCACCTGGATTTATTATTAGCCTCATAATTAACTAGAGGGAAGCCGTTGTCAGATTTCAAAAAAGTGAAACGAGCGATTTTTGGCAAGTGTTTTTCCCCAAAATGGCAATTTAGGGGTGTCCCGGTCTCTCGATAGGGACACAGCTGTTTTGGCCGATTTTCGATCAAAAACGTCATTTCAGCGTGTTTTAATGGGTTTATAATATACCGAATCTATATTATAGACAAAATCGCGGTTTTGCCGAACTTAGTGAGCCCTCTCTTTGGCCCCCAACCGATCCCCCCCCCCCCCCCCCCCCCGTAGTTCAGCCCTCATGATGTGTTATCGTAAATTACCGTCGACTTTATAAGTTATAGGGCAACCCTTTGTATTTTTATGAAACATGTGATATGGAACCTGTGATTTTGATAAGGATCTTAAATGTAGTCTTTTCTAGGGAAACCCTTTGTATTTATATGAAACAGTTCATTAAAAAACTTTTTTGTTGATGTTTTGGATCGGAAAATAGTTTTTTAAAAAGCATAACTATGTCCCTATTGAGAATACGAGGGCTATGAAGCGGTTTAAGCTTAAAAAAAAGGTGTGTCCCTATTATAGCACATGTGACCTAGAATAGGGACACTTTTCAAAAATAAAAATAAAATACAAGGAATATATATATTTACACTTTCGCAACGTCATCCTGTCGGGAATTCAGTAAGGAACACGTACCAACCATAAAAAGTTTGAAAAACGTACTATTTCTAGTGGTTAACCTGCAAAAACCTTCAAAACCCGTCCCTATTATGAGCAAAATAATTCTCTTAAAAAGGCAGATCATTTAGAAGGACCACACCCTCTCACAAGAATCGAACTTCTTTAAGAAAAAACGAGTAGTCATTATCGAAAAGCGAGAAGAAGTGGTCACAGGCCAGGTGGGAGAGGTCGGGGTTGGCTGGCTCTAGCCAGCAGGGGGTGGCCCCTAGTACGACGTCGTAGTTCTTGAGTTGGCGCACATGGAGGGACATTTTCCCAATGTTCCATCAATCTGATTGGCGCACACATATGTTTCTTGCCTTCCCAAACTGGCGCCAACGTTGTTGTCTATGTCGGCGCAATGGTACCTCGTCTTTTGGTTTATTATTCTTGGAATAATACACCTATGTTTTCGCGACGGGGGTCGACGACTCCGATCGGCCTCAACATTAATGTCAAATTTGACATTATCCGTTTCAAGAGGTCTACATTCTAAATCCGAAATATCCGTCCGCCGTACGCCGTCAGGGCCGTTCTGGGCAGTAGGAATTTTTTTTTAAATCTGAAATTTTGGCAAAATACTTGGTTTACCATCTAGTTGTGCCCGCATGGTTTTCAGTTCGATCGCACAAACCCGTGGGGCGCTATGGGGCTACGGGAGGGTTTTTCTGAAGGCTTTTAGCTATGGGATCGAGTTAGGTGTCGTTTTCGAAGTATTGAATGATAAGGTTTATTTTTAAATGCCTTCCGGCGATACAAAGTGTTTTCGAAGTATTTTTGGACGTAGAATCCATTTTTTGGGGTCCCGGAACGATCCGATTTCACTGGGGCGATCCTAAGGGCTTTCATGGGGCTAAAAATGGGATTTTTGAAGGATCCTAGGATGTTAAATATTTTTCGAGTAAAAAATAAAGAATTTTTGAAAATAAACATTTTGAAAAAAAAAGAAAATCGAAAAAAAAAATTTTTTGGAGATAAAAATCCAAAAAAAATTTTTTAAATTTTTTTCATTGACAGAATTAAATTTCTGCACAAGTAACGTATATCAAAGAATAATAAACCCTTGTGTAAAATTTGCAGCGTTTTTAATCTGACTTTGGTGTTCCCCATTAAGGATCCTCCCATCTCTTCTTCGCAGGCCGGCAAAATAAATAATTTGCGGCAATTCAATTACCAAGCATTTCATCAACTGCCTTCAGTGCGACGCTCGGAATGAATCAGGGGAAAGAAATGACAAAGAACGACATTCGATACTTATTCAATTTTTTTTTTGTCTCCCATTTTCACGCCAAGAACGGTAGTGATAGGTACAAATGATATAGAAAATCTTATTTCTAGTTTAGTTTACTCTGGAGCTTAATATTGTTAAGTATTGTAAGAGAGCAATTACACATCAAAATAACCAACCCCAGTAACTGTTGGCGCTCAACGAAGCTCGATGGAGAAAATTTCAATCGGCACGAAGTAGAAACAGGGTGAAAGACTGAGCTCAGTGCCGGAATTTCGCTAAGCGATTGAGACATTTCATGCTGAACGGAACTCAAAAAACGAATGTCTTCAAAATTGGCCGTTCCATTGAAAAGAGGAAGTTTTCATCGATCCATAACACTTCGTTTTTTCGGCCTCCAAATAGGGGCGCTTGCAGCACCAGTTCTACCAACTGCCAGTAAGCCCACCTGCTGTGAAACCGTGGGAAATCTTTTATCTCGGGCGAACGAAAACTTCCCCCAAAAAAGGCCGACGTTAATTTTTTGAGTTCAGTATGGCACAACATACCTTTTTTTTGTCGAGCTTTCGAAGAACCAGCCAAACCTAGCATTTCTGCACTGCCCCATTAGTAACCTTCCCCCCCCCCCCCCCCCCACCCACGAAAAAACCTCACATGTGTCTACTTTCTCATTCAATAATTTGCAACATAACCTAATAAGTCAGTCCAATGGGCCTTTCAAAATGCGAATTGGCTTATAATGAGCAAAAAATGTACATACCTAAGGAGAAATTGTCAAAACCTATTACATATCTAGCTCATAGTACATTTTTATATTGTGTCTAGTGATTTTTATCTGCCTTGATATATTTGTTTTCTTTTCTTAAACCAGTATACGTGTTCACGATTCTTCCAAACTTGAAAATCGCTTGCGAATAAACGTAGTCTCTTAATAGGATTTACACATACAGGTTTAGCAATAAATAGGTACACAATAAATTCTAGAACATGTCCATTCAAAGCTCAACTTCGAAATGAAACCGGAGAATCGTTTACTGTAATGTGACAAACTGCTCGGAAGGGTTGATTTCTAAGTCGGCAAAATTAAGAGAAATGTTTTGAGTTTGCAATAAAACGGTCGATATTGAAAAGTTGAACAAACAGTATCTCGTGACGTGAGGAAGTGAACACGCAGGTGTTACTTCATCTGTTACTGTAACAGTTAATTCTTGGTGTAACTGTTACGAAGTGAAGAGCTGCAAGCTGATCCATTTTTGGAGCAGTAACTGAAACAGTAACTGAAGACGTAACAGTTACTCAGCTACAGTTATTTTTTAGAGTTATTTCATCAATTACAGTTTATGTTGTTAAATAGGGTCCGTCAGAAATAATGGATGGTTTTTGAAATGCTACTCCTCAGTAAGGGGTGGTCCGATTGGGGTCTGGTTGGTCGCGTTCTAAGGAGGGGAATGGGGAGTTTTTTTTTTGCATCATGGTGTTAAAAAAATTGTAAATTTGTCGGGAGATCAGAACACTGCGGGCAATACTTGGGGAAACCCCCAGTAAGGAAGACTTCTGGCTTATTGTACTCCCGAGTGTCCGTTTTTGACTCTATTTGCCTCCTGAGTGGCCGAGGTCCAATTCCTAATGACCTAATATGCGTCTCATCACTGCGTCTTCTTGGGGGGGGGGGGGGGGGGGGGTGGACACACTCCCACCGCCGCTTCGACCGGTCCAGGAGGGGATTGAGGGAACTGATACTTCCCCCCTCCCGTCATAACCCCCCAAGGGCTCGCAGATTGCGTAGCTAGTTTAACATTCTCAGTAAACGGAAGCATGTTTGTACCGGTTCACCAGAAAATGTTTGCCCCAGTCCCAAAAGAGGTTGTTTACGGAGTAAAATTTGTTCCTCAGATCGTGTGTGTTGATGACAGATGCCTTGGCCGCCTTCGCCACGGGAGCCTCTGCTAGGATTCACATAAACGTGAAAAGTTCAGAGGTGAATTGTCAACCGACAAGGCAGGCATTACAACACATAAATGACTTTTGGTCAAACATTGGTGTTTGTCCCTGGATTCGAACCAGGTTGATCAGCGCTCCGACTGATTGTAAACAGGCGTCACGCTGACCAGTCCACAGGGCCACCCTGCCCCCTTGCATCATGGTGTGGAGTGAGGAGGAACGCTTGTAAGCTGTACGGCAGTTCTTCAAAAATGGCGAATCTCTCGTATAGACGCACTCATTTCCAAATTCCACATCCAAGAACGATCCACCGCAACACTATCATGAGATCCATGATGCAAACAAAAACTCCCCCATTCCCCTCTTTAGAATGCGACCAAGCCCATATTGATTGGACCACCCCTTGCTGAGTAGTAGTATTTCAAAAAACATCCGTTGTTTCTGACTGACCCGTGCCATTACCATTTCCATTAGTAGAACTAAGCAAGGAAACGGTGACTAAAACCTTACGAAAGGACTATATACAGTAACAGTTACATTATCGGAAGAAACTTGTTATTTAGCTTAAGTTTCAGTAGATGGTAGTTCCCGTTCCTTCTTCAATTGCTGTTATTGAGTAGAACTCAACTGAAAAAGGACTACGAATAAACTGTAATTGAAGAATTAGGGTGGTGGCACTATTATCGACATGCTCCTTCGGAAACGTTGGGAAGGGTTTCGGGGGAGGCGCGTCTGGCATGACAGCAATGTATGTTGGTATGCTTGCAAGGCTGTAACAACTGCGGGATTAAAGGGTACATTACATGGTAGCATAGCGTGGTTGCTGAGGTCTATCACGTCCACAACTAACCCACGTTGTACCCGTTGTTGTCCTTTACTTTGTCTTCGTGGAGGTAGTAGTTTTTGAGTGTCGCCATATTTTAGATGACCTTTCCCGCCAATTTCAATAACGACTCAAGGTACATGCCCTTACCCTATTGTAACTTTGAAACCTTAAAAAGTTGCATTTTCGACGATGAACGTCTAGCGTTGGGGTTATTATCCCACGCCGAATGGTTTGTTTCGTTTTCAAAACGACCGCTCTACCCAAACAGTTACCAACTACGTGACGTCAGTGATGCCGAATGGTAGAAAACTGTGGTCCACTTTTTTTTTTTGACACTTTATTGCAATAATCACTCAAGAGCATAATCGTCGAAAGCATACGAAATAAACGGCAAACAAGCACAGTACAAAAATCTTCTGCTGTTACATTATTCTTTGGAAACATTCGTAACAACCTAGAGTAAACTTTAAACCCTTTATCATTTTTGCTATTCTTATGCGAGAACTATAAAACTAACATACTTTTTTAATTATCTTTGGTTTTCGATTTCACCTTTTTTTTTAATTATAGAAGAGCCTTTTTCTTCTTCCGTTTGAAATTCTAGCTCTTTATTCTGCTATACTGTTCCCTAGTGTAGGTATAGTCAACCTAAGCTGCACTTTTCAATAATCACGCAGTAATAAAGGGCGTAATAAATATAAATTTTGGATTTTCCACCCTGAAGAATTAAAAACGGATTTACTGTAAGATGGGCTCACGTGGCGGCAGAACCGCGATTGTTTCCCAGCAGTCGAGTGCATTTCATTGTTGTTGTTTGATTTGAGATTTTGGGAGGCTGGGAAAGTCAGCTGACTGTTGTCACTTGTTATTCGCCGATCGGCCAATCGGATCATTGAACGCACAAACCAGAAACTTTTGCGTTTTTTTTTTTTTTTTTTTTTTTGCCCCGTGAATTTATGAAAGCAATCCGAGGAGTGGCTTGGACTAGTAGAAATAAGGGAAAAAAAATAAATTAACGTGAAAAATAATAAATAAACATAACGCACTGAAATCTGAAATATCATCAATTCGAAGAACCAAGAAAATTTTTTTCAAAAAATCGATATTTGAGTCAAATTTGGCGTTTGGAATTTAATGGCGTTTCCAACTACGGGTAATGATGATGAAAAAAAATGATGAGCTACAGAATTAATTTCTGGTGACTTCATAAAGACATTTTACCTTTTGGGACCGAAGGGCCTAAAATTTTATTTCGGTATTTAATGCCGAAGATGAGATTCAATTAAAACCTACTTTAAAGAACCTCTTAATAAGCTTACTTAATGGATCGAAATGACTTTATAATTCACAACAATGAACGCTGTTTAAATAACATTGACGATAGTAATCGATTGTTTAAATGGGCGTATACCCCGTCGTTCCCGCTCGATTGAAAGTTGAGCGTCGTAAGTAAAAATTGTTTTGAACGGAGTCCTACTCGCTCCCGGCCGACTCAAAACGGAAAGCCCTACTCGCTCCCGGACGAGTGAGGTATCAGCGTGACTCGGAGGACGCCGCGAGGTGGTTTTTTTCAACTAGTTAGCAATATTTAGAGGTTGAATAAGCATTTCCCTCGATGAACATGCATTAATACAATCTATTATATTGGAGCTCCAGCCAGAAGAGGATGAGGATGCTAATTTTTATTCTACAGCACTTCCAGATTTCGGAAAAATCTGAAATTGGTCTTAAAAAATCCAGTTTGGCGAGCATAGTGCGAGAAATGTCTGAAACCACCAAGAAGTAGCTCCGTGTGGCGAATCAGAGCTTCTAAAGTGGAGAAAACCGAGAAATTGAACTTTTTCTAAAAATTTGAAAAAATACCAAAAATCCGTTTTGGCTAGTAGATGACGAGAAAAATATGAAACCACCAAAAAGTTGCTCCACCTGGCGCATCTAAGCTCCAAAAGTGGAGCAAAAATAAATAATAAAAAAATTGTATTTTTTAAAGAAAAAACTGGAGAGTATGGGAAAACGAGTTGTTGGGTCTGAGGCCAGGTGGGAGAGGTCGGCGGTTGGCTGGCGTAGCCCCCTAGTCATAGCCATATCCCTACTGTTTTGAGATACGTGGATGGTGTATTCAATGGCTAAAACAGTATGACCTACTCCCTGAAACTTCTTTCAAGGAGAATAAAAAAGTAAAATGGATCATTATCGCCAAATTAGAGACGATGCGCGACGTGAGATCGGAATTGAATTACTGTTCTTGTGAGGTTTTTGTGATAATTATGATTGATAAAGGACACACGACAACATTAGCTTTTTCCTTACTACACGTGACACTCGCTCAGTGCGCTCAATTTAACGGGCGTAAAATTGGCCGGGGAATAGAGAGAGAAATCGTCTTCCCACACACCAGAATATATCCAAAATGAGCATAGAATGAACCGTTTCTCAAAACTGCTCTCCCCCCAAAGTTCCCCCGCCTCCTCCTCCTTTCTAAGGTCCCTGGCACGCTCTGTTCTCCCGTTCTGTCTGACGTCCACCTCTTTCCGAGGTCCCTGACAGCGTCCCGTCATAAAGAGCAAACGCGCCCCGGATCTTTTGAAATCGTTCAAATTAAACTCGCCGTCTACATTCATCGTCGTAATCCGTCTTTCCTTTGGGCTCTTTTCACGTGGATTTGGGCTCAATTAGAGCTTGCCCGTGAAGCTCAATAAAAATACGAATACGTTTTCGGATCAAGTTGACATCCCACAAACAACTGAAGACGGTTAGTACACCGACAAAAAATCCACCACCATTTTGAATGAGTGAATCTTTGAGTTTTGTTACTGTGCATCTATCACATAGAGCCAAACTACCTGGATTTGTCTGCCTGTGGGTGACTGGTATTAGAGTCTTTGTGTTAACTTCGTTTGGGTGGCAATGAACTGTAAATTTCGTAAGTATACTTGACCAGGTCGTGCCACTGATATTGATCCGGCTGGGAGCGAGCAGGACTCATTTGCCGCGCCCAGGAGCGAGTAGGATAACCCCCTTTTAAATTGCGTGTCCTAGTAAGCCATTAATTCGTCATACTACTACTCATCGTTCAGCATCATGTATTTGTCGATGAAATTCATTACATTAATTTCGTAATTAATACATGAATGGTATGGTAGTACTGTAGTTTAATATGGAATTTCACTATGTATCTTTATTGATATTCACAGAGATGCAAAAACTTTTGTACTCCTCCCCTCAACACAAGCTTTTGCTTAAAGAGAGGAGTAGCATTGAGAAGTTCATATGTTTGAACTATATAATAAATATATTATATATTTCATATAAATAAATGAAGTACTATTTTTATCAAATTATTTTGGCATTCAGGCCCTTCAGTCTCAAAAGGCTTAATTTATTAAATAAACAATGAGCTCCTTTAATGATTTTTAAAAATGTTTTTCCTGCAAAGGTCGTGCTTCAAAAGTTACGAAAACGGGTCCATATTGCAGAAAACCCGTTTCAATTATTTACAGGGCCTTAGGAAAAATATGATATTTGAATTCCGAGGTCTGGAGAGGGTACATGACGTGGGCTGCATCGTCGTCTTTTGATTGGCCGGGAGATCCCTCTGTCTCTCATCTACGCAAGTCAGCCAACTTTGCTACGCGAAAAGTCGACTCCAAAAATCGAAAATCGGGTTAATCATTATAGAAGGTCATTCGTAAATTGAGCGTCGAGGTTATTATCAAAGTATGTTATTCAAAAATCGACCCGGGTCGAGTTTTTTTATTCCGATTCGGTTCAGATTTATTATTTAGCGCTCTGGCGGCTCAGTGCCCAACTACTCGACGCCCAGCCTGGCGAGGTGTGGCGTCAAATTTGCCCGGCGTTCATTTCAAAATCTCTAACATTTCGAAAACGGCTCAGCGCGTACCTATACGGATTTTCGAACTAAAAATTGGGATTTATGGGTTTTAAAGGGTGCTGAATCCGAATATGTTGTCAGAAATGCTGAATTCTGACCTTTTCAAGAAGCCCATTATTGATACGTATTTAGAAATATAACATATTATCTAATTTTTTTTTAAAGTTGAAAATATTAATTACCCAGATGTATCTCCCACAAGAATATTGCGCTCCGACACTGCATTCTGGTGGCAGAAATCAAACTAATCTTTGCACGAAATTTCCCCGGTCCCTCGTTTTTTCCCTTCCTAGTGGCAGCACTGTTCTTTTTCTCCCCTCAAACGGGGTTTTTAATTGAAAACTGGAATTTCACAAGATTGTATAAAACATCTTCTTCTTTGGGTGCCATACCCGTAATCGGGCGTTGGCGACCTCTCGCTACTAACATCTGTTGAGCGTGTTGACCAGCTAATACAGAAGTAGTAGGGACCTACTGCTTAACGCCGGTTCCGAACGGCAAATTTGAGAGGTTTTCCACGGCAGAATACTTTCGGTGGGTTGCCATTGCCTTCCGAAAGGTGATTATCAGTATGAGGAAGATGTCTTGCGGCTGCTGGGATCGAACCAGCAACCTTTGACTCAGTAGTCCAACGCTCAAACCACTGAGCCACTGACAACCACTATAAAACATAACGACTTTTTATTTTAGTTTTGCTGATGAGCAGTTATTAGGAATAATTATGAATACCTCAAAATGTAAACAACAGTAACATCGCGAACGTTCACTTAATTCTGTTCTTCCAACTCCCTGGCGATGAACCTAGGCAATTTCCCTCGCCTGACTCCTCAACGGCTTTCTCCGAGAAATTTCGTTTTCTTCTTTTACACACACCAAAACTACACAACCGGGAGACGTAAACGAAACGGCGAGCAAGCTGAGACAATGTTGCCAACAAAAAACTGGAAATCCCTTCGCTCGTCCTCGGCTCAGGATGCCACATCGGCGTTTCCTTTTGCGGCCACTAGACTGCAGTGTCGGAGCGCAATATTCTTGTGGGAGACCTATAGATTAATATCGGAGAGGGTATGGAAGTGGGTTCCTGAAGGGCGCCCCACTTTCCGCACCGGCTCTACACCCATTGTTACGGTAGGAGTTCTGCGCCCTTGAAGAGGTTCAGTCCTCCTACCAGGTCCGGTTTCTCCCAGTATCTCTCCCCGGCCTCTGATCCCAGAGCAAGGTATCTTCTGCACTCCAGGGCCTCATGCTCGAAAATGAGGTGAATCCGCAGTCTCCTCCTCATCACCGTAAAATAATAATTAGGAACTTTTGTGGTAGAATCGATTGAAAGTTAAATTTCAAGAACTAATGAGAACAAAAAACAGTTATTCAATAAAAATCGATTATTTTACATTTAAAAATGAACTCCTAATTACAGAAATATCAATTTTTTGAACACACAATATTCTTGAAAATCTGGTTTGACTCTCTACATGCGTTTTTTTTTTCAGATTTCATTTTTTGGCCTAAAATCGAAAAATACAAAAAATGAGGAAATTTCTTCCCAAAAAAAAAAAAAAAAAAAAAAAAACTCGGTCTGTTACGAGTGAAAAATGTACAACCTCACCACGTTACCCACCTTTTGATATGTAAACAGTAAATCGTCTAACTCTTTCGTCGGACTCGTCACCACCACTGCGTTCCCGTTCAAACTTTTGTTACGAAATTTGGCACCTCTCCTCACCCCCCCCCCCCCCCCCCCCCAAAGGTTGCGTACAGCGCAAAATACGACCGAACGCCGTCAACTTTGAAAAAAAATGGACATCGACAATTTGAAAGTTGGAAGATAAAAAAAAAAAACTTCAACTCCCAACTTATTCAATATTCCCGCGTTACGCATAAAAAAAAAAAAGAGGAAAAAACATCACAGAAACTCCCTATCTTGAATGTATATACGGATTTGTCAATTTCTAAAAAAAATCTATCGGCTCCCTAATGGATCCAAACTTACGTTAAGATTATATTTACAACTTCAATTCAAAACTTCCACGGTATTTGGTAAAATGTTCCAAACCGTTGCCGGTGGTTTTTTTTTTGTAAGTTTTTGTAGTCTTAAGGCTAAAGTGGACGACGCCTCGTGGGGCAGCAGAACAGAGTTCGTCCGCGCGTTTTGAATTTGAATATAATAGATACCCTAAGGTGTGATAAGGAATATCTGAATGCAGCCGACAATTCAAAATAAAATTTAGAATTTAAAGTATATACCTCCGGCTTAAAAAAACGACAAAAGACGATTTAATTCAACTCTTGATTCTGACTTATTAGCTCCTTCAAGCTTTTCTAAAATGGGATTCTTTGGGATTCTTCAACTCGACACGAAAGAAAGTGGTGGTGATACAGAGTGGGGCTGAGAAACTTGCTGATTTGAAAGATCAATAAAAGATAACATACTTCACTTATGGATTTAATCTTTTTTTTTTAATCGTAAAGTACTCTTTTAAAGTTTTGTTTCAAGTGGTTTTGAAAATTTCATCGGGTACCTAACTGGCGGCACTCATTAGCGATACACTGATATACTCTTGTTTTCAACTTTTGCTCCACTCTTTCGAGCGTATCGACGAGTGTTCGCTATGGCTTGGCGGATTGTGTCCTTCTGGTGTTCCAGGGTCTGGGGGTGGTCAATGAAAACGATGGATTTGAGATTCCCCCCCTAAGAAAAACATCACAGGGAGCCAAATCGGGGGAGCCGGCCACGGTAGGTCACCCCCCAAGGAGATGAGGCTCGTGGAAGTGTCCCCTCAAAAGTTCTAATGAAGTCATGCTGGAACCATACGTCTCCAAGTTACATTTCTTCAAGTTTTGGAAGGAAAAACGTCAGGGGGGGGGGGGGGGGCAAAAACGACACTCTCATCTTCTTGAGGTTTTCTGGGGTTGTGGAAGTCTGTTGACCTCCTGGCCCTTTTTTTGGTGCCACACCCTTTTTTCCCTGAATGTCTCCATCCACAAAACCCTCCATCCTCCTGAACGCTGTTGGTGCCTGGTGGGGCTTCCTGCGCACCCCCCATTGGACGAAGTTGGCCTCTCCTCTGGGTCACTAGGGCCTACGCGACCATCTCTATGGCTGCTGCCCCTGTGTTGGCAGGGGTCCTCCCGGTTGAGTTGGAGAAGGCGCGTCAGTACACGGCCTATCCGATGAGGAAGGAGCTCCCCTTTGAGTTGTTTGGGACCAGTTTTTCGGCCGAGGATCTGCTCTACCCTGCTGAGGTGAGCCACCAGTTAGGTGAGCTGCTAGCTCGGCGGTGGCAGGGGGAGTGGGAGCCGCCAGGCACAGGCTGGCACACCTCTGCCTTTTCACCCTAAAGTTGGGAGGAGGCTTGAGGCCAGTAGGGTCAAGCCGGGGGTCCTCATGACCCAGCTCCTAGCTGGCCATGGAGATTTCCTGGCGAAGCTCTCCTCCCTGGGGTTGGAGGCGTCCAGACAGCAGAGCATGTCCTTCAGGAATACTCGAAGTTCTTGGCTGAGAGGCTGGCCTTTGAACTTGTGGCCTTCCCTGATGGGGGCGAGCAGATTGGTCTTGCTATGTAGGCAACGTTCGCCCAGGCCACTCAGGGGGCGACCTATTGCCCTCAGACCTGTAGGCCTTGGAGCCCCTGAAGAAAATGCTGGCGGCCCTGGACCTGACTAAACAGGGGGGCCCCTTTCTGGGGGAGCCAGTCGTGGCCATGGGCCGGTATATGGTGTCCAGCATTTGCCTCCACTCACAAAACAATCAATTGCCAGCCACAAACAGGATCTGCAGGTGGAATATTGAACCGATTTCGGAAGGCAACCACTGCATGACATAGAAAAGTAGGTCTCGAGAGCGAACACACGCTGCTCTTTTGTCCAAGGCGTGATTTCGATTGGTTTATGAGATAACAAAACTTTACAACCCCCTCCCCACCCCTCGCTCATTGGCGACTAATTCAAATCAGCAAGTTTCTCTACCCCACTCTGTACTTCTGACATGAGCGCTCAGACTTCCCAAAACACTTCTGCGTAAACCTTCCAGCGTATAAGGTCAATACGGTTGATTGGCTATGTGAAATCACACTTTAACACTGCCAAATCTTCAATTTCACTTAGCGACTTGGGAATAAACAAGGTAACTTTCACGCAATTCCCCCAATTTGCACCGAAGAACCCCATTTTGTAAAACGCTCAGAAAGAACTACAATCAAACTTACACTCGATTGCAACCGTACAAGCGGACCAGCCACGAAAAGCTTTACAACTTCATATTTACACTTTGATCCAAACTCGTTCATAAATTTAAAAAAAAAAATCGACAAACAAGCAACACGTATTTACAATAAGGGACGAAATCGTTTAAACACTTCAATAATAATAAATAATACTTTTGTTCAAAATTGGTAATGTAAACAGACTTTAATTAGACACAATGTACAAAATAACATCAAACTCACAAGGTGTATAAAATTATAATTTCAATTCGATGAGAAATAATAGGCCAACTGTGTTGTGTGGTTTGACTTAGACTAGACACAAAAAATATTCCCCCCCTTGGCATAATTTGAACCAATATGGAAATCAGCTCACGACCGATTTCGTGAATATTCTTAAACTAGACGAAACGAAGTTTTAAAAAAAAGTATGCATCAGCACGTGAAAATGGGATAAGCATGGAACTATGAAACGAATTTATTATACCAAATTCAGTTTGTTATTTGATTAAAACATGCGATACGGAAAAAATAGCTTTTGATTAAGTTGATTGACTACCTGGTTTTTTATCGCGCAAATAGGAGCTGTCAGCCTCGTCATTGATCGTAAGTAGGTTCAGAGGGTGGTATTCAGTTGAGAAAACCAAAATTGGGAGATTGTCTGTTGTGGTGGCTGGGGAAGAGGAGAGGGGGGTAGACTAAGGGGTGGACGACGTAAGATGTAACCTAGGGTGACCAGATTTTCGACAAATTTTGAGTTAAAACGGTACAATAAGCTACAGAACGGGACTCCTCGGGGCCGAAATCAGGATCAATACGAAAATCTACCTCACTGCCAGAATGAATGGATTTTGATAGTTCAACAAGATCCGTTTTTCGTTGAAAATCTTCAGAGCGCTCTAGCGGCCGTCCTATTAAAGATAAAAACAAACCTGACGATACGTTCTTGAAGGAAATTTTGTTTACTTTAATTTTGTTCATAGCGATATTTTCGCTAAAACGTACCGTTTCCGTGATAAATGCAGGAAACTGAAAAAGAGCTCTAGCGGCCGTCCTATTAAAGATAGAAACAAACCTGATGATACGTTCTTGAAGGAAATTTCGTTGACTTTAATTTTGTTCATAGCGATCTTTTCGCTAAAACATAGCGTTTCCGAGATAAATGAAGGAAACTGAAAAAAGAGCTCAAGCGGCAGTCCTATTAAAGATAGAAACAAACCTGATGATACTTTCTTGCAGGAAATTTTGTTTACTTTAATTTTGTTCATAGTAATCTTTTCACTAAAACGTACCGTTTCTGAGATAAATGCAGGAAACGGAAAAAAGAGCTCTAGCGGCCGTCCTAATAAAGATAAAAACAAACCTGATGATACGCTCTTGCAGGAAATTTCGTTTACTTCAATTTTGTTTGTAGTGATCTTTCCGCTAAAACGTACCGTTTCCGAGATAAATGCAGGAAACTGAAAAGAAAGTCAGAAATTTGCGAGGTTTTTGGCGTTGCAAACCGCAAATTCGGGTTCAGCGACCCCAAAAAACGTGGAGAACCGTTGAGAAAAGAATTTGAAAGGAAAATCTTGATAAGAACTTTCGGAGCCATCTGGCGTTTTGAAGACGACAGACATGTGGTCCACCATATTAAGATTGGCCGGCTTCGGTGGAATGGGCTGAACCCAGAATGAGTCCTGATTCGGTTCCAAGGAGACTCCAAGAAGAGGAAATATATTCCACCCGACGACAGGGACGCCCTCGACTGTGCTGGAGGGATGGTGTCAGCACAGAACGCATATTGCAAGGAGTCCAAAATTGGAAAATGACCCAAATGTCAAGCAGCCTTTAAACAGCTGGGAACAGAAAGCGTTGCCTTGCTTGACCCACCGTAGAGCATGGAATAGGGGGCTGGCAGTGGAGGAGGTAGAAGGGCAAGGGCTGACGATCGCTAATCGTCCAGGATGCCCACATTTGCTGGCACACTTGAGGACGCGTGGGGGATGAGAGCAACGATGATGTGCAATCCCTGCAGGGGATTTTGACCGTGCTTCATGGAGAACGAGTCAACATCGGCCAGTGGAGTGAATGGTTCCCTCCCAGACAAGGGGTCCAGTCCAGCGCCTGGGCGCTGGGAAGAGCAGACTGGCTTCAGCACTGCAAGGGCCTGAAGGAGCGTGTAACTGGATACCAGTAGTGACCGCCAGCCCCGACTCAGAGATGGATACATGGGTTGACGTGGTGGTGGGCCCTTTCTTAGACCCCGCAAGGCTAGTCAGCAAAGCGCTTAAGACGTCGATGTTGGGCTGCCAGGCCATAGCCGGTGTATACCTCAGGCGTCGCTGACTGTACCAGGCTGCCGTGATGAAGGCCCGCAGAGATCTGCTCCTGGGGCCGTCCCTACCATGCTGAGTTGGAAAAACTGCCTCCTCGCGATGTGTTGAGCACGACGTGGGAGGAGGCATGGACTCAGGACAAGGTTACAGGTCACCAAAGCGCGGGTGAGGGACACAACTTCAAACACGGTTCGGAATTCTCCACCATTCTCTGGGGGCAAAGTCAGAGCGGATGTCTTCTCCTCGGAAGAAGGCACCAGGGGAGGAAGGAGATTTGGTTAAACATCGCCATGCTGGCCAGTCCTTTCCAGAGCCCTGACTGACCTGTTCTCACTGAGCAGTTGGTAAAAGACCGAAAGGTTTGGTTTATAATCGAGTGGCTGCAACACGATGCTGAAGTGCCAATCAACGGCAGAAGTTTGATGAAAACGTTGTTCTTCCCCATTTCATTCCCTCCTACCAAACTTGGAGTTAGCTGCACAAAATACAACAGCAAAAACAGTTAATTCGACATCTGGTCACTCCTAACGCCCAAAAATGTCCTTTTCCCGAATTTCCTGCACCATTTCCTTTCAGTAACCCCCCCTCCCCCTTCACCACCGCCCATATCTTTGTAAACTAATCGTCCATTGCTCAACCAATTTCATTTTCACGAACAGCAAAATATTGAGGTAAAAAACTGATTTCACACACTAACAACCAGCCAACCTACAAAGAAAAACAACGAGTTTGTGCGGCGATTTGAGTAGAAAAAAACTGCTCCATAGCTCTTGCACTGGCAGTTAGTAGTTTCGAAAAAGTACGTTACATCGCGTACCATTCAATAATTTGTACATAGAAACCGATTACAAGTTTTACATTCCCACGAGGGTTGCGATTAAAACCAATCACACAATACGGATGAAATGAAAATGAAAAATTGAAAGTTCACCATTTCCTCACACTATTTGCAAACTCCATCCAGAAAATGGGGATCGACGAGGTTTGTACAAAGGAGCGCTTTTTTTAAAACCGAAATTACAGCCGGAAAAAATGCAAAACGCCGCATTTTGACCGGCTGGGTTGATTCGCCCTGTTGGCAGCACTGCTTGGGAAGGGCGAACCGAAAGCGCTGCAAGACCGTGAAAACCGAGGAGGCTGCGGAAAAGTTTTCGTTGCGACATCCGCTTGGTCAAAGTTTACGTTGGAACAAAACCTTCTGGTTTGTTTGTCCTTTTTGGTCAACCAGTTAGCAGAATGAGGGAAACTTTGCCGCACCCTTCTCGGTCGTGACGTCATCTGTACAAGAAGTGTTGTCAGCTGACTACGTCCACACTTGCATGAATTTACCAACACAATTATCACCTTGCGTATTCATTCTTTTCACAATAAAGCCCAACGGCTTACTACATTACCAAAAAATCAAGCGGAAATAAAAAATTTGTAGGTGCCGAACGAAAGGTTCAGAGATCCGTGATGGCGTATCCTGTCTCTTCTTCGTGGGGCGGGGGGCATTGATAGTAACCCGATACTACTGGCTGGATTGGCACCATGGGTTGCGGCACTGGCACAGGTTGCGGAACCGGGACCAAGTGCGGCACCGGAGCCACTTGATGTGGCAGAACAGGGTTCAGCACAGGTAGCATTGGAAGGTCTGCCCTCCCGTTCGGCACCTCTCAGTAGAAGTCCGACGATTCCAAGGTCTTGCATTTCTTGCTCAGAGTGTTGTACTGTCCAGGGCCGTCCATTCGGCTCTTGCTGCGGTTGCCCAAAGTGTAGGAGTTGCCGGGTTCGTTTCTCCTGCCGGTCATCCCTGCAGAAGACACGTTACCATAAGAATTGTTGAAGAGTTAGTTCGGTCTTTACATGCGCTTATTCTACAGGTACAAGAATTTTGTTGGGAAAAGTTCTGTATTAGTGGTTGGTGATTCGGACAAAGAGTTGATGAGAGCTATCGAAAGAATGCAGAACTGCTGGGGGGCTTTCAGCTGGACAGCCACCAGCGAGCCAACTTGGCTCACCACTTGCAGTTAACCGTACTATGGTGGGGGGGGGGGGGGGGGGCGCTTTGCACCGTGGGCAGGAACAACCAATCAACAGCCACTTACTCAAGGGAAGGACCCCAGGGACTGCTAATTCAGCTGGCGTCCAAAATTGGGCCCTTCGTTGCCTGCCACTGCCACTCACAATAGGCCCCCGTATCCAGACGGGTTGTGGACGTTCTGGTTCCAGTCCTTCCTCCAGGGAAAACCTCCAAGGCCCTGCCAGGGCAGGTTTGCCGCTCAGTAAGTGGGAGGTTGACAGCCCAATTACGAAAGGCAATCAATCAAAGGTGAATCCTAATGGACTCAAGTTCACTTCGTAGAAGTTCTCTGGCAGGGAAAATATTAGGTGAACCTGTCAACACATGCTGAAGCTGGATCTGAAAACGCTATGTACGTCATATCCATTTACGGCATAGGGGAGAGAGCTGGAGAGCCATCGAAAATCCGGCTTGCTGAGCAGGTAAGCAGCGCTGACTCTCTGGTTGGTACTCGTTCCGCCCTAATAGGCAGTTGGTTGCGGCGTGGCCACAGGAGATGGTCAAGGAACTGTCATTTATCATGGCCAAGATGGAAAACTTAGTGACAACAGCGTGAGCTCTGCAGAGCTATCAGCAGCCACCCCCCCCCCCCCCCACCATTTTGGAGAGTAAGTGTTGATGGGTGGAAGGGAGGGTGAAGGGCTCAGACTACTCTGGGTGGGAGCCACTGCTCGACCTCCCCTTATAGTGGGTGCTGAATAGAACCCTTTTGAGGGGGGGGGGGGGGGGGGGACTAATGGGAGATATTGCTCGACCATCTGCCGTCCCACTCAGGGCCTGCTGTTTCCTGTGGGGGCCCTGTGGCCGCCAGGACTCTCACCGCAGCCACTGCAAAGGCAACAAACTCCTTGTAGCGAGAAGAGCTGGACTTGCTCCAGTCCTCCCTTAAGCAGGGTTCACCGGCTGTATCTCATGATGACATGTGTATGAGATAAAACCTGACTTAGGGACCATGGACATCAACACATGGATGTGGCTGCTCTGAGGTTCGATGGATACAATATATTGTATATAGGCCTATAGGCCCAGCTTGAGGGCTTGAGGCCGCGGTGCCCAGGGGGTCAAACTCCTGATTCAGGAGGAAGGGGCACTACCGTCTAATCACCGCGGTAGGCCTGATCCCCCCCCCCCCTGATTCGGGACTGTGACTCCCAATTTGAATTTCAGAGCTTTTTTTTTTTTTTTTTTTTTTTTTTTTTTTAAAGCAGGGTTCACATTCATGCGTCAATAATGCGTGCGTTCAGTGATCTCATTGGAGGGAATCTGGGCGGGAAAACTGATCAGCCAATCAGATCGGATGTGAACCCTGCTTTACACCACCAGGGAACACTTCAGCTTCCATGACAAGCTCGCTCCAACTCAAATGCCAGGCAGCCCCAAAGCACATGTCACGCCGAGCCCTCCAGGTCTGTGCACCACACAGCCAGGGTCGTCGGCCAGTGCCTGTCAGTGGAGGTTTGCGTGGAAGTCCCCATGACCCATTAGTAGTTGGTTGGCCCTGACTTCAGGGGAGAACTCTGGAAGTGGGTCGGAAGTATCGATGTGCCAAAGCACCCAAGGACTATGTACTAGCATCGCAATTCACACTACATGGCGAACAGCCCTGGCAGGTCAATCGTTCCACGACAGGCAGCTCGTCACACCCTTGCGGGGAGGGGGGCAGGGTTGCGGCCTGGCAGAGCTTTCATCGTCATATTCTCGACATGGCCAAGATAGCAAACTGCCAGTCGAGAAAACACTACGACGTCACAACTTTCTTCGCCCACTAGCAGATTCACCTGCACAACTCAACACACGCCTTCGACAATTTCTTGAATATACTACACCGGAACTAAAATGACAACTTTTGGGCAAACAAAATACAATTACAGACAACAATTAATACGAACATCACTACTCTCAAACACCTACGAGATGAGTTCCCCTTTGTAACAGACCCGCATACGAATCTGCTCATCCGGTCGGGCCATTAAAATCAGGTAACCCAAAAAAATCTATATAACAAAAAAAAGTTGTACTACAGCTATGGGATGTTTTTTAGTGTTGCAATAATTAAAAATCGCTACTACTATTTGTTGATTTTAAATTGTACAATCAACTTATAAATAGAGCTACTTAAATGAACAACCGGATTGAATTTTGCTATTAAGATTTTTCGAAGACGTAACATTTAATTTAAAAAATTACAAAAATATTAGTACCTATTTTTTGGTGGGTTGACCAGCATGTAGAAGGCTGCAGCGTGGACTAGAGTCGAAGAGATTTTGGAATGGAAATTCTTCTAAATTCAAATTGATGTAATTTTTTTTTAATTTAGTTTGACTGGGCGAATTTTCATTTTTTGGGCTGTTGAAGGTTACTGGAGCTTCCATTTTATTCGCCCCAGGGTTAACAGGGAGGTCTCAAGTATGAAACAACCTAATAGAGCAGATGGTTTCCGGGAATCAGTACTGAAAGAAGATAATCAGTGAGTGCTTGTGAACAGCGATAATTTTTCCCCAGTGATGCAGTGAGTTATAAGCAGTGGTAACAACTTTCTTGAACTCCTGAATGTGCTGTGCAATGATGTTGAGAAATCGGGAGTGTGCAAATGGCTCCAAATCAGTCGGTGGTCCGTACACCAGGTGATGTTTCGATGCAACGCGTGGTGTAGAATATTTCGCAACGGTTTAATAATAATATGTTTTCGGGGCGCTGAACACGCATCCAAAGCTTCCTGACATAGTTTCTGTGACGCTCGACGTCAAAATAGCAAAAAACCGCGAAATGTCGGCACTCTTTTTGGCTTTTTTACGAATAACTTTGAAAGGGAGGGCTCTCAGGCAAAATGGCCCAGAGCCAGCAGTTGGCCAGCCACAAACCTCCTTCAGAGGCGCCATCCACAGGAGGAAGTCTTTACAAACCGCCAAAAGATGGTAACTTCTCGTAGGTCCCACCCACAGCGTAGCGTAGGGCGGCAAAATCCAACACCAGGACCTCCGATGAGCTACTCAAGCTAAAGCGCAGGGAACTTAGAAGGCTGGAAGGCGTGATAACCGGCTTTCCCCCACTGCGATTTCACTTGAACCGCAAAAGGATAACACAAATATCAACCATAATAGGAGGAGGATGAAAAACCACCGCCTACATCAATTTTGAGTGACCTGCACACGAACACCTCAGATGTGCCCTCCTTGGGGAACTCCCCCCACGAGGGCATTCCCACACGACATTCTAGTCAAGAATCTAAAAACCCATCAGGGGAATACATATCTTGGACTAAAACCAGGGGGCTCAGGCAAAGCACAATAAGCCAACAGGCTTCCGTGCTGGGGCATCTTGAACCCCCTGCCTGAGCAACCACCATACAAATCTACAATCTAAAGGACAGTCTCAGGTGCAGCAGTGTGGAGGTGGAGGCAGCCCGCCATAGCAGCCTGTAGGAATTGTGAGAGACGGCCCTTTCAGGTGCTGGAGGAAATCGATCCAAGGACTTCTTGGGAGAGGCGGCTACAGGATGTGCTGGCAATGCTTGTAGGCCAGTGGCAGGAGAGGGCTGCTGACCAGGAGACTCAACTCCAAGTTCTTCCCGTCAGTGACTCGGCGGTTGCAAATGCCGCGTGTCGACCTTGATCATAAGGCAGTTAGTGAGCTGGTGAGTTAGGGCCTCTTTCACCAACTAACGGCTTCACAAATTTGACCGAGCTTCCCATGCTAATCGGTGCCCCCTCTGGGGTTTAACCTGGGCGTTAACGCCTAAACTCTCAGTAGGCGCAATTTGGGTGGTGAAAGGGGCCCCTTAGTGAAAGTTAGACAGATCAGTTAGTGAGCCTGGGAACAGCAAACCTATGCCAGCCCGCACTGGCTGACAACCCTGGCAGTGAACTTGGAGGTTTTCCCTAGAGATAAAACTGGAGCCAGGACTTCACCAGGGGCGAAGCTTCGAGCTGCACCCTTTACAGGCCAAGCTGTGCCAGGATGTGGTGGCATTGCTCGTCGACCAGTAGCAGGAGTGGGCTCCTGAGTTCAATAGGAGCCTCAACTCCAAGTTCTTCCCATCAGTGACTAGGCAGTCGTACCCATGCAGATGCCGTGGGTCGTACCCGATCATGTGACCTCACATACTGAGCGAGCGCAGAGACTCTGGCTAACGGCAAGCCGTGGTAGCTGTGGTAGCCCGGAGGGCTATGCAAAGCATGTGATTAGGAACAGCCCAGCAATAGCAAGGCCGTCCTCGATGATGTGAGATAGGATTCGAGTAGGTACAACTGCAGCCTTCTCAGGCCAAGATGTGCCAGGATGTGCTGGCAATGCTGGTCGGCCAGTGGCAGAAGTGGGCTGCTGAGTTCAATAGGAGCCTCAACTCCATCTTCCTGTCAGTGACTCGGCGGGTGCAGATGCCAATCGTGTGAACTCCCATACTAAGCGACAGTAGAGACTCTGGCTAACGGCAGGCTGTGGTCTGGTGGCCTGGACTGCTTAGCAAAGCATGTGCTTCGGAACTGCCCAGCATTAGCAAGGCCGTCCTGGTAGGTATATCTCCAACCGTTACATTTTAACATTTAAAAGTTAGTTAGCACAACAAAAGTTATTCCGGTTGATTTGAAGCCATTAGAGCGTACCCAATAGGTGTTTGTACCATTTAGTGACATTCTCCTGCGATTTCTTATGTTTTTAGTATGTACTGAACAGGCAAATTTTCAGGGGAAGTGACTTGGCGTGGTAGCAAAATTTCAACACTACAGTATTGTGAAGTAGTTCCTGGTGCTGATAACTTGACCAGGTATCACATTAAAGAAGGCCTTCAATTATTTTTGTGCAGGGTGAGTCCGACCCTTTTGAGGACCCTACGACGGACTGGGTGGTTTCATTTGGCAAAAACAACGTAGGAGCAAACGATCAAACCACACGGACAAAAATACTGAGAACGCCCAAACTTAGTGTTTTTTCTTGTTGTTGTTGTACTCACCATTTTCGGCTCTCCTGGCGGCCAGCGAGTGGTCGATAGTCCTGAACTTCCTGTTTACGGTCGCGTACTGGCTAACATCTGGGACCACCTGGTTATCTATGACTGATACGACGCCGCAATGATACTCACCAATGTCGCTCCGTCGAGCGGTCGGCGGGTGCTCCAAAGTCCGGAATTTGCGGTTCAAAGTCGCGTACTGGCTAATTCCGCCCCGATCACAGATACCCCCAGGTCCGGCTCCGTGGAGGCCCCTGTAAACGGAAAACGGGGGTCAATTATTGCACAAAAGCAACGTAAATGAGCGGGTTGGATCAGGAGAGGGGACCAGGGACGAGTTAAGCTTATCACGAACATAACCTCAAAAACGAGTGAGTTGATTAATGCAGTAGGAAAGTGGCCACCTCTTTTCAAGTTATGACCTGCGGAAATGATCAATAGGAGTCTTCATGGTCTAGTTGTTTGTACGTGAAATCGTAGATTCGTCCAATGCTCGCCACGACGATTGATGAAGCGATTTTTATACCCTTAATGGAATATTATTTTCTTGGAATAATACACCTATGTAATCGCGACGGAGGTCGAAGACTCCGATCGGCCTCAAAATTTGACATTATCTGTTTCAAGAGGTCTACATTCCAAATCCGAAATGTCCATCCGCCGTCCGGGCCGTTTTGGGCAGTAGGAATTTTTCAAAAAATCTGAAATTTTGACAAAATACTTGGCTTACCATCTAGTTGTGCCCGAAAAGTTTTCAGCCCGATCGCCCCAAACCCGTGGGGCGCTATGGGGCTAAAATGGGGCTACGGGAGGGGTTTTTTGAAGGCTTTGGGCTATGGAATCGAGTTAGGTGTCGTTTTCGAAGTATTTTTGGACGTAGAATCCATTTTTTGGGGTCCGATTTTACTGTGGGGATCTATAGGGCTTTCATGGGGCTAAAAATGGCGTTTTTGAAGGAACCCAGGAAGTCAATAATTTTCCGACTAAAAACAGGTAGGTAGGTACGTATTTTGAAGAAAAAAATTCTTTAAAAAAAAAAAAACACATTTTTTTTACAGAACTTATTTTCGCACAAGTATCAAAGAATAATAAACCCTTGTGTAAAATTTGCAGCATTTTTACTGTCGAATTGTTGAACATCCAAGAGCACACAGCCTCCTATGAGACTAATAAGCTCAATGTAGGAACACGAATAATTTTTTGGATTTTTTTTCAAATTTTTTTTGTTTTTTACTTGAAAAATATTAAATATTTTTCAATAATAATTATTATCACCAAGAAAAGAGGTTAGCCCTTAAAAGAGATACTAGAGCGATCGACACGTAATTTTGACAACCATTTCAAAGAATCAATACCCTCGGCCCATTGGTAACTCAAATCGAACTTCCTGACTTCAAGCAACCCGAACCATGAATACCCCTAATGCTACACTGCCCTCCTTATTAAGAACGTCCTATGTCCATTTTTCAAGTTTCGAAAAAATCGCGTTTTTGTTTCGGGTGCTGCGCCACCCAAACCATTAAACCTGGAGAATTCGTTTTTTGACCATCACCTCTCAAATCTATTCCCCTGTTTTGCCATTGTGTTAACAAATCTTGAAAACTATTTGCCTGGCCTCCATTAGGAAATTTATGGTAAAAAGTTGGACATAGGACATTTTAGTCTAGTGCCCATGGTAAAAATTTGGACATAGGACATTTTAGTCTAGTACCCATGACACTTAAGACCGCTCGAACAGTGTGATGCTAGCTTAAAACGTCTTATGTCCATTGAGTTTCGAGTATTTTTTCAAAAATATTGTTCAATCTCAAGGTTTCTGGCGACAATCGATCTTTGAAGGATCTACCTAGAATATATCAAGAATATCTAGGAAGTATAATACGAATCTAGGAAATAATTTCGTGGCAATCCATCGAAAGTATGTACCTACATGCTAGTACAAAAACCTGCAGCACCTCTTTATCGATAACTGTATAGATCTGAGATCAAGGTAAATTGAAGATTAAATAATTTTAATCGCTTGTTTCAGGTGTGAAACATTTTTAATAGTGCAATAACATCGGCAAGTTATGATAAAATGTTGTTGTTCTCTACACTTTATTGGTCTTCAACAGGCTAGAACGTCCTATGTCCTTGATATTCTCACACCGGACGTTTTAGCCTAGTACGATAAACTTTTTTTATTGCTATGTACAAAGCTAGAACGTCTTATGTCCCTGATTTCCCTCTACATAGGACGTTTAAGCCTAGTAGGTCTTACTTAGGCCATTTTAGCCTAGTAGGGGTATGTCAAACTGCAGAAATGGACATAGGACAAATTGATTTTTGAAGCCTTTTCTTTTGACATAGGACGTTCTAGCTTAGCTCAAAAGGTGCGCCTGATCAAGAGCTACAACAATATGTCCTCATCTCAAAAAGTGCAAAAATGGACATAGGACGTTCTTGCTAAGGACGGCAGTACAGGTGCCTCTCTCGGGAGAATTTACGTCACTTCGGGTTCTTTTAAACAAGAAAACGTGAATCACATTAGTGGCACCAACACGCAGGCAATGTTGCCAACTTCCACAGGAGCAACCGAATTGTGTCACATGTCCAGCACCCACACTTTCATCAAACTCCTACATTTTAGGTGGGTAGGTTTCACCAAGTCGCAGTATCAGGAGGGGGGGGTCACTAGGAAAAAGTGATCCTTATTTTCGAGCTTTCCCGTTCCAGTCCCTCACATGTGCGCCATCTATTCGCGATAAGTCTAATTCACAAAACGTACACCTATGTTTTTGCGACGTTTCAAGAGGTCTAGATTCCAAAACCGAAATGTCCGTCCGCCGTCCGGGCCGTTTTGGGAATTTTAAAAAAAAATCTGAAATATTGACAAAATACCTACTCGGTTTCCCATCTAGTTGTGCCCGCAAGGTTTTCAGCCCGATCGCTCAAGCCCGTGGGGCGCTATGGGGCTAAAATGGGGCTACGGGAGGCGTTTTGAAGGGTTTTGGCTATGGGGTCGAGTTAGGTGTCGTTTTCGAAGTATTTTTGGACGTGGAATCCATTTTTTGGGGTCCCAGAACGATCCGATTTCACCATGGGGGATAAATGGGGCTTTCATGGGGCTAAAAAGGGCGTTGTTGAAGGATGCCAGGAGGTCGAATAAGGTGTCGATTTCCGAATAATTTTGGACAAAAAATCCGTTTTTCAAGGTCCCACAACTGTGGGAAATTTTGTTTTTATTTTCTTCAAAAATATTTTCTAAATGACACAGAATTAATTTTTTCCAAAATTAACCTATATCAAAGAATAACAACCCTTGTGCAAAATTTGCAGCGTTTTTCATGCAGAGGGTTTGAAAGAGCGAGTGATTTCATTTTTATTTACAATAAAATTCTGGAAGAGTACAGACAGCCCCAGATCCTGCCCCAACCCTAATACTGCGACTTTGGAGTCAAATATGAGGGTCAATCTCCACGAATATCACACGTTGGCAACTTTTTTTTTTTTAAATATCCATTCAAACAGAATAAGTTCACACACTCCCAAAACCCTTAAACTTTGACGCGTTTCGGGCAGTTTGGAGTCCACTTGGGAACAGCTCAGATCTCCAGAAGACCAAACGTTTCCATTCGATTTATAACCCACTCTCAATAATTTACAATAATTGTAAATTATTTTCTCCCGTGCAGTTATTTTCATGGATAATTATCCATGAAAATACCTAATTATAATTAGTGGCCTCTGTAGTCGAAAGAATAAGACAGTTGAAGGGAAAAGGATTGGACAGAAAATAGAGTAACTTATTCACATTACAGGGTGCAGGTTGGAAAACTTTAAAGCTCATTTTCTCAGATCGCTGTTATTGACCAGCACGGACCCCCTCAATTGATATTTTTCTCCAAATTTCGGCCTGTTTGCTAAAAATCCCGCGGCAAGTTGCAAGTGGAAATTTTCTACACGGGTGAGCTCTTTGGCGCCTCTGGAGCTACAAGCCCGACGGTGGCAGCGGGAGTGGGAGGCGTCGGGCAACGGCCGGCACACCTTTGCCTTTTTTTCCCCAAGATGGAGGGAAGCTTGGGGCCAGTTGGGTCAAGCCAGGGTTTCTCGTGAACTTGCTCCTTGCTGGACACGGGGATTTCCCGGCAATGCTCTCCTCCCTGGGGTTGGAGGCGTCCGGTCGGTGCTTCTGGTGCGCCATCCCAGGTGCCGCAGAGCATGTCCTTCGGGAATGCCCGCGATTCTCGGCTGAGAGGCTGGCAGACTGGGCTCTGTGGGCACAGCCAGGGCCTTCAAGGCTCTGGTAGAGTTCTCCCACTCTGCACAGGGGGCGGCCGCTCAAATAAGGCGGCCTACAGCCCCCAGGCCTCCTGGCCTTGGAGCCCCTGAGACAAATGCTGGCGGCCCTGGATCAGACTAAATAGGTCCAGGGTGGAGTTGCCCCTTCTGGGGGACCCGGTCGCGGTCATGGGCCGACATACCGGTGTCCAGCCTCTTTGGCTTCTCGACGCAACCCAGAGCGAAAATTGGGAAAGGCTCCTCCTCCTCTTCGTCAGAGAACAGTAGGCAGCCCTGTAGAGAGGGGGGGGGGGGCACTGGACCCGTTGCCCCCGGGCCCGGCTTTCGTAGGGGGGCCCGGATTTTCTTGAGAACGTTTTTTTTTTTTTTTTTTTTTTAGGAGGCAAAATGGGAAAAGGGACAGATCAATATAGGAAAATTTTCATACAACTTTTTTTTTTTTTTTTTTTTTTTTTTGTAGGGGGCCCTTAGAATTTTGCCCCCGGGCCTGGATTTTCTCTCCACGGCCCTGACAGTAGGTAATAATATTACCTACTGTTCTCTTTAATAATCCAAAATCCTCGAAAATTCAAATACAGCAGAATCCGCTTAATGTTACCACGGTTAAAGCTACCAGTCGGCTATTATTTCCAAAAACGCCTGGAACGGTCCCGCTGTGACTCACAACGTAAGAAATAAGCCGTTTAGTATTACCAACAGGTCGGATAGTACGTCAACAATCAGGTCGAAAAAGGGCTAGTTTCGATGAGATTAGTGAAGTACACAACCTCCCGCATAGCTACAAACTAATAATGGGCGATTGTTGTTGTTCTTACCCAAATTTACTCCACGATCTTGAACAAACGGTACAAATCTGATCAAATATTTTTTATTTCTATAGAGGCAGACAGACATGATCTAAATCCACAGTCAAGCCCCCAACTGAGGAAGAAAAGCTTACCGCTTTTGAAATTCATCACAGGGCTTCAGAATTTCAATCCCTTTACGATTTTCAAAGATAATTTTTGAAAATTGATCGAGGATGCCGAAATCCAACCCACCATACAAAAACTTTTTAAATAAATTTCACTGCTATCATTGACTAAATACTTCACACAAATAATTTGTATTGTGGAGGAATTATTGACAAAAATGCTTTTACATTGAAATAAATTACTTGCACTTTATTATTTAATTGGTCGGGATTTTTCTTACATATTTACATGGTTTTTTTAAATGTCCTTCGCCTTACGTTACCAGTCGGTTAGTATTACCAAAATGGTAACATTAAGCGGATTCTACTGTACTTCATTTTATGTAGTTGGCGAATGATTGGTATTGTAATGTATATTAGAATGTATTGGGGTTTTAATTTGTTTTTTATTTTTGAAATTTTTGGCATCGTACGCAAACGTCTTCGGACTTCTGGACACCAGTCAATAGTCTGTCTGCAATGACGTTGGGCTCCGACCCTGATCCTAGCGGCCAGCGAGAGAACCAAAAAACGGGGAATTTTTCCCATTTGAGACATTTTTCGGGTGATTTTATCCCTTTAAAGCGGCACACCTGGGAGTAGTTTCTCCCCACAATCCAAACGCCTCTTCTGCCTATCGATTTCACTGATGTTTACTGCTTACAATACCTAACATGACAGCACTTTCTTCTTCAAAGTTCCCGAATATTAGGGAAGAGGATTATTTATCTTCACTACCAAACCGAAACATAAAACAAAACACGAAACGAATTTCGGCGATTTTAACTCAACTCATGCTCGGATGTAAACAAACGGAGAGGAGCCAATGTTACCACCACACCGCAGCCAACTTCCCACATTCGGGTCGTAGTTCATGCGTCCGCCACTGGGGAGCAGGTTCTGAGCCAACCTCATTGCAGACAGACTATAGACATTCTTTGTACCTACATTAAAGAGGGTTCAGCATTATGGGCTACCAAATACGCGGAAAAGGTCAATTATTGGAGTTATAACTTGTTGGGGGCATTTTATGAAAACTTCAAGCCTAATTTAATCAAAATCGGCTAAATATTAAAAAATTAGTGGTATAGATAACTCACGAAAACGGCAGAATTTTTCGTTTTCCTGAACTATTCTCTCTTCTTCTCCTCAATATTCAACCGATTTTGATTAAATTGGGGTTGAGGTTTTCAGAAAAGGGTCTCCCGAGGAAGCTACATCTCGGAGAATTGAACGTTTCCAACGTCGACCACTCTCAAAACTCCGCACGACAACGTGGTCCGACCCCTTCAAAATTTGAATTCGAAGAAGAAGAACATCCCCGAACGACCAATAATTGATTTAATTGAAATTCGAAGAAGATGAACATCCCCGAACGACCAATTCAATCATTCTTAACGCTCGACCTGAATTCCAAATATATGTACATCCACACAAAAACATCAATGACCCACTCAACATGCAAGCACAGGTTAAACCATCGATGCCATCACGCGACGGTACACAGACAAAAGGAACATGACAAACAAAAATTAAAATAAAATAAAAAGATAAGCGTGCGGTCTTACCTGTTCAAAGTAGAAATGGAAATCTACGGGCTTCTAAGCTCAACTACCACAATATTAACGATCTGTCCGAGAGTCCGAAAAAAAATTTAAATGGGCAAATAAACGAAAGGCAAAATGAACAAGAGATCAAAAGGAAATGCTCACTCAGCTAATTTGGGGGTTTTTTCGTACCGATACTTTCGTACAATGATACTGATTACTTCAAGAAAATCGTATAGATTTTTTCATGAATCAACATTTTTCCCAATTTTGAAACGAGTGAGAGTGCACTGCATCCCATCGTATCGGGTTCAAATCGACCACATCCAGCCAACTTACGTTTTCAGACTTTTCCAGTTATCTACTCACCCAGGCTCAATTTTTCAAGACAAATTTTTTCCGACTTGTAGAAGTGACGCGGAATAAAGACGGTTCTCCTCAGGCAGCAGCTCCAACAAAGTAGACGAGGGGCCTACACCGACCTCTCTCACCTGGCCTCAGACCCCTTCTACTCACTTTTCGGCAATGAACAGTTTTTTCGTACAGAAATTTGTTCCTCATGAGGGGGTGAGGAAAAGGAGTGCGGTCCTTGTGAAGTACTAGCGAGCTGACGACTATTTTTCTAAATACAACTATTTATGAAATTTTTTAATTTTAAATTTTATGCAAAATTCGTGTTAATTAATTTATGTACAGATGAAAAACTATAACCGCTACTAGGTAAGAACATTGAATTCATAAGAAAAACTATTAGGTAATGACTTGAGGGAATTTTGAACTGCTTCCCTCATACAGTGTTTTATTTGGGGAAGGGAGGAGTTATTAAATTAAATTCACACTGAAATTGAATTCTAATTATGAATTTATTCAAGTTATTACAAGAAATCAGAAGGGGAAGGCCGAAAAATTTATTGGGCCTCAGGTGGGACTCGAACCCACAACCTTCGCATTACCAGTGCGCACTGGTAATGCGAAGGTTGTGGGTTCGAGTCCCACCTGAGGCCCAATAAATTTTTCGGCCTTCCCCTTCTGATTTCTTGTAATAACTTGAATAAATTCATAATTAGAATTCAATTTCAGTGAGAATTAGTGGTTTAGATAACTCCTCCCTTCCCCAAAGAAAAACTATGTACTACTTTCTGACGCTTCTTTCTGAACAAAGCCCTGGCGCCAGGTTTTGAAACGGCGCAAACGTAAAGGAATGTTTCGGCTTATTTTCAAACTTCTGGCGCAAACGTAATCTACCGGGCAGAATCAATATCAGTATCATTTTGTTTCTCGCAGTGAACAATAAATTGCGAAGTTATCAGGATTCAGTTTCTCACATTCCCTTTAAACGACGAAGGAAGCAGTTTTGCTTGCGGGAGATGAAACACGACGCGTTAAACGCAAATTAAAAGACTGGGAAACGAAAAAAATAACATAAAGCCGCAAAATTATAATTTCAAGATTAACACACGAAACAAACCAAAATTTAAAAAAAAAAGGCGTAACTTAACTAAAACTAGGAACTAAAAACGAAGGGAAAATCATAAAAAGAACAAAACATGCAACACTAGAAAAAGTCATGCTATTTAAAAAATATATCCTTATTTATGTAGATATTTTTTTATAAACCCAACATGGTACATACAATGACCTCATTATGAATTTTACATAACAAGCTTAGTCTAAGAGACTGACTAAGAGATTTGAAAAATATAACTAACGGGGTTGCAAACGTTGGTTACATTTAATCATTTATACGAGTACATGAGATGGATTGAGAAATTGGCAATTTGAATTAAACAATAAGCGTAGTATGGTCGGCTTCCAGATTATTCATATTGGAGGTGGTGAGGGATAAGCCGTTGTTGCTTTTTTCAGGGCCCCAGCCCTTCAAAACAAAGACGTGCTCTAATAACCCCATTTCATGAATATTCAATTCTGATTTAAAAAACGCCCCCTAACCCACTGAAATAAAATAAAACAAAATACAGATACGCGACCGGATGGACACACTACCAAAGAAGGGGGAAAAACAATAGAAATGGTTTATAAGGTGGACTAACTCCTGACGAGCCTCTACCATATAAGGGGACTGGCGAAAGGCGCCTCGAGGTATCTGTTCTAACAAAATAAATGCCCTGAAAAAAGTAACAACGGCTTATCCCTCACCGCGTCCAATATGTCGAAGTTTGGTAGGATCTATGGTGAGTATAGTAGGAGCGTCCCCGGCCTGCGCTCACCTAGTCCAGTCATTAGGTGAAAAATAGAAACATATTCTGGGTTAGAAATGATTTCTATGGTTCTCTATGTTTTTTGGGGTGCTGAATCCGAATCTGAGGTTTGCCAACAAAATTTCGGGACGGAACATGGAGAAAAATGCAAAAAACGGATCAATTTTCGGGGTTTCCTTGGTTTTTTGCGTATAGCTCAAAAACTATCAACTTTGTGAAAAGAGAAGTTCTTACCTTTATTAAAGACGATTAAATTTGCTATCGTTTGAGCGCAACCACAGCTCTGTAGGTTCAATGGATCCCGAGATACAGCACATCAAAATTTGGAAAATTTTCTCAAAAAGTGCAATATTTAGGTTTTGAGAATCTAGCGAGCCCAATTTCGGCAGGACCCCCTCCTGTCTGTTTTAGCTTCTGAACATTCATTTGTACGCACGAAACGAATCTAAAACAAAATAAGAAACGTCCAATCTGACCGCGCGGAGAGCGGAAGCACGTTTTTCAGAACGTTTTCGGTTGTAGCTCAGAAACTATTGGTCCGATTCCAAATTAATTTTTTTCCCGTGAAAGCTGATTAAATTCCCCGTCGCAGCTATTCCGTGTGAAATTTCGATTTGAGCTTTGATAAGGGAGGGGCGGGCACGGCAAAAAAGTGGCACATTGTGAATAAAACATGATACTTGGCACATTTCTGCCTATAACCTGGGAACGGTTTGTCCGATCTTACTTTTCTTTTTTTAATCAGAAAGCTTATTAAATTTTATATAAGTAACGGCACATTGCATGTATATTGAAACAACAAAAGTGCCGTTAGTATTCGTCGAAAAGTGTGGAAACAAGAAATTTGACCATCTACGACCACGTTTTTCAGAAAACGTTCTTCTTTCCCTCCCTTATCAAAGCTCAAATCGAAATTTCACACGGAATAGCTGCGACGGGGAATTTACCTAATCAGCTTTCACGAGAAAAAAATTAATTTGGAATCGGGCCAATAGTTTCTGAGCTACAACCGAAAACGTTCTGAAAAACGTGCTTCCGCTCTCCGCGCGGTCAGATTGGACGTTTCTTATTTTGTTTGAAATAATTTAAATAATTATTCGTTTCGTACGTACAAATGAATGTTCAGAAGCAAAAACAAACAGGAGTGGGGTCCTGCCGAAATTTGACTCGCTAGATTCTCAAAACCTGAAAATTGCACTTTTTGAGAAAATTTGCCAAATTTTGAAGTGCTGTATCTCGGGATCCATTGGACCTACAGAGCTGCGGTTGCACTCAAACGATAGCAAATTTAATCGTCTTTAATAAAGGTAGGAACTTTTTTTTCACAAAGTTGATAGTTTTTGAGCTATACTCAAAAAACCAAGGAAAACCCGAACATTTCTCAGTTTTTTGCATTTTTCTCCATGTTCCGTCGCGAAATTTAGTTGGCAAACCTCAGATTCGGATTCAGCACCCCAAAAAACAGAGAGAACCATAGAAACCATTTCTAACCCAAAATATGTTTCTATTTCACCATTTTGAGTACCTAATGACTGAACTAACCTAGGAACGAGTGGCCCCGGGTGGTATAAGCGTATCTGAGTGGGTGGTGCGCCTCCCGCCACTTTTACGGGTGGTTACACAGTCTACCTTGGGAGGAGGGGTCATCATTATTCTAGGGTATGTCTAGAAGCCGAAATCGAGTAGAAGGGGTGTGAGGCCAGGTGGGAGAGGAAGGAGGTTGGCTCTTTAGGTCCCCCAGCCTATTACATTGGAGCTTCAACGCGACGAAGAGAATAATTTTTATTCTAAGATACTTCTAAAAATCGGAAAAATTTGAAATTGGTCTTAAAAAAGTACATTATTAAAAAGCAATAGAAGGGGTCTGAGGCCAGTTGTGACAAAAATTTGATAAACGTTCAATTACGGGGCCACTCGTACCATTCACGCGGGAACCCTCCTACCTTTACACTTATGACCTCTGGCCCCCCTTTCATATTTCTGGGGAGACTCGCGCCGTCCACCAGTACTACAGCTGTTGCTGGGTTTTGGTTTATTATTCTCTGAATAGCGTTTTTGAAGGTAGTCGAAAATTGGGATCGCCTCAAAATTCGTTTACCAACGTGTAGATTTCAAGAACCTGTTGCAATGCGGGTGTATTATTTTTCTAAATCCAATACAAAGTAGGACAGGCACCCTGACGCCCTTAAAAGATGTGATAAGCTGGTCATTTTTTGCCCGTGAGGCGCCTGTGTAATGTAACGACCCCACTCCATAGACATAGAAGAGCAGCTGCATGCTCCACCACCCCACACCGTCTCCCCATCTGACGAACCCTGGCAGAACCAAAGGATCTTCACTCCACTTCAGCAAACATCAAGAAATGGACCTTCAGACGAGTTTTCAAAACTGAGACTAATTTCGGCAACTTTTCATATTTTTTTCAAACTGGGGCTCATATCAGCTACATTCGAGGTGAGAGCTGAATTAATCCCTGATATGTTTTGTTTTTGTAGATTCTGGAAACCCCCAATCATTTACTTTATTTAGTTTGGATGTTTAACACTTTGGTTTGACTTTGACACACTCCTACTGCCAGATGTTTTTCAAGGGCGGGAGCAAATCACCTACCTACAGTGAAGGTTAGGAATTCAATGTAAAAACTTTGAACGACTTGTTCCGGTCTCGGATAAAAATGTGAATGCCAAGAACAATCTTGTTTTTCGGCGAATTTCAGAGAATTTACACCGTCACCTATGAGCATCACTGACGTTTGGCAACACGACTGATGTGACCTGTATATCACGGGAATATTATGGAAAATTGGTTACCTAAAGTAATAAAACATCGACATTTCAAGTTTTTTTTTTGCAGTGGCGAAAAAGTGGCCCATCTTTCAGCGCGCAGATGCCGCATTGCTCCGTTAATCAAATTTGATAGTAGTATTTTGTGAGAAATTTCGCCTACTTTGATGGTGTGTTTCCCCAAAAAACTATTCGTAATCGAGATATAAGCAAAAACTGAAAAAAGGTGAAAATTTGGAATTTGCGAAAAAGGTGGCCATTTTTCAGCGCACTCTAGCGGCCTAATATTGCTCCGATCTTCGATTGCAATATAATATATTATGTGTTGTGTAGGAAATTGTGTCTTCTTTAGTTGCCACGAAAAGCGCTTGGATTTGGAGATATAAGCAAAAAACGAGGAGTCGAAAATTTCGAGGGTTTTTATAGATTTTTCGAGGCGAAGCCGTCCTTTCTTGAGGTGGCTAATTTCAGATTCGGACTCAGCTTTCCTGGTTTTTTGCCTTCACAAATCGTCACCTACACCTCAACAGGTTGACGTTAACTGAAAACTGGGTCAGGACGGTTTAAATCTGGATCGCTGATAAGGCTCCTCAGAAGTATGCCCTACTGGATATCCAGGAAGTGTTTGAAAACGTGTGGTGGCCGCAAGTCTTGGCGGAGTTAGTGAGAAGAGAATGCCCCTGAGCTGTTGGCCCACCTGTCTAACTACCTGTCAGGGAGAGAAGTCAGGATGGTTGACAGCTGTGGAACCTGGTCTTTGACATACTACTGTGTGTAGTCCGGGACGCGGGCTTTAAAGCAGACGATGATGATGATGATGGGTCAATCTCAGAGAGAGCAGGAGAAGAGAGGGGCAGAGCTTGCCTAAATGCTCAAGGGCTAGAGCAGGCGGGTCAAGCACACCATTGCACTCCTGGGCCCAGAGAAAGGGACCACTGCACTCTCTGATGGATTGAGGCCACTGCACTCCCGATACCGCAACACTCCCCGATTCGCACCTGCAGTGAATACTTCTCGTTTCTGCTCGTCCCAAGCTACCTACGGATTTCAAAAGCATGCCAATGAGAAGGGATTTCAAGACCTTCGAAGATGGCTCGTGGAATCTGGTCTTCGATGGACAGAGTATGGTCCTGGACGCGGGCTTTGAAGCAGTTGTCTAGGCGGACGACTGCGTAATGATGGTCATGGGTCAATCCCAGAGGGAGCTGGAAACGAGAGGGGCGGCGGCCACCTGAATACTTGAGGGCTGGTGATGCCGCTGATGCTGCAGCCACCCATTGTTAGACTGGTGGGGGGGGGGGGGGGGGGTTCTCTGTGGCCTATCGCCAACCTGCTTAGTATGTCGGCGTGACGTTTGAGGACCTCCACCGACTGGCACAGGCCGTTGACCCTAGATGTGTGTGGTGCACAGACCTGGTGGCATTCCAAGATGGCTCGTGGAACCTAGTCTTTGACGGACAGGGTGGACTGGAACGCGGGCTTTGAAGCGGTGTTAGAGTGGGGGGGGGGGCTCTGTGGTCTATCGCCGACCTGCTAAGTACCTCGGTGTGCGCTCGAGGACCTCCACCGACTGACACCTGCAGGGCTCGGCGATGCACGTGCTTTGGGGCTGCCCAGCATTTGTGAGGGAGCAAGCTATCCTGGAAGCTGAGGCGTTCCTCGACAGTGTAAGGAGAACTGAAGCAAGTATGTTTCCAGCCCTTCTCACCACAAGGCATTCATTGTCTCTGCAGCGGCTCCAAAAACAACAAGGCCCCCACAGAGGGGGACGACAGCTGGTCGAGCAATGTCTCCCAATAGTCGCTCCCATGGTTCTCTTGAAGCAAACCTCATTATAAGGCTTCTGCTCCCTCGAAACTAGTTTTTGCAGATAAACACCGGACAATTTGTCAGCTAACTAAAAAATTGTCTCGGCCGACGAAAGGCCCCTAAAAGTCCACACTTCTCGTTAGTGGAGTGGGACAGCCCCACGATGTTGGGAGTGTACCTATATGTTTGTTCTGTGCTGTAGTGTTTGGCGGAGAGCTTTCAGGACCTCATTTTGTGGAGGATGAAGGAGGGATTATAGGTGGATACTTATCAGGGGCATAACACGAGAGTACGTGATCTGCAGACCCGGACGTTTTTCAGCTACAAAAGTGGAGGACCTGGCTTACTCAAATGATCGAGATTGTGACTCCGGTAGGTCCTCGGAAGGGTCAGTAAAGTACTTCCCCACCTGGCACGTATTGTCGTATTGTGTGAAGTTACATTTACTGCTGCAGTTGTACCGAGAAGTGGTTTTCCAGCTTCCTTGGGCGAAGTGCCTAAAGACTCGTGATCCGCACTTGTGGCCTTACAAAGACCCGCTTTCTCGAGAATGGACTCCTGGGCAACGGGGATAGAACTAAAATAGCTGCGATTTGAATGAGATGAATAATGGCGGAGTTACATAAGCTGATATTGCGGAGATCGCCATGGACCCAGAGTGATGACGCGGCTTAGTGGCTCGTGCCGGAATGGAGGGGGCGCCGATCCCGCCAATACGCCAGCGCTGGGCGGCCGCCTCCCGAACTCACAGCGGGCCACAGAGGCGCGGGTTTATTTCCCCCACAAGCGGTATTTGCATTCATTTAGTATGTACATTCGACCAAACGCCCTTTAACCTGTCTACACGTCAAGCTACATAAATTCCATACACCTTTGAGAGAAATTAGGCGGTATTGAAGGAATCTCCGACCTGTCCTGAACTCTCTGAGAATAATAAACCAATTAACACTCATAGCAGCGATTTATTTTGCCTTAGGGATAATTGAATTTTAAGGAAATTTTTACCCCATAGTCATATTTTTCAAATCTTTGATGAAATATTCCAACCCTCTCACGGAGGACATTTGTTCTACTTGACTGTTGAAGATACCAATAAACAACCTCTCTCAATTTTAACAACAATCTAAAGAGGTACATAAAATACTTAACTTTTAACGAATGTTTTTTTTTTCCCCACATTCTGGATACGCGGAATTAGTAAAGCTGTGTCATAAACTAGAAGGAACGATACAAAATTCGTCAAAAAAAAAGCTTCATTGGAACATCTCACAATCTGTACAGCGATTTTTATGATTCCACGAACACCAAAGGCAGAGTGACTATCACCAAAAGCTCCGTGGGGGGTCAAATAAGTTCCGGAGATCATCTTAACGTGAACACAGTTAATAAATAATACGCTAATTTGGCACTTATTAAAACGCTCTACTCAGTCCTCAAAACGTTTTTACTTGATAAAAAAAAAGCGTCGGTGCAGTTGTGAACACAGTCATTGGGCAGTCATTTTGGCGAGGTTCAATTTGGCAGTTAGGAGGAAATGTGATATAATGAGTGGCAGAGATCGTCTACAACGGTGACATTAAAATGTTATTTTCAATTAAAAAAAAAATAGTTTAACTAAGTTTGTGGCGATAGACACAATAAAAACAACTGCTAAAACAACCTGTCTTTTCCAACAACCTGTTTTGGGACTAAATCGAAAACTGCAGCCCGCTTGACTAATTTTCTAGAGGCTGTTAAAACCTCCAGGACCAAGGCAGGTTTATTGCTGATACTGGGAAGAGAAAGAGAAACCGCAAAGGCAACATCTGAGAAAGAAAAAGGTAGACAGGGCAATTGCCCGAACACAGGCTGGATGTGCCCCCCCCCCCCCCCCCCCCCCCCACCTCGACACGAGACAGAAGGGAAGGGGATATGGTGGGAGGGAGCCACTGCTCAACCGGCCCTTGTGATGGGGTGTGACCCAAGCGATCACCGTGTGGAGGGAGGGGGCTATTAGTCAAGTCATTAGGTGAAAAATAGAAACATATTTTGGGTTAGAAATGGTTTCTATGGTTCTCTATGTTCTTTGGGGTGCTGAATCGTACGAACGTACGAGTTGAGTCCCGTTGTGAACTTTCTCTTGCATGTGTTGCGTCACCCAGGAGACACCACGAGGAGGTCGGCATCCACCAGCACTGACCTAAGTGAAAACGACAACCTATTACAAGGGCATGCGGCCACACGTCTCGAATTGCGGAATGAATAGCGACTTCAAAATCCACGTACATTTCCGGAGGTGCCAATGAGGTGGAGATGTTCTGCGAGCAGTGCCTCACTAACGATTCAAAAGCGTGAACGTACGTGGATGCCACGTCGCCTTTTTTCAATGCAGAGCGAATGAGCTTAGCAGGCTTACAGAAAGGGTCGTCGACAGCCAAGGCTGTAAGGTTACGTTTCAAAGAGTTGCTAAATTGCTGCCTAGCTAGGTCTTTTTCATGGTTATGTTCAGTCGGGCCCTCCACCTATGCACTATTTTGACCTACTTTAAGGAAACACATTCAGGAACTCTTGCAGCATGTCCAGCGTTGAATATCGTCCTTCAAATTCTTGTGGAACCGAAATTTATAACCGTCAATTACCATCAACTGCTTCGATTTTTCACTCGTCATGCACTCCATCACGAGAAAAAGGGACGAAATAAGCTGTACAGGTGGCTCAACTAGCTCAACTGAATGATGATGGTGTGATTCACATCACCCCCCCCCCCCTCATGGTCTTGTACCTTTCACCCTATACAACAAACCAGGAGATAAAAGTTCATAACATCGGGACTCAACTAATACGTTACCGCATTCAATCAAGGGACCCAACTCACCTCCGCGACAACCTTACAGAAAATTATGGGACTCAACTCGTACGCAGCCTGGACCACTGAGGGGGCAAGAGATGGGACGTTTTTCCGCAAGGGTGAAGGCAGAAGACGTTGGGACGAGCTCGGAGACGGTTTCCAACGGGGTTTGGCGTGCAGGCGTGCAGGACGAAACTCGGTGTCACAAGTTAGCGGGGTTTCGCGGTCGCATGTGGAGCTGCAACTTTCGCGGGTGGAGCTCGGATTACGCGGGACAGGACGGTTCGTGGAAGCGGCTGCACAAACTGTGAGTGCTGAACGATTCTGTGGGGCAAACCCTAGCTAGCGGACGAAGCCCCCCCCCCCCCCCCGTAGGGTTTTCCGGCGCTAGAGTTTTCCTGTACACTGCAGTGGGTACCAAAGACGGTAGGGCTGTTGAAGGGCTTGCGAGCCGACTAGTTTCAAGAATAAACGGGGAGAGCGGCCAAACGCCTCGCGAGAGAAAACGGTTGTTGCAGCTACATTTTTCCCCTTTCCACTGGCAAACGGTTGGGCGGCTCGGCCTAGAACAGGATACGGCCGATGGTTGGCTGGCCCCCTCGTTTTCATTCAAGACCGGGAGTTCTCCTGAGCCCTCGTGACAGTGTTACCAGTCTCATTATGTCATCGACCTACGAGGTGTCAATCGAGAGAGGGGACATCTTTGGAGAAACTTATCAGGGACGTCAACACCATAGTTAGGCTAAGGCCATCAGCGAAACAAACATGCGTGTAGGAATCGTGCGTGGGACTGAAATGAGAGCGCTCTGGTGGTGAAACGGGCGTTACCAGTTTGTGAATAGGGATCGTACGAATTGTTTTACATTGTAAACTTTCTCTTTGTTACAATTTTTTCTTTTTACTAGATAACAGAGTAGTTATACGCGCCTCACGCTTTTCTGGGGGCATGAGTGAAAAGTTATTTCCAGATTCAATGCACTGCGCCAGCAGAGTAATTCCGCCAGTGGATTATTTCCCACTGACATTATAAAAAATCCTAGCCAAACTTGTGCCTTCATCTGAGCAAAGACTTTCATTCATCAAGGCGAAGAGCCAGCTAAAACGAGGCAGGTTGGAGTGAGTGTTGTCGGAACAGGTTGTCAAAACAGGTTGGTTGGAAAAGACGTCGGAACTCTCGGAACGAAAGCCGGGCAAATGAACAAAAAAAAAAGTCCGTCAAACCAAAAGCAAGAGTTCTAGAACTGATTCAGCCCTGGGGCCAAATTACAACGTGCGCTAGTCGTCTAGAAAAGGTGCGGGCGCATGCGCATGCGAAGTGGCAAAGGGAAAAGGGCTGCCATACGACCCTTGGCTGTGGAGCGTCCTCGCAGCGATGGCCTGGGACGCTGCGGTCGGCGGCAGAAACGGATCTTGTTCGTCCACTTGGAGGTATTCTCTCCTGAAGGGGCAGAAAAACACGACGAATGTCAGTTTATTTCTAAATACCAGCGTTAAGGATGATCAAATTCAATAACATTACACCTTGAAGATTGTGGAGATGGGTATCAATATGACGAATATCGATATTTCCCGATGATAACATCGCTACACCAAGCTCACATATATCGATACAGGAAACATCAAGCATTATCAGCCTTTTAAAAATTAATAGCAATTTTTACAAAATTTAAAAACAATTGAATCAAACTTAAAATATATCGATATCTGCAGAAAATATCAAATCATATCGATGTTTTTAATAATAATAAAAAAAACATATTGAAAACTTTGAAATCATTTGTACAAAATCGATATGGAAAATATGTGACAAATCAAATCATATCAAAAAAATTTTAAAAAAGATTTTAAAAAAATATTGAAAATTTTAATAAACAATTGAGTTGAATCGATATAAGAAATATCAAATCACATTGAAGTGAAAAAAAGTAATTTTAAAGATATATTGAAAGTTTTAAAAACAATTGAATTAATCCGACATAAGGTATCGATCAAGTCATAACGATGTGAAAACAATTAATTAACAAAATTATGTAATATTCAATATTACATAATTATCGATGTGAAAAAAGTAAAAATTAACTGAATTGAAATCCTAAGAACAATAGTTTTTCAATTATTGAATTGAATCGATATATCGAATATCAAGTCATATCGATGTAAAAAACCTTAATTAAAAATGTAAAACAACAATTGAATTAAAAATAAAATAATATTTTACATATTATGTCTATAGGGGAATAGGTACCTAGCTACAGTATAATTACGATGACCATAATTTTGGAACGAAAACGTAGGACCATCCTTCTAGGAAAAGACAACGAGTAGGGCTCGGATTGATGTGCTCGATAAAATCTTCAATAATTATTAACCTAAATATATGTTTTTGCTCAAAAATCACATTATAAGCTCTTGAATATGCTCGAAAAACTATTAAAATCTACAGTAAGAAAAGAGAAACGGAAATATCTACAACTTATGCGACTATAATTAGGGTTTTTTCATGACTTGGGCCAGGAGGTCGAATGAGGTGCAGTTTTCGAAGTTAATTTGGACGACGCAAAATTTAGTTATGAGGGGTCTGAGAGCCATGCGAAAACCGTGGGGCTAAAAGAGGACTATAGGAATCGTCATTAGTAATTATTATGACTACCATTGCAGTTACTTAAGGCTACAAGAGCTGCAAAAATGCACTTCGTATTTATTGACGTTGACTCTTATGTATCTATAACGTGTATCTATAAAATGTATTACATAAAAAAGAACTGTCTAACGTTTTTGTCAGATGCTTTCTGCTGGGCGAAAATGGCCAAAAGCCCCATAAAAGCTTTTAAAAAATCGCGGTTTTCGGGCTACCAAAAGATAAACTCGCCTCCCGCGATTGTGAAAACTCAGATTCCTCACATGAGGGCCTAACAGAAATGATAAAAACCATTTCCAGCTTCCCGTTCACCCCCATTATAATGAAATCACACTATACCCCCCCCCCCCCCCCCTAATCAAGGAAATTTTTTTTTTAAATATACCTAATAGGCGCGACTCGTGAGGGAGGCAGCGTCGCAACTGCACCCCCTCGATGCAGAAGGGCGTGAGGGGGGGCTACCTATTACCTACCTAACTAGTTACCTACCTAAAAATGAATCAAAACTCCTTGGCTCGAATATCTACGTAAGGTCTACAACCAAATTATAGACCTTACATAGTTCGCGGAATGTCTGAAAAGCCTGTGTTGATAGTACAATGATAACGGATTCATCCTCCATTTTTGAGAGCACTGCCCCTCTTGAGACGATTTTTTTGCATGGACCTTATGGAACAACGAGCTAAGTGTGAAGGCAGAAATTACGAAATGTGGTGCAGATTCGGGGCCTGCACACCCTTCCTGTGATTGGCCAACTTTTATCACCAGATGATAAATCACCACCACGTTCAGTGTACACTGCCAACGTTGGCAGTCTTCGTTCATGGGCAGGGAATTTTCGTTTGGAATGAGGGACTTATTCAGGATCAAATCTGACCCAAATCATGGAAAAAATAGGGGCTTACTTTTGGAATATTTTGAACACTTTTTGGTGTTGATATATTACTTTGTACGGTATGAAATCATAAAATTTCGATCGACCAAGGTTTCTGATTTTTTCAGTTTTCCCACTTTTGTGGGGAAACTGCGTATTTTTTACCAGAAGCTGCAGCACTGGTTGAGGGGATGGCATTAGGGGTTTTGTGTGCTTCCATGTTTTCTGGGAAGTGTTTTCTGAACTCCGATCACGGGAGTCTGCGTTTGTTAATTGTTAATTGTTAATTTCATAAAGCGTTTGATGAATAACTTTATTGATTTCATCTTGAGGGAGTTTTCCCGATTAGGCGTGAGTGAGAAGTGTGCCATTCGCGACATGGGACGGCCAACCCCATGACATGTATTTTGAAACGAAAGGAAACTGGTAGATAATAGTTAATTGGAATTTTTGAACGAATAAATAAATAAATGCATGAACTATAGCAAATCTTGATAGTACTTTTTTCAAACTGTATTAGGTGCAATAATATTTTCATAAAATATAATCACGAATCCGTGATTGCACCCCCTTGTTTGGCCATCACCAGTCGCGCCTGATACATACGCTTTTCGAATCTGAGACTGCGCCCGAATTCAGTGGAAATTCGAGGAAAGACAAACTGTTCGGACGAAACCACTTGAATATGCATTTATACGCATATATTCCGAAGACCGCAGTTTCATGCATTTATATGCTCTAAGGCTTAACTAAACAAAAGGCTTCTTTCAATGTTAACTATGCCGGGGAAAAAATGAGCAAATATGCTCGAATCCGAGCCCTAATAATGAGGTTCTTTCCACCAAATATAACACTTTGTTATTGAATTAAAACAGTTCATAAACATTTTCGGTACTTATCACTTCGGAGTACGCAAGGCTGCTCACCATACGTTCACCCTCACGCCCCATATCCCTTAGACGTACGCAGCTTTCCATCTCTTCTCAACTCTCCTCATGTTGAAGCTCCAGTACACTAGAACTAGGGGGCTACCCCCTGCTGGCTAAAGTCTGCCAACCCCCGACCTCTCCCACCTGGCCTCAGACCCCTTCTACTCACTTTTCAATTATGATTTTTTTTTTTTTTTTCTTTCAAGAAACAGGAAAAAATGTATTCTACGTCCAAAAATACTTCGAAAAGTTACCTAACTCGATCCCATAGCCTAAACCCTTACAAAAAACTTCTCGCAGCCCCTTTTTAGCCCCATGGGTTGGAGCGATCGGACTGAAAACCTTGCGGGCACAACTAGATGGTAAACTTTCAGATTAAAACAAAAAAATCCTACTGCCAAAAACGGCTCAGACGGCGGACGGACTTGTCGGTTTTGGAATCTAGACCTCTTGAAATAATAAAACGGATCATGTCAAATTTTGAGGCCGATCGGAGTCGTCGACCTCCGTCGCGATTACATAGGAATAATACCCAATAATAATAACCCAAAAGTGGGACCCGTCTTTCCGAAAGTATGGTCAACGTAAGTAAAATATGAAAAATAAAAGCTTTAGAAGAGAAAATAATGTTATTTGTACATTAATGTGATAATAAGAATGTTAGTTTTTCGATTTTTTTTTTAAATATTTTAATTATGAGATCCGATAATCATCTTGATAAATCGTTAAGCGTCATACCGATACCAAATACGGAAAAATTTGATAAAAACTATCAAAGTCAGTATATAAATACCATCTCAAATCTAGATCGAATCCTTTTTTCTCATTATTCTCCCTGTTTGGGAGGTACTTTGTGCTCGTCAGCGGCCGTGAAAAGACCCCTCACCCGCAGGAATCACTTCAATCAAACGTTCAACCAGTGGGGTAGCCAGGAAATAGTAAATTGAAACGAAACGTGCCCAGCGAGCTAAAGATTGAAAATTTCACCCGTTCAGTTAAAGCGAGGTGGTTTTTCACGACCGCTGCTCATCAAAAATACATCGAGCGAAATACTCAAATGACTTACCGATGCCACCAAAGGCTGTTCAACTGGATGGATCTCGGCGGGTCAGACTCACGAAATGCCACAACAAGTGCACTACTAAGCCGAAAAAAAAACGATAACTACAGAATCTACTAGCTACACAACACCAAAATAAGAGATAGAAAAGTAGAATGTTGAAAAGGAAATACAATCAGTGAGATATAGTCAAACAGGGTGAAAATAGTTTATTAGATTGGAAGTGAGGCAAAGGTGCGATACATGCCATGTGTTCTAGCAGGTTACACAGTTCATGATCAGGAAGCAAATGGTGCAGCAGGTGGAAAAAACGCTCAAAGCAGAACAACTGATTCCAGTACTCGAAGAGAGTTCAACCCATATTGTCGCAGACCTTTTTCGAGACGTTAGTTACTAGTTAGTTGTTTGTAGTGTCGGACTAGATGATGTTTTTGGATTTTTTTTCGATCATTTTTTTCGTAAAACAAGTGTGCGGAGTCTGCAGTACACAAAATGGCCCAGAGTTTACCATTTTGTGAAATTCACTCGACAGCGGAAGGCGTACCAGGAGCAGAGATGTAAAATACCCGGGTATTCTTTTTTAAGGGTAAATACCCATTTTGGGTATTTAATAGGGTATTTTATCTTCAATGAAACGGGATCGCAAAAAAAACCACGTAAAACGTTCTTACTACTCGAGAGCCAGCCTCTACCAAAGTTTCAACAATTTTCGAGTTCAGGATCATCCTCTAAATGAAAGAAATACTCATGTTCGATGGAAATCACACAAACAAACTGCTATAAAATCATAATAATATGCCACTTCCCACTGTACTTAAACAGCTGTAAAATTGACTGCTTTCATGGTCATTAAGTGCCCAAAAACCAAGATGCAATTAAATCTTTTCATCAACCATGTTTTGTGGTAAAAATAATCGTAAATTAAGATGATAATGTTGGAAATTATTTATTTCCAGCTTTAAAAAACATGTACATTTAAAAAAATTGCTCAAACTGTTTTTTGCATTTAAATACCTAGCAATCATTCCCTCATCTCATCGGTCTCATCGAATGAAAGTTCGCTTGTAGATGAATCTGATTCTTCATCCTCATCCGAGCTGGACTCATCGTGAACTCGCTTCTTGGCTACATTTGTAGGTTACGTTAAGTACCCTTTTTCTTCCTATCAAGTTGGACTCCTTGTTACAGTCATGGAGGACACACTGTAGGTACGTAACAATCGCGTCGTGAGGTAGGAAAGGGTAGTAAGGTGTGCAGAAATGGTCGTAAAACTGACCTTTTACTTGATTTTTTTTTCAAAACTAAAAAAAAATGAAAAAAAATATTTTTTTCGGTATTTTTTTGGTAGGGTATTTAATGGGAAGGTATTTATTCGGCGATTGGGTAAATACCGGGTAAATACCCAGTTTGTAAATACCCTACCCACTGGGTATTTACCCCCTTTACATCTCTGACCAGGAGCAAAAGTTTCTCATCCCGAACCAAGTGCCAATATGATGGCTCTGAGTAAAGGGAATCAAGTTTCCTGGCAATTCGAATCGAGCAAATAGGATCTTGAAGGGTTAGTCTGCCATTTTTATAAGAACCTTGTTCTCACCCTCAGGTTTATTCATAGCCCAAACAAGCAATTCAAAAAGGCGTTGGTGCATAAAAGCCAATCTGGCCAGGGGGTTTTAAATCAGGAACAAACTCGCCAGAATCCAAGAGGTCTTTATTGGACTCAGCAATAGCCTCAACTGCCCTCTATGCCTGTGAGACCTTTGAGCGGGTTCAGGTGAGGGCCTTCAAGGCGCTGCTGGGCCTTCCCTGGTCGACACTGGACTGCTTGGCACAGTTGTTGGTCGCCAGATGTTCGAATGATGGTCCAAACTTAGAAACATGACCGGAGACTGTCCAGGATTTGCTTCGAGCGGCTCGTGGTGCTTCAGGTGCTTCCGATCCATTTGAATTTGAGTAACGTGTCAAGTGATGATTTATATGACCCCGTGAGTGATGAAAATACCCAAAAGCCGATCGTTGGAAAATGTCTCGCCCGAGTAGGGAGAGCTTCACAGACCTCACCCACCTCAAGCGGGGCCAGCTCCTATGCGTCTATGATTCAAAAGCAGACGCACGCCGCGCCAATGGCCGACCCCTAAAACTCGTTTTCACTCCACTCACCGTCATAACTTGCCGAACATCAGAATTCGTTATGGGATTTAGTATTAAAATTTGGATCTCCAGGTAGGACACAGAGGAAACACCGACTCAATCAGACTGTAAACAACGAAGATAGGAACAGTTGCGCGGATTTGCGCTCATCGAAAAATGCGCTCAACGGGCTTATTGAACGTGAAATTCGCTCAGGAATCCGAATTTGCAATAAAAAAAAGTTCCCATTTAAAATAGAATAGATAGGAGCAAATGCGCCAGTTTGCACGCATTTTGAGAGGAGCTCAACCCCTCTAATTTTAGGTAAATGTGAGACCGAGAGGGTAGAAACAATTGGCGTATAACCTAGTGTGAGCCACAGTAGGCCTGAATTACGAGTAGTGGTATAGATAGATCACAGACTAAGATTTAGTATATGACTCGCTGATTCCTTTTGACGATCGTTGGAAGAGATTTTTTGGAATTAGTCACTCATGCGAATCAATAAGAATAAATGAAATCTGAACGAATTTATGTATAAAACACGCCATGTTATACTTTGTTAAGTCATTGTGGGATAGCTTTTCTGACGTCTATAGCTTTGTGACACCTTCTCAGCGGCTCGCATTCACTTTCGTACCCCAACGAGCAGGATCGATTCGGCCGCGGGTGATTTTTGTTCCTCCAATTGGTCAACATGTGCGAAAAAGCGGAGAATATCCCGGTTTCTTTTTTCAAGTCGGCCGATTCTTTTCGCGAGTCCGAAGCCTCGTTTTTCATCGAGTCGGATTTCCTGCTGGCGAGCAGCTCGCTCTGGCACGACGTCGAACTTCCGTCGGCGGGGCTGTCCATGTCGACCAACCGGGTTTCCGAAGGGACCGGACCGCTCTGGGCTCTCATCAACACCCTTTGGTAACCATGACAATATATGAGGGGGCTTTAGGAATGTTCAAAATAGACTTAACTTAGGATAATTGATTGATATCACAGGGGTCTCCACAGTCGACGAGTTGACATTCTCAATGCGCTAGAATCAATCAAAATGGTCGAAAGCAAGTATAACACTACGAGCCGCTCCGGCGATTCACGATTGACATAAAAATTGTCAATAAAATGATGGCCTCAAAGTTCCACCTGGTAGACTTAGCAGGCTCTGAACGGTCGAAGAACCCGGCCACAGGAGACGTGAGCAGGCGAAGGTATGCTGACACAGCAGAAGATTAAGAATAAACCCGCAGTCAACCAAGACACAATGGGGAAATATCCCGGCTGCGTAAGGATAGAAGAATTTCGATTGAAGATCATTAGAAATGGCGTCACCAGCTTCGACTGCCATCCAGAGCACGCCAAGCGCAGCGAAGAACTGGCTGCAGCGCAAAACAAGATGACCCACTCTGCAAATTCATGGAGGCTTTGAACGATGACCAACAACTGCTCGAGCGAACTCTTTTGGCGAAGAAATTGGAAGAAAGCGTCAAGGAGAAAGTGTCCTCCCTTGACTCCATCATTACCGAAGCCGGATGGATGTCCAGCAAAGCCAGACGATGTCTTTCGAAAGTTGATCGCTTTCCTTGTGGAGTTTAGCTTCAGAAAGGACATGTTCATGATGGGGCGGACTTCTGGGAGATTGTTCTCCACAACTAGCCAATATCTGTCGTGGCTATACTAGTCTTATAGCTGATTCTGCTTGTCGCACCTAATCTTGTTCAGTTTGAATTCGGAACAAAGGAAAAAGCGCCTTCAAGAGTTGGAACAGAAAGTGAATGCGCTCTTTAAAAAAGTATCGGAACAAGAGAGGACCATCAAGATGAAAGAAAGTTCCGAGGCAATCAAAAACCTCAGTTTGTGGCCGGCAGACAGCACGAAGTCCTGATGATGACGGACTCTGAGAAATGCCGCTCGTACAAAGGAAGTATAGCTGCTCCACACTCAAATCACGAAGAAGCAGAATCAGATCAAGATGGAACAGATGCATATCCTTGAACAGAACGCGCTCAAGAGAAAACTCGACGCTGCCGCTGCCGCAAACAAGAGGATCAAGACTGCCCTTTGTAGACAAAAGACTGCCAGGCTGACTGAAGAACTCCTTGACTGAAAGAATCAAGGATAAAATGGCCGAATCTGAATGTCAAGCTCAGCAGACTCCGAAGCAAAATGTATGAGAACCAATTTCAATGAAAAGGGAGTTGAAGCAACTTTACGTGAAACATTTCAACTACTTTTGACATTCAAGCTCGACCGTGAAGACGCCTATTATGTGAAGTTAGAATTCAACCTGAAGCTTCCGTCCGCTGGGTTCTCGCAATGAAAGATTTGCTGCGGCTTTTTGAGCATCACTCCGCAATTGTACAATTTGGTCTTGTAGAAATCCATGATCTCCTCGCTTTTCCTCCGGGAGGAGCTCGTGCTCTTGAAGATGTCCAGTTTGCTGACGACCCACGTCACCTCTTGGATGCTCTCGTTGTCGGAGTCGGGCAGAGCGGCGGCGGAAGGCTCGGAGGTTTCGCGACTGAGGGCGATTTTGACGACCGAATTGACGACGGGGACGTCGTCAGGGCGAAGGCTCCCCTGAGCGGACGTCGATGGCGAGTGACATTCTTCGTTCAGAGCTGATTCGGTGAGCCTGACGTCAGAGTCTGCCGGGAGAGAGTCTTCAGATGGTCTGTTCATGTTTTCTCATTGGTTCTTGACGAACTAATGCAAGTTAAAAATTAGCTACAATCAGAGCAATCGTAGATCAAGTTTCTCTCGACTAAATGTAGCAAATTTGAGATTAATAAACAGAAAACGTTTTCTAAGCTGAAAAGAGAATTTTCCCCATTGGATCGAGAATTTTCTTTTCCAAAGTAAATTGAGAATTCTCTCATTATTTCTTCAGATAATTCTCAATTCTGTTCGGGAAATTCTCCGTCTTTTCGGATTTTGAAGCCTGTAAATATGGGTGAACCTTTCAAGGGTACTGGATCCGAGTCTGCACAATATTCCCACGAGGGGGATACTAACGTCACTACAAACTTACCAGACGTCTGCCACCACAAAACTGTCAATATTTATAAAGGTACTTTGTACAAAAGCAAATCAATTGCAGATCATGCAATAAGCGAATTTTATACAAAAGCGAAGCACCGAAAAAAAAGCTGTTATAGCAGAACTGATACAAACATACCGAATGAGCACGATTTAGCAATTTTGATTTTAGGATTTGAATTTAAACTAAGAATCGACGGCGGTGAGCGAGGGAGTTCTTCTTTTCATTTTGAGTGTGAATCCAGAAGATCAACTGAGACGGGCGCCTTTCCGGGTTGGGGACGGACCTCACGGAGGAACTGCGAACGAAATACGAGTTGGCTACTCAACCCTAATGAGCTACCTATCACCTGATGGCGACATTTTAAAGGTTTAAGCAAAAACATTTGAAATCGTGGATAATGTAGCGCTCCTTGCGGCATACTAGAGTTGATTCTAGTCCAGTTCCTTTGTACTTGAAAAGGGGGTCGCGACTGGAAAAAAGTGGGGTAGTTCGGATTTTTTGGTATGTTATTAGGACCCATGCGAGTAGTCTTTGATCAAGTTATCAATTTAAAAAACCTTGTGCCGCCTTCGGCGTTAGCGAAAAACTAAGATTTTTTCGGCCATTTTTCAGATTTCGCTAAAAGTGTCGGTGAAGGAAGCATCTTACGACCAAAGGCACTCCAATCATTCTTAAGCTAGACAATATTTGCCAAGATTAGAGACCAACCGCAGCTCTCTACAGTAAATAGTTTCCGAGATACAGGTTGTTGAAAAATTGAAAGTTTTTCCAAAATGTGCCAATTTTACGAAAAAGTGATTTTTTTGGTTAAATATCGCCTGAAATATGCATCCTACCAAAAAGTCATAAGAAATGAACTTTTAGTACATTTAATTAGCTTTAATTTGAGACCAACCGGAGGTCTGTAACTTTTTCAATCAAGTATTGCTGCATCCTCAGGGTAGCCATCAAATATGACCGAAATATTTTGCTCGAAGTGGTTTGCCCCATAGGTGGTGTAGCGGGCTACTTAATAATACTTTATTGAAAATTGTATATAGTAAGTGTAAACGGTAGACTTGTAATTTTATCATTTAATTTCTTCGGTTATTCGTCATTATCTCAGAAACTAATAAAGTTACAGACCTCCGCGTGGTCTCAAATTAAAGCTAATTAAATGTACTAAAAGTTCATTTCTTATGACATTTTGGTAGGATGCATATTTCAGGCGATATTTAACAAAACAAATAACTTTTTCGTAAAATTTGCACATTTTGGAAAAAATTGCCATTTTTCAACAACCTGTATGTCGGAAACTATTTACTGTAGAGAGCTGCGGTTGGTCTCAAATCATAGCAAATATTGTCTAGTTTATGAATGAATAGAGTGCCTTTGGTCGTAAGATGCTTCCTTCACCGACATTTTTAGCGAAATCTGAAAAACGGCCGAAGAAATCGTAGTTTTTCGCTAACGCCGAAGGCGGCACAAGGTTTTTTTTTTTTAATTGATAACTTGGTCAAAGACTACTCGCATGTGTCCTAACAACATACCTACCAAAAAATCATAACTACCCCACCGATGTACATAGGAACTGGGCTATTCACCCAGTACAAGGAACGTAGGAATGGTTATCACTGCTTTGATAAACTACCACTGAAAACCGACCAGGGCAAGTACTCTTCTATCATAATTTACGAGGGCAGATCGACTCGGGCACCCCTCCCACAAGCGCCACCTAGCGTCTTTCGTGAACACTTGGCCACCGCTCTGTAATCTTGCGGTAGATTACGTTTGCGCCAGAGAGAAAAAAAACTAGTAAGTAGCGGTTATAGTTTTTCATCTGTAGGTATCTGTAGGTATTTTCATTAAAAATTGAATTAAAAAAACAGCTCATGAGTGCTTCACAACTTGTGAATCACAAGTCTTTGGCAACCCCTTAAAAAAAAGAAGAAAAAAAGTTAGCTACACGATTGAGGGGGGGGGGGGGGGGCACGGATAAGTTCCAGCCGCACACCATCCCCCACACAAGGATCGCATTTCTCTGATTCATTACGTAGAAAAACGAGTGGAAGAGGTCTGAGGCCAGAGGGTCGGGGTTTGGCTGGCTTTGGCCAGCAGGGGACGCCGCCCTAGTCGTATTATAGAACTGGGCAAATGTTGGGACGTAATGTAAGGTGGATGCGGCGAGATAGTGGGAATCCATCTTAAAAAAGACGATTTAAGACGAAATAGTCTATTTCCACGATAAAAATAATATATATATTATATATTATATAAACTTGTAGACGCGTTTCAGACAATAGTACTGATGATGGTCTAATCAACCGAAACACGTCTACAAGTTTATATATTTTTATCGTGGAAATAGACTATTTCGTCTTAAATCGTCTTTTTTTAAATGTTGGGACATATTTTGTATGTTTTTTTGTAACAATGTAGTTGTCTGTGTCGGCACAAACGTAGCCATTTCTTAATCTGACTGGCGCAAACAAATGGGGTCTAAGGTACTCACTACTACCGTCAACAAAAGGATTTAGGATTTGAAAGGAAAAGGTCAACTGGCCCAGCCCATAACTTTTGAACTCTTTGAACATTTTTTTGGACCATTTTGAGTCAACTTTTTGGTGTTTTCAGACTCGCTGAGTGGTGTTATGCACTCACTCAGCTGATTTATTTTTATTTATTCAAAATTATTTATTTCCGACTTTTAGATGTAACTACCTTCGAATAAATAATAATGAGCATCCTCCTCATCCTTCTTGGGCTGGAGCTCCAATATAATAGACACCAAATTTATATGCTTGATAAATTTAAATTTTTATGGTCCCAGAGATGTGAAAAGGCCTCTTTTAACCAAAAGGGTTCATTTACCTAATGTTTTTAATACAGGAAACCAATTGTGCTCGTACAATAGGAAAGAGATTCCGACAAGGAATTCTTGAAGGGTGGGCGTGCACTCCTCAACTAGGCTGACGCTACGTAAGACAGAACCTCTTTCCTATTGTACTAAAATGGAAATTCATTTACTTCAGTTTCTGAAACTGAATGTTGGAGCAATGTAGTAGGAGTATAGGCCAGTCGCCAGAGGATTAGAAGGGGGGGGGGGGGGGGACACTCTTGCAAGATAATATCACATTATAGATAGAAAAAGCTTTTTTTTTATTGTTGTTATGGATCTGAACAACAAATTATCAAAAATTGTAGCAAAATTTTGGCTGGGAGAACATTTGGCGGCCAAAATACCTCGATTTGTTCAAACGTTTTCGAGTTTTTCAACTATAACTCGCAAACTAAGCATCGCAGAGAAAACCTCCACACGTACAAAGTTTAAGAACATACATTTCTGCGTCGAATTACCTCCTTAAACATTAGAATCGGTTCAGCGGTTTAGCCACCATCAAGCGTCAAAAATAGGCAACTTTCTACAACTTGGCTTTTTTGGCCGCTTCAAGTTCTCCCAGCAAACATTTAGCCACCATTTTTGATATTTTGTTGTTCAGACCCGTATCACCAATTTAAAAGAAAGGAAAAACACATCTTGCACGAGTCTACAGAGCACGAGCTGAGGAAAAACGCTAGTAGGAGGGGTTACCTGAGTCAATCTCGGTTTTTCAAAGCGGTGGTATCCTCTTATCAAAGACAACTCGCTGATTCAGAATCTGAGAAAATGAATCGGATTCTTTTTTGCTGACGAGGTTTTCATTGGTCTCATTGGACGCCGCGAGGAGTGCTACGCGGGTTTGACAGAAATGACGACGCTGCATGGAACTCTCTCAACACCCATTGTTTACACGATACAACAAGCAATGAGGAGCGTGAATGCTCCTATTGATAAAAAGCGAAGAGAAACAGAACTAATACGAGAAATACTAACTTTTTGTGAAGAGTTGACAGTGTGATGTGAGATGGTCGACACTCATGTCGTTTATGTTCTGGTTGCCAAATGGTTACCATCTCTAAGGGCTCTCACACTGTTGTATCTTTCGTGAATCAAAACACCTAACGAATAAAATCTTGTTGTACAGGTAAACCTTAAGAGCGTCAAGAGGCAATAAATGCCCACATTTTGGGATCAACAACGAGAAATTTCGTTCCCAGCCTCAAACCCAAAGTGACATCGAGAGAATTTGAACCGTCAAACAGGTCCGCTTCTACGAGCTCAGCAACCAGAAAGAATAATTAAAGGCCAAGAACTGATAGAGGCACGATTTAAATTTATCAAACGAAAGCAGTCGTTTACTTTGGTTTGTATCAGTTGTCAAGTTTCAAGGGAGAGAAAGAAAAATAGCATACAAACGAAAAGCAAAAACGCAAACAAAAGCGTGAAAAACGGCAGAAATAACGCTGGCTACTATGATAGCGCATACGGTGTGTTAATAGATGAGCAATCAAAGAGCGAATGGTTACCCAATTGGTGAAGAAGTTGAAACTCTAGTTTTGTGCTAATTTTCCAACATGATAAATCAATTGACTCACTTCTTCCTAATGTAGATCCATGTGTGCGAGTCTAACCAGACTAGAATAGCAAATAGGAAGCCAGCTCCGATGCTTGCTGCGAGCATGAAGGTCAATCCGAACCTGGAGAAGAAACAAACGGTATTACTAATGATAATAACTCGACTTTTTTTCTTTTGGAACAGTCAATGTGCGCCACTGTTAGTCCCTAATGCGTCTGATTGTGGCGGTAGGCAGTGACACACGCCCCTGCCTACTAGGCTGCCTCTCAGCTTGCGCGGAAACCAGCTGCTGATGGTTGACGAGTGGATTTCGCATCCAGCAGGTTGGGCACATACGCCCTTCACGAAAAGGTACCGCTGGATACAGAACATGCCCCTCCATCAGGTCCTGTTATCGATTCGAGGGGCTGGACACTTCGCCCGGGAGTATCCCAACTGGTCCGCTACCGGTCAAAAGTGAACGGGGCGGGGGAAAAAAATGAACAGAACAACTGGTCCTCATCGTGAAAAGAGGTCCGCCTGGCAGGCTAAAAATGATCTTTCATTACTGGTCCGCGACAAATGGTCCGCTCCTCGAAGGGATTGCAAAGGATACCCTTAATCTCTTGCATTTACTAAAGCACTCCAACATTATTCTCGCTGTTGAAGTGCTGCTCCAGTACCAAATCATTGAAGCTTGTGCAAAAAAATGGTGTAGGTAGTAAATTTTATTTTTGGTGCTAGTAAGTATGTGTAGGGTTGAAAACTGACAGTTTTTCATATGGGGTCCTCAATTTTATGTGCTAATAACAACGAAAATATGGCATAGATTGTATTAAAATCCAAAAACATGCTGTGCGAATCCTCAGGATGAGGTACCGAAAGTGGGTCATCAATAAAACCACCATAAATCAAGCCCTCTAATTCCTGCCAACGAAAACAATTATGACTAGTGATAGTATAATATACTATAGTATAATATGCCTAAATAAAATCAATCGAAGAGGAACTCGTTTGGAACCTCGTTGGAAAACGACGATGAGAATCTAAAATCAAAAAATATAATATTAAAACGCTGCAAATTTTACACAAGGGTTTATTATTCTTTAATATAGATCAATTGTCCAGAAATGTAATTCTATCAATGGAAAAAATAAATACAATTTTTTTGATTTTTTTTTTTTTTTTTTTAAATTTGTTTTTTAAATATTTCGTTTTTGTACTTGAAAAATATTTGACCACCTGGGATCCTTCGAAAATCTCATTTGTAGCCCCATGAAAGCCCTATAGATCGCAACAGTGAAATCGGATCGTTCCGGAACCCCAAAAAAGGATTCTACGTCCAAAAATACTTCGAAAACGACACCTGACTCGATCCCATAGCCAAAAGCCTTCAAATAACCCCTCCCGTAGCCCCATAGCACCCCACGGGTTTGGGCGATCGGTCTGAAAACCTGGCGGGCACAATTAGATGGTATTTTGTCAAAATTTAGATTTAAAAAAAATTCTTACTGCCCAAAACGGCCCGGACTAATTGTCAAAATTAAAACCTGCTTCCGTTTAAAATTCAAATAATTTGTATAATGTGCACACCAGAACTCGAAATTGGATGCTCTACAACAAAAATTTTGAGCCAATTCATTTGCATTAGCCGCTCATAAGCTACATGGGTTGAAACATGAGCGAATACTATTTTTCACTCAAGTTGGAAAAAAAATCACCCATTTTTGACAATCGATAGCGGCTAAACGGTTGGACCGATTCGAAATATATAGAAAGAGCAATCGACGTAAAATATAATGCTCTTTTAGTTTAGAACGAGTAAATTTTTCAGTGCGATGCATATTATAAGCGAAAAACTGAAAAAAGTGCGAAAATTTCGAGGTTTTTTGGCCACCCCCAAAATTCCACAAGGAAATTTTGTATGTAAAATGTGGTATTAACATCTCTAACCGGCCACAAACAAACCCCCCCAAAGTTTCGTTTTTACCCGAATTTTCGCAAGGTCCCCCCCCCCCCTTTCGACGTATTGACTGGATTATTACCGAGGTGGCTATTATCCTGAGGGAAGGGCGTAGTAAATTTTACCCCCCCCCCCCCCCCCCCCCCTCACATTTTCATCACTTGTGACTTACAGGGCCATCTCGCAGACGGCGTGAAGAGCGGACATGTACTGGTTGTGTATCTGAGTACAGTCGAGTTTGGTGGCCAAGCTCTGGATGAGGCTGATGGCCAGTTTGACTTCTTTCGACAGCATGTCCAACTTGGGGTGAAGCTGCGGCGGTTTGTACAGCTGGCGGGCGATTTTCGTCATCGAGCTGAGGAAAAATGAAAGCAATTCACAGTATTCGGAAGACGAGTATACGTATGAGTTTATTGATGAGTTTTACGGTATTGAATCAAACGAGGATGCGGACCAGGCTGTGCTTCTATTCAACGCAACGCTGGGTTGATGACAAACAATACCTCATGTCAAAACCATCCACTGTCGGGGCTGATACGTACCCCATAGAGTATGAAACTGCGTCGACGGCTGAAGTCGCTCTGCGGACGACAACGAAAAACGGATTTTGACTGATTTGATCGCACGAGGTGTAATATTCTAGAATTTCCCTTTGTAGCGGGGCGGGTGCTTCTCTCTCCATTAGCTGACCAGGAGACATGCAAAGATCCCCAAGTGCCTGAAAATCAAAATTAAGTTTTTATTTCATTTGAAAGTATTTCATTTTATCATTGATCAACCTTTTGGTTTATTATTCTTGGAATAATACACCAGGTGTATTATTCCAAGAATAACCCCCGTCGCGAAAACATAGGTCCTATGTTTTCGCGACGGGGGTCGACGACTCCGATCGGCCTCAAAATTTGACATTATCCGTTACAACAGGTCTACATTCAAAATCCGAAATGTCCATCCGCCGACCGCCGTCCGGGCCGTTTTGGGCAGTAGGAATTTTTTTTAAATCTGAAATTTTGACAAAATACTTGGTTTACCATCTAGTTGTGCCCGCAAGGTTTTCAGTAAGATCGCCCAAACCCGTGGGGCGCTATGGGGCTAAAATGGGGCTACGGGAGGGGTTTTTTGAAGGCTTTTAGCTACCTATGGGGTCGAGTTAGGTGTCGTTTTCGTTGTATTTTTGGACGTAGAATCCATTTTCGGGGGTCCCGGAACGATCCGATTTCACTGTGGCGATCTATAGGGCTTTCATGGGGCTAAAAAATGGGATTTTTGAAGGATCCCACGAGGTCAAAATTGATTGAATATATTTAATATTTTTCGAGTAAAAATAAAGAAAAAAAAAAAATCCAAAAAAAATTTGTTTTTAAAAAATAAAAAAAAAATTTTTTTCCAAAACTTTTTCCATTGACACAGAAATAATTTTTGTACAAGTAACCTATATCAAAGGATAATAAACCCTTGTGTAAAATTTGAATAATGAAAAGGTTTCATAATTTGTGTGTGTAAAGAATACCTAACAGCATTTTACATCTATCATGGTGGGTTCAGGGTCGCTGTGAAGATCCTGCTACTGGAGAAAATGGCGTGCATGGAGCGTTCAAAACGAATTTTCAGCTATGAATCCATAAATATGAGGAATTTCCAACCTTAAACGTTTTCAACAAACCACAAAGCTTGTTGAATGCTAAAATGCAAAAGTGGAATGATGTATCGTATTCCGAGTAATTTTGGACGCATAATCCATTTTTGGGGGGTCCCACATCCGTCCAAAAATTGTACAGGGATTTTTTCTTTTGAAAAATTAATATTTAAAATTTTAATTTTTAGTCATAGAATTAATTTTTGCACAATTTTTCTATACTTAACAAATAGTTTTGTAGAATTTGGAGCGGTTTTTTTTTTTTCTTCTTCTTTTACGAATTTAGTGGTGAGCAGCACTGGCGGTCCGTCCTTTAGGCCGTGCACGGGCAAATTTCGGGTTGAAAGGAGGAAACCCCATTTTATTTTGCGCGAGTAAACTCACAATCCACATTGATTCGATTGAAAGGAATAATAATATCGCGCAAAGCTCCCGCGTGGCTGCGAAATTCGGTGACAGCGCGGTGTCAGAATCATCGAACTGAGGGTCCCCGGCCACCGAGTTAGGGATGTGCGATACTTATCGATATGGGTATAGTATCGGGTATTTCCTTTCGATACCGGGTACTTTTGGTATCGAATCCTGCCATTCGATACTACTACTGGTATCGATTATTTTTCCAGTATCGGAAAAAATACCCAAATGGAAACAGATGTACCTACTTAAAACTAAAATAACTTTACTGGAATCGTTTATTTATAAATTTATAGGTACTTGAATCACAGGGAAGCTCTCTACCAATAAATTATATAGGATCACTCACACACATAAGTTATGTGACAACGTCTCGTCTGAGTCTGATGTTGTACATAATATGTATCAATACATTTTGAAGTGATGATATTATCATGTATAATACATGATCGACAAAAATGTCGATGTGATAATGTATCAATAATTGATACATTATCACATCGACATTTTTGATAAAAAAGTATCAACAAGTATTGGATCGATATTTTTCAAAAAGTATCGATACTTTTATGAATCGGTACTTTTGGATACTTTTAAAAATGCATTGGACTAAACTAAAATATTATAACCATAGTTTAATTTTTTTTTTTCTATAAACATTATAAGCAGGGATAGGAGTTTTTACTGACGATAGCGACGCTAGACTCAGGCGGTGTTCTCAGGTTGCTTATTTTCATTTATCACAATCGACCTCGTGGATGATTAGGTAAATAATTTTCGACCAAACTTATTACTGAATTTTGAGAAAAGGAACATTCTCGGTTGTCACCAAAATATGTTGACAAATTGTGTTTTCTGAGAGGCACAGGCGACGAATGGTGGTAGAATTATATTTTATATACAATATTTTCTTTATTAAATGAATACTAGATGCTCCGGCTCGCTTTGCTCGCCTACGCACCCAGCTGGGGGGCTCCGCCCCCCAGACCCCCCGTGGGCCTCGCTTCGCGAGGCCGGTGCCTCGCTCCGCGAGGCCGATCGCTTAAGCAGACATAAGGCCTCGCTCCGCTCGGCCGAGCGCTTATTCGGACAGGGGGGCCTCGCTTCGCTCGGCCGGGGGGGTGTGTTCATACCCCTACACGGACATAAGGCCTCGCTTCGCTCGGCCGACCGCTTAATCGGACATAAGGCCTCGCTCCGCTCGGCCGAGAGCTTATTCTGACAGGGGGCCTCGCTTCGCTCGGCCGGGGGGGTCTGCGACCCCCCCTATCGGACGTAAAATTGGTCGAGGAATCCGAATCCGGTGAAAAAAATAGGGGTTCCCATTTGAAATAAGGGATTCGGAGGCGGGGGGCCTCGCTTCGCTCGGCCGGGGGGGTCTGCGACCCCCCCTAGTGACTCTTAAACGGTCGCCCGAGACGATAGGAAAAATCGGCGTATTTTTATCGCTTATAGTTTAGTCAGAGTAGGCGATTGACATACAGAAGACAGACTGAGAATTAGTGGTATAGATAGATAATATCATTCTTCTTCTTCTGACTCTTTGAAGTAACAATAATGATAATAATAATAATAAATAATGATAATAATAATGATAATCCAGGATTCGATTTTCAAACTGCCCCTATTCAATACAGAAATTTTCTTTTCTCTTAATAAAAGTACCCATATGATCCAATACTTGTAGGTATCGAATACTTGCTTCCGATACTTCGATAGTATTGCATACTTTTTTCGATACTAGTATCGGGTACTGGTATCGGGTATTGTATAGTATCGCACATCCCTACACCGAGTGGTCACTGTAGACATGCGCAGAGGGCGTTTTTTTTTTTTTTTTTTTCTCGGTCCCCGGCCACGGGCCCTCAGTTCTGTAAATTTCTCACAGATAGCGCTGTCATCAGGCAGGACTTCTGAGGAAAGTCAAAATCGTGGAGTTTCCCTAAATTTTTATGACTCCCCGGGTCAAAACGGGTGTTCCGCCTTCATTTGATCTGATCAAAGATCAACTTTTGGGTTAGTGTTATTCCATTCCGCTTGTTTGATCAAATTTTCTGTTATTGAGTTATTCGCCGGTGTTGATCAGGAACACAGTGTTGTGGTGACTGTGGTGTATTTAAACGTGCAACAAAATTTGACGTACAGAGAGGCGATTGAATTGAAGGAATTGGACAGACTGACGCCCCATTGGCACTGATCCAACGAGTGAATAAAGGGGCAGTTTGCCACTCGTAAGTTTTACCTGAAATCCCCTAGTTAACAAGTTGGCTAAATTAGGTTGGGATTGACAGGCAGCCACCTCCTCGTTGGGCACAGGTCAGTTTTTCACTTCAGCAAAACAACCGTGTGAATTCTGACTTGCCAAGAGCTGCCTTATTGCGAAAAAGAAAAAGAATTTTGGAAGAGAGAAAGAAGAAAAAAACAATTATTTAGTCCCTCAACTTATCCATTCAAAAAAAAGCCCCGGCATGCCCAAGACCCACAAGCCGGGACAGGTCAACAGAATAGGTGAACGGAGAAAATTGAATAAGAAAATTATTATTTAATAAGCCGGCAAAAAACAAGACACGTAACTGGATATTGTCTATTGACACGATAGTAATACGACCTTACGGCTAAATCATGTGTAGGGTAGTAATAAGGACAGGAGAAGAGAAACGAAGGTCAACAGAATAGGTGAACGGAGAAAATTGAATAAGAAAATTATTATTTAATAAGCCGGCAAAAAACAAGACACGTAACTGGATATTGTCTATTGACACGATAGTAATACGACCTTACGGCTAAATCATGTGTAGGGTAGTAATAAGGACAGGAGAAGAGAAACGAAGAACATACAAATGCTCGGAGCCCAACAATGAGAACATCATTCGTTCAATGAAAAAAAAAAAGGGAAAAATGTAATTTCCAGATGTATGAAGTGAAAAGATAATTTTTAATAGATATAAGAATTATATCTATTATTATCCCTATAGTTTCACACTGCGGTTCTCGCACGTGAGGGCATCGGAAACGACAGATAAACCCCCGCGCTCAATCCATTATAAGATTATAATTACAGCTTTTAAACCTACAGAGACCACTTACCACCGAGGCCGTGAGGTATATGGAAGCCATTAACCATGAAAATATAACAGCAAACAGCCCAAACACAGAAAACCTGCAACAGAAGACATGCACCATGAAACCGAGCGATAATGTTGCCTCAACTGTGATCTAAACCAAACACCTAAAGAGACCAGCACCAATAACAAATCATAACATCGCGAGGACCGGAAGAGGGAGTCGCTTCGCTCGCTCATTAGAGCAGACATTTCCCCGTTCTGTCGCGTCTGGTAAGGGATGGACATCGGATAAATCGAAAATTTACACAAAAAATATCGGTATATCCATATCGATACACATTACACTTATCGTATATCGATATTTTTATCTCAATATCTCGACTTCTCTTTAGTGACAAGGAGATTTTAGTCGGTTTCTAGTTTACATTGGTTCTACCTGACAGCATGTTTTCCGTATTTTATTTTCATTCGTTCATGTAATTATTTGATTTTTTATATTTTTTTGCACTTCATTTTATTCCCCAAAGCCCGTTTTCAACCCTACATTCAGGTATGTTCCCCAAATCTCCAATTGGAGAAGCTCCAATTGGAGGCGAGCTGACTCTAGGCGACGAATGCTCAAAAATGGGTCACGAAGGAAATGATGAGAGCAGAAGCGATTTCTTCACCGATGTTTAGACCCGTGGGGGGATTAAAATACTAAAATCCCCCGACCCTACGAGGTGAGCGGGGGTTGAGGGCCCGAAGAAGGTCAGTTTTTTTCGTATTTTCGCTCCTAGCTCAAAACCGGCAGGTCCTACAGAAAAATCATCTGTATGAAAAACAAAGCACACCATGTTCGCAACAAAAGTGTCCCTATTCATTTTTCGCGTACCTACAATAGTTTAGGAAATATTCAAGCTTGAAAGTCGGTAAAATGTCAAAACCCGCTTTTTCGCACTTGGTTTATTATTATATTTTCGATGGCTCGGATCGGCCTCAAAATTTGACATTATGTGGTCTAGATTCCAAAACCGAAATGTCCGTCCGCCGTCCGGGCCGTTTTTGGCAGTAAGAATTTCTTTTTAAATCTGAAATTTTGACAAAATACTCGGTTTACCATCCAGTTGTGCCCGCAAGGTTTTCAGCCCGATCGCCCAAACCCGTGGGGCGCTATGGGGCTAAAATGGGGCTACGGGAGGCGGTTTTTGAAGGGTTTTGGCTATGGGATCGCGTTAGGTGAGAGTTTTCGAGGGGTTTTTGGACGTAGAGTCCTTTTGGGGGTTTCACTGTTGCGATCTATGTATAGGGCTTTCATGGGGCTACAAATGGGATTTTTGATGGATTCCAGAAGGTCAAATATTTTTCAAGTAAAAAACTAAAAATTGTTGAAAAACGTTTTTGGAAAAATAATTTTAAAACTTTTTTAAATTGTTTTCATTGACAGAATTAAATTTCTGCACAAGTAACCTACATAAAAGAATAATAAGCCCTAGTGTAAAATTTGCAGCGTTTTGTGGTTTTGTTTTTGTTTTTTTGCTCACAGCGCTTAAACGATGCAACCTAGCGGTATGGGCACTATTATATAATCAAAACTAAATTAAATTTGCTACAATTTGAGCACAGTTAAGGCTCTGTAAGTCAAATAGGAACCGAGAAAACGAATTTTATCCAAAACCAATCGTAAGGGTAAACCACGGTTTTCAGAACGTTTTCGGCTGTAGCTCTGAAACTATAGACCCGATTCAAAATTCCTTTTTCTCTTGTGAAAGCTGATCAAATGTTATTAAAGGGACTGTACATTATATTTCTGTTGAGACAACAAAACTAGCATTGTTATTCGCTAAATCATTGCTCTTTCACTCTAATAATAAAGAGTTATGCCGCAGGACGCATAGTTTCGGAGTTATAAACAAAAAACTCGAAAAAGAGCAAATATTTTTGGAGTTTTTTTTCTAATATCTCAAAACGCATAACAGATATTTGTTGGATCTCTTAAGATTTTGATTCAGCACCCCAAATAACATAAAATAAGACGAAAAATACAAACATATGAGGTGCCTCCACATTTATTATAAGTAACTAAAGAATGAATTAACAGCATAAGCAAATGGAAAGGAGAAGACAGACAGGTACGACCAGTGGCGGCTCGTGCAGGGGTTCAGTGGTTCAGAGAACCCCCAAAGATAGTGAGAGAGAGAGAGAGAGAGGAGAGAAAAATTTCATTTACCTATTATCAAATCAGTTTCCTATAGTGTCACTGTTGATGCTGGTAACAAGTTCTTACGATTTTTGATAACAGTTCCATTCGGCTGAGGAGTGACGTCAGAACTTGGGTTCACATCCGATTTGGAACCAAAGCATATAGACAGGAGGGTGGGAGGGCGGTTGGGAAAGGTCACGTGACTGGGCGAAATTATAATGGCTGCGTGAGCTGGCGTCAGATGCAGCTCATGGAGTATTTTCTACAGGTAGGAAGATTCGGAACAGTTTCTCAGTTTCGCAACAGTGTTGCCAAATCACATTTTTTTAAGGGAAGGAGACTTTTTGTTGGGGAAAACGGATATTATTCCCAGTGAATTCGGATTGTACCTAATCGTCAAATCCTCCTGAAATGAATCAAAACAATTGGAGATAGAGCAACCATTGCTCTAAGATATAATCATAGGGTTTTTTGAACACTATGCTGGAAATAACAGAGAAGAAAAAGAAAAGGGAATTTTTACTCGCGATTAGCCGCCCTCCGCCCGGTTGTTTTGGTTCTGCCTACAGTCCGGCCTCCTTTTGTTTAGTTCGAGTCGAGTGTAATAATTTTCTAGTCATTTAATTGTTTATTGTGTGTGTGATTTTCGAGAGACGAATACCCGTCGCAAGAACATTGCCTAAGGCACTCCACCCTTGGATTACAGATAGGAAATGAAAAGCATGGGCCGAATGCAGGGACGTGGAAAGTGAGTCGGTTGTATTTTTCTTCTAAAATGAGACTTCTTGCTAAAGGTTCCCATTCTGCGACTATACATACGGGTGTGTATTAACTAGGTAATACGAGTATGTTCTTAATTTTGCTGTCGAAGTACGGTTGAACCCCTTCTTGCCAGTAGCACGAGCCGCCACTGGGTACGACGCTTGGACGCTTGGACGCTAGGACGCTAGAAACGGCTGGTTGACTCTCTAAGGGCGAGAACCCAGAGAGGGGTGAGCCCCGTAGTGGGGCTAACTGACTATATCAGAGCTGTTTCCAGGCGCAGTACAATTTTGATTCTTGAATTCGCTAGTCGCTCCTCTCTACTCTACTCTCTTACGCTATCCTAAACAAGTGCTTTGTTATTTCCTTCCAGTCACCTTACCAGGACTCTTTTCTTTCAGTTAATAACGTGAGGATTCTCTATTGGGTTGACGCATCTTTACAAACGCAAATCATATTTCATACCTAAATTCAAACAAATACAAGAGTTCACACATCCGTTTATTTCGCATTCTACAATCTATATAAAACTCGAACGGATCCTTCCAAGTTCAGCATCCGTTGCAAATCAATTTAATTAACTTAACGCTCATCAATAAGAACGGATTCCCACTGTGTGGTGCAGCATCCGTTCCAAACACTTCAGATATCCCTTCAACATTATCTAAAACCCACGGCTGTGATCCTCTACGTTCACATCCAGCCAAAATTCATATTTCAGTCAACTTCCTCCATTCATATTTATTGTAATTCGAGCATAACAATATATTTCTTTCCGCGTCGCTACGAACTGGCAAGATGGTTTTACTTGATGAAACCTAACCTATTTCTCCCCCCGTACTCCGTTCATCACGGTTACGAACATTTCCCAAAGGTCAAGTCAATTCTACACGGACAGGCTCATGCATAGATTGCAGGGTAGTGAAGTATGACCCAAATGCAGTTTAAGCCGTTTTAAGGGAACTTACGTGATGAGAGCGCATCTTGAATGCCTGGCCACTCCGAAGAGAAGAATCACGCAGAATACGAGAAGGATACTGAGTATGGCCATGGTCACCGGCCACCTGGAATGGTAATAGAATGGATTACAATACCGAAATCTCATAAGCCAAGAGGATTGTTACATTTTGGGATCTCCTTAGGCCCCACTTAGGCCTTCACCCTAATTTGACATCATCAAAAAAAAAAAAAAATAAAATAAAAAAAAATAAATTAAACGATATTTTATTAAGATTTTGGCCTCCTCTGTATCGAGTGGTATTTTTCAATTTGTAGGTTTTTGGAAACTGCACTGTTTTGAGGATCAGGAGTTCCGCCCTCATCATTTTCGTGGAGTAATTTACATGGGGCATGGGGCATGGGGCTTTGTGGGGTTTTTCCACAGAGAAGGCAGAGGTAATTGGGGCATTTGCTGCCATCTTTGTGGGTTCACTCAATCGAGCCATTGGAAGGGGTGGTTGCCTACAAAAGGTCAGATGTTAGGTTTCTAAATTTGAATTAGTGTCTTGGCACCCCAATAGTGGGAAACTAAGCGAATCCCACAAAAGTTTTATCGGGAGAACTTTTGGGGGCCTAAAAACCTCGAAATTGTTGGACTCGGTTTTGTTTTTTTGCTGATAGCTTGAAAACAATGCGTCATACAGAAATTTTCACTCTGTACATTATTAAAGACTATAAAATTCTGCGCTGAATGGACACCCCCAAGTTAAAATTCGACCGATTGGCGAGGTTGCAGTCGGCCGTAAAGAAAATCCCATTTTCCCCAAAGGTCCAGTCGAATTAGCCCGAAAAAGGGCAAATAGTTCGGGGACTCTCGAAAATGGATTCTACGACCAAAAATACTTGGAAAACGACACACTGCTCGATATCATACTCAAAATACGTGATACGGTAGTTTTTCGTTTTTTTGTTTTTTGTTTTTTTTTTTTCGGACGAATAGTTCGAAAAAGGGTTTTGTGTAGTTCTGGAAATGTCCATTTTATAGTATTCGGGCTGCTGAACACGAATCTGAGGTTTCCGACAAAAAATTTTGACCGGAAAAACTTTTTTTTTTTTAACGTCAAAATTTTGGAAGTTGCCACAGTTTTTGTAAATAACTTCGAAACTACAACATTTACGTGAAAAACAATCCATATACAAAATGTAAGAGCATTAAATGAACTACGTATATTTTCGGAGAAGATTTTTGGTTCAATTAACCCTTTAGCCGTCAGAGCGTCCGAAAAAAAAAAAAAAAACGAAAAACTACCAAATCACGTATTTTGAGTATGATATCGAGCAGTGTGTCGTTTTCCAAGTATTTTTGGTCGTAGAATCCATTTTCGAGAGTCCCCGAACGATCCGATTTCACCACCGTGGGGTCAAAATTTGAGATTTCTAAAAAAAATTCCTTCTGTCCAAAACCGCTCGGACGGCGGACGGCCATTTCGTTCATGGAACGTGTCATGAACTGCATACTGTAAGTATGTCACATTTTGAGGCCGACCAGAATTTTCGACCCCTCTCGCGATAACATTCCAAAATAATAAACCAAAACGAACAAAAAACGTGGTGTTTCATCAATTTTTGATTGTTTTCAGTTTTTAATGATTATTTAAAACGACAGCACCCAGTAAATTAGAAATATTTAGCGCAGTAGTTACCTAAGAAATTCTAAGAGCTGGAAGGTCTATGATGGAAGCCGACGAATAGAAGATGAAGAAGAAGAAGAGTGGGGACAGGACTGGTGTTGGGTTGTGGAGATGAATTTTGGGCAACGAACGGAGTGAACGAGAAAAAGTGTTAATTAAGTGGTTTTAATAAAAAGATAGTTCATAATCTGTGTCGTATCTATATCCCAACATGAAAGACGAAGATAAAGGGAAAACTACGACATATTTATTTTACATTTTCTGTTTGTTTTTATTCAATTTTTTATTTACTCGTTTTTCCATATTTTTTTTTCATTTTTCTAATTTTATTTTATTCTATTTTTTCAATTTTTATATATACGAAAATAGTATATATACCGACGTTAAATTTGTTTAATTTATTTTACGTATTTTGAATTGCGACCATACCGATCGCTTGAATTTTGAAGTTTAGGTATTCAATCGATGCAGAATTTAAAGGTCTTTAATTATGTATATGTCGACATTTTCGGAGTGACGCGCGGTTTCAGAGATATATGCGAAAAACGAAAAGAAGTCGAAAATATCCAGGTAAAGACTAATATGGCGGCCAACCCCTGAGGTACGTAGATGTAGATGGATACTCTTTAAAAAGGGCTGAAGACTTCGTCTTCGTTCACATGGCTACCGAGTTGAACGTCCAGTGACTGGAGCCAAGATACCAATGCTAACCTGATAGCTTCGGCAAGATGTAGAGCGTCTAGCATTGGAGCGAGCGTGACGGGTCTGAGAGGGCGGGAGATGTCCTGAAGGCTGGCAAGGGCGATGCTCGTGTTGCTCGTCATCGCCTCCAGGAGGGCCAAAAGGCCGGCTCGGGCTGTCTGGTTGGTCACCGGCTCGTCGAAAACGTCGCCCAACTGAGTAAGGAGGTACTCCACTTTGAGTTTCAGCGTTGAGTCGATAGCAGACGTCTGGCAAATCGAATCGTAGGATTAGCGGGACAAAGCAAGCGAGAGGTCGAAATCCAAACGATAAGTTACCTGGTTTTTGACACTGCTGATGGTCTCGTCCATCGCCCTTCCGGCAGCTAACAGCTCCAGCATGCCATTGTGGACATCATCATTGCCATATAGACCCACTCCAACTGCACCACTGGAACAGAAAGGTCAACAGTCAACCCGCATGAAGATAGCCAAAGTACTTAAAGAGTGGCATGTAGACTTACCAACAGAGCATGGTGAAGAAGGAGAGGGTCCACTTGAGAATGACGATGCTGTTTTTAGGCCTGGGCTTCCGGTCGCAACATCTGGAATACGACAAATACATTATTGGCTGATAAGATGGTTTGGGCGTTGATGCTGCCTTGCTGGGCCATTGTCTACCCAAGATGGCTTTCACAGTTGAGACCGGAAAGACCGAATTCCAATGTGCAGCCAAAATGGCTCTACCAGCTGTTTGAATGTATTTGGGGCCAATAAGCTATTACAACTATTCTTTGGCGCCTGATGTGCTCGGCTCATAGACTAATATCACCATTTTCTGCTGATGGGGATAGTGCGGCCTATTGTTGAGTGCTTCTCAGTCTTCGAGAACACCCCAGAAGACAAAGCAGACCCTCCCATCCAACGTTAGCTGCATGCTGATGTGCACCACTGGGCCAGGCGCGCCCTTGTGACGCCATTTATCTTGTCATTGGCTACCCTGCTCGTGGCTCGAAGCAGCACCCATCCTGGTTCTGCCTTGATGGCTTCGGCATCGTGCTATGAGCTGCATCCTTGCCAATGAAGTGCCTCCTTCAGTCGTCCATTGGTCAGTTGAGGTTGGCGACAAGGTCGAAAAGGGTCATATACCATTGAGGAAGGACAATTGTGATCGTGGTAACGACATCCAGGGACTATAGGACTGTGCAATCCCTTAGTGAGCTGTTAGGTCGCTCACGGGCATAGCAAAGAGGGGACAACTGGGAGTTGGACGCAGGGAGGTAATGATAGCAAACTAAATGCTTTATTCTGGGGGGTGAACCGGCTTGAATAGCGGCACTCACAATATATGCAACAACCCCATTCCAGACATAGAAGGGCAGCTGCAACTAGCAACCTGCAAGGGCTTTTTCCCAGCAACTGCTCAACCACCCCTTATAACGGGGACTAGTATTGGCTGTTGCTCGACCAGCTGACGATCACAACTGGGCCCACTGCTGCCTGCCAGTTACTTCACCGCAGCCGCTGCAAAGGCAGCGAAAGGCCTCAAAGGTGGAGTCTCTCAGTGGACATGGCGGGCCACGTTTTCTGCAAGTGGGCATCAAGCTTAGCCAGCACAGCCGGTCCCGAGAAAGCCCAGGGCTCATTGCTTCGCACCAGAAACGGTCCCTTTCCAGTGCAGGCCACAAAGCAGCAGGCTGCCGCCATCTCGAGTAGAACACACTGCTGCACCCGAGACTGTCCTGTAAAATTGTGTCAGGCACACAGTTTCACCCTAATGATGGGCATCTCCTGTGCTGATATCAACCCCCTGGAGGTCAAACATCCCTCCAACGGCATACAGGAGGAGCCCCAGGAAGAGGCTCAAGTATGCATACTACATGTAGTGTAAACAAGATCTATCCCACGCTGTAATGCCTTCGGTATTCTCAGTGATTCATCTGAGTGTTCTCTTCTTGGTACCCCATCACTGGCTATTTGATCAAGAACAGCGATGGCCTCAGGCCCGATCGTACTGATTGCTTCCAGCTGTCGGCCATGGTTCTACACGCTGGACCTGGAAACCCATTCTGTACTTTTGCAAAGGTGCCCCCCACCCTTCGACCACTAAGAAGTCTTCCTCGGTTCTTCCCACACCCCATGCAGCCTCTACCGTCACGATGCACCTCCTGACACCTCTTCCAATGTTTCTGACCTGACATTACTGCTCACCTCAGACCCCAACATGCAGGTAATGCCAAAGACAAGTAAAACTCACCGAGTGCAGAGATAGATGAGGAGCATGAACAAGGTGAGGATGAGCCATAAGGCCGGTATCGACCCGAGGATCCCGAGTGACTGAAAACAAGAAGAAAAAAAACATTTACAAGGTAACCCAAGGAAAACAAAATCATAACATCTATACTGCCGTCCTTAGCAAAAACGTCCTATGTCCATTTTTGCACTTTTTGAGATGAGGACATATTGTTGTAGCTCTTGATCAGGCGCACCTTTTGAGCTAAGCTAGAACGTCCTATGTCAAAAGAAAAGGCTTCAAAAATCAATTTGTCCTATGTCCATTTCTGCAGTTTGACATACCCCTACTAGGCTAAAATGGCCTAAGTAAGACCTACTAGGCTTAAACGTCCTATGTAGAGGGAAATCAGGGACATAAGACGTTCTAGCTTTGTACATAGCAATAAAAAAAGTTGATCGTACTAGGCTAAAACGTCCGTTGTCAAGGACATAGGACGTTCTAGCCTGTTGAAGACCAATAAAGTGTAGAAAACAACAACATTTTATCATAACTTGCCGCTCTTTTGTATTGTTATCTTTTCACTAACGTAAACACCGGTCCTCGCTTCCCCTGTCTAGGGATGTTTGATACTTCTAAAGTATCGATACAGTATCGTATCGATACATCCAGACAGTATCTAAAAGTATCGATACGATACTTTCAATAAAGTATCGGTATCGAAGTATCGATACTTTTCAAAAACGCCTGCAAATTTTTAGTCAAGGATTTATTATTCTTTGATATGGGTTACTTGTGCAAAAATTAATTCTGTCTCAATGAAAAATTTTTGAAAAAAAGATTTTTCTTTTAATTTTTTTTTTTTTTTTTTACTCAGAAAATATTTGACCTCCTGAGATCCTTCAAAAATCCCTTTTGTAGCCCCATGAAAGCCCTTTACATCCCCACAGTGAAATTGGATCCTTCTGGGAATACTCTACGTCCAAAAATACTTCGAAAACGACACCCAACTCGAACCCATAGCCAAACGCCTTTAAAAAAAACTTTCAATTGCCCCATTTCAGCCCCATAACGCCCCACGGGTTTGGACGATCGGACTGAAAACCTTGCTCCAAGCCTCGGGAGGGTAGTTACAGGTAGCAAAAATGGGGAACATGCCCTCGTTTGGTGTAGCTGTGGCCACACTAATTTCTACTGTGATGAGTGAGTTGGGTTGGTTGGTTGGGCCAACATTTTGGTGGTTAGCCCTTGATCGAGGACGGCTGATTCTTCTGATATGAGAGCTGGTGCAGCTCCAGGAGGTGGTGGTAGGTACCTACATCAACTTTCTTCAATTGCTGGTCAAGTTAGAGGTACTGTCAACTACCTATATGCCGTAAGTTTTGAATCTGATGAAATGTGAGGGATAAAAAAAGTATCGGCGCCGATACCGGAAAAAAAGTATCGATACTACGATATATATCGGGGACAAAAAGTATCGATATGTATCGATACTTTTTCAACATCCCTACCCCTGTCTTGTTCAAAACGTTAGCAAATTTATGTGATTTATTTATCCACAGAATGGATCCGAGTCAGAATGCTAGGTCGGCTTTACTCGTGGCTCTTGGCCAAAAAAATAAACAGCTCCGCCTCAAGTTTTCCGGTGCTCTCACGAAATCTTCAGCAGCATGATGCCGAAAAGGACGTGGACCAGGATTATGTTCCTTGTGATGAAGGGTCTGAGTTTTCTGACTCAGATAGTGCAAGACATGCACTTGCACTGCAAGTGACGTCCTACCTTCACGTTTGTAAAGTATTTTTTCTTGCCACGTTGGGGTACGAATCATCCAACGATCGTATTTTGAAGTTTGTTCGGCCCGGGATCAATGTGGGCGATGTGATGCCAAAACGTGATGGAAGAGGACTGCATGCCAAGACGGAGAAAGTGTTCATACTTTGAAAGCGTTTTTGTACTAGCATGTACATACTTTCGATGGATTGCCACGAAATTATTTCGTATTAGTATTATACTTCCTAGATATTCTTGATATATTCTAGGTAGATCCTTCAAAGATCGATTGTCGCCAGAAACCTTGAGATTGAACTATATTTTTGAAAAAATACTCGAAACTCAATGGACATAAGACGTTTTAAGCTAGCATCACACTGTTCGAGCGGTCTTAAGTGTCATGGGTACTAGACTAAAATGTCCTATGTCCAAATTTTTACCATGGGTACTAGACCAAAATGTCCTATGTCCAAATTTTAACCATAAATTTCCTAATGGAGGCCAGGCAAATAGTTTTCAAGATTTGTTAACACAATGTCAAAACAGGGGAATAGATTTGAGAGGTGATGGTCAAAAAACGAATTCTCCAGGTTCAATGGTTTCGATGGCGCAGCACCCGAAACAAAAACGCGATTTTCTCGAAACTTGAAAAATGGACATAGGACGTTCTTAATAAGGAGGGCAGTATAAGTAGATTAGCGAAGAGCCACATTAAGCAGAAGCAAAGTCAACTTGATCCTCGTAGTAGAGTTTGGTGGCTCAAGATATGGAGATATCAGAAACCTGAATTGGAGGTTAAACCCCACCGGTGTCTCATTCTCGCCAGCCTGTCAGCGGTAGTACTGGCGGGGGGGGGGGGGGGGGGGGACAGATTGTGGGGGCGCCACAATCGCAACGCAACAGCGTGAAACCCCTCTTCTCCCGCCGCTGAGACGGCCTTCCTTATGATGGATGGAGATAATTTTCTCCCTTAAATTCACCGTTCTCTGCGTGCTTATATTTTGCTCTAACTCAGGCAATAAATTATAATCCAATCCAAAAATCTATAAAATGTAGTCCTAAATGGGCAAAAAAAAGAACGTCCTCATAGCAGGAGGCTCAAATAGGAAGTAAATTTCATCACGTGAACCTACTTGGGAAGACATTCTGAAATGAAAGAAGTCCCTAAATAGTTTGGATATTTTGCCACGGCAAGACAAAGCCATTCAAAATGCTGGCAACATGTTCTCCAAAGGCCACAGCTCCATGTCAGTATATTGCTCAAAGTCTGGCAATAAATTACATCCACACGTCGCCTCCTCAGTTCAATAGTGTAACAACTCAAAAATCGTCATTTCGAGGAAATTGAGGGTGAAGATTTTGGTCTGCAGTTATGCCTTTGTAACCCACCACCAAAGGTATCAACTGGCGTAAATCCACATTACCCTTATTCTCCACGTATTTGTGCTTCACACCAAGTGCTTCCAAATATTTTTCACCATAAAATAAGTATGAAACTCTAATTAACAAAAAAATGTTCCGAGTTGTTACTGTACTGCACTGCTGAGTTCTGAGTTTGATTTTCTTCATTTCTTACTTCTATTTTATCAGTCTGGGTTGTTTTTCATGATGGGCACAGTCCGTTTCCTTCTTTTTTGTGCCAAAATAATTATGAAGGCTGTAATAACTCTGTTAGCACAGAGTAACAGAGAGCAGTGCTCTGAAGCCACCAGTGCTACCACGAGTGCAACACAGTAACATTTTGAGATGTCACTCTGTTGCTCTGGAGACAGAATTGGCATTTTGTGATAAAACGAAATGTTACTGTATTGCACTGAAAAATCAAGTGAATTCTGCCAAAGCAATACAACAACATAGTACTTTCAACCAAGTTTGAAATGTTATTTTGACTTATATTGGTAGTGCTCTGGAATCTACTCAAAATGCTGAATCCAAAGGTAGTAATAACTCAAAACGGCTAATTTTTGAGTTGTTATACTATTCAACTGAGGCGGCGACGTGCCAAATGTTATTGGTTTTTTGAGCATCTTATTTATTCTTACGGTACAGCAAAACCTAGCATTCGACAGTCTGACTCATTATAGACATTTTCATCTTTTTTTGAGGTTTCCTTCGATCCTCATCACCTTCCCCTTCCATCTTCCTCCAACCACCCCCCCCCCCCCTCCCTTCATCGATTATTTCACCCAAACCCAAGCGCCACCAACAAAATTTAATATCGATCGTAAACAAATTTAATATCGATAATGATGCGTGATGAGTTTACATACTGTTGAAGTAACAGTATGTAAGTTGAAGTAACAGGAAAACTGTTCACAAATTTGGATTATCAAAATCGATTCATTCCGAATCAAAAGCATCAATCGATTTTATGAATCACAAAAATATTTTCCTTTTTGAAAACTCAGAAATCCACTCTCATTTCTACACTCAGCTAATATAAAAAAAAAAAAAAAAAGCTGAAAATTTTACAAAATTTGTGTCAAATTTTCAGTTTTTTTTTTATTAATTTTTTTTATTAAATTTTTTTTTTTAATTTTTTATTTAATGTTTATTATTTTTTGTATAAATTTTCAAAAATTGATTCTATATGAATAATTGACATCGAATCAGACTGATAAAGCAATTGATTTTTTAAATTATTTAAAAACAAATTAAACTTCATTATTTTATTAAGTATTTTTAAACTTTCCTGTAGTTTGTGAACGGATGTGGGACAGCAGAAAAAGGATTATGGGTCCAAAATTACTCGGAAAACGACACCTCATTCGACTTTCTGACAACGTTCAAAAGCCCCATTTGTAGCCCAATAGATCCAAAGGTTCTGGGACTTCAAAAAATGGATTCTACGTCCAAAAACACTTCGAAAACGACACCCCACTCCACGTCATACCCGAAAGCCATCAAAAACCCCTCCCGTAGCACCACAGTGAAAACCGTGCGGGCACAACTAGAGTGTAAGCCGAGTGTTTTGTCAACATTTCAGATTAAAAATGAAATTCTACGACCTTTTCGACCTAATATGAGCCGTAAGTGACAATACGAGACGCTTACGGGACACCTCTGAATAAGAGTGTCCTTAGAAAACGGATGGCAGCCCTGCTTGAGACTCTTCTTATTATTCTCGCATTGTGAAACTCTCTTGTTTGAAGAGCTTTTACCCCAATTGCAGTCGAGGAGTAACCCAACAACCGAGATGGTTGCTTGTTTATAAATCAAGGATTTTACCGACGACAGTGTTGCCAGTTAATAATATTCACGATCCGTACGGCGGAGGAAGTGGCCCCTTGAACAAATCGGCACGTACCGCGTTAATCAAGAATAGGCATCTAGAAGAGTCCTTTTATCGATAGAATTCTCAACGGTGAACGTGAAGTTAAAACCTACTAGCAAGTTATGAAAGGAACATATTGTACGGGCCTCTTTTCGTCCCTTTACTGTTTGATTTCTCAACGATTTTATCGTATGTTTACCTCAAGATACACATCGCTGTCGGGAGCGAAGGTGGAATTGACGAGATGAAGGGAGATGTTGACGTGGGGGAGGGCGTGAAAGAACTTGGCCAGGGGAGGAGGCCGGTACAGCGTTCCCTGGTCGATCCTGTGCGCCATCACCACCAGCCACTACATCCTCCTGCAAAGGAAAAAATAAATAAATAAATCTAAAAATTCTTCACAACGACTGCCGACAGCCGAGACAGAAACCTGGGAAAATTAAGTTCATTGGTTCAAACACGGGAGGCTGTTTTCAACTGGATACAAACCGGGGCGCTGAATCCGAATTCGAAGTTTGTCATCTCAAAAAAGGGCGACTTCGCCCCGAAAATCGAAAAAAACCTCGACATTTTCGACCTTTTTTCAATTTTTCGCTCATATCTCTAAAACTACTCGTTTTTCGAGAAAACACGCCGTTAGCGAAGTTAAAGTAGACAAAATTCCCTACAAATTACACACATCACAATTGAATATCGGATCTTCAGTAAGGCCGTTAGAGCGCGCTGAAAAACAGCCAATTTTTCGTTAAATGCAAAAAACTGGGGATGGCGTCGAAATATGGATATTGGATGGAAAAATGGATTCATTTCTTATTACTTAAACCAATTTTTCCACGCATGTCCAATATACGAGGGTCGTTCATGAAGTAAGTTTACAACATTTTTAAAAAATCGAAAAATGCTTGTATTCCAATGAAATTCACAGAATACTTCACAAATATAATAAACTATTTTTCCACGTAGTCCCCGTGGAGTTCGCCACATTTCTGGAGCCTGGGCGCCAGTTTTTTATGCCAATATCATAGACCTCCTCCGCCACCCGTTAACCACTTCTGAACAGCTTTCTGGAACTCTTCGTCGTCTGCAAATCTTTTTCCACTCAAAAAATCCTTCAATTTATTGAACAGATGGAAGTCAGATGGTGCTGAGGTGAATAGGGAGGTTCATAATGTCCCATCCAAACGAAGTCAAAAGTTCTTGGGTGACTCGAGCAGTGCGGGGGCCTGGCGTTGTCGTGGAGGAGGCAGATCCCATTGGTTAGCACACCCCTTCTACGGTTCTGAATCGCCCTTTTGAGTTTTTTAAGGGTGTTGCAGTAAGCGTCGGCATTAGTAGTCGTCCCTTTCGGCATAAATTTGACCAAAAGGACAATCCGATCCAATCACTGATGGTCTCCCACTCCTTAGCTCATCATGGGTATCAGTACGGCCTTCTCCAAACTGCTTAACTCACTTCGTGACTGCTTGTCGACTCATCATATCACCACCATACACTTCCACGCTCTTGGGATGGATATTCGCGGCGGTAGTTTTCTATAAAATCAAAAAACGGACGACAGCTCGGATCTCACACGGGCGAGAGGTAGCGGGAACTGGCGTCGACCTCTCCATTTAAAAAACTCACTGTGACCTAACAAAACGGTCTACAGAAACGCACTACGAAGCAAACCCACCGTTATGACCCCGCCTTCAAGCCAGGTGCACAAACTTTCTAAAAAAACCTCGCCACAGGAGTTGTAAACTTACAACCCCCATGAGAGCCCAATAGATCCCCACGGTCAAATAGCACGGATCTGGGACCCCCGAAAATGGATTTCACGGCCAAAAATACTTCGAACACGACACCCCACTCGACTCCATAGCGAAAAAGTGATTTTTTCGAAAAACACAAAACGAAATCGCCCTTTTTCAAACCACTCTGGCTCCTGAACTATTGGGTCTACAATCAACTTTGAGTAGTGCATTTCATAGGAAATTTAATGCTCTTTTACTTTGATAATAGTGACTTTTACCGCAGGACACATAGTTTTGGAGTTATGAGCAAAAAACCGTAAAAAGTGGAAACATTTTTAGCTGCTGTGAAATAAAAAAAGTGTTATGATTGATAGAAAGAACTTCTCTATTTAAATATCTTTTCCTGGAAGGATGGTCTTACTTTCTCGTTTCAAAATAATGATCATAAACTTTTTTTTCGCAGCTCTTAAACATTAAATGTTTATGCGAATTAAATTTTAACTAACAGCACGTGATTTAATAAAATAATTGCCATACCTATAATTAATTGACAATTTTATAAAATATTTTATTGATTTGTGCAAACACGAGATCCGTCCAACATAATAATTGACATGGATATGTCTGAGTCGTGCGCCAGCCATGTTTGCTCTTTTGTTGGTTTTTTGCTTATAACCCCGAAACTATGCGTCCTGCGGCAAAAGTCCACCGTATCAAAGTGAAAGAGCATTTCATTTCCTACGAAATTCACTCGTCAAAGTTGATTGTAAACCCAATAGTTCAGGAGCTAGGGCGATATGAAAAAGGGCGAGTTTTTTACGTTTTTCGAAAAATCATTTTTTACGCTATGGGGTCGAGTGGGGTGTCGTTTTCGAAGTATTTTTGGACGTAGAATCCATTTTTGGGGGCCTCAGAACGACCCGATTTCACTGTGGGGATCTATGGGGCTTTCATGGGGCTACAAATGGGATTTTTGAAGGATAGCAGGAGGTCAAATAAGGTCTCGTTTTCCGAGTAATTTTGAACGGAAAATCCTTTTGTTCGAGGTTCCACCTCTGTCAAAATATTGTGTAGATTTTTTTTTTTTTATCTTTTCAAAAATATTTTCATGGCCGGTGGTTTTCAAGGATTACGACGGGGTTTTTTTCGCCAACAAAAACGGCATCTTAACGTGTTTTACAGACTATATTTCCTGATGATGGCGTGTAGCCGAAAGCTTGAACACGAATAAACAGAGAGAAACCACCTGCCGTTTTTGTTGGCGAAAAAAACCCCGTCGTAATCCTTGAAAACCACCGGCCATGAAAGCCCGACGGGAAAGAGCAACACGAACTATAAACTAAAAAATATTTTCTTATTGACACAGAATTAATTTTTCCAGAATTAACCTAAATCAAAGAAAAACATTTTTTTTTTTTTTTTTTTTTTTTTTTTTTTGCAGACTCGGAAGCAATAAACCCTTGCGTTTTTGTTTTCTGATTTTGCTTATAACCCCGAAACTATGCGTCCTACGGCAAAAGTCACTATTATCAAAGTGAAAGAGTATTAAATTTCCTATGAGATTCACTCGTCAATGTTGATTGTAGACCTAATAGTTCAGGAGCTAAAGCGATATGAAAGAGGACGATTTTATACACGTTTTTGAAAAAACACTTTTTCGCACTTCAAACTGCTACCTTCAAAACGGGCTATTGAGAGGTGTCACATAAATTAAGTTGTAGAGCGTTAAATTTCCTATTAGGCGCCCAAAGTTTGTCGAAAAGTGCCTACCGTACGGGTGTCGGGCAGAGTTGAAAACATCTGAAACAAAAACGCACGTTTTCAACGCCGAAGGCTCTTCAACCGAGTTTCTTGGAGACCGCTGAAATGATTAAGTGAAACCCCGATCTTATTTTGAGTGTAATATAAATTTCCAGGGCACTTTCGAAACTTTGAATCTGGAGGGAAGATTCAGTGCCACAGGACGGGCTCTCTCATTGGCTGTTCGTCAGCGCGCGCGTCTCATTGGCTGTTAAACTGAAATCCAGACGAACAGCCAACGAAAGAGAAATTTTGAAATTTTTGAAAGTGCCCTGGAAATTTCTATTACACCGCACCGTAGGAACCCAAAACTCACTGCCACTGCTTCACATTATTAAGTCCTTTCAGAAAAAAACAATTAGTCGACATGAAACCTGACACGGTTCCCGAGCCCATTTTACTTTATATTATACGTACCTATTTTGTATTTTTATTATTATTTTATTTCTTTAATATAAATCTTTTTAAACAAAGTTGATTTTTTTCGGTAGTTTGATTTCTACTTTTTTTTTTTGTTCAGAAAATATTTCAAATTTCAATTATTGAAATTTGATAAGTGCGCTGCTGTGTACAAGAACACCAAAATTTTGATCTTAGTTTTACTTGCATCGACGGGTTTGCTGAAGAGATGTCGGTGTATTGTGATTACAATGGAACAAATGAATTGAATTTTAAATTTCAGCATTAAAAATGAAGCTTGAGCTTGAAACGAAGAACAAATAATTTTTTCAAATTTTTCCTTCAACGTTTTCTGTTGAGTAAATTAAATAATAATTTACAACTGGACTCTCATAATATTATAAATTGCTCTTCGGATTAAAAAATAAAAATAAATAAACAAATTGAATTATTTCTATCAACATTTTGGGGTTGTATTCGGCATTAAAAAATGAAATTAGGGAACCTCCTTTGATGCATTTGCAGCATTCTTCAGTAGGTAGCCTCCTTTTCATCAGACTCGTCAAAGGGACTCAGCTCGTGTCTTCCCTTTTTTTTTTCCTCCCTCTTTGGGTTTTCTTCTCCTTCTCGCTGACTCAGTGGTGCCACCTGGACGGAAGTCGTCATATCTGTGCCGCTACAGGATTAGTCACGCGCACTTTCAAGACCTACCCGCCTGACTTTGAGACCCGGCGGAGAGTTTGAACTCCCTTTGAAGGAACGACGAGGAGCTGATATTTTCAAAGAGGGAATCCCTTCCGAGGAAGACCCTTCGAAGAAAAAGGCGACATCGAGGAAGAAATGTGACGTCGAGGATGCGAACAACAACTTTCATGGCACGCCAGGACAATCAAAGTGAAAATGAAACAAGTGCGGTGGTGGTTTTGGCGGAGAAAAAAAAATTAAAAGAAAAGCGTTTAAAAACTTGAAAAACTCGCTTTTCTAATAATTAGAAAAAAGTTTTGAATTATTAAACTGATTTTAATTTTTAATTAATTTTAATTTTCATTAATTATCAGTAATAATTATTAACGATAAATAGATAATTAATTTTTAAAGAATTATTAATTATTAAACTGAATAATTTGTAATTAATTAATTAATTAATTTTTGAATATTAAATGAATACTTTTTTTAATCATTACTTTAAAATTTTATTTTTTATGTTAATTGATTTTGAAAGATAAATGCTGCAATTTTACACCAGAGCTTACTAATTGTCTGTATAATTTGTGCAAAATGAATTCGATGTCAATGAAAAAAAAAAAAAATTATTTAAAGAAATTAAGATTAATTTTTATTGAAATTCAATTATTGGTATTCATTTATTGAAAACTACTGGAACGGTGTTTAGATCCTGGCAAAGGTCCTTCAAAAGCCGCAGAAAAGCCCCGTCGATTCCCACGATGTTGTCTGATGGGCTGAGAACCTCAACGAATGGATTATTTGGCCAAAAAAATACTCCAAAAACGACACCTCACTCGACCACCTGGCTTAAATTTGTCAAAAGTCCCCCTTTGTAGCCTCATAGATCACCACAGTGTAGTCGTACGGGTCTGGGAACCCCCAGAAAACGATTATAATTATAATTATTATAATTATAAGTCCAACAATACTTCGAAAACGACACCTCACTCGACCGTCTGTAGAAAGCCCAACTTAAGTCCCATTTGTAGCCCCATTGAAGCTTCTTAGATCTCCAAAGTGCAGCCGGATGAGTCTGGGGACCCCATAGATGGTTCCTACGTACAAAAAATACTTCAAAAACGATACCTCACGCGACCTCCCGTCGAATGCCCTACAAAAGCCCTATGTTTAGCTCATATAACCCTCATAGACCCCCACGGTGATGTCTGGTACGTTTGAGACCCCCCATAAATGGCTCCCACGTCCAAAAATACTTCGAAAACGATAACTCACACGACCTCCTGTCGAAAGCCCTTCAAAAGCCTCATGTGTAGCCCCATAGAAGCCTCATAGACCCCCACGGTGATGTCTGGTACATTTGAGACCCCCATAAACGGCTCCCACGTCCAAAAATACTTCGAAAACGATAACTCACGCGACCTTCTGTCGATGGTCCTTCAAAAGCCTCATTTGTAGCCTCATAGACCCCCTCGGTGATGTCTGTTGGGTTTAAGAACTCCATAAATGGGTTCTACGTCCAAAAAAACTTCGAAAACGAAATCTCACGCGACCTTCTGTCGAAAGTCCTTCAAGAGCCCCATTTGTATCCTCACAGAAGCCTCATAGATCCCCACGGTGATGTCTGTTGGGTTTAAGAATCCCATAAATTGGTTCTAGGTCCAAAAATACTTCGAAAACGATATCTCATGCGACCTTCTGTCGAAAGTCCTTCAAGAGCCCCATTTGTGGCCTCACAGAAGCCTCATAAACCCCCACGGTAATGTCTGGTAGGTATGAGATCCCCATGAATGGCTTCTACCTCCAAAAATACTTCGATAAGGACACCTCACATGACCTCCTGTCGTAAGTCCTTCAAGAGCCCCATTTGTAGCCTCACAGAAGCATCATAGATCCCCACGGTGATGTCTGTTGGGTTTAAGAACCCCATAAATGGCTTCTACCTCCAAAAACACTTCAATAACGACACCTCACGCGAACTGCTGTCGAAAGTCGTTCAAGAGCCCCATTTGTAGCCTCACAAAAGCCTCTTAGATCCCCACGGTGATGTCTGGTAGGTTTGAGACACCCATGAATGGCTTCAATCTCCAAAAATACTTCGATAACGACACCTCACATGACCTCCTGTCGAAAGTCCTTCAAGAGCCCCATTTGTAGCCCCTTAGAAGCCTCATAGATCCCCACGGTGATGTCTGTTGGTTTAAAGGATTCTACGTCCAAAAATACTTCGAAAACGATATCTCACAGGACCTTCAGTCGAAAGCCCTTCAAAAGCCCCATAGAAGCCTCACAGATCCTCAAGGTGATGACTGGTAGGCTTGAGACCCCCATGAATGCCTTCTACCTCCAAAAATACTTTGAAAACGACACCTCACACGACTTCCAGTCGAAAGCCCTTCAAAAGCCTCATGTGTAGCCCCATAGAAGCCTCATAGAACCCCACGGTGATGTCTGGTAGTTCTGAGACACCACAAATGGATTCTACCGTTCAAAAATGGCACTTTGCTCGACTCTCAACCTTAAAATTTAATTTAAATTTATTTATTTTGATGGGCTCTGAAACATTTAATGTTTCAGAGCCCATCAAAATAAATTAATTCCGTTAATTAGTTCTTTGTTCTGTTACTGTTTCCTTCTCGTATGAACACATGTGGTTTATTTTTGTAAGAGGAAGAACCAAAACGTAGCATTCCCCACCTAAAGTGACTGTTACATAAGTAGCAACACCTGGCGGGGGGAGGGGGGGTCCTCCGGAATAGACGCGTCGAGGGGGTCGTCTACCGGGGGGGGGGGGGGGGGGGTTGTGCGGGGCGGGTTGGGTTGGTAAGAGAGTACCGGGAGTGAGTTGTACAGACTGGGGGGCGGATTTTGCCGGAGGGAGAAACTTCCCTTCCAGATCGATCGCTCCCTAAACGCCACACCCTCACGCACACGCCAGCTTGCAAACCCCCGTCCGGGAACTCCGCTCAAACTCTGAACACCCCCACCCCCCACCCTCGCCGATGACAGAAACGTCTTTTAATTCGACAACACCCCCCCCCCCCCTCCCAGGAACACGAACTCATCTCCTACTTTTTGATAGCTCAACATTTCCCGAGTTCTGCTTCTTGAACGGAACGGATCGGAGAAACGATCGAGTCAGAAACAAAACGCGGAACAAGAGCCCGTTGCTTTGACGGCCTCATTCGCCGACCTCACCGCGAATTTGATCCAGCTCCGCTCGGCTCCCCGCTAATTGCCTCTCTTCCGAGGGGTTGTAACCCCCGCGTGGCGAAAGACGCCTTAATTGCTCACTAGGAATCATCAAGAAATATCGATACATCGAAAAATCGATATTTTTTTCACTCGTCAAATCATAGATAAGAGAACGGCGCAGAGGGTGTGGCGGTTGTTGGTGTTAATTTTTTGTCAAGCTGGACAAATCCACAACGCGAAGGGTAACAAAATTTGTTCCCCATTTAATGAGGAAAGAAATTTTAAAAATAGAACAGGGAAGAGGTAAGAAGGTAAAATATTGAAAACATTTTTAACAAAAAATAATAAAATAGAGAAATTAATTTTGATTTAAAAAAATTATATAAAAATTAATTAAAATGTAATTTTCAAGAACAATTGAATAAGTTGGTGACGAAAACCATTTTTTATGTAATATAATAAAAAATAATCAACTTTGATGAATAAGTGAATGAATTATAATAAAAATAATAAAATAAAATAAAAATTAATTTAAAAAAAAAGATAGATGGGTACGTGGATTTTATATAGAAAATTTCAAAAAGCTCCTCCTCTTTACATCAACCCCTGTAAATTTATTTTTTGAGTCCTTTGAAGTAAATTTGAAAAAGCAAAAAAAAAATTGATTAATCTGCCGTAAAAATAGCACGGGGGGGGGGGGGGGGGGGGATTAATTAATTAACCAAAACAAGGTTGTTTTTTTTTTTTACTTTTTTTTTTATCCTACGCCGGACGGAGCGTTTTAATCCTACCGGCCATCTCCTTCCTAGCAGCCCAATATGCATCACTTTTCCTTCTCCAACGGAGTCCTCGTCGTCGTGTCGACATTTAAAAGTTGAAATTACTTGACAAGAAAATTTCATTTGTTTAGACATTTAACGTCCATACCGGTGAGAAGACCAATTGGGACAAAAAAAATTAAAATAATTCCATTTAAAAAAAAAGGAGAATAATGTTTTGTATTTTTGCCTGTTTGTACATATTCACAGTATGAATTTCACACAGTCACTTTTAACTTGATACATACGTCGATGCTTTGGATAGCTTTTTCTTTTCACGGATATATCCAGTCATCGTTTTATGTTCACAATATCAGAACCGATTTTTTTTTTTTTTTTACCAAGCACTTCAAAAGCTCAGAAACTCAAAATCTGCCGAAAATCAGCCGATTCAGGAACCAGGGGAGATCATTTGAATCGGACAGGGGAGGTGATCTAAATATGAGGTCCGCCGGCTCTTTCCACGTGGCCCTTCAGTACTAGGGCGTACAGTACAGCAATTGGTACAGCTCTAAAACAGCAAGTACTTAGTACAGTACCTTTTTTCCACCCTGCTGAAAGTACATCACCTCGAAATACAGCTGAACCAGCGGTAAAGCATTCTCTTTCTTTTCCTGTGATTCACACTTATGCAGCGCCTTCAATTCTTCTGGGATTCACACTTTGACAGCGCCTCCGCCCTCAAACAGTGGGATATGTTTACCTTCCTCCGGGAAACTCTACCCTGCACATCTCCTTCCGTCCTCCCACTCCAGGAATTTTGTGATTCACAGTGAGAATCTCACACTTCACTTCCATATATTCTTTGTTTTCCTCCTTTTAGATTTACCCTATGTGTTTAGCTGAGTGCCAAGTTTTTCTTGCTTGATTCTTTTAATAATAAATCATTTCCCGAAAAAATGTCGGAGGCAGAGATCAATGGAGAAGACAAGAACAACGTGTGGGAATATTTTACACAAAGGTAATGAAAAACTAAGGCGCAGTGCAATATTTATTTTTATGATTATTTATTATTATTTTTATTTATTTATTTTTAATAATAGAAATTTAAATTACTCATACTACATGAATAATTCATTATTAATTATGAATAAAATAATTTTAATTTTCAATTTTTTGAGGAGTGTTTGAAGGATGCGGGGGCCCCAAAAATGGATTATGCGTCCCAAATTACCTCATTCGACTTCCTGGGATCCTTCAAAAGCTCAATTTGTAGCCTCACGAAAGCCCTATTGTGAAATCCGATGGTACTTAGCCCCAAAATTGACTCTACGTCCGAAAATACCTCGAAAACGACACCTAACCTGCCTCTGAGGGGCGAAAAATGTTTTCGACTATGGGGTCGAGTTAGGTGTCGTTTTCAAAGTATTTTTGGACGTCGAATCCATTGTGTGGAGGTCCCAGAACGATCCATTTCACCGTGGGGACTTTCATGGGGCTACAAATGGGAGGACTTCTGGCCCCTGTAGTTGATTTTTTTTTTTTTTTTTTCTTGTGAAAGCTGATTAAATTTCCTTTCAGAACGGATATTAGGATTTTCCCGGAGACTTCAGGAAAAGCCCGTAAAATGTCTCCCCAGAGGGTATTCAGATGGAAAGTTGCAAATTCCCCCCTTTCCGATGAATACTAATGCCACTTTTGTTGTCTCAACAGAAATTATATGTACCGTTCCTCATATAAAATTTAATCAGCTTTCAGCAGAAAAAAAGAGAATTAAGATCGGACGAACCGTTCCCGAGTTATGGGCAAAAATGTGCGAAGAAAACAAGTTTGTGTCAAAATTTGCCATATTGCCGTGCCTGCCACCCCTTTATCATAGCTCAAATCAAAATTTTGCATGGAATAGTTGCGATGGGGAATTTAATCAGCTTTCACGAGAAAAAAAGAAAATTAAGATCGGACGAACCGTTCCCGAGTTATGGGCAAAAATGTGCGAAGAAAACAAGTTTTTGTCAAAATTTGCCATATTGCCGTGCCTGCCCCTCCCTTATCATAGCTCAAATCAAACTTTTGCATGGAATAGTTGCGATGGGGAATTCAATCAGCTTTCACCAGAAAAAAAGAGAATTAGGATCGGACGAACCGTTCCCGAGTTATGGGCAAAAATGAGCGAAGAAAACAAGTTTTTGTCAAAATTTGCCATATTGCCGTGCCTGCCCCTCCCTTATCATAACTCAAATCAAAATTTTGCATGGAATAGTTGCGATGGGGAGTTTAATCAGCTTTCACGAAAAAAAAAGAAAATTAAGATCGGACGAACCGTTCCCGAGTTATGGGCAAAATGACATTGTGCGAAAAAACACAGGTTTTTGTCAAAATGTACCATTTATTGCCACACCATGCCCTTATAGAAGCTCAAATCAAAATTTTACATAGAATAGTTGCGGTGGGGAATTTAATCAGCTTTCAAGAGAAAAAAATAAATTTGGAATCGGGCAAATAGTTTCCGAGCTACAGACGAAAACGTTCTGAAAGGCCAGTCAAAATCGTTAAATTGGCAAAACATGATGTATCTCTGATTCTTTACTATATTGTTTGGACCCATTAGGGTTGTATACCCAAGTTTGAAAGTCTCGAAAAGTTGTAAAACAAAGTGTAGCACCCAAATAACCATGAAATGTTCGGAATGTTTTCAGTTATTGCTCGATGTCTTCTTAATTATGCATTTTTCGCCAAAAGCCACTATACACGTTTTTAAAGGGCATTGAATTTGTAATACAATGAGCCAAACCGCAGCTCTGCAGATCAATTAGTCACCGAATTACGGCACTTTGAAAATAGGCCATTTTCTTCAAAAAGTGACAATATTAGTTTTAGACCCTCTTTAGAACGAAATTGCGGCTAAACCATCCATTGTATGAGTAGAAGTTAAGGAATAAAAGTTGTAGGCAATTTAATTAGCTTCAAATTAAGCGCAATTTGGGGCCTGTAGGTCTCGTAATTCTCTCACAATCCAAAAAACCTTAATCAGTCCAGTCATTAGGTGTCCAAAAGTGGAAAGGTTGATGAATCCAAGGATTCATCAACGGGGTGCTTTTTGGGGCTTATCTAGAAAATTTGGTTATGTAGATTCAGATGTGGGTTCACCATGAAAATGGTGAAAAACCATAAAATCTCGGCACTTTGTTTGGGTTTTCTGCCTTTAACTCAGTAACCATGCCTCCTAGCGACATAACTACTCTATACGAAATTAAAGCTGATTACATTTCCTAAACAATGAGACCAAGAACGCAGCGCTAGCTTTTTCCGTTTGGCCGCTAGAGCGCGCTGAAGTTTGACCATTTTTTTCCAACTAAGCCACTGCCATATAAGGTATCCTGACATACGGTTCAGCCGTTTAGTCACAATCAAAAGTCAAACACCCAATCTGAGACCGCTCGTTAAGCGGAAAACCACGGTTTTCAGAACGTTTTCGGGCTGTAGCTCGGAAACTATTTGCCCGATTCCAAATTTATTTTTTTCTCGTGAAAGTTGATTAAATTCCCCGTCGCAACTATTCTAAGCGAAATTTTGAATTGAGCTATGATAAGGGAGTGGCCGGCCCGGCAATATGGCAAATTTTGACAAAAACTTGTTTTCTTTGCACATTTTTGCCCATAACTCGGGAACGGTTCGTCCGATTCTAATTCTCTTTTTTTCTGGTGAAAGCTGATTAAATTCCCCATCGCAACTATTCTATGCGAAAATTTGATTTGAGCTATGATAAGGGAGTGGCAGGCATGGCAATATGGCAAATTTTGACACAAACTTGTTTTCTTTGCACATTTTTGCCCATAACTCGGGAACGAACCGTCCGATCTTAATTCTATTTTTTTTCTGCTGAAAGCTGATTAAATTTTATGTGAGGAACGGTACTTATAATTTCTGTTGAGACTACAAAAGTGGCATAAGTATTCGTCAAAAAGAGTGGAAACCAGAATTTAGACCACAATGTTTTTCAGAACATTTGCTTCTATCCCTCCGAAACTACTTCTCCGATCGAAATTCCATTGCCCCCACGCCAAAGCTGATTAAATTTCCTTTCAGAACGGATATTAGGATCTTCTCGGAGACTTCAGGAAAAGCCCGTAAAATGTCTCCCCAAATCGGAGGGAAAATTGTGCATTTCACTCAACATTTTCAAAGTGCTCTTCCAGCAGTTATAACTTTGAAATGGTTAGTCGTAGCCTAAAAATGCATGGAATGAAAATTGTAGATCATGATATTTTACATTAGGCGTTCATCGTAGTTTTCAGGTTTTTTGGCGGCCAAAAGTTCTCCCAGCACATTTGGCTTTCGCGACGGAGGTCGACGACTCCGATCGGCCGTAAAATTGGATATGTATTATCCGTCTCGAGAGGTCTAGATTTATGTTCGTCCGCCGTCCGGGCCGTTTTGGGCAGTAGGTTTTTTTTTAAATCTGAAATTTTGACAAAATACTCGGTTTAACATCTAGTTGTGCCCGCAAGGTTTTCAGCCCGATCGCCCAAACCCGTGGGGCGCTATGGGGCTAAAATGGGGCTACGGGAGGGTTTTTTTAAGGCCTTTGGCTATGGGATCGAGTCAGGTGTCGTTTTCGAAGTATATTTGGACGTAGAATCCATTTTTGGGGGTCCCGCAACGATCCGATTTCACTGTGGCGATCTGTAGGGCTTTAATTTGTCATTTGAGTCGTTGGGTCTGAGGCCAGGCGGGATACGGTCGGGGGTTGGCTGGCGTAGCCAGCAGGGAGTGGCCCGCTAGTATATAGTATTTAAGGCTACACGTGTACGAAGGAGTTGAACTCTTTAAGACCAATTTGGAGGAGGAATCAAAATTAGGTGACCGAATTTCCAGAAACACAAAAAAAAAAAAAAAAAAAAAAAAATAGTGGCATCTTTGGATTCTACGAACACCGCGCTTTGGCACTCAAATCGCTTCATAAAACCCAAAAATGTATTAAAACTGCGCGTAACAGGCTCGTTACAATCAGGTTACAACGTAGTTGTCTCTAACTAAACGGTTTACGTAGAAAAGAAACTCATTAACGACAAATAATACGATGTCGAGTTGTTTTTGTGCTATTTGGGGGTCGCATGTTTGTTACTGATAGAGAAAGTTGGATTCTCTACGTTTCAAACTTCGAAAAACGTCACCCCGCTCGGCTCCCCGGCCTTCACTACTCGTGTCAGAACTAGTCGCAGGTTACCGAAATGTACCTCAACTTGACACGTCGCTCCGCCTCGGAAATGGGTATTTACCACCCGAAGGAAACGTAAATTGGGCGGAAATGAGTTGACTGTTTGAATCAGAGCAGCGGGTGAGGTGGAACGACGAAGGAATGCGATCGAGATGAAAATGGGGGCGCAAGTTTGAGACTGGATTTTCGCCTGATGTTTCAGTTTGGCCAAAAACAAAACAAGTCAACAACAACAAAATCTGTGGATCTAAGCGAAACGCGTGAGGTCGACAGTCTTCCGAGGACTAATTGACGTAAAAATCCTAATCTGAAGAGATCCAACAAAAATCAGTTATGCGTTTTGAGATATTCGCAAAAAAAACTCCAAGTTTGCAATTTTTTCAGTTTTTTGCTTATAACTCCAAAACTATGCTGCGTACGGCAAATTTAGCTTCTATAAACGTGAAAGAGCATTAAATATCCTTTAAAATGCACTACTCAAAGTTGATTTTAGACCCAATAGTTCAGGGGCTAGAGCGATTTGAAAAAGTGCGATTTGTCACACGTTCGAAAAATCACTTTTCGCACTTCAAACTGCTGTACCTTCAAAACGGGCGGTCCTATCGAGAAATGTTACATAATAAAAGTTGTAGAGCGTTAAATTTCCTATAGGACAGGCATCCAAAGGTTGTCGAAAAGTGCCTACCGTAGGAATGGCGGGCAGAGTTGTAGCAATATATGATAAGAAAGCGCACGAAAAACCACCATTTTTCACGTGAAAACTTATTAAATTTCCTATCAAACCTGATATGCGACGTTTGGATGAAGGTTTCCATCAAGTAAGGAACCTGCAGGAGATGAAAATGTGCATATTTCGGCACTTTTTTCTGGTTTTTTGCGTTTAACTCTGAAACTATGCGTCCTGCGGCCAAATTCACTATTATGAAACTGAAAGAGCATTAAATTGCCCATAAAATTCGTTGGTCAACTTTGATTGTAGACCCAGTAGAATAGGAGCTAGAGCGCGTTGAAAACCGATCACATGCCTTCTAGCCGACCATTTTCCAGTTTTTCGCCTATAACTTGAAAAATAACCATCGCAGAGAAAATCTCTACACGTACAAAGTTGAAGAGAGTAAAATTCTGCGTCGAATGACCTCCTTACACATTAGAATCTGTTCAGCCGTTTAGCCACAATCAAGCGTCAAATATGGAATTTAATTCTCTACAAGTTTGATTAGGTGAAATTTTTTGATTGCGTACGCAGTGTTTTTTATAGACTTTGAAACGTGAGAGTAACCCATTTTTCAACAGATTTGAGAAAAATTGGCAAACTCTAACGATCGATTGCGGCCAAACGGCCGAACCGATCATAATGTTTGAGATGGTCAATCGACGCGCAATTTCATGCTGTTTAATTTTGTCAGGAGTACAATTTTCTGTAGGATGCGTAATTTACGAGTTATAAGCAAAAAACTGAAACAAGAGAATCTAGTAGAAAAGGCTAAAAACACGTTCACACCACGTAAGTCACCCATAAAAATTCCCGTTAGTCCCGATTTATGCAAGCTCAAACCCCTAACTGGACTAACAGGGGTTGAAACATGAGCGTATCCTATTTTTCAGCCAAGTTGGAAAAAATTGCCTGTTTTCGACGCTCGATTGTGGCTGAACGGCTGAACCGATTCTAATGTGTAAGGAGGTCATTCGACGCACAATTTTATGCTCTTCAACTTTGTACGTGTGAAGGTTTTCCCTGCGATGCTTAGTTGTCGAGTTATAGGCGAAAAACTGGAAAACGTCCGAAAAAATCGAAGTGTTTCGGCCGCCAAATGTTCTCTCAGCAAAACTTTAGCTACCGTTTTTGATATTTTGTTGTTCAGACCCACAATTTAAAAAAAAAAAAACTACACCATTGCACGAGTCAACCCCTAATACGGCGAATGGCCTATTACAGTGTATAATACACCACCGACTATTATTTGCGTTATATTTCAATGATGATAATAATGAAAATAGGATAATAAAAATTGGATTGAAAACGTTTCAAATCGAAATCGACTCGGATTTTTTTTTCCTGCTTCATTTTGAAGCAGTTTGCGTACTATAACAGCGAGCAGTGTTGGGCACATTTTTATTTATAAATAATAAGGTTGTGAATTAGGCCTAAGTGCGGGAAGTGGGGGCCCTTAGGAACCCACTTCTTTACCCTCTCAGGTATCAATCTAATCTAATCTAAGGTTGTGAATTAATTATTATAGTTACTGTAAATGTGAATAAATTCACATTCACAAATGTTTCTGTAAATTAAATTCACAAAAAAATGTGTAAATAATTTTTTTTTTCAAAGTGTTGTAAATAATTCACAAATAATGTAAATAATGTTTAAAAAAAAGCCTGGACATTTTTTCAATTCACAAATAATTTGTGATTTTTTTTTAAATTCATGGCGAATTAAAATCAAATTGGCGGTAATACCAGTTCTCGCCGTTCCACTGACCTGAAACATTGAGATATCCGAGAAAACCCGATGAAAGGGTAAGAAATTGCCAGAAAATGTATATTCATTGGTTTGTCTCAGAATATCACAACGTTACTGGTCAGCGGACCAGCAGAGAACTGGAATTAGCCGAATTTGATTTCAATTCGCCGTAAATTTGAAAAAATTCAAATATTTAGTGGCGATTTAAACAAAAATTCACATAATACCTGTGTGAATTTTTTCACAACCAGGTACATATTATGTAGTTGTGAATTGAAAAAAAAAAAATCACAGGCTTTTTTGTAAGTATTTTCATTTTTTTGTGAATTATTTACAATTTTTTGTTTTGTTAATTTAATTTACAGAAAAAGTGGTGAGTGTAAATTAATTTGCATTCAGGCTTAAGAACGTGAATTAATTCAAATTCACAATTACAAACAGGTAAAGTATGAATTAATTCACATCGAAAACAAAGCCTGATGAAAATTAATTCACAAGGTACCTTATTAAATAAATTTAATATTTAACCTTACCTAATTATAAACTGTATAAATAAAACGCTGAAAATTTTACACAAGGGTTTATTATTCTTTGATATAGGTTACTTGAGCATAAATTTAATTCTGTCAATAGAAAAAATTGGGAAAAAGTTTTTTTACTTATAGGTATGTACCTTTTTTTTCAAAAGATTTTTTCGGATTTTTATATAGGTACTTATTTTTTGTTTTTTTGTTCTACATACAATCATACAACATTTACGCCGGCCGAAGGGTTCGCTTTCCCAACTCTCTAGTCCACAGGGGTTGATGGCCCCCCCTAATTCGACCCTAATCCATAACTTCAGGCCGGGGGGGGGGGGGGGGGGGGGGGCTCGTACTCTGGTGGGGACCTCCGCCCTCAAACCGGAACCGAAACGCGGAACTCCTCCGGAGCTCCGTCTCGCCCTTTCTACACAATTTTACAACAAAAATCCCGATTCTGTACGAAAAAAATCCCGTCAAATTGTTTCTTATACAGAAAAATTGACAATAGCAATTAATAAAAAAATTCAGTTTATTTCATACAAATTCATCTCAACACCATCAATTTTTTCTTCTCTTTTTTTTCTCTATTTTTTCCTCCCACAAACCGCAATCCGAATCCACGACAAACCTCTTGAAATTGGCACACAATGAAGGGGTCCATTCCGAGATATTCAACATGCGCACCACGAGAGCGAATTTTCCCTCTTATTGATTGATTAATTGTAACATATTAGCCGACCACAATACGACAATTGAAAAATTTGTAAATGCTGATTTATCTTACGCCGTATCAAATCGGCAGTTTTGATCGTCAATCGATACGGCAAAATTTCGTAGCTAACGGCGCAAAGTTTGTGTTTTTGTGTTATTAGTACGTAGAGGGATTAATTTGGGTTGTAGCGGAGTAAGAAAATGTCGAGTGAGATATCGACGTGGTGAATGGGGTCTTTTATTGGTTGTTTTGGATGTAGGCGTTAACAGATGAAATTTCGACGGGATTATGAAGAGGGGAGGGGGTGAGTTGGGTGGTTTTTTTTGTGGTGAAATTTTAAGGGGGATGGTCGAAAAGTAAATTGGCTCACCTAAAATGATACGTAGTCCATAGTCACCGATCAGTGGGCGCTCCAGGGAAAGGGTCACTGAACGTCTGACACCATCTTGGTAGGGTAGACGCACTGTTGAGAAGCTCACTGAGTTGTTCCGCGAGAGAGGGAGAAATGAACCAAACCTCGAAATTTGACGCCCGCGCCAATTTGAGAGAATTTGAACGAAATTTGATCACTTTTTTGTTTGTCTATGAAGAAAGCGGGGAGAGAGCGGGCCGACGAAAATACCCCACGAAAAGTACGCCACTAGACGGACCGTCGGAACTGAAAACGGGAGAGCTCGGTCCGTGGTGGGGGGAGGGGGGGAGCTCGCCGGCAGAGTGGGAGGACGAGGGATCTCTGCGGAGCCGACAACCGAGTTTTGAGGAGCTCAGAGCGATCTAACGGCGGACGAGCGAACGATGTTTGCCCCACCAGATGTCCCCGTAAATTTTATCTCCTCCCCCCCCCCACCCACCCGAACGTTTCAAAAATCAATAATACCGCCGACACGATACCTTCCCACAGAGACGCCACCTGGGCAGACACCACCTCACCCCCCCCCCCCCCCCCCACAAACACACACACACCAAGTAAATATATAGTAAATAGGTACCTACCAAGTAAATAGGTATATATTTTATAAAAAATTAAATTATTAATATTAAATTATTTAAGGTATATATATTATTTAAGAAAATTAAATTATTAATAATAAAATTTTTTGGGGAATTTTACACAGAGTTGTTAGGTGATGATTAAATTCAATAATGACTACTTTTTTCAATAACATTGAAATTTAATGTTAGGTATTGAAAAAAGTAGTCATTATTGAATTTAATCATCACCTATTTACACAAGAATTTAATGTAATTAAGAAATAACATTAAGAAATTTTCTTAAAATTTAAAAAAATTTCTTATCGTATTTAATACGATAAATGAGTTCCAGGCGAATGATCAAAGACTGGGATTTTAAGCTTCCAATTACTTACAAAGTAAGTGCAATTACTCATCCCATTCCTGTAATGGGGTTTGAACCAATTACTTTTCCCAATTAGGTACCTGTAATGGGAATGTTTTTTTTTTTTTGTTTTTTTTTTTTTCAATTATAAATAAGGAAAAGTAATGGATATGGAATTACTCCCATCAAAATAACCTACCGTAATCAAATCTAAAAAAGAAAAGGCTGAAATTCAACATTTAAATTTAAAAAAGTCTGAAAATCCATGTTTAAAAAACAAATTATTCAAAAATTCGAGAAAAAAATTGAAAAAAAAAAAGATTTAAAAATCCGAATTGGGTCTAAAAATTTGAGAATCAAAATTTAAAACAAAATGAATAGTAAACAAAAATAAATAAAAAATGAAAATTATACTTGGAGAAAAATATTCCAAAAAATCTAAATAAATGAAAAAAATTTGAAAATAAAGTTGTCTTACATAGTTCGATGTAAAGAGAAATTGTAAAGAATTGAAATTGAAAAGAAAAAGATTTACAAGAAAGAAATAAACAAAAATGTGAAAAAATTGAAGAAATTGTAAACAAAAACAAAAACTTTGAAAAATCTCAAAAAAGTCAAAAAATTAAAAAGGATAAAAACATTTGAAGGTTAGAAGGAAAAACTGAAAATTTGAAAAAAAAAATGGGGTGACCTTTCTGTCCCCCACTTTCAAATTGAGATTTCTCCTCCAAAACCTTACTCTTTTGGTTTATTATGCTTGGAATAATGTTTTCGCGTCAGACGACTCCGATCGGCCTCTAAATGTAACATTATCCGTTTCAAGAGGACTACATTCCAAAACCGAAATGTTCGTCCACCGTCCGGGCCGTTATGGACAGTAGGAATTTTTTTTTTAACTCTGAATTTTTCTCAAAATACTCGGTTTACCATCTAATGTGCCCGCAAGGTGCCCGATCGCCCAAACCCGTGGGGCGCTATGGGGCTAATATGAGGCTACAGGAGTGGTTTTTGAAGGCTTTTGGCTATGGGGTCGAGTTTGATCTCGTTTTCGAAGTATTTTTGCACGTGGAATCCATTTTTTGGGGTCCCGGAACGATCAGCTTTCACTGTTGCGATCTATAGCGCTTTGATGGGGGCTAAAAATGGGATCTTTGAAGGAACCCTGGAGGTCAAATAAGGTGTCATTTTAATTTTGGACGCATAATCCAATTTTTGAGGTCCCACATCTGTCCAAACATTCCTCAGATTTTTTTTTTTTTTTCAAAATTACATAAGTACCTATTTTCTTTTAGATATTGCATTAATTTTTGTACAATTTACCGACCTACATCGAAGAATAATAAACGCTAGTGTAAAATTGCAGTGTAATTTGCAGCGTTTATCCCCGTATCTATGATTTCACAGTCTTCTAAAATGTATTAAATATTCAATATTAAATAAACAATCCTAAGGACTGATGTGTAATGTTCGAAGTTTCCTCTCACACTTGTACTTACGTTTCTTTCCTCAACCAGCAGGCCTCAGGCGGGGATCAAAATTTGATCCTTCCTATTTAATTTTTTTTAATGACGAACCTTTGGTGAATGTTTTCCGATTTTATGTGCCAAAACAAAAACGTGAAAATGTCAAAATCGCGTTGATGGTAAGCACTGATTCGTCGCACGCTCGAAGATTTGGAGCAAATGGTTTGCGCTTTGGGTGAGCATCATTCCCAAGAACATCGTCATTTCATAGCGCTCGGGGTTATCATGACAGGATGACCAACGGTGCTGAAATAAGACCGCTCACTCACCACAAAGGGATGCATGACCACACCTGACAAAACCACAATGGGATGGATGACCGCACCTCATTGGGATGACATCACACGCAGCTTCCAATCGGCGGTTAATATCGTATTATGAATCAGCCGTCGCTCCTAATCCCTCTGTTGCTAGTGGAAAAAAAAGAGCGGCTCGTAGTGACCATATTTTGAGAAAAGAACCCTAAAATCCTTCATGCTTATAGGAAACTTGACGCTCATCACGAATAAACCCCATGTCCCAAACTAAAATTGAGTCGGGAGCGAGTCAGGGGTCGTTTTCGAAGTATTTTTGGACGTAGAATCCATTTTTGGGCATCCTGGAACGATCCGATTTCACTGTTGCGATCTATAGGGTTTTCATGGTGCTGCAAATGGGATTTTTGAAGGATCCCAGGATGTCAAATATTTTTCGAAAAAACGAAAAAAGTTTGGAAAAAAAATTACCTACCTTGTTTTTATAGATGGTAGACTAGAGAAAACCCGCATCGCACATCACATTTGACGCAGTAACACGAGTTCAAACACGCGGCTCATTCCAAGGCGAAACGCAGCTCCTCAACTCAGTGCAGATTTGGACCCTCATTGTTGATTCTTCGGTCGGACTGTAAATACTTGTGGTCTGTTTTCCTTTCCCTGGCTTCATCAAGTAAACGTTGGTGACAGGGTCTGAACCCTGGGAATCCATCACATTTGCAGTGAGAAGGACTAATAAGTCTATATCCTCCAATTGTAAGTTGTCAGAATCAGCTAAAAAACCAGCTATTATTTCTCCACGCCTTCAGTGGGTGCGACAGTAAGTCAGCGTTTTTTAGACAGGAAAAAATGAAATTTATCAGCACATTTGAAAAGAACCCAGGCCTTCAGAACACTGTTTCTATTTTCATGGAACCTAACGCCAAAGCTGATGAAGTTGTTGAGGCATGCGCACAATTCATTGCTGCTGTCTACTCAGGCACCACTACCCAACGGCTGAACAACATTAGGCGGCTGCAGCTATTCCAAAAGGCCCTCTCTAAACCCAACTTTAACCTGGCCACTTTGCTACCCACCGAAGCAGCTGCAGAACAGCACTCCCTACGAACATACTTGCAGGTTGGTTTCTTCCTTAATTACATTTAGTAGCGCATATATTATATTCAATTGTAAAAAACCGAAATCTACATCTACTTGTGTTTACTTCCTTGTGGAATGAAGACTATTGCATCTCACATCTTGGTTTTTGTACAGCTTCTGCCAATAATCTAATAAACATTATTGAATCTTTACAGGTACAGCTGTGGAAGTCGAACGTATTGGATCCAAAGACCTGGGGTTGGAAAAGAACTGACACTGCTCTCAGTCCAGTGACCACTGCCCTGCTCCCAGCCCCAGAAGACCTGCTTAACATCTTCTGCGCCTGCAAGAAGGGTTGTTCTGCTGCGTGCTCCTGCAGGAAAGCTGCAATAAAATGTTCTCCAATTTGTTCACACCGTAAGGGCCACTCCTGCTTCAACTCCATCATTGAAGACCCTCACACCTCAATGGACGATGACACTGATATCGCAGAAGACTTGAAGGATCTCGAAGACACACAACAAGTGTCTCATGAAGAAAGCGACAACTCCGATGACGATGATGACGTTGAACTTTTACCTTCTCCCTCCACTTCACCCCCCCCCCCCCACCCAAAACGCAGTAAGATGCAGTTGTAGCAATGTAAGATGTCGATAATTAAATAAATATACAAGTATTATACAGTACCAGATACCTCTTGTTTATTCTGAAAACCCCCACTTGACAGATAAGCTATAGAAAAAAAAAAAAAAAATCAGAAAAGGAATATTATATATATACATAAGACTATTATATCTTCTCTCATTAAACGAAGGTGCCTGGTCAGCGGATCCTATTCTCAAATAGTCTAATTGACTAAATAAATTATATATCCAAGGATGATTATAGGTATAGAGTACCTACGTCAGAAGTCGATTTTCATGGATTCTTCTGCCTTCGAAGTCAATTTGAAAAAAATCTCCTAACTTTGACGATCGATTGCGGCTGAACCACTAAACCGATTTGGACGCTCTTGGTCGCATTTGAAGCGTACTTTTATCATCTACAAAAAAGGTATGAGTACGTTTTTTCGTCAGACGCTTCCTTCTAGGTCAAAATTTCAAAAAAAAACAAAAACGAAAACGGCACTTTTGATGTTTCAATAGACATGCAATGGGCCGTTACTTATATAAAATTTAATAAGCTTTCTGATTAGAAAAAGAAAAGTAAGATCGGACAAACCGTTCTCAAGTTATAGGCAGAAATGTGCAAAGAATCATGTTTTATTCACAATTTGCCACTTTTTTGCCGTGCCCGCCCCTCCCTTATCAAAGCCCAAATCAAAATTTCACACGGAATAGCTGCGACGGGGAATTTAATCAGCTTTCACGAGAAAAAAAGAAATTTGGAATCGGACCAATAGTTTCTGAGCTAAAATCGAAAACGTTCTGAAAAACGTGCTTCCGCTCTCCGCGCGGTGTCAGATTGGGCGATTCTTATTTTGTTTTAAATTCGTTTCGTTCGTATAAATGAATGTTCAGAAGCTAAAACGTGAATTTTTCCGTAAAATAGTACATGTTGAGAAATGTGATGTACTTTGGAACGGCTGTAACTTAGCAGCCACTCGGCCAAAAAAACCATGTGACTAGTGAAATTTGAAGGAAATTGAATGCTCTTTCCGAAAATGAAATAAAAAAGACCTCTACGGGACATAGTTTTCGAGTTATAGGCGGAAAACTGAAAAAAAAAAAAAATTTTTTTTTTTTACAGAAAACTCAGATTTAGCTTCCCCAGGCATCCCAAAACAACACCACAAAATTTCATTAACTTTCTTATGTCCAGGCAAAAGTACCTCACTGCCGGACTATGTTGAACCTGAACATTCTTCAGTTTCCTGTGAAGGCTCATTTTCGACGGCGAGCGCCCTCCGCAGTCCTCAACGTCGTGATTTTCGGGTAAAAAAAAAACACATTAAAACAAACGCAACAACATTAAAAATATACTGCGAATTTATTAATGTAGATAAAACTTTCAACTACATCAAAACTAACTTTATCATGAATATCTTAGATGTAATTTCTCTTTAAATAGATTTATACATCATTCTATTTCTTCTTTTGCTTTCCCAAATAGAGTCAAGCATGACTAGTGCATGTAATTAGTGCCGTAGTGAAAAGTAACGTACAGAACGTGAAATAAATTACATGATGAAAAAAGTACAACAAATATACTCTACACGTACAAATGTATCGAAACAACGTTAGAAATATAAACCTCGGGTAACTTTTAATTGACCCTTTTTTTGTTATTAATGCTTTTTTTTTTTTCGTAGTGATTATCTCCAAGGCAGTAGCGAACACGAGGTTCGAGCGGGTTGCGAGATTCTCTTGGACCGATTTTGTGTTGGCAATGTTGAAAAAAACGAGTTTTGATACAAAACTCTTATCGGCTAAATGAGATGGTAAAGGGAGGACGCGATCACGTAGGCAATTCTGGAGAGAGACGTCGGTCGCAAGTGAAGGTGACGTAAAGGTTACAGAAGGGGGGGGGGGGGTACTAGACAGTCTACGATTGGGTTGGTTGCTAATGTGACATGAAAGGAATTATGAGATGGGAAATTCAAGTCAAGAGTCAGGATGGTAGAGCTACATAAGACATAGTCGACCACCGTCGCAAAAAAACTAAATAGTTCGCTCTATTGGCAAGAGGAGATCAATTACGGATCCCCTGGGAAAGACAGCAACCAGCTTCAGGCTCTCCTAGCAGGAGCTGTTTAGCACTTGGATTAGCAAGGAGTAGCTTGCTCCAGAATCCACCAGCAAGATCAAGACCAGGTGATCAATTATAGATCTACTGGAGAAGATAGCAACCAGGTTCAGTGTCTCCTAGCAAGAGGTAGCATGCTCCAGGATCCATTAGCAAGAAGTAGCAAGCTCCAGGATCCATTAGAAATGAGTAGCATGCTCCAGCATTCATTAGCAAGAGGTGATCAATAATTTATCCATAATTATTATGGATCCGCTGGTAAAGATAACAACCACCTTCAGGCTCTCCTAGCAAGAGTTATTTTGCTATCACCGAAGAGTAGCTCCAAGATCCATTAGCAATGGGTGAATAGATCACTCATGGATCCACAGGCAAAGACAGCAACAAACTTCAAGGGCTACGAGCTAGAGATATTTTGTGCCAGGATCCATTAGCAAGGAGTAGTTTGCTCCAGGGCCAAGAGGCCATCACTAATGGATCCTTAGGAAACGACAGCAATCGGCTTAAGGCTCACCTAGCAAGCGGTTTTTTTTCCTGGGGGAGGTATAAGACTCTGTCCCATCTTCTCATTAAATTTAAGGCAATAATCTGTGACTAATCCAAACAGCATGAATGTTTGTCAACCCCCCATGGTGGAAGGACCCACCTCGAGAAAAATGCAAGACTCTGTCCGAGCCAGGCATGGTGAGATCTATTCAGACAGCAGGGTGATCCACTGAATATAGGAATCGCACATAGTCTGGACTGAGCCAAATTTTTCGTTTTTTCTTTGTTCTTGAGGCTGTTTGAGAGGATTGGCCATCGGCATTCTGGGACCATTCCCAAATCAAAACAAGAGAACCTGCTGCCGCTCTAAAGAATCCCCCCCCCCCCTGGTCACGCCCGGTTTCTTGCCAGCCTTGATGGTGTACGGTCGCGAGCTCCAGCTGCCAGAGTACTTGGTCAGGCCTGTTATGAGGGAAAAGCCCTCTCGGCCCTGTACCTGTTCTCCCTTTGTAAGCACATGCAGGAAACCAGAGAGTGCGCTACACAGGACATGGAAGTCCAGATGCGGCAGCAGAAGGAGCGTTTGGACTTTTGGGTCAGAAGGAGTTTAAGACTGGTGATTGGGTTTGGCTAAACGACCCGAACGGTGGAGCACTGCCCGAAACTCCAACCACAATGGCCAGTGGACTGTCATGGAGAACGATGTTCTGTTCCAGGTTCTGCTGGGGAAAGTGAAGAAGATGGTCCACGTCAACAGGTTGGCTCTTGCTGAAGTATAGCGGGGTAGTGTGATGGCAACCATCTCAGTATAGCGCGTTTGGATTTCACTTAAACCACTTTGCTAACGGTCGGACGGAGTCTTGCATTTTCCTTAAACCAGTTCACTATGGGACGGTGTCTTGCTCTTTTCCTAAGCCGATGTGGGCTCTTAATGAAGGCATGGGACAGAGTCTTGGTCCTCCCTGTCCTAGATGTATTAGCAAAGAGTAGCTTGCTCCAGGATCCATTAGCAAGAAGCATTTGACTCCACTGGCCAAAATAGCAACCAGCTTCAGGCTCTCTTCAGCAGGATGTGATCACACTTGGATCCACTGGCAAGAGTTTCGCTCCTGGATCAATCAGCACGACAGGGCCAGATCCTTCACCAAGAAGTGATCGCTTATGGATCCACCAGCAGACACCAACGCGCTCTTCCAGCAAGGAGCGCAAGGAGGATCTATTACTACAAGGTTCGCTCCCCCTAACAGCCCCTATCAGTTCCTCATCCGTTCTCGCGACGGTTGTCGATACTACATGCGCGTTGGATTACACAAGGATTTAGTTAGACCAGTGAGCAGACAGGTTTGGAACCCCTATCAATCGATTACCAATCCAAAATTACTCAAAAAACGACACCTCACACGACCACCTGTCCAAAAATCCTGACAATCCCACTGCTATCTCAACGGTAGAGGTTTATTATTTTTTGGTTAAATACAGCAGACATTTAGAGCGATTAGACTGATTTGGGTGCCACGTAAGACAATTCTATGTACACAAAATTTAAAAAAATAAATTAAACCGGCACGCTGACAGGGGGGGGGGGGGGGGGCTTCGTTTTGCTCGGGCAGGAAAAAAAAAAAAAATTAAATTAAAAGAATAAAATAGGAAAATTAAAATTAAATAGAAAAATTAAAATTATACAAAAAATTAAAGTTATAAATAATTTTTTTTAAATAGAATAAATTAAATAATAAAAATAAATTAAAAAAATTAAAATTACACAAAAAATTAAAGTTATAAATAATTTATTAAAAAATATAATAAATTAAATAATAAAAAAATATATATATATACAAAAATTAAAGTTATAAATAATTTATTAAAAAATATAATAAATTGAATAATAACAATAAATTAAAAAAATTGAAATTATACAAAGAAATTAAAGTTATAAAAAATTATTAAAAAAAAAAAAATTATACAAAAAATAAAATTTAAAAAAAAAACAACAAAATAATAATAATAATAAAATGAATGAAAAAATAGTAGCCCAACATCAGTAAGAAAAACTTGAAGAACTGGGTATATAGATAAAAGTTCAGATTAAAGGACTTCCACCAAAAAAATAAATTCGCGTTTGGGATGTCGTTAGGAAGGAATTTTTTACGTAATTGATTTATGGGGATCTCAGACCAATCGCACTAATAAACTCTTGTGTAATAGAATTAAGCTGACAGGCGGATTTGTTTTTAACAATCGGGCTCATTAGCCCAATTTATCACTGGGATAGACTGGGGATTGTTTTTGGGTGGTCGGACTGGTCTGGGATTTTACATCTCGAACCACAATTGATAATATTGAGGGGACCCAGACCTGCTCGCTCGACTTGAACTTTTTACACAATACGTAAAATTGACGAGTAAAATGGCAGAGCTTCAAGCTTAAAACAAAAACGGAAATTCGCTCTAAATGATTTGAAACTTAAAAGCAATCTTGCGCCAGTTCGGATGCTACAAACTGGTACAAATGTTCAAGTTGGGGTATTTGGAATAGCAAGCGTACAAACGGTATTTGTAGGGAGAACAGGCGGGGCCGAAATTAAAAAATGAACGTAAAATTACGAGGGAGGTACTTGTACGCAGGGATGACGAGGATCAAACAACAGATTCAGTGAGGTCGACGTTTCCTGAGACAGGTAAGATATTGGATTCCCTCCTGATAGTCACGGGTGAGCCCTACAAGAATAAGGCAAGAAATAAATATACTGGAATATTGATGAATGGTATTGTTAGGATGATGAAATGATTTAGAAATTACAGTCAGTTTCGGTCGTTGTGGAGTTTGCGTCGGGAAGTGGTTGGGGACTATTGGTGGACGTCAACAGAATGAAGCAGCAATACAGGCACTGACAGGGCGCATACTATCAGACCAATGTCATGTTCACTGAGATGTCTATCAAGGGAAAATGCGGATGGATCCACAAACCATTAAACGAGGACTCTGGCTGTTGCAATGAGAAGCAGATAACGAAGAGGCTCGACGGAAAGTTCAATAGTTAGGCAAGAGAGTGGTGGATAGATGGCAAGGAGTAGATTTTGGCTTTAAGAGCAAGTGCTATTCCGCTCCAGATTACATCAGCAAGAGGCGAACACATCAAAAACCTACTGCCAAAGATAGTAAACTGCCTCAGGATATACTAGCAAAAGTAAAAACCTGGAGTAGCTAGAAGTAGCATGTTCCAGGGCCCATGAGCAAGAAGTAGCTTGTACTAGGGTCCATTGACCAGAGGAATGAGGATCCACTGTCAAAGAGAGCAACCAGCTTCAGGTTCTCCTGGCAAGAGATGTGTTGCTGGATCCGTTACAAGCATGCTTCAGGATCCATTAGCAGGATCCAGCTATTGCTTGCTCCAGGACAATTAGCAAGAAGCAGCATGCTCCAGGATCCGTTAGCAAGGAGCAGGATGCTTCAGGATCCATTAGCAAGAAGCAGCATGCTCCAGGATCCATCAGCAAGAAGCAGCATGTTCCAGGATCCATTAGCAAGAAGCAGCATGCTCCAGGATCTATCAGCAAGAAGAAGCATGTTCCAGGATACATGAGCAAGGAGCAGCAGGCTCCAGGATCCATTAGCAAGGCGTATTTGGCTCTGAGCCCTCTGGCAAGAGCCTATCACTAATGCATCAACTTTCAATGACACTAACTTGCTTCATATTCCGCTAGCAAGCGTTTTTTTTTTTTTTTTTTTTTTTTTGCCTCAGGATTCATTGAGAAGGTGGAGTTTGCCCCTAAAATGATTCTGGGGGCAAACTCCACCTCCTAAAGGATTGTGGCAGAATCCTTTAGCGAGCTTGGAAATTCACTGGCAATGATAGCGACCAGCATTAAGATCTACAAGCCAGAGCTTTTGTTTAAAAAAAAGTTAGTGAGCCAGCCCGAGTGCATTGCACGGCACGAGCAGTCCTGAAGTGATTTTTCCCTGATTACGAAATGTATGAGGGGTCCTGCGTCCGGAAGTCTAAGTTAGCTTGAGCAGTCCCGTCTCCGCTGCAGAACACGTATCAGAAATACGAAATACATTCCTGAAGTTTGATGCCCTGCCGTTTCTGTTCACGGGTCTTGGACGGAGCCGCGCATACATCTCCGCCTGCTCAGTTAGGGACTGGTAGTACATGTTGCACCGTTTGGGACAGCTCGTGTACACTTTTTCGAGCGTGGGACCGCTTGTACATACACCGGTAAGTCTGCTGACCAGCATGGAGGTCTGACCAATGCCAGGCACGATGCAAAGCGCAGAACGTTAAAGCTAGTTGGGCAGGAGATCTCGACGATTGCTGGATGGCAATGCGAACCAAGAAACGTTTACTCCAGAATCCATCAGCAAGTCGGCAAAAATAGTAACCAGCTCCAGGATCTCAATTCGTTGCAGTCGGAGCAAACTCTGGCTGTTGAAATGCCAAGAGGAAAGCAAAGAGGTTGTACAGGTTCACGCTAGTTTGGCAGGAGAAATGGATGGCAAGGAAGCACAGGAGGGACTCAATATTGGCTGCCAATTGCCAATTGGAACACCAGCTTGGTCCTTCGGCTGCATTCCATTTTGAAGGCATTGTCAGTTTCAGTTCTGTCATTGTATTGTTTTCATCAATCATTCAACAATTCGAGTAACAATAGAAGTTGGTTTTTTAGTCAAACATTGCCCAAGAATCTGACATTACAAGCTACAATTTTCTTTTTCTAGTTGGACTCGAGGTTGTCAGCCTGGTTGGGGTTCCACGGGAAATTTAAGGGGATCCCAGACCTGTCGAACCGCTCTGCGTGATAGTAAACAACAATCCACACCGCCAAAAGTGGCCTCTCTTTACATTTTAGACGGACAATAAAACATTTCGAAGGCCCGTCAAGGGATGAAATTGTTGGGGGAGTTGAGCAGATTGTAATTGATCAAATTGAAAATACATACGTTCTCGAGGGTTTCTTTGGGTTTGGTGTGTACTTCGTGGATTTCTTTTAAAGGAGAGTTTCTTTTGACGGGAACTGTCGCATATTGCCGGGAGTTTCTCTTGAAGTTTTCTTCTGTCACTGAAAGAGACAATGAAATTGATTAAAAAAGGGTTGACTGAGATTTTGCTCAAGTCCACACCAAACGATGGCGGCTCAGGCCGTGAGGCACAATTCAGTCCGGCCTTCAGCAATGGCGCACAGCATAGAGTGGATGGGCCTTAAGAAACATAAAACGTCATCAATATGTGGAAGTAGGATACGGACATGGGACAAATGGCAGAATGAGACGCCAGACACTGTCATGCCGACTAAGCTGGCGCAACAAATAATGTGAACGGACGATGACCTTTTTCCATTTCCATTGTTATTGGATGTTGAAGCATTAAAATGTCCATGGTGTGTGTCTCAACTGTTCAAATTAAATATTCGTGGGTCGCGAGGTTCAGTGAAAAAACTTCAGTAATCTTCTATGCCAACGTTTCGGTTGATTTATAACGAAACAGAACCACAGCTCAGAAACAAATCATCTTTGAGTGAGAACAAGTTGTTCTGAACAACCATTCATAAAGTGACCTGGTGGTGATTCTCTCTTCTAAGGTTAGATAATATCTAAGAAGACAGAATCAGTTATATATAATATATTATATTATATATAACTGTAATGAGCTCCTTGAGAAGGTCGGATTCATGATTTCTAACAACATATTTAGTCCATTCACCAGGTGCCGCAGAAGGGATGTTCGATGCAAAGAGTAGTGTAGAATTTTTCTTAACGGTTTTATATGTTTTTGGGGGTGCTGAACACGAATCCGAAGCTTCCCAACAACATTTCGGGGACGCTCACCGTCAAAATCGCCAAAAACCTCGACATTTCGGCACTTTGTTTGGTTTTTCACGGATAACTTTGAAAGGGTGCGTTACAGGTGAAAAATGTCTATATAGTAAATTAAAGAGCACAAAATTCCGCGTCGAATGAGCTACCTCAAAGTTAAAATCGACCCAGCCGTAAGGGCGCGACGGGCCGTCAAAAACTGACGATTTTTTCCAACTTTGCAAAAAATCAAGATAACTTGAACTTTGAATGCCTGCTGCTCAAAAACGGTAACTCTCACGTAAAAGCTCATTGAATGGAAGTTGTAGAGCATCTAGTTCTGCGTTCCGAGAGCACAAATAATGTTGCTTTTGGTCAAACGTAACTTAAAAAATGAATGAATGTTCGGAAACACTCCGCTTCTTGCTTTCGTTCTATATTATAGAACCTTATACAAAAAAGGTCGACCTGGAACATTAATTGAGGTAGTAGCTATTTGTGATATGTTCTGAGGACCTCTGCTGGGAGTATCCAGATTTGCGAGTACGAAAAGCGACGAATTTGCGACATTTCGAGCTTAAACCAAGCCCGACTTTTCGTTTCCGAGATTCAGCCACTCAAAGATGCCTGGTGTTGGATCCTTCAGCTCTCGGTAGACGAAGAAAATCTAGATTTTTTGTTTTTCTCAACACAATACCGACCCGGTGATGATTCTAGATAACAATGGGGTCCTTGAAAAGGTCAGAGCCTATCAACATATTCGCAACGCTTTCCACAAATTTTAGTTTGAAAATCCGTATAGTTACGTGCAGAACTGTTTACAATATAGCATTACAATTATTGTTGTAGATTTAGAACTATAAGCGGAGGGCACGTGACGTCACACCTCGCCTTGCTAGGCATCGAGTAGTTGGGCAAGTAGCTAATTTAGCGCTCTGGCGGCTGAATAATAAATCTGAACGGAATCGGAGTAAAAACACTCGGCCCGGGTCGATTTTCAAATAACCTTCTTCGATGATAACCGCCGTGGTTGTTGCGGACATGGAAAGAGTGGTGGAGGGGGGTAGATAAACAAAATCGTGGGGTTTGCGGACCGAGCAACGATGGTTAGTTGTCCCTGGCAATTTAAGCAAATTTACGCTCTACCCGTTGACATGGGATTTCTGATTTTGGAGTAGGCTCCCAATTTATAGTTAAGACTTAGAGTAGCCACGTGGAATGCTGTCACCAGACTTTTACTCCAAGCAGGCGTGTCAGGCTGTAACTATCATTTTAATCGATGTTTGTCGCCGAAAATACAGAATATTGGAATGGTAATCGATTTCAAAGGTGACGGCAAAACGCGACTGGCTTGTAGAATGTGCGCAGCTTTAACTCTTCTTCCACCGGATTACGTACAGTTAGGTTGGTTTCTGATTTTGAAGCGCCCGCCACAGAAAAAATGAAGACTTTTTAGCATTATTTTTAAAAGCGTTGAGTAGCAACGCTAGCCCAAGAACAACTGCAGGGGAACTGACGACGGTTGATAGACATGATTTGGCTGACAAAGCACTCTTTCAATGCGTGACACAAACTTTTAAACAAGCCTGTTTCAGAAAACAGCCAGGGAAATTACTGCCCGCAAACTACAAGATTCTTTCTCCCTTAACCCTTCCCAGCTCGCAAAGTCCGCAACTCCCACACTACCAACTCGATGCTGGATTTTTGAATGACCTTCTCTGATGATTACCTCGATGCTCAATTTTCAGAATCGGCTTTTCGCGCAGCAAAGAGAGAGATCTCTCGGTAAATCAGAAGATGACTAAGCAGTCTACGTCATGTACACCCTCCAGGCCTCAGATTTCAAATTTTATATTTTTCCTTAGGCCCTATAAATAACACGTACCTATACGACAAAAAAAAAAAAAAAAAAAAAAAAAAGTTGAAAATTCTAAACAAGGGTTTATTATTCTTTGACTTAGGGCTTAGTTACTTGTGCAGAAATTCAATTCTGTGCCAATGAAAAAAAATTAAAAAAAAAAACTTTTTGTAAAAAAAGTTTTGGATTTTTTTTTTCAAAAATATTTTGTTTTTACTAGACAAATATTTGACCTCCTGGGATCCTTCAAAAATCCCCATTTGTAGCCCCATGAAAGCCCTATAGATCGCCAAAGTGGAATTAGATCGTTCCGGGATAGACCTTTTGAAACGGATAATGTCAAATTTTGAGGCCGATCGGAGTCGTCGACACCCGTCGCGAAAACATAGGTGCATTATTCCAAGAATAATAAATCAAAAGTGAACTGAGAGTTTCCGGTTTCTTTTCACTTTTTCTAGGGGTTTTCGAGTGCGCTGAATCCGAAAATGATAAGTTTTGTTTGTTATACGGTTAAAGTTTTTTGGACTTTCCTTTACACTGAATTTTCCAGTAATCCCCGACTTCACTTTAACGCCTTCAGATTACACTCATCTTATAGCAAATTTACTGTAGATTCCGAATATACACTTACCGTGAGTCTAAAACCTTTTTAAACCATCAAAAACCTCAAAAAACTGCAGACAAATGCGCAAAAATAGCGAGTCTACAATTGACCTGTATTTCAATAAACGACTTTCCCAGATTGGTTCCCCAAATTGCAGTTAAAAATGGTTTATTAATAAACCGTCCAACTTTGGCGTAGAAGATCCCTGAAGTTTTTTCCTGAGCCTCGCGACCCCCGAATATGTAATTAAATAGGTACCTATATATCGGAACAAAAATATCGATAAGTCCGATAATACTCAAAATATTTAAAATGGATGACGATATATCGAAAGCAAAATATCGACATTTTGTTGCCGTCCCTGCTCATTCTGCAAGCGATCTCCGTCTTGTAAACACCCTTCTAAATGCGTTTTCTTGGGGCTTTCGTACTCAACTATCGGAGCTCATTTTGGCATCACCGGCACACAAAAACGGTCAACAACGGCCGTCAAATGGCTTTACCCGGAGGTGGAAGAGGCGGAAGCAGTCGAGTCGCCCAGTGTTCGGATGTGGAAGAGGCGGAAGATGAGGAAGATGGCGACAGGAGGCCTCGCCGCTGGTAGAAGAGGATGTAGGCGGCCGGCGTCACAAGATCGTTCTCGTTCACGGGGGAGACGGTCGTGTCGTCGAAACAGTACCATTGCCCGTTGTAGGGATTGCAGCAGGTGGCTGGACAAAAGATGACACCCCATCATGCATCGTGAAAATTGAAGTTAGTTGCCCCGCTCATCAGAAATACCTACCGGTGTAGTGGCCTGTATGCAGGTTCTGCCCGTGATGATTGCACACTGCGTACAGATCATAAGTGTTGTGTTGAGGAGGGCTCGTATTGTTGGTGTTCTGCTTCCACCAGGGACCAGGGTTGCCAGTTCCGCACAGATGCGGCGTCATGTCGAACCCCACGGCGGGAAAATCCACTAAAGTCGTCAATTTAATAGTCGACCTAAAAAAAATAGAAGCAGATCTTCGTGGGTGCTCGTTTTGCTACACTAAAAACAAATATCGAATATTTTACGGTACCTGTTGTGGTTTTTGGCTGGAGGTTGCCGGAATCTCTTGAGGTGAATGACGAGGATGTCTGGGAGCGACCACAGGCCCAATTTTTTCACCACTTCCTGTTTAAGGTTGCAGTTGGGGCAGTGCCAGGCGTCTTCGGCTCCGAGCACTTCTTCTTTAGTGTAAAGCTGCAATGCCAAAAGGTTAAAGGTAGATTCATACCAAATTGACGGAGAGTTGTAAGGAGATGAATTGAACTTATATAAAATTGAATCAGCTTTGTGATTAAAAAAAGAAAGGTAAGCTCGGACAAACCTTTCCTGGGTTATAGGCAAAAATGTGCAAAGAAACACGGTTTGTTCGACATTTGCCACTTCTTTGCGATGCCCGCCCCTCCCTTATCAAAGCTCAAATCAAAATTTCACACGGAATAGCTGCGATGGGGAATTTAATCAGCTTTCACGAGAAAAAAAGAAATTTGGAATCGGACCAACAGTTCCTGAGCTACAACCGAAAACGTTCTGAAAAACGTGCTTCCGCTCTTCGCGCCGTGTCAGATTGGGCGTTTTTTACTTTGTTTTAAATTCGTTTCGTACGTACTATCATACCTACGGGCATCACTCTGGTCTTAAAAATTTTACCTTACATTTAATGTAGGTAATAATATTTACTACAACTTTCTCTTCGATGCTTTTTTTTGTAGGATTAGTACTTTGGCCAATAAATCGCTCCGAAATAGACAAAAGTTAAAGTTTTCCCTTTTTGGAAAAAATAGCTCGTCTTTTAGGGGCTGTATCTGGGGAACTACTGAAGCTACAGAGCTCCGGTACCACTCAAATTGTAGGTAATTGTATGCACTTTAAAAGTGATCGGGGTACAGATCTTCGTCAGAAGCTTTCTTCGGTGCTTTTTGGGCGAAAAACTGAAAATAATGCAAATATTTCGTGGTTTTTCGGCAGTATCTCCTGATGATGAACTTTACGAGGGTTGCAAATCTAGATTTATACTATCTAGGTGAGCCGTAAAAACATATAAAAAAATTAGGTTTACCTACCACAATTAAGGTAGGTTCGGATGTTTTATATGACTGGCCTAATAGCTTCACTTCTCCCAAAACCCACTTACGACAGCTTTCGGTTATTCGTCATTATCTCAGAAACTAATGAAGGTACAGACCTCCGGTTGGTCCCAAATTGAAGCTAATTAAATGTACTAAAACTTCATCTCTTATGACGTTTTGGTAGGATGCATATTTCAGGCGATATTTAACAAAAAAAAAAGTTTTCGTAAAAGTTGCACATTTTGGAAAAAATTGCCATTTTTCAACAACCTGTATCTCGGAAACTATTTACTGTAGAGAGCTGCGGTTGGTCTCAAATCGTAGCAAATATTGTCTAGTTTAAGAATGAATAGAGTGCCTTTGATCGTAAAATGCTTCCTTCACTGACTTTTTTAGCGAAATCTGAAAAATGGCCGAAAAAATCGTGGTTTTTCGCTAACCCCCAAGCCGGCACAAGGTTTTTTAAATTGATAACTCGGTCAAAGACTACTCTCATGGGTCCTAACAACATACCAAAAAAATCAAAACTCCCCCACCACCTTCCCGCACGACCCCCTTTTCAAGTACAAAGGAACTGGACTCCATCCTGATTTTCTTAAAGTGGAACAAACTGTTCATTATCGAAAAGCGTGTAGAACATTAAAGCTGCATCACAATGACGAGGAGGATAAGATGACTTAAATTTGGTCATCTTTACTCTAGGGTACTTCCAGTCGTCGGGAAAATTCGAGAAAAATGCCAAAAATTGGTTTCAGCGAGAAGACGGGGTTGGCTGGCTTAGGGGGCGGCCCCTTGTCGCAAATACACAAAGTCGATTATTCGACAAACACGATCAAGTGATTGGAGTTCTTCTTGAAGCGCCATTTCCACCAACGAATGTTGGCAACCACTTCATTGAACCCGTGTCTGTCCTGGAAGTCTCCTGCGGCCCTTGTGATCCCAATCCACAGGCGGACGTTCAGCAGCCACAAAGCCCGTTTTCTGCCTACTCCTCTTCTTCCTGCTATTTTGCCCCTCATTGTTGTCTGCACCAAGTCATGCTTCGGGTTTTGCGTGACCTGGATACGATACCGCCTCTTGATGGCCAGGAGAAGCTCCCTTATCAACCCGTTCTGCTGCAGGGTATAATATTATTCATTTAAAAGGGGAGCCGACCAGAGAATCCTCATCTTCCTGCGGATCAACCGCATCTCAAACGCTTCGACTCGATAGATGTCCACTGCTCAATGTCCATGACTCAAGGATGGAAAGGTTGTAACATTTTACCATCCGCCAGCGCAGGGAGAACCTCAGATCCCTTCTACACTGTATACCTATCACCTACCGGAGCAATCTCGATACGAGCCCTCAATTCCGTTGTCAGGGACCAGCCCTCGGTAATCCCGCTTTCATAAATATTTACTTGAAACTGGCTACTTGTTCGAGCGTCTGGCCCATTACTGTCAGGGAACACTGCTTTGCTCTGGAATTGGAAACTGCCATCACTTTTGTCACATATTTTGATCCTAAGACCGAAGAATTTCGGCAGGCAAACTCTACTCTTATCAACCAGTGCTTCTAGTTTGGCTGGAGAGGCGGCCAAAAGGAAGCGGTTGGAATAATAAACCAAAATGAATACTAACCTGGAAGCACTCCTCAAGAGTCACCGATCCTCCAAGATCGGAATTTTGTTTCAGCAGTTTGACGCTGGAATGCTCCTCCACATAATCGCCATCGTCGATCAGCATGCTGTGAACCAAGACATACTCTCAATATAGGGAGGGGGAAAATCTAGTTAGGATTTTGATAACGAACGCAATATAACGATAATAACGAGAACGCGTAACTCCATTGACCTCTTTGACTGTCAAGAAATATACCGTGCAAAATGACTCTCCACTGACCTTGATTTGGACTGGAGGTCCCATTCTAGGACCAATTTCAAGTGAGGAGGAGCGGACGTTGTATCACAGAGGGCGATGGCGTTGTCAACGGATTCGTCGTACAGGGGATGTTCCAGAGTGGAGTCCAGGTAACTTGTCTGGCATCCGGGAGCGACTATTTTCATCTTGATCTTCCCCGGCAGCTCTTCCTGTGGAAACGTAGAGAATACCAAATATGAATGGAAATATTCAAACAGCCGGCGAGCGATAATGTGAAAATCTGAAGGTGTAACGTCTACAAGGGCGATCTCTAACCGGTTTTATTCGGTGTTTGAGGAACGCAGATAAATGAAAATACCCACGTCAACTAGTGAGCAGAAACCAGCTTGTGAAAGGACAGACACATTTGATGGAGGAGCAGAACCCCGTTTTAAGGGATAGACTAGCACTCAGACATAAGGCCTCACTTCGCTCGGCCGACCACTTTCTGGGACAGGGGGGCTCGCTTCGCTCGCCCAAGTGACCGTCGCTCAATTCGCTAAATTTAATGGGCGTAAAGTTGGCCGGGAATAGAGAGAGAAATCGTCTTCCGACACACCAGAATATATCCGAAATTAGTGTGGAATGAACCCCCCCCCCCCCCCCCCCCGCCAACGTTTCCCCGCCTCCTCACCTTACCAAAGTCTCTGGAACCTTCCGTTCTCCCGTTCTCTCCATCCTTCCGAGGTCCCTGGCACCGCCCCAAACCACACTGCTAACGCGTGCTGGATCTCTTCAAATAGTTCAAATTAAACTTGAGGTCTAAATTTGCCGATCGTCGGAATTCAGACATTTGTTTGAAGAAGCACAAACCAGTTTGGAGGGAGCTGATACTTGTTTAAGTGAGCACAAACCAGTTTGGAGGGAGCAGATACTTGTTTTAGTGAGCACAAACCAGTTTGGAGGGAGCTGATACTTGTTTAAGTGAGCACAAACCAGTTTTGAGGGCACAGATACTTGTTTAAGTGAGCACAAACCAGTTTGTAGGGAGCTGATATTTTTTTAAGTGAGCAGAAACACTACTTCTTTACTACACTACTACTTTAGGGAGCAAACACTACTTCAAACGAACAGACACCGGTTTCGCGAGAGGAGGCATATATATCAGAGAGCAAACACTAGTTAAAGGGAAAACATATCGGTTGTGAAAACAAGAGTTTTGCGGGAGCCGACATTAAATGTGCCGGCAAATTTTGTTTGAGAAAGGTGAAACCATTTAGAAGTCCCCCCCCCCCCCCCCGTGTAATTCAGTTCGCAGCGTTCACTGACAAAGTAAAGCTTTCCTTAAGATTCCTTAATTTCCTTCAGACAACCCTATCAGAAATAAGAAAAGACAAACCACGTTCGTTTCGAGGACACCATCAGCAACTGACCAGCACATCTCTTTAAGGATCAGTTTTTCAACATCGACGTAGGATGTTTCCCGACATAACTGCATCGTATAAGGGCCGCTGAACCTGCGAACAAAACAAAAAAACACGATGAGAAATTGAGTACATTACATTTTAGAGATTCCTTCCGGAAGAAGGGGGTGTACGTGACGTCAACCCAAACAGCTGACAACAAACAACAGCTTGTTTATGTCGCAAATTCAAACTTCAACGCATTATTGTGATCCCATTTTCAGCGTTAGGAAGCCGTCTCACTACTTAAGAAAGAAAAAAACATTACACTTCCAAGTGGGACATGGCACATAGCTTCCTCGCTTTCAAAGACTAACCATTGCAGAATTTATGGCTGTAACAAGGAATCAAACGTTTCAGGTAGACTCGGAAGCAAAATCTAACAGCAGGTCTATTCCTCATTGAAATTACAGTCATAATGAGGACATTCTCAGCATTTCAAATTCGTTCCTTTTTTGTACAATTGAAATATTAAGTAAATATATTATTTTCACGGTGTTCAAAAACTTATAGATCCTCCTAAAACTGCCACTAAAAGAAATTTAGTGTGTGGTTTTTGCCGACGGTGCCAACAGTACTCAGCAGAGGAGTCTTTTTCTCTCCCTTACCACCTCATTGAATTTTAGTGTCCTCATTGAAGATTGGTTGGTTTAATTGATTGAGTGGACGAAACCATAAACGGCAGTAAATCCATGGTTGAAAATTGTTACCTGGCGCACTGGTCGTCAACGATGAGAGTATTGACCCAGACGAGGAGGATGTATTCGCCCGTGTCCTGACTGGCCTCTTTAAGCTGAGGTAACTCTATGCAATAGATGGGGTCAGTCTCTTTGATCATTGACAGGGATTGGTTATCTGGAAACGACAAAAAACATCAATTTTTACAGTTTGAACAGTCTTTGTACAAAGTAACGGGCCCAAGGAGCAAAATTTTAGCATAATTGTAGCATTTAATTCAAACACGGCTTACCGGAGAAAGTTCTTTGAAAGCCGAGATCGTCGACTTCGGTGATGAGCATGTGATGCTCGGAGACTCCTGTGTCTTGAGAAAGTTGCTCCTTCAGTTCGCGTATTTCAGCGTGAGCAGGAAGGCTCAACCCCAGTTTGACCTGAAAGATCGTCAGTTCATTGTACAAAAGCGTTCATTAGGTACTTCGTATAATGCGACAAATCCAGTAGTGAAGAAAGATTGGGGGCATCCTGATGCATTCGTGAAAAGGTGGATGTTGGGGAGTACCCTCACACGTTACCAACAGGGCAGATCATGGCGCCTCAGTGGGAGGGAGGGACAGGGTTTGCGCCACCCAAGGGTGGGAGTCTCTGCTCAACCACCCCTTGTGACAGGGCGTGACCCAAGCAAGCCCTAGAAGGCGACTATTGGGAGTCAATGCTGGACAAGATGTCGTCCCCCTCAGGCCCCACTGTTGCCCAAGGGGGGCCTTGTCGCCGCTGGGACTCTCAAGACGCCCGGCGCATAAGCCATGAATGCCCTGTAGCAGGAAGGGCTGGAGACATACTTGCTCCAGCCCTCCCTCATACCGTCGGGGAACACCTCAGCTTCCAGGATGGCACTCTCCGTTGCAAATGCTGTCTCAAAAGCTGGGCAGCTCCGAAGCACGTGCCTCGCCAAGCCCTCCAGGTCCGTGCACCACACAGCCTGGATTGTCAGCCAGCACAGGTCAGTGGAACCTTAGGTTTTTAGTAGAATCAAACGACAGGGGTCATTTACCCGTCCAAGTAGTAAGCAGCGGTAGAGACAGATGCCTATGGGCAGCAGTCACTCGAAAAAGGAGGGAAAAAGAGTAGAAAATGACGCGCGCCACAAGTTCGTCGTGTCTCCAAGGTGGGACGGCCTCTGCGGGGACCTCAGTACGAGCTTGGAGGAATTGCTGCGAGGATGCAGGAGAAGAGCCAGAACTGGAAGGCAGTAGCAGCCTTAGTGCTGTCTGTATTGTGTTGTCGCAATCCTACAGGACAGTTTTGGGTGCAGCAGTTCGGGTTCTTGCTGGGGTTCTCCGTGTTGAGCTGGAGGTGGCCCGGCGTTTTGCTGCCTGTAGGATTCACGAGGGGCGCCCCTTTCAGGTGCTGGAACGAAGCTTTGAGTCTGGGCTTGCGAGACTCAGGTTTGAATTTTGGCCATCTGTGGTTCAGCCGTTGCTGAATAATTCTTCTAATTCAGTTCAGAAGAAACAATAGAGTCAGGTGGAGACTGGTCCTACTTTCCTTTGGTGAGAACCTTGCTGAAAGCTCGAGGTGCAATGTCCTCGAAGACAAACTGTCCAACTAAAACAAACCTCCCTCCTTGAACTCACCTGTCTGGGCTGCTGGCTGGTATACACCACCGTGACGTACAACGGCCTCAGCTGGTCTTGCGGGACCGGGACGGAAACGCAGAGGAAGGGGTCAAAGGTGTTGCTCTGCCTTTGACATCGCGGACAGGTCAGCGACGACCTGAATTGAGCCTGGAACACGGCCAGCACGAAGCTGTCGTTCTGTCTCACGTGATTCGCCAGCGTCTCGGCAGCAACGACGTCATCAGGCCGCCCAAAGGAATTCTGAAAAGAAAAAAAAAAAAGTATTCAAAAATATATTCGGAGTTCAGTTGAGCCCAACGGTGAGATGAATACGCCCATTAATGTAATTCTACACCAGAAATTACACTTCGAAAACGACACCTCACTCGACCTCTGGACTGGAAAAAAAACTATAAGAACCCCATCCTAGTAGCCTCATAAAGTCCCACACTGTGTGTATGGCGACCCCCATATATCGATCCTACACCAGAAATTACTTCGGAAACGACAACTCATTCGACCTCTTGACCAAAACCCTTCAATAACCCCATGCGGAGCCTCATAGAGCCACCACACTGTGTTCCGACAAGTATAGAAACCCCCGTAAATCGATTCTAAGCCAGACATCAATTCGGAAACGACACGTCACTCGACCCTTTGACAAAACCCTTCAATAACCCCATCCGGAGCCTCATAGAGCCCCCACACTGTGTTCCGACAAGTATAGAAACCCCCGTAAATCGATTCTAAGCCAGAAATTAATTCGGAAACGACACATCACTCGACCCTTTGACAAAACCCTTCAATAACCCCATCAGTAGCCTCATAGAGCCCCCACACTGTGCTCCGACAAGTATAGAAACCCCCGTAAATCGAATCCAAGGCCGAAATTACTTCGAAAACTTCCCCTCACTCGACCCACTGACCAAAACCCCCATCGGGAGCCTCATAGAACCCCATACTGTGTTTCGATAAGCTTGGAAACCCCAATAATTATTAATCGATTCTAAGCCCGTAATTACTAAGTAATTCAAAGTCTTTGACAACGAGACTTCACTCGACACCTTGTGTAATGCTGAACGCAGAATCGATCTAAGGGGATCACTTTTCCAGATGATTAACGTTTATAATCACTGTTTTTAGAGAGCTATCTCTTCATAATCATTAATGCTCTCATTTAACCCTACAGGATGGCCACAGTTTGAGCCAATTCACGTTATCAAGAGGAACTAAATATAATTTTAATCTACAGAACGTGCACTCGAAGATCGATGATTCATTTATTTACCACACGATATGAATGAATCCTAACGATAAACTATAATTATAATATGTGCATTTCCTAAACCTTTGCGATTATCTTCAATAGGTCACTAAAAATCCAAGAAAAAACAGTAATCTTGTACAGGGTTTGAACTGCTGAGGGACTAAGAAAAATGGGATACAACATCCAAAATTACTCGTAAAGGGACGCCTTATTTGAGCTCTGGCACGCAGACAAATGGCCCATTTATAGTCCCATCGAATCCCAATTCACGGGTGAGATCGGATGGTTCTCGGACCCCCAGAAAATGTAATTCTACGTACAAAAATACTTCGAAAACGACACCCAACTCAGTCCCTTAGCCGGACAACCTTCATAAACATCATAGTCCACTAAAGCTAGACTTCGGTACCCACAAAAGGTCGGATGGTGCGTTTCTACAATTCAATTTGTGTCTTGGCACCCTAAAAGAAGGAAATCGTAAGCGATTCAAGCAAAATTCTTATCGGGAAAACTTTTGAGGGGAAAACATCGAAATTTGTCGAGCGGACACCCCAAAGTTAAAATTCGACCGATTCGTATGTTGTAGAAGTAATTTTCAATAGGTAACCAATTTAACATTTTTTTTATTATTCTTGGAATAATGCACCTATGTAATCGTGACGGAGGTCGAAATTTTTGATCGGCCTCCAAATTTATCTCTATACGTTTCAAGATGCGTAGATTCCAAAAATTAAAATCCGAAAGCCGTACGAGCATTTTTGTGCAGTAAAAAAAAACTGAAATTTTGACAAAACATACGGTTTACCATTAAGGTATGCCCGCAAGGTTTTCAGCCCGATCGCCCAAGCCCGTGGGGCGCTATGGGGCTAAAATGGGGCTACGGGAGGGGCTTTAGAAGGGTTTCAGCTATGGGGTCGCGTTAGGTGTCGTTTTCGAAGTATTTTTGGACGTAGAATCCATTTTAGGGGGTCCCCGAAAGATCCAATTCCACCGTGGCTTATGAAGGGTGTCGAAAGGTCGAATGAGGCGAAGTTTTCCGAGTGATTTTGGACGGATAATCCATTTTTGAGGTCCCACCACTGTCCAAACACTGTTAATAGGCCTTCAGGTCTCTAAAGCAGTTTCCTACGTACGCAACTGTCCAAACACTGTATAATAATATAATATACTAAACAATCATATTATGATTGTTTAGTAAATAATGTTTTATCAAGTGCATTAATTTTTCTCAATTTTTCGATATCAAAGAATAATGAACATTTGAGTAAAAACGCTGCAAATTTTACACAAGGGTTTATTATTCTTTAATATAGGTTAATTATGAAAAAATTAATAATTAATTGTGCCTACCATCGAGACAATATTTTTGAAAAATTAAAAAACAAAAAACAAAAATCTGTAAAATGTATGAACAGATATGGGACCTCGAAAAAAATTGATTTTGCATCCAAAATTGCTTGAAAAACGACACCTTATTTGACCACCTGGGATCCTTCAAAAATGCCATTTGTAGCTCCATGAAAGCCCTATAGATCGCAAAAGTGAAATCGGATCGTTCCGGGACCCCAAAAAATGGATTCTACGTTCAAAAATACTTCGAAAACGACACCCAACTCGATTCCAAAGCCAAAAGTCTTCAAAAACGCCTCCCTTAGCCCCATTGCGCCCCACGGGTTTGGGCGATCGGGCTGAAGACCTTGCGGGCACAACTAGAAAAAAATGATGTCAAATTTCGAGGCCGATCTGAATTTTCGACCCCCGTCTGTTATTTCAAGAATAAACCAAAAGTGCAGCGTTTAGGAACACGTCATGAAATGATAAATTTTGAGGCCAATAATAACGTTTGACCTCCGTCGCGAAAATGTAGGTTGATTATTGTGAGAACAACAAACCCGAAGGGAGCCCGCTCAAGTGAATCACGCAACCCCAACGTCAAGGCTGTAGCCCTGAAATGTTTCCCAATCAGCTAATTGGGTTTTTAGGGTAGTTTAAAAGCACACAGCTTATTTGAATTATAGTAATCAAATGTATTTCTCACTTTTATCGCTTTGTATTTCTTTTTCGTCGCTGTGTTGAGGTCTTCGTGAACTTTATCGAGCAGCCACAGCAGGAACTCCTGAGCGTCGTGTTGGTTGTTCCCTCTGAACTGACTTCCGTATTTGTCGACGACCAACTTGAACTTGTTGGATATCTCCGGGTCGTACTGGCAGGACCATATGGACTTGAGGAGGAGAGCCAAATGTTGGGTCACTTCCCCTTTCGTGCCGTGTTTTTTCGAGTTGAGTTTGTTCCGGCGGGAGAGGTCCGCTTTGTATTGGTCGAGAACGAAATATTCGGCGAGGATGTCCGTGTGGCTGAGGCACTGGAGGACGGCGTTGATGAAACAGGTGTTCCCGTGGTTGCGCAGCCCGACCACTCCAGGCACTTTGTCGCCAGGGAAGTTGGCAAAACGCACGGGAGGAACTCTTAAGTCGTTCGACGACAAACTCACAGCGTTTGGCCGCCTGCCGTAAACATAAGTCGAACACATATTTTTGTTATTTTGCAAACTCAAATTGGACATTTTTTGGACAACTTTGTTGAAAAATTTATTCCAGTTGGGCCTGAGGATATGCTTCTTTTTCGTGTCCATGTCGGCTTCGATAATCATGTTATTTTTATCCCGTTTCCTCCGGAGGCGAGAAGCTGTCAGGGCGCTTCGTGTGAAGGAAAAAGTCCTTTTCAACTTGGACTCGGGCGTCTGACGTCCGTCCGGTTGGTTGTCCACAACACTATCAGACGGCATGTCGCCGACTGTCAACTCCGACATGCCAAATACATCATACCGCACGAAACAAAATAGAACGATACTTTCGCGGAACGAAAACCCGATTTTCAATAAAATTACAACAAAAACTTCGACGACGACTTGAAAGCAAAATGGAGGAAAAACTATCGCAGCCTACGAGCTCAGAGGTGCCAAATTGACGGTCGGAAAGGGGAACTCGGACGAAAAAAGGGGAATTCTTAATCTGCAGGGAAACTCAACAACGCGAAACGGTCCTACCAAACGGGGACTTTTGTGCCTACGCGGGGGAAAACTCAACTAGTCTCCAGAAATTAGGGAACTTGTAGAAAATTAGGGAACAGGACCACTTGGCAACAATGAGTTACGCTTTTCTGCAGATTAGGCAGGGAGATAGGCGTTGAAGGTTAGTTTCTCAACGCCAGAAAGCCGCATTACTTTCCTCCTTACATGACTGCCAGCTCTCGTGGTTGTAAGAACCAGGCGGCGGGTAAAATAAAACGCCGAATGTGGGTCGCAAATTAAATTTTGTTTCATCGTGAAATTGAGTAGACACTGCAGAATTTATACAAGGTTTATTACACCGGTCTACAAAAAAAAAAAAAAAAAAAAAACTATTCGGTGTGAGGGTAGTTCGCTCGTTTAAAATTTCCAGCATTTTTTTCGGCTAATTTTGAATGATCATCAAGGATGTACCTTTCGATCGAAGATGAGTGGCTTCTAATAGGTTGCATTGTGCGGTGAGATAGAAGAGGTAAAATTTCCCGAAATTCACAACTATAAATCTCCCTTACCTATGGAGAGACCTTTTAGATCATGTCTATCTCATGACAACAAAATAACGCCTATTAGGTACTAAGTAAGTCTTACTAACAACAGAATTAGTAACCAGGTAGTAAGTAACCAATAAAAAACGTTGCATGTTTTCCGTGATTAGACAAATTTTTCCTGACCCCCTCGCCTTAGACATACCTAGACATTAGGGTGGGGCGAAAAAAAAATTTTTTTTTGCACCGCTTTGAGATAGTCTCCACTGGAGTTCTCAAAGTGTTAGAAAGTCACTCCACAAATTTCGGTGCATAAAACACAAATGAAGTGCCGCCCCAAGCTGTAACAGTAAAATTGGTCACTTTATAGTGTTTTTTTCTGCTTTATATCGCAATTTCTCGGTTCTCGGAGTTATTTATCTATTAAAAACCTTTATTTATTTATCTAGGTATTAAAAACCGGTACTTTTCCGTTATACCCCCCCCCCCCCCCCCCCCACTCGATTTCGTGTTCATAAACACCCCTCCCGATGGCTTTAAGGCACCCAAATTCGAGCCCTTTTCCGTTATAACGGAAAAGTACCTTAAAAACCTTTATTAAAAAATTTTATTTTACTGTTTCAGCTTGGGGCGGCACTTCATTTGCGTTTTATGCACCGAAATTTGTGGAGTGACTTTCTATCACTTTGAGAACTCCAGTGGAGACTATCTCAAAGCGGTGCAAAAAAAAAAAAAAAAAAAAAAAAAAATTTCGACCCACCCTAATAGACATGTCAAGAAAAAAAAATGACCTGCGAGTTGCCGGCTTTTTTCTTCCTTTTCTAGAGTTTTTAAGTGTGCTGAATCCGAAAATGATAGCCGTTTTTTGAGTTGGCCCGAATAAGGCCTAATGGATTGTTATTCTTGGAATAATACACCTGGGTAATCTCGACGGGGTTAAAACATTTTGATGGGACTCAAAATTATTTTGACATAATTAAATTATGAACAAATTTTATGAACAAATTTTGTTTCAAGAGGTCTAGATTTCGAAAACGAAATGTCCGTCCGCCGTACGAGCCGTTTTGGGCAGTAGGAATTTTTTTTTTTTTTTTTTTTAATCTGAAATTTTGACAAAATACTCGGTTACCATCTAGTTGTGTCAGCAAAGTATTCAGCCCAATCGCCCAAACCCGTGGGGCGCTATGGGGCTACGGGAGGCGTTTTCGAAGGCTTTCAGCTATGAGACCGAGTTAGATGACGCTTTCGAAGTATTTTGGGACGCAGAATTCATTTTTGGAGGTCACAGAACGATCCGATTCTACTTTGGGATTTTTTAGGATCCCAGGTGATCAAATAAGGTGTCGTTTTCCAAGACTTAGATAGATTTTGCGTCTAAAATTACTTAGTAATTTTAGACGCAAAATCTATTTTTCGAGCTCCCACATCTGCTATTTTTTCAAAAATTATTTCTTAATGATAGGTAGGTACCTACAGAAATAGGTACCTAGGTACCAATTTTTCCAAAATTAACCCATACCTATCAAAGAATAATTAGGTAATTTCCAAATTGCAGCGTTTTATTATTGATGAAGGGTTTATTATTTGCTGTTAGGTATATATTATCCAAACATTGTCAAAATATAGTAAAATAGGTGCTTCATAATAATATTATGTTATATGCTATTACCTACGTAGTTTGGAAAAAACGTTGCAAATTTTACATAATAATATTATACATTACGTAATATTATTATGTAAATTTAAAATAATAATATTATTTTAAATTTACTTAATAATACAGGTGACTCCGCCGGAAAGTAAAATATTATTTTACTTTCGGGCGGAGTCACCTTTTGAGATCTGGCAGCCATGTTAGTTGGGGGATTTGTAGAAAAGCCGAAGAGCGCAGAAGGTTAGCATCTTGACGCCTGGATGTCTCATTGAATTTCTCCACTTACAGTTTCTCGCATTCTTTTTATTATTTATTTAGTTATTGTTTTTGTTCATATTTTTGATATCTTCAAACTCACAGCATTGATTGAGTTGAGGGATCTGTACATTTCAAGCCCACTCCTTTTGGTGGTAATCACACGGTACGTATATAATAGTGAAACCAATTTACTTAATAGATTATATTTTCCTTCATAAGTTCTAGCAATGTCAGGGTTGAGCGTGAAGTCTGAACTTCACCGAAAACGTTACCAAATGAATCATTATAATATAATATTATACACATAGTAGTGAGTACTGGACGACTAACTATAATATAGTTATATATATATTATATAGCACAGAATACTCATTAATGAATGTACTTGTGGGCCCGCTGACCATTGACAGTGTGGAGTACCTAAACAGCAACGCTCCCCTTCGCCGCGTTTTGGTTTATTATTCTTGGAATAATACACCTATGTAATCGCGACGGAGGTCGGCGACTCCGATCGCCCTCAAAATTTCACATTATCCGTTTCAAGCGGCTTAGATTCCAAAACCGAAATGTCCGTCCGCCGTCAAGCCGTTTTGGGCAGTAGGAATTTTTTTTAAAAATCTGAAATTTGGAAAAAATACTCGGTTTACCATCTAGTTGTGCCCGCAAGGTTGTCAGCCGGATCGCCCAAACCCGTGGTGCGCTATGGGGCTAATATGAGGCTACGGGAGGGGTTGTTGAAGGCTTTCAGCTATGAGATCGAGTTAGGTGTTGTTTTCGAAGTATTTTTGGACGTAGAATCCATTTTTGGAGGTCCCGGAACGATCAGATTTCACTGTGGAGATCTATAGGGCTTTTATGGGGCTACAACCCTTCTCAATCTTATGGAGGCTGATTTGGAACTGTTCTAATAAACTAAAATCCCTCAGTATGGATAATCGAGTAACCCTATAGTACCCAGTTCACTGAGGCGTCGCAGAGTGCTTGACCTAAAGCTCGATCCACACATTTCAGTGTTTCAGTGATTCCTCGGCCATGCTCCGTGCGGCACTTAAATTACTTATCATTGATGCAACTGAAGTGGACGGAGCACTGACGACCGAGGATGATTTTGTACATGTTTTGTAAAACAAGAGTCATCGGTTTTACGATCGGCATTTCTGACTAAAAAATTTCCAAATTTTGGTATTGTACTGCGTATAACTCTCATCCGAGAATGAGCTCACGAAAAGCGTCAGAAATTTTCAAAAAATGTGTTTCCCTTACCTCATAACCAACGTGTAGAATACAGAGAACCTCGCAATTAATTTGAACGTACACGTTCATTAGTTGAAGTTCGAAAATCGGTCTTATTTATCATTCGTAATGTTTGGGCAAGTGCACCGTTCTTCTCGGTCGTCCTTGGGGGTTTCGTAATCCATTTTCTCTTAGTTCAGGTACTCATCTAAGCACATACACATTCATTGGGTCCTAAATTTTTTATTGCAACTTTCATTTTTCGATTTTCGTTCACATAAAAATTGCTCAACTGACGCATTGTGCGTCGAGAGAAACGATCCAATTTCTTGAGAAGGCCCCTTTGTTGGAGCCTGTTGGATTCAGAAGTGGCTCCTGAACAAATTCTGAGAGGCATTATGAAAAGGCTCCCGGTGTTGGCCCACATTTCCCTTCCCATTTCATCAGACTTCGATTTGGATTGCAGGTCACTAGAAGAAAGGCATTACAAAAACGCTGCAAAATTTTACAAAAAAGGGTTTATTATTCTTTGATATAGGCTACTTGCGCATAGATAATTCTGTCAATGAAAAAACAATTTTTGAAAATTTTTTTTTTACTCCAAAAATATTTGACCACCTGGGATCTTTCAAAAACACCATTTGTAGCCCCATGAAAGCCCTATAGATCGCCACAGTGAAATCGGATCGTTCCGGGACCCCCAAAAATGGATTCTACGTCCAAAAATACTTCGAAAACGACACCTAACTCGATCTCATAGCCAAAACCCATCAAAAACGCCTCCTCTAGCCCCACAGCGCCCCACGGGTTTCGGCGATCGGACTGAAAACCTTGCGGGCACAACTAGATGGTAAACCGTGTATTTTGTCAAAATTTCAGATTAAAAAAAAAAAATTCCTACTGCTCAAAACGGCCCGGATGGCGGACGGACATTTCGGTTTTGGAATCTAGACCTCTTGAAACGGATATTGTCAAATTTTGAGGCCGATCGGAGTCGTCGACCGCCGTAGCGAAAAGGTGTATTATTCCAAAAATTATAAACCAAAATGGTAGCAACATCTTTGACGGCCGAAAAACCACGATTTGTTTTACTTATTCCAGTTTGTCGCCTATAACTCAAAACCTAAGCATCGTAGAAAAAATCGACCCCATTACAAAGTTGAAGAGCATGAAATTCTGCGTCGAATGACCTCCTTAAACGTTAGAATTGGTTCAGCCGTTCAGCCAGAATCAAACGTCAAAAATAAGCAATTTTTTCCAACTTGGCTGAAAAATAGGATTCGCTCATGTTACACATCCCTGTAAGTTATGATCGGCTACTAATAATGAATTGGCCCAAAACGTATGTTGTAGAGCTTCAAATTGTGAGTTAAGGGAGCATCTGAAATTCAAAATTCCTTCATTATCAAGCTGAAGTAAATTCGATAGGTTCCCAAAAGTCGTCGTAGTGCCAAATTCTGCTAAGCGGCTTGTTGTGGAGCCCGATGTCGAGCTCCAAATCATTTACTTCAACAGTTTGTGGGGTGAGTTTCGGGAGACTTCTCGCTATAGAGTGATCCTGCCCGCGGGAGCCTTTTCGATGTCCTCGCCAAATCAAAGTTTCACACAGTACGTTAGTACCTATTTCATCCCGCGTTCTTGTTTCAGGTGTACATGGAGCCTGACATTTTGGCCCGACTCGTCCCTCAGGGCAAAGAGACGGTCAGACCTGCCTGTCGCAAGTGCGGCTACTCGGGTCATTTGACTTACCAGTGTCGCAATTTCATTAAAATCGACCCAAACAAAGACGTCGTGTTGGACGTGAGCAGCACGAGCTCCGAGTCCGACGACGACTACGTCACGCCGCTGCGAGCGCTGAGAGAACAGGTTGGTGCCGTCAGGGAAATTCATTCGTGGAATACACAGTAGTAACTCTATTTTGGTTTTTCAGGAGCTCCTTCAAAAAGTGAAAGAAAGGAGAGACAAAAAAGTGAAGAAAAAGAAAAAGAAAAAGAAGAAATCCAAAACCCGAAGTAGCAGCGATTCCGAATCAGAATCTGACGATTCCGACGAGCCTCGACGTCGCAAAAAGTCCAAAAGGAAGAAAGCAGATTCTGACGAAGACTCCTCGGACAGTGACGCCAAGCAGAAGAAGAAGCTCAAGAAGAAAAAGAAGAAACACAAGAAGTCCAGGCATTCATCTTCCTCCGATTGACGTTCGATTGAGTGTAGTGGGAATCTACAGACATTGCATCTGTAACATAAGGCTTTCGCCATCATTGGACGTATTCTGTGTAGTAGACTTGCGATCGGGAATTCGCCTCTGCCTATGTTTGTACCTATTCCACGGTCAATAAACCGACTAAAGCCGACTAGCTCAGTTTGAGACCGAAGTCTTCTTGGCTTTTTAACTGCGGGGAACTTTTTGACGCTGAAAGGGGCTTATAGCGGCTGAATCAGAGAGTGAGAGGCACCTGTTGAGCCGGATATCGATTAGTCGTGACAATACCCAACTTTACTGCTGTACCAACTTGTCTCATAGGAGGTTGATGAGGCTTGCGAATTGGGGGTCACATTAGTGTAATCACGTCAATGCCTTTTAGCACTTACAGGGCCGAGAAGCTCTCCTTTTGGTTTATTATTTCGTCATTTATTTAAGTAGGATTGGTTTATTATTCTTGGAATTTTCAAATATCATACATTTTCAAAATTTGAATATTTGAATATTTGAATATTTAATATCAAGGCCTTTGACGAAAAGGCCAAAACTGCTCAAAACACCAGAGCTGTTTACTCGAACAAGCCTTTGTTTTCGCTGTATTGAAATGTGGAAAGAGCCCCCAAGTTCGCTATGGTTGGGTGGTGGAGACGGACTGGGAGTATTTGATAGTTAAGAACTGCTTCATATTCCTATCTTTTTTGAAGTGAATAATGTGCGTAGGTAGGTAAACTCAGTATGAGACTTATGATTGGGGGGGGGGGGGGGGGGGCACGCTCCGCTCCTGGATATAGGTATTAGTTAGTTTAGAGTGACTGTGATACTAGGATAATGAAAGAACGGAGAGTGCTAGGAGGCAGGTGTGGATGGAGGTGGGGACCTACCGGTTGGAGAGGCAGCATAGCGTTAGGCCCCAATTCACACAGAACGGGCGTCAGGCGGCGTCGTGGCGCTGACCAGGCACGGACGTGGCGGCGACGTGACCCATGCAATGCACACAAGGGTTGGGTCACTGCCGAGAAAGGACGTCAGTATGCTGGTTTTGTCATGTAAAACATGAATTTTTCAAGCAGTGACGAAGATGAAGTGGTGCTGGATTTGCAAAACTTGGCTAATCTGAAGAAGAAAAAGAGACGATATTGAGTTCATCCATTGTGGCTGAAGAAGGGGAATTATATAATCGTAATAATAATACTGCCGTCGTTAGTTAAAACACCCTATCTCCATTTGCTTTATTTCGAGAAAAAAATCTGTTGAATGAGATTTTGTAGGCCATCCACACTATTCGAGATAGGATGAAGTCTTTTACCGAACCTTTCAAGTGGGGATAGGAAGTTCTAACTTTGCGCAAAAGACGCCATGCACCTAACTCCAAAAACACCAAAATGGTCGATAGGGTGTCTTATCCTTGGACGGCAGAATAGTAGGTAATAATATTATTACTAGATGCTCCGGCTCGCTTTGCTAGCCTACGCACCCAGCTGGGGGGCTCCGCCCCCCAGACCCCCCGTCGGGCCTCGCTTCGCGAGGCCGACAGCTTCAGCAGACATAAGGCCTCGCTCCGCTCGGCCGAGCGCTTATTCGGGCAGGGGGGGTCTGCGACCCCCCCCCCCCCCCTATTCGTAGCTAAACGGACGGCAAAGAATGTATATTAATTTTTTAATTTTTTTTTTAAATTCAATTATTATAATAATTTTTAATTCAATTCAACTTTTTTTAAATAATCGATTCAATTTAAATCGATTCATTTAATTTACATCCATTTCCGTCTGGGAGACCTTGCGCATAGACCTTCCGAGCGCCCCTTAAAGGCTGATGTCCCACCCGCTCAGAGTGAAGAGTGTTGGCGGGGGGGGGGGATAGAGGGTGTTGGAGTGAAGCCGAGCCAATATTCACCCGTCGCGACGGGTCGGTGAAGCCCGCCCAGTTTTTTCAAATCTCAACTCGCCCTCAAAATTCGCTCATCGTCGGAATGAATTTGGTCGACATCTCCTATTAAAAATCGGATCTCTAGGTAGGCGTAGGACGAAACGCGGAAAAAATCCGTCTATTAAGGAATTCGCGCGCGCCAAAAAATTCGCGCAACTCGCTTATCGGACGTAAAATTGGTCGAGGAATCCGAATCCGATGAAAAAAATAGGGGTTCCGATTTGAAATAAGAAAGTTGATGTCAATTGCGCGGATTTGCGCGCATTTTTGGGGGTGCTCAACCCCCCTAAGAAGACTTGAACGGTCGCTCGAACCAATAGAAAAAAAACGGCGTATTTTTACGACTTACCGTTTAGTCAGAGTAGGCGATTGACATACAGACACACACACCGACAGACACACTGACAGAGACGATGAGAATTAGTGGTATAGATAACGATTATAATTAATCTGCACGATTATAACGAATTTTTATAAATTTCTTCGGAAAATTCAATATTAAATGCAAAATGATGCAGAATGTCATCATCGGATTATTTTGCATCTGATGTCTCTTGACACTGAAGTGGCACGCCACTTCTTCTACGCCACGAGAGACGGCAAACGGACGTGACAAGAGTCGTAGGGCGGCCGCCCGTGCCAGGCCACTTCTGAGTACATACTTTGTACCGTCTGATTACAAGGGAAGACGCGGAAGGACAAATGTCGGGTCCCCGTATTCGCCCGACGTCCGTTCTGTGTGAATTGGGCCTAAGGTTCATTTTGACTTTATTTATTTGGCATTTTACGATAAAGTTTGTAGAGTCCATATCCTGCCTTTTATGGGCGACGAGGTTGTGAGGGCTAATAACGGACTCGGTGGGTTTGAAGTTGTGTACTGATGGCTTTAGAACTTCATACAATGTGTGACGAGCGCTTTCGCTATGGTAGCATCTTCAGGTCTGCAATGAGAGTGACCGTTAGAGCGGGAGTGACTACTGATTATCACTATATCTCATTTTGTTACCAGGGGATAAATTACCTGTAAGTTGGTTTTCGTCGTGCCTCGCTCTCGCTCGTATGTGAAAAGGGCGGATCTTTTCCGGGTGTGGATGGGCGGCTGTCGTCCATTATATTCCATAAGGTAAGACGAGAAACCCTACAAGAGGCCTACCAGGAGGCAAAATTTACATAGAACTGACGTCGGGCGAAGGGACATTAAATGGACAAATTTGGTCCCTTCTGCGTCTTCCCTCGTAATCAAATGGTACAAAGTACACAGAAGTAGCCTGGCACGGGTGGCCGCCCTACGACTCTCAGAAGAATAATCTTCCAAGAATAATAAACCAAAACTAGGCACCTATGGTATACTTTTGGATTATTATTCTTGGAATAATACACCTATGTTTTCGCGACAGAGGTCGACGACTCGGATCGACCTCTAAATTGACATTAGGTATCCGTTTCAAGAGGTCTAGATTCCAAAACCGAAATGTCCGTCCGCCGTCCGGGCCGTTTTGGGCAGAAGGACTTTTTTTTTTAAATTTGAAATTTTAACAAAATACTCGGTTTACTGGTAAACCGTTTACTGGTAACTAGATGGTCATCTAGTTGTGTCAACAAGGCTGTCAGCCCGATCGCCCAAACCCGTGGGTCCTCTTCGCTCCTCGGTTTTTTGTTGCACAGTTTTCTTCGTCGTGGCACCTGTATTGAGGAGTCCATTTTTCCTTTCCATGAAAGATGCTCTTGGCTCTTAAGGTAAATTGGGTTGAGTCTGAGGCTCAGCTGGTGGGGCGAGTTCTGCCCGAATTACGTATGCGAAGCGAGGCCGACGTTAACAATGATAGCTCATCCTTCAACCAGCGGGTCGGGCATCTGTATTGTCTAGTCGAGTCCCTCATATCAGGGTACATTTGCCTACTAGGTACAGTCAGGATGACAGGTGGGATGACTGTATGGCTTGAGAGGTAAACCGCACCAAGACAGAAACCACCAGAATGCAGCCATTAAGCGAGGAAGGAAGATTAACGAGGATTTCAAGCTCATTACTATAGAACACAAGGGTTTATTAAGTAGCTCTCGACTGTTTGGTATAATTACTGGAACTATTTGACGAATCTAAAATATTATGTGTTTGAAAAAATTAATGCTTGAGAAGAATTCGGAAAGATAAGAAAGTACCTACATTGTTTGGACAGGTGTGGAACCCCCCAAAATGGATTCTACGACCACTCGATAACAAACCCGAAAACCCCGTAACCCTTTTTATCTCCACAGAGCCCCACGTGGTTGGGCGATCGGTCTGAAAACCTTTCGAGCACAACTAGATTCAATACTGCTGTCTAAAACTGCCTGAACGCGTCCGGACGGTCAAAAGCCGCGGATTTTTTTTTTAGGAATTAGGTAGTAGGATTTTTTTTTAAATCTGAAATTTTGACAAAATACTCGGTTTACCATCTAGTTGTGCCCGCAAGGTTTTCAACCCGATCGCCCAAACCCGTGGGGCGTTATGGGGCTAAAATGGGCGTTTTTGAAGGATTTTGCCTATGGGATCGAGTTAGGTGTCGTTTTCGAACTATTTTTGGACGTGGAATCCATTTTGTGGGGTCCTGCAACGATCCGATTTCACTGTGGCGATCGATAGGGCTTTCATGGGGCTGCAAATGAGATTTTGGAAGGATCCCAGGAGATCAAATATTTTTCGAGTAAAAAAACGAAAAATTTTGGAAAAAATATTTTTGAAAAAAAAAAAAATCCGAAAACTTTTTTAAACATTTTTTTCATTGACAGAATTAAATTTCTGCACAAGTAACCTATATCAAAGAATAATTAACCCTTGTGTAAAATTGGCAGCGTTTTGGTTTATTATTCTTGGAATAATACACCTATGTTTTCGCGATGGGGGTCGACGACTCTCAGAAGAGAAGGTAGCACATTACCGACCCCTCATAGACCTTGCACCCACCCCTATAAGGCGAAGATGGTAGAAGATGATAGCGTCTGAATCCGAATCTGATGTCGGTAAGGTGCCGTAAGAAGTCGATAAGGTGCCGCCCAAGGTTCGTTGAACGCTCGGGAATATCATTCTCTCCTCGGCCGAGCGAAGCGAGGTCCCCCTGACCGAAAAACGCTGCAAATTTTACACAAGGGTTTATTATTCTTTGATATACGTTACTTGTGCAGAAATTTAATTCTGTCAATGAAAAAATTAAAAAAAAAATTTTGTTGGATTTTTATCTCAAAAAATTTTTTTTTTTTTGGATTTTTTGTTCAAAAATGTGTTTTTTCAAAAACTCTGTATTTTTTACCCGAAAAATATTTAACATCCTGGGATCCTTCAAAAATCCCATTTTTAGCCCCACGAATGCCCTAAACATCGCCCCAGTGAAATCGGATCGTTCCGGGACCCCAAAAAATGGATTCTACGTCCAAAAATACTTCGAAAACGACACCTAACTCGATCCCATAGCTAAAAGCCTTCAAAAAACCCCTCCCGTAGCCTCATTATAGCCCCAGAGCGCCTCACGGGCTTGGGCGATCGGACTGAAAACCTTGCGGGCACAACTAGATGGTAAACCAAGTATTTTGTCGAAATTTCAGATTTTAAAAAAAATTCCTACTGCCCAAAACGGCCTGGACGGCGTACGGCGTACGGCGGACGGACATTTCGGATTTAGAATGTAGACCACTTGAAATGGATAATGTCAAATTTTGAGCCCGATCGGAGTCGTCGACCCGCGTCGCGAAAACATAGGTGTATTATTCCAAGAATAATAAACCAAAAGTGGTCGGCCGAGCGAAGCGAGGCCATCTGACAGAGTGCTAGTGTCTGTGAATTCTGCCCTTAGGAAGATCTTGATCAAAAAGTGGTTGTTTGCCGATGGTGCAGATGTCTCAGAGTCAAGAGTCAAGAATTTTAATGCCAAGAACACAAGAGGTCGAAATTTCCGTACAAAATTACAGCTCACAAAAACTTACTTCGATAATACAGCGGTAGGTAGTACATCATTAACAAGCTATTAGATAGTAATAACTTCCAAAACCTATGCCTAACTAGAGCTCTCTTACATTCTTTATACTGAGGAAAAATTCATTAAATTCAAAGGGTGCGATGGATTTTAAAAGGGGAATATATAATGTTACGGCAAAATAGAATGAACGCACGGTAACTTTTCTTGAAATCACGGTAGGAAAAAACATTGCACAGTGAACAAAACATTAAGCGGTTGATAAATATATTTAACCCCCAAAAAATACATATTACAGTTAAAGAATTCATAGCACGTCAAATAAAAACTTTTAACCGGAGGACGGTTCAAGTCGAAATAGGTTGTCCGCACTGCAGAATTAATTCATCAAGAGGGCTTTTTTGACTTAGATGGGCGATCTCGCTTGCGTTTCTGCCCCAATGGCACCGACTTGGCCTCTGGTGGGACAGGCACCAATTTTTTCCTAATTTGCAGGCCCAAAACATGTTTACAGGAGTAAAATTTGAAAAAACTGGGACACGAGCACTTTGAATTCGCCAAGCAAGTTTCGTCAATATCGATGATCCAGACGCCGTAATTCTATTTCTTGTTTTCCATTAAATTTTTTAAAGGCGTCATGCAAAATTCTTGAGCGTTTTCATGGAAATGGTTTCATCAGATGCTGCAGAGGAAGTATAAAACACGTCCTCTTGTTGTAGGACCTGCTTGTTCTCACAAGCCCACTGATAGGCTTTTGTCCATTCTCGCAGTGGAATCGAAGCGGTCGAGGAAAATGGTATGAAGGTAGCTGCGCAGCGGTACTCAACTTTATGACCTTCAAGTGTGTGACTACTTGAGCATTTTCTCCAAATTTTCTCCGCTTGTACAGCTTCTTCTGTCGCATGAGGTGACACAACGCTATCGTTCCAAGATATCAATCAACCTCACTAATCTCACCGTTATCATGGACTATTCGGCCGTTTACATAACAAATAAACACCGTGGCGAAAGCACATTGGACCTAAAATAATTTACCGTGTTTTTCTTTCTTTTGTACCTCTCTGATGTGCTGAATTGCCTAGAACAATGCCTACCGTTCCGAAGTTCTATTTTGCCGTAACGATAAATGTAACCCATTTTAAAAACCTGACAAGTTTTGGCCTCACGTTTGTTGTCGTAAATTTCGCTCGCAACTCTTTAGGGATGGCATTGAAAAATTTAATACCCCACCATGAACTGCTGATGCGGGATGATTTCAAGCGGTGAAAAGGTACCAGCAAGTCACTCCCATGCCGTGTTCTATACCCATGAGTGGAGGTATGATACTCGTGTAAGTTGGAGAAAACGTAGCACGTAGCTTCGAGTATGTAAACAGCAGGGAAGGTCAAGATGTTTAATCTTATGAAGGCTGGCTTACAATCCTGTTGGTACTTCAGCCCAGCGACCACTCGTACAGCCCTGTGTTGGCATGCGAAAACTGCGGCAGCCGACGCGGCATGACCCCAACAGAGAATGGCATAAGTCGCTGGAATGCTGCTACGTCTGCAGTTTTGCGTAGCTTCTCCTGTAACCTACGCAGGAAGAAAACAATAGAGTTTAACCTAGATTCAAGGTTCTCACAGTGTTGGTTCCAGTTCAGCTTTGGATCCACCAATACTCCCAGAAATCTAACGCTGGGGGGTTTTCGACCAAGGATGACAAGTCTCGCAACCCAAAGTAAAGAGTCTCAGTTTTCGTCTCATTAACAGAGTCCATTTCTAGCGAACCACCCCGATATCTCTTTTTTAGACTCTTCGTTTGTCAGAGTCAGTGACGCAAGAGATGCGTTTTTCGTCAGGACAGAAGTGTCGTCCGCACACAGAAGGGTCTCAAGAGGATGTAGACCTGATGGCAAATCATTCATGAAAATAAGAAAAAGTGTGGGACCCAAAACTGAACCCTGAGGTACACCATACCTGACTGGCAAGAAACTTGATAAAGAATTTTCATGATGAACAGCCTGACTTCTACCTAGTGAGATAGCTTGAGATGAGCGATAAAGCCCCGTCCCGAAAAATGATATTTTGCTAACTTGTCGATAAGGAGCTGGTGTGGAATGCAGTCAAAACACTTGGCTACGTCTACAAAAGTAGCTGAGGCATATTCCGCATATTCAAAGGAATTCGATACAAATTCGGCCAACCTCAGAATGGCCTGCTTTGTTGACCTGCCCCGCCTAAAACCGAATTGTTCGTTCGAAAATATTCATTAAGTACAAAGAACCTCGTGACGTCACGCTTTAGTCCTTTCTCAAAAACTGTTGCTAGAATTGGTAGCTTTGATATTGGTCTATGATTAGAAAGAAGCCTCTTGTCTTCCTTTTTGAAAAGAGGAATCACTTCAGCAACCTTGAGTACCGAGCGAAAGTGGCCTAGCCAAATCGATTCATTAATAAGGTGCGTTAAGGGATACAACAGCGCAAGAGCTCCCTGTTTTATCATTTTCGTGGTCAGACCATAAACGTCAAATCCATTAGTGTTTTTCAACTCAGTGATCAAGCTTATGACATCATGAGGCTCAATGAGTTGGTTAGGGAGAGAGAACGACTCCTCTGCTGAATAGGTACTAAATTGTTTATTTAGGTAAACAGTTATAGCGTGGGGATCGGTTTCGAGCAACCAACTCATCAACAGCCCAGAGTGACTTGAGGTAGGTTGAACGTACAATCAGATCTTTATCTATCTACCTATTTATTGAATAATACGGGTCGAGCCCAATATAACAAGAAATATTATGTACAAAATAAGCTGATTAAATTATAACTGACATAGGTGATGAGCTAAAGAATATAAAAGATGAAAAAAAACTGAATTACGGTGTTGGTGAGGGGGGGGGGGGGGGGGGGGTCAAAGCTGGAGGCGGTGATGCAAGAGAACGTCGTGTAGGCTGGACGTGACTGTATGAAGTGGCTGATGAAACAGGTCGATGGTGTGCAAACTCGACGCGAGGAAATTCGCCATACGGGCAGACGAGAGAGAGGGCGATGTTGAAGGTAATTTGTGGCCGAGAAACGGCGAACGGCTCGGCACAGCGGGAACCCAGACGAGGCGGGCGCAGGCCAACGCAGCGCAGGAGATGGGGAGCATCCAGACGGCCCGCCAGGAGACCATGGAGAAAGGAGACGTCTGCAACGAAGCGTCAATCGGAAGGCCGCAGGAGCTCAAGCCGAGTGCCCAGCCCAGCAGAGTCAAGCTCCCCCAACGGGATATAGAGTTTGAAGGCAATGAACCGCAGAAAGGCACGGTGCACACGCTCCAGGCGGTCGGCATGACACTGGTAGAAGGGGCTCCACACCACTGATGAGTACTCCATCACGGGAAGCACAAGGGCCTTGTAAAGGGTCACCAAGGCAGTGACACTGTCAAACTCCCGAGCGCAGCGCCTCACAAATCCAAGAGCCCGGAATGCACGGGCGCCCACCTCGGCCACATGGTCACTGAAGGTGAGCTGAGAATCCAGTAGAATACCGAGATCACGGACACTCGCCGACCCAGCCAGCCACACTTCCCCAATGTGGTAATGATCAAATCTTGATCTCTTTGGAGCCTGACAATTGCAAGGTAGATGCGTTTTGCAATTACGTGCTTGATAGCCATTTCCCACGTTCCATTAATGGGACACTAATAGTTAGTGTAATTATTAGCGTTTACTTTACTGAATGATATGCGTGAAGTGGTGAACGTACAGTGGGCGCAATGGTCCACCTCGTTGTTACGAAGCATGGGCGCAATATTCTAGTTGATGGTACAAAGCAGGGGCGCAAGACTGTACTGTCTGGGTTGCAAGTCATAATTAAGACTTAGTTTGGTTACCATTTCGATCAAAGGGATTCGGGCGCAATATATTCAGAGCGCTCTGAATATAGACCATTTTTTGGCTCAAAGTGAAAAACGCAGTAAATTTTACACAAGGGTTTGTTATTATTCGATTTAGGTTAATAGCGCAAAAATTTATTCTGTGTCAAAGAGAAAACATTTTTGAAAAAATTATGAAAAAATACATTTTTCTTTAAAATCTTTCGACAGTTGTGGGGGTTCCTCGAAAAATGGATTATGCGTCCAAAATTACACGGAAAACGACACCTAATTTGACCTCCTGAGACACAAAGAAGGAAGGATTTTTTTTTTAAATGACGAAAACGTCCTAAGACCCCCTGAGCCCCCCGAATTCCTCGGGTACACTTTCTCCTTCCGACCCCCTTAATGAGGTACAACCCCACTCCGCCCCCGAAGCCGCCCCCATTCAGAAGCACAAAGTGCCGCCTCCGAATGTTCAGTGCTCTCTGAGCCGCCTTCCCGGATGGACGCCACACCGTCAACCTGTTGGACCTGCTACAACGACACCGATATCAACTCGTTCTACTTCTACGAGGTTTGTCCTTCCTGAAAATCACAAAAAATTGATTGATTAAAAAATAAAAAATAAATAAAAATGAAAAATATTTATTAAAAAAAAAAAAAAAATTAAATAAAAATAAATAAGAGGGGATCTAACCAGGGTTAGACTATTTGAATATTAAAATTTAATATTACCCCATTTAATGGGGTAAGTAGGGATAACTTTTAAGATACTGCCTACGAAGACGCTGAGAGAGGTATCAAACCGCCAACTTTTAATTTGAAAGAAACGTTGATGCCAGTTTTCATCAAAATTTGATGAAAGGCCAAACATTTAATGTTAGCCTTTTTAATCGTAATTTAATTGCTTCGCGCTGAGATGATGATTTCTTTAACGTTGGTTTAACACGCAGGTGGGGGGCCCTCCTTCCGGCAATCTTCAACTAGAACATGTTGGGTGACGTTTTCGTTTCTGGCACGAAGGGACCCGATTTCGGTATCAAGAACCCTTCTTGCATAATAAGAATAAAAAAAAAAAAAAAGAATAACCATACTTTTTGACTGTGATGACGACAATAACGTTACCGACTGTGTAACTCGAGGTAACATGAGTAAAACGCTGCAAATTTTTCATAAGGGTTTATTATTCTTTGATAGGATACTTGTGCAAAAATTATTTCTATGTCAATGGGAAAATTTTTGAAAAATGATTATATATATATATTTTCAAAAGTTCTTTATTTTTTGCTCGAAACCTCCTGGGATCCTTCAAAAATCCCGCCAACAAGAAAAATTAGAAGAGCGCTTATTCGGGCAGGGGGGGTCTGCGACCCCCCCCCCCCCCCTATTCGTAGCTAAACGGACGGCAAAGAATGTATATTAATTTTTTAATTTTTTTTTTAAATTCAATTATTATAATAATTTTTAATTCAATTCAACTTTTTTTAAATAATCGATTCAATTTAAATCGATTCATTTAATTTACATCCATTTCCGTCTGGGAGACCTTGCGCATAGACCTTCCGAGCGCCCCTTAAAGGCTGATGTCCCACCCGCTCAGAGTGAAGAGTGTTGGCGGGGGGGGGGGATAGAGGGTGTTGGAGTGAAGCCGAGCCAATATTCACCCGTCGCGACGGGTCGGTGAAGCCCGCCCAGTTTTTTCAAATCTCAACTCGCCCTCAAAATTCGCTCATCGTCGGAATGAATTTGGTCGACATCTCCTATTAAAAATCGGATCTCTAGGTAGGCGTAGGACGAAACGCGGAAAAAATCCGTCTATTAAGGAATTCGCGCGCGCCAAAAAATTCGCGCAACTCGCTTATCGGACGTAAAATTGGTCGAGGAATCCGAATCCGATGAAAAAAATAGGGGTTCCGATTTGAAATAAGAAAGTTGATGTCAATTGCGCGGATTTGCGCGCATTTTTGGGGGTGCTCAACCCCCCTAAGAAGACTTGAACGGTCGCTCGAACCAATAGAAAAAAAACGGCGTATTTTTACGACTTACCGTTTAGTCAGAGTAGGCGATTGACATACAGACACACACACCGACAGACACACTGACAGAGACGATGAGAATTAGTGGTATAGATAACGATTATAATTAATCTGCACGATTATAACGAATTTTTATAAATTTCTTCGGAAAATTCAATATTAAATGCAAAATGATGCAGAATGTCATCATCGGATTATTTTGCATCTGATGTCTCTTGACACTGAAGTGGCACGCCACTTCTTCTACGCCACGAGAGACGGCAAACGGACGTGACAAGAGTCGTAGGGCGGCCGCCCGTGCCAGGCCACTTCTGAGTACATACTTTGTACCGTCTGATTACAAGGGAAGACGCGGAAGGACAAATGTCGGGTCCCCGTATTCGCCCGACGTCCGTTCTGTGTGAATTGGGCCTAAGGTTCATTTTGACTTTATTTATTTGGCATTTTACGATAAAGTTTGTAGAGTCCATATCCTGCCTTTTATGGGCGACGAGGTTGTGAGGGCTAATAACGGACTCGGTGGGTTTGAAGTTGTGTACTGATGGCTTTAGAACTTCATACAATGTGTGACGAGCGCTTTCGCTATGGTAGCATCTTCAGGTCTGCAATGAGAGTGACCGTTAGAGCGGGAGTGACTACTGATTATCACTATATCTCATTTTGTTACCAGGGGATAAATTACCTGTAAGTTGGTTTTCGTCGTGCCTCGCTCTCGCTCGTATGTGAAAAGGGCGGATCTTTTCCGGGTGTGGATGGGCGGCTGTCGTCCATTATATTCCATAAGGTAAGACGAGAAACCCTACAAGAGGCCTACCAGGAGGCAAAATTTACATAGAACTGACGTCGGGCGAAGGGACATTAAATGGACAAATTTGGTCCCTTCTGCGTCTTCCCTCGTAATCAAATGGTACAAAGTACACAGAAGTAGCCTGGCACGGGTGGCCGCCCTACGACTCTCAGAAGAATAATCTTCCAAGAATAATAAACCAAAACTAGGCACCTATGGTATACTTTTGGATTATTATTCTTGGAATAATACACCTATGTTTTCGCGACAGAGGTCGACGACTCGGATCGACCTCTAAATTGACATTAGGTATCCGTTTCAAGAGGTCTAGATTCCAAAACCGAAATGTCCGTCCGCCGTCCGGGCCGTTTTGGGCAGAAGGACTTTTTTTTTTAAATTTGAAATTTTAACAAAATACTCGGTTTACTGGTAAACCGTTTACTGGTAACTAGATGGTCATCTAGTTGTGTCAACAAGGCTGTCAGCCCGATCGCCCAAACCCGTGGGTCCTCTTCGCTCCTCGGTTTTTTGTTGCACAGTTTTCTTCGTCGTGGCACCTGTATTGAGGAGTCCATTTTTCCTTTCCATGAAAGATGCTCTTGGCTCTTAAGGTAAATTGGGTTGAGTCTGAGGCTCAGCTGGTGGGGCGAGTTCTGCCCGAATTACGTATGCGAAGCGAGGCCGACGTTAACAATGATAGCTCATCCTTCAACCAGCGGGTCGGGCATCTGTATTGTCTAGTCGAGTCCCTCATATCAGGGTACATTTGCCTACTAGGTACAGTCAGGATGACAGGTGGGATGACTGTATGGCTTGAGAGGTAAACCGCACCAAGACAGAAACCACCAGAATGCAGCCATTAAGCGAGGAAGGAAGATTAACGAGGATTTCAAGCTCATTACTATAGAACACAAGGGTTTATTAAGTAGCTCTCGACTGTTTGGTATAATTACTGGAACTATTTGACGAATCTAAAATATTATGTGTTTGAAAAAATTAATGCTTGAGAAGAATTCGGAAAGATAAGAAAGTACCTACATTGTTTGGACAGGTGTGGAACCCCCCAAAATGGATTCTACGACCACTCGATAACAAACCCGAAAACCCCGTAACCCTTTTTATCTCCACAGAGCCCCACGTGGTTGGGCGATCGGTCTGAAAACCTTTCGAGCACAACTAGATTCAATACTGCTGTCTAAAACTGCCTGAACGCGTCCGGACGGTCAAAAGCCGCGGATTTTTTTTTTAGGAATTAGGTAGTAGGATTTTTTTTTAAATCTGAAATTTTGACAAAATACTCGGTTTACCATCTAGTTGTGCCCGCAAGGTTTTCAACCCGATCGCCCAAACCCGTGGGGCGTTATGGGGCTAAAATGGGCGTTTTTGAAGGATTTTGCCTATGGGATCGAGTTAGGTGTCGTTTTCGAACTGTTTTTGGACGTGGAATCCATTTTGTGGGGTCCTGCAACGATCCGATTTCACTGTGGCGATCGATAGGGCTTTCATGGGGCTGCAAATGAGATTTTGGAAGGATCCCAGGAGATCAAATATTTTTCGAGTAAAAAAACGAAAAATTTTGGAAAAAATATTTTTGAAAAAAAAAAAAATCCGAAAACTTTTTTAAACATTTTTTTCATTGACAGAATTAAATTTCTGCACAAGTAACCTATATCAAAGAATAATTAACCCTTGTGTAAAATTGGCAGCGTTTTGGTTTATTATTCTTGGAATAATACACCTATGTTTTCGCGATGGGGGTCGACGACTCTCAGAAGAGAAGGTAGCACATTACCGACCCCTCATAGACCTTGCACCCACCCCTATAAGGCGAAGATGGTAGAAGATGATAGCGTCTGAATCCGAATCTGATGTCGGTAAGGTGCCGTAAGAAGTCGATAAGGTGCCGCCCAAGGTTCGTTGAACGCTCGGGAATATCATTCTCTCCTCGGCCGAGCGAAGCGAGGTCCCCCTGACCGAAAAACGCTGCAAATTTTACACAAGGGTTTATTATTCTTTGATATACGTTACTTGTGCAGAAATTTAATTCTGTCAATGAAAAAATTAAAAAAAAAATTTTGTTGGATTTTTATCTCAAAAAATTTTTTTTTTTTTGGATTTTTTGTTCAAAAATGTGTTTTTTCAAAAACTCTGTATTTTTTACCCGAAAAATATTTAACATCCTGGGATCCTTCAAAAATCCCATTTTTAGCCCCACGAATGCCCTAAACATCGCCCCAGTGAAATCGGATCGTTCCGGGACCCCAAAAAATGGATTCTACGTCCAAAAATACTTCGAAAACGACACCTAACTCGATCCCATAGCTAAAAGCCTTCAAAAAACCCCTCCCGTAGCCTCATTATAGCCCCAGAGCGCCTCACGGGCTTGGGCGATCGGACTGAAAACCTTGCGGGCACAACTAGATGGTAAACCAAGTATTTTGTCGAAATTTCAGATTTTAAAAAAAATTCCTACTGCCCAAAACGGCCTGGACGGCGTACGGCGTACGGCGGACGGACATTTCGGATTTAGAATGTAGACCACTTGAAATGGATAATGTCAAATTTTGAGCCCGATCGGAGTCGTCGACCCGCGTCGCGAAAACATAGGTGTATTATTCCAAGAATAATAAACCAAAAGTGGTCGGCCGAGCGAAGCGAGGCCATCTGACAGAGTGCTAGTGTCTGTGAATTCTGCCCTTAGGAAGATCTTGATCAAAAAGTGGTTGTTTGCCGATGGTGCAGATGTCTCAGAGTCAAGAGTCAAGAATTTTAATGCCAAGAACACAAGAGGTCGAAATTTCCGTACAAAATTACAGCTCACAAAAACTTACTTCGATAATACAGCGGTAGGTAGTACATCATTAACAAGCTATTAGATAGTAATAACTTCCAAAACCTATGCCTAACTAGAGCTCTCTTACATTCTTTATACTGAGGAAAAATTCATTAAATTCAAAGGGTGCGATGGATTTTAAAAGGGGAATATATAATGTTACGGCAAAATAGAATGAACGCACGGTAACTTTTCTTGAAATCACGGTAGGAAAAAACATTGCACAGTGAACAAAACATTAAGCGGTTGATAAATATATTTAACCCCCAAAAAATACATATTACAGTTAAAGAATTCATAGCACGTCAAATAAAAACTTTTAACCGGAGGACGGTTCAAGTCGAAATAGGTTGTCCGCACTGCAGAATTAATTCATCAAGAGGGCTTTTTTGACTTAGATGGGCGATCTCGCTTGCGTTTCTGCCCCAATGGCACCGACTTGGCCTCTGGTGGGACAGGCACCAATTTTTTCCTAATTTGCAGGCCCAAAACATGTTTACAGGAGTAAAATTTGAAAAAACTGGGACACGAGCACTTTGAATTCGCCAAGCAAGTTTCGTCAATATCGATGATCCAGACGCCGTAATTCTATTTCTTGTTTTCCATTAAATTTTTTAAAGGCGTCATGCAAAATTCTTGAGCGTTTTCATGGAAATGGTTTCATCAGATGCTGCAGAGGAAGTATAAAACACGTCCTCTTGTTGTAGGACCTGCTTGTTCTCACAAGCCCACTGATAGGCTTTTGTCCATTCTCGCAGTGGAATCGAAGCGGTCGAGGAAAATGGTATGAAGGTAGCTGCGCAGCGGTACTCAACTTTATGACCTTCAAGTGTGTGACTACTTGAGCATTTTCTCCAAATTTTCTCCGCTTGTACAGCTTCTTCTGTCGCATGAGGTGACACAACGCTATCGTTCCAAGATATCAATCAACCTCACTAATCTCACCGTTATCATGGACTATTCGGCCGTTTACATAACAAATAAACACCGTGGCGAAAGCACATTGGACCTAAAATAATTTACCGTGTTTTTCTTTCTTTTGTACCTCTCTGATGTGCTGAATTGCCTAGAACAATGCCTACCGTTCCGAAGTTCTATTTTGCCGTAACGATAAATGTAACCCATTTTAAAAACCTGACAAGTTTTGGCCTCACGTTTGTTGTCGTAAATTTCGCTCGCAACTCTTTAGGGATGGCATTGAAAAATTTAATACCCCACCATGAACTGCTGATGCGGGATGATTTCAAGCGGTGAAAAGGTACCAGCAAGTCACTCCCATGCCGTGTTCTATACCCATGAGTGGAGGTATGATACTCGTGTAAGTTGGAGAAAACGTAGCACGTAGCTTCGAGTATGTAAACAGCAGGGAAGGTCAAGATGTTTAATCTTATGAAGGCTGGCTTACAATCCTGTTGGTACTTCAGCCCAGCGACCACTCGTACAGCCCTGTGTTGGCATGCGAAAACTGCGGCAGCCGACGCGGCATGACCCCAACAGAGAATGGCATAAGTCGCTGGAATGCTGCTACGTCTGCAGTTTTGCGTAGCTTCTCCTGTAACCTACGCAGGAAGAAAACAATAGAGTTTAACCTAGATTCAAGGTTCTCACAGTGTTGGTTCCAGTTCAGCTTTGGATCCACCAATACTCCCAGAAATCTAACGCTGGGGGGTTTTCGACCAAGGATGACAAGTCTCGCAACCCAAAGTAAAGAGTCTCAGTTTTCGTCTCATTAACAGAGTCCATTTCTAGCGAACCACCCCGATATCTCTTTTTTAGACTCTTCGTTTGTCAGAGTCAGTGACGCAAGAGATGCGTTTTTCGTCAGGACAGAAGTGTCGTCCGCACACAGAAGGGTCTCAAGAGGATGTAGACCTGATGGCAAATCATTCATGAAAATAAGAAAAAGTGTGGGACCCAAAACTGAACCCTGAGGTACACCATACCTGACTGGCAAGAAACTTGATAAAGAATTTTCATGATGAACAGCCTGACTTCTACCTAGTGAGATAGCTTGAGATGAGCGATAAAGCCCCGTCCCGAAAAATGATATTTTGCTAACTTGTCGATAAGGAGCTGGTGTGGAATGCAGTCAAAACACTTGGCTACGTCTACAAAAGTAGCTGAGGCATATTCCGCATATTCAAAGGAATTCGATACAAATTCGGCCAACCTCAGAATGGCCTGCTTTGTTGACCTGCCCCGCCTAAAACCGAATTGTTCGTTCGAAAATATTCATTAAGTACAAAGAACCTCGTGACGTCACGCTTTAGTCCTTTCTCAAAAACTGTTGCTAGAATTGGTAGCTTTGATATTGGTCTATGATTAGAAAGAAGCCTCTTGTCTTCCTTTTTGAAAAGAGGAATCACTTCAGCAACCTTGAGTACCGAGCGAAAGTGGCCTAGCCAAATCGATTCATTAATAAGGTGCGTTAAGGGATACAACAGCGCAAGAGCTCCCTGTTTTATCATTTTCGTGGTCAGACCATAAACGTCAAATCCATTAGTGTTTTTCAACTCAGTGATCAAGCTTATGACATCATGAGGCTCAATGAGTTGGTTAGGGAGAGAGAACGACTCCTCTGCTGAATAGGTACTAAATTGTTTATTTAGGTAAACAGTTATAGCGTGGGGATCGGTTTCGAGCAACCAACTCATCAACAGCCCAGAGTGACTTGAGGTAGGTTGAACGTACAATCAGATCTTTATCTATCTACCTATTTATTGAATAATACGGGTCGAGCCCAATATAACAAGAAATATTATGTACAAAATAAGCTGATTAAATTATAACTGACATAGGTGATGAGCTAAAGAATATAAAAGATGAAAAAAAACTGAATTACGGTGTTGGTGAGGGGGGGGGGGGGGGGGGGGGTCAAAGCTGGAGGCGGTGATGCAAGAGAACGTCGTGTAGGCTGGACGTGACTGTATGAAGTGGCTGATGAAACAGGTCGATGGTGTGCAAACTCGACGCGAGGAAATTCGCCATACGGGCAGACGAGAGAGAGGGCGATGTTGAAGGTAATTTGTGGCCGAGAAACGGCGAACGGCTCGGCACAGCGGGAACCCAGACGAGGCGGGCGCAGGCCAACGCAGCGCAGGAGATGGGGAGCATCCAGACGGCCCGCCAGGAGACCATGGAGAAAGGAGACGTCTGCAACGAAGCGTCAATCGGAAGGCCGCAGGAGCTCAAGCCGAGTGCCCAGCCCAGCAGAGTCAAGCTCCCCCAACGGGATATAGAGTTTGAAGGCAATGAACCGCAGAAAGGCACGGTGCACACGCTCCAGGCGGTCGGCATGACACTGGTAGAAGGGGCTCCACACCACTGATGAGTACTCCATCACGGGAAGCACAAGGGCCTTGTAAAGGGTCACCAAGGCAGTGACACTGTCAAACTCCCGAGCGCAGCGCCTCACAAATCCAAGAGCCCGGAATGCACGGGCGCCCACCTCGGCCACATGGTCACTGAAGGTGAGCTGAGAATCCAGTAGAATACCGAGATCACGGACACTCGCCGACCCAGCCAGCCACACTTCCCCAATGTGGTAATGATCAAATCTTGATCTCTTTGGAGCCTGACAATTGCAAGGTAGATGCGTTTTGCAATTACGTGCTTGATAGCCATTTCCCACGTTCCATTAATGGGACACTAATAGTTAGTGTAATTATTAGCGTTTACTTTACTGAATGATATGCGTGAAGTGGTGAACGTACAGTGGGCGCAATGGTCCACCTCGTTGTTACGAAGCATGGGCGCAATATTCTAGTTGATGGTACAAAGCAGGGGCGCAAGACTGTACTGTCTGGGTTGCAAGTCATAATTAAGACTTAGTTTGGTTACCATTTCGATCAAAGGGATTCGGGCGCAATATATTCAGAGCGCTCTGAATATAGACCATTTTTTGGCTCAAAGTGAAAAACGCAGTAAATTTTACACAAGGGTTTGTTATTATTCGATTTAGGTTAATAGCGCAAAAATTTATTCTGTGTCAAAGAGAAAACATTTTTGAAAAAATTATGAAAAAATACATTTTTCTTTAAAATCTTTCGACAGTTGTGGGGGTTCCTCGAAAAATGGATTATGCGTCCAAAATTACACGGAAAACGACACCTAATTTGACCTCCTGAGACACAAAGAAGGAAGGATTTTTTTTTTAAATGACGAAAACGTCCTAAGACCCCCTGAGCCCCCCGAATTCCTCGGGTACACTTTCTCCTTCCGACCCCCTTAATGAGGTACAACCCCACTCCGCCCCCGAAGCCGCCCCCATTCAGAAGCACAAAGTGCCGCCTCCGAATGTTCAGTGCTCTCTGAGCCGCCTTCCCGGATGGACGCCACACCGTCAACCTGTTGGACCTGCTACAACGACACCGATATCAACTCGTTCTACTTCTACGAGGTTTGTCCTTCCTGAAAATCACAAAAAATTGATTGATTAAAAAATAAAAAATAAATAAAAATGAAAAATATTTATTAAAAAAAAAAAAAAAATTAAATAAAAATAAATAAGAGGGGATCTAACCAGGGTTAGACTATTTGAATATTAAAATTTAATATTACCCCATTTAATGGGGTAAGTAGGGATAACTTTTAAGATACTGCCTACGAAGACGCTGAGAGAGGTATCAAACCGCCAACTTTTAATTTGAAAGAAACGTTGATGCCAGTTTTCATCAAAATTTGATGAAAGGCCAAACATTTAATGTTAGCCTTTTTAATCGTAATTTAATTGCTTCGCGCTGAGATGATGATTTCTTTAACGTTGGTTTAACACGCAGGTGGGGGGCCCTCCTTCCGGCAATCTTCAACTAGAACATGTTGGGTGACGTTTTCGTTTCTGGCACGAAGGGACCCGATTTCGGTATCAAGAACCCTTCTTGCATAATAAGAATAAAAAAAAAAAAAAAGAATAACCATACTTTTTGACTGTGATGACGACAATAACGTTACCGACTGTGTAACTCGAGGTAACATGAGTAAAACGCTGCAAATTTTTCATAAGGGTTTATTATTCTTTGATAGGATACTTGTGCAAAAATTATTTCTATGTCAATGGGAAAATTTTTGAAAAATGATTATATATATATATTTTCAAAAGTTCTTTATTTTTTGCTCGAAACCTCCTGGGATCCTTCAAAAATCCCGCCAACAAGAAAAAATTAAGAATGTTTTTTAGCCCCATGAAAGCCCTATAGATCGCCACAGTGAAATCGGATCGTTGCGGGACCACAAAAAATAGATTCTACGGCCAAAAATACTTCGAAAACGACACATGATTCGACCCCATAGCCAAAACCCTAAAAAAAAACGCTGCAAATTTTACACAAGGGTTTATTATTCTTTGATATACGTTAATTGTGAAGAAATTTAATTCTGTCAATGAAAAAATTTAAAAAAAAAAATTTTTTTGGGTTTTAATCTAAAAAAAAAATTTTTTTTATTAAATTTTTTTTTCAAAAATGTTTCTTTTTCAAAAATCCTTTATTATTTACTCGAAAAATATTTAACATCCTGGGATCCTTCAAAAATCCCATTTTTAGCCCCATGAAAGCCCTAAAGATCGTCCCAGTGAAATCGGATCGTTCCGGGACCCCAAAAAATGGATTCTACGTCCAAAAATACTTCGAAAACGACACCTAACTCGATCCCATAGCTCAAAGCCTTCAAAACACCCCTCCCGTAGCCCCATTATAGCCCCATAGCGCCCCACGGGTTTGGGCGATCGGACTGAAAACCTTGCGGGCACAACTAGATGGTAAACCAAGTATTTTGTCAAAATTTCAGATTTTAAAAAAAATTCCTACTGCCCAAAACGGCCTGGACGGCGGACGGCGGACGGCGGACGGACATTTCGGATTTAGAATGTAGACCTCTTGAAACGGATAATGTCAAATTTTGAGCCCGATCGGAGTCGTCGACCCGCGTCGCGAAAACATAGGTGTATTATTCCAAGAATAATAAACCAAAAAACGCCTCCCGTAGCCCCATTTTAGCCCCATAGCGCCCCACGGGTTTGGGCGATCGGACTGAAAACCTTGCGGGCACAACTAGATGGTAAACCGAGTATTTTTTCAAAATTTCAGATTTTTAAAAAAATTCCTACTGCCCAAAACGGCCCGGACGGCGTACGGCGGACGGACATTTCGGATTTAGAATGTAAACCTCTTGAAACGGATAATGTCAAATTTTGAGGCCGATCGGAGTCGTCGACCCCCGTCGCGAAAACATGGGTGTATTATTCCAACAATAATAAACCAAAACTGCTGCTGATTTGATAATCTTGATCTGTTCCTTGAATCGCAGACTATGGAGATCGACCCGAATGTGTTAACTCGTCCGTCGTATCGGGATTTGGGTCAAACGAAATTTCTTCACTCTTTCGCCGAGCTTTCGAAAAATATATTTTCTTCTTCAGGGCCTACAACACATTATAGCATTAGAGCAGTAAAAGCTATATACCTAATTATATTACACGAATCCCGAAGGCGACTTACTCAGAGGGAGGTTATCGTGTGGATCTCACAACGATGTCAAACATGAGTAGGTAACCGGGAAACACTCCAAAGTTTAACAATTTTAATGCTACTAACTTGTAATCGAGCTTATGTCTAACTTACATCTAATACTTAACTACATGTTCCTACATACTTACCTGTTAAACTTTGCAGTGTTTCCCGGTTACCTACTCATGTTTGACATCGTTGTGAGATCCACACGATAACCTCCCTCTGAGTAAGTCGCCTTCGGGATTCGTGTAATATAATTAGGTATATAGCTTTTACTGCTCTAATGCTATAATGTGTTGTAGGCCCTGAAGAAGAAAATATATTTTTCGAAAGCTCGGCGAAAGAGTGAAGAAATTTCGTTTGACCCAAATCCCGATACGACGGACGAGTTCCTTGAATCAGTTCAACAACCGGAAGGGTTTTGGCTATGAGGTCGAGTTAGGTGTCGTTTTCGAAGTAATTTTGGACGTAGAATCCATTTTTGGGGGTCCCAGAACGATTACAATCCACCGTGGGGATCTTTCGGGCTCTCATGGGGCTACAAATGGGATTTTTGAAGGATCCCAAGAGGTAAAATATTTTTCGAGTTATTTTGGACGCATAGGAGTAAAATTTGCAGCGTATTCTAAGAAAGATAAATTCCAGGTTTAAACATTTAACAACTTATTTGTCGGGGAAGAAATTCCGCTCAAGCCAGGTTCAATCCCAGTCAGGGTAACTTCGAGTCAAGCCGGGTCCGGGATTTCCCACGACTTGCCTCGAACGGCGGCGAGGAGAGAAACACCGGATCAGTTCCCTGATGCTGATGTAATGGAGGTCATGGCCCCCTTGAATGGTTGCGAAAGATAGGATTGGTACTTGGTTTATTATTCTTGGAATAGTGTAATTGCGACAAAAACGAAAATTTCGTTTTTTAATGTCGTCTGCCGTCCAAGCCGTTTTGGGCTGTACGATTTTTTTTAAAGATTGAGGCTATTAGAATCGCTTTTTTTGAAAGGGGCTATGTCACAATTCCCCAAATTTTGGAAAAACACAAAAAACTTCCCCAATTGCAATAAACGTTAGGAATTTAAATTTTTTTAAATATATTCTGGTAGAGCTAGGTAAGACATTGTGCAGCAGCATCGTTTCTGGTTTTTTCAAAGTTTTCATGTGTCCCAAAATTGCAATTTAAAATCGTGCACATAACCCCTTTCAAAAGAAAATGGTTTTTTTCGGTCAAAACAGGACATGATTGGGTTCGAATTAATGCAATTAACAGGCAATAACGCCAAAAATGTATCAGTCTACAACAGTTGTAACTGTTACTGTCAGGCAAAAGCAACATATTTTGGAAACGAAAAGTACAAAAAATAGATTACAGCAGGTTCTTATCCATCTTGAGTCTCATCATCATCCTCTGCCACACTCGGCCAATCATTGACCAGTTCTTCGAAAAACGAGCGTTATTCGCCAGGGATGTTGTTGAGGAGTTTCTTCAAATCCGCAATTTTTGAGTTGAGTGCCACTCGCCCACTGGGATATTTGTGGCTCACATAGCCCCTTTCAAAAGAAATCAAGGATTTCATCTCTCTTTTTCTCTGGGAAGCGTTAATGTTGCAAGGCTCCTTTCAATGGCAATCGATGTAACCATGTATGGAGACCCAGGAAATGTAAAAAAGTGAAAATGGCCAAAAATGACACATAACCCCTTTCGAAAAAAAGCGATTCATTTGCAGGTGCGGTTTCAACTATGTATATTAGTGGTAACACACAAAATTATTGCGCATACAAACAAAATGGCCAAAAAGCTCATATGAGTAAAAAGTCGTCATTTCACTCGTCATAACTTGATGCTCCCAACGGCCTCTTTCTGGTCTTCCGCTTGTCAGCAGCAGTCTTGTTAAAAGAGCATAGCTGCCGAGCACTTGTAAAATCACCTCATCATTGTCGAATCTCTCTTGGACACCTTCACTTACCACAAACATGACATTGTGTGCTCTTCGTGCTTGTTGTGCTTGCAAGCTCCTGTGAAAAACAGTGCACCCTCACGACTGCGGTCATTCAATGAAAGAATAGCTTCAGCATTCTAACTGAATTTTTAACATCTAATCCGAATTTCTAACTTTTACTTTGCGGCGATTAACCCAACACTTCGTCCAAAAGTCCCATTTGGAAGTAAATTACTTTCAAATTTTACTAATGAGAATTTTGTACAGTGTAAATTACCGAGGGAATTGGCGTTTGGTCCAAGTAGAGCCGAGTAAGCAACCCTTTGCTCATCAGACGATCAAGACTCGTTCACGGCTGACGGAGTCCACCAGCGCCTAATTGAAACCCCTTTGCTCTGGAAGGGACCGCAAAATGAATTTGAAGAGCTCCCCCTTTCTACTATCAGCCACAATCAACCCCCGCACGTTGTTAGACCTCAATGAAAACTGAAGCCATTCATGGTATATATATAGAATATATTCAACTTGCTCAAATTATCACTCGATATTGTCTCAGTCTTGATGTTGTTATATGGGTTCATAAATAGGAATGGAAATGCACCGGAATTTCGGGTTAAATCATCCTGTACCATGTTGTTAGAAGTAAAGAAGGGAAAAATATATCATTTTTGTTACAAAATTACAAAACCGGTGTAGGTGACGTCACCTACACCGGTTCCAGTTTCCAATCAAAGACACCCGAGTGCAGGCCGATTTTCAATTTTTTTCTTGATTTTCTTGGTGTTTGGCACTCGTGACACTGGAGTAACGCGAAAATGGCCTTGTTCGCTTTGTTGTGAATGTGATCATGCGTACCTATTGCGTATAATATACGCATATCATCTTACAATAATATAAAATTCGTGTATGTGTCGGGTGGTCCGGGATAACGCGTTCCCGAGTGAGTTTTTCCACATTCCATTTTCTCGCGCCAAAGGATGTTAAGGGGGTCGAAAAAAATACGAAAAAATACGAGCCGTATAGATCAGACCTGGAGGAAGACGTCGGTCAAATCGTAAATCGGAAATTCGCCCGGGAAATTCGTCGAAATGAATCGTCTTTTTCGCGTTTGTCCCACGTTTTTTCGGGTTCAAAAATACCCAGCAAGGAGCCGTTTTTTGGGTATGGTATCCGCGAGCCAAATGTGCTTCAATTTATGGCGAATCGGATTCCGAAGTCGGATTTCAAAAAAACCGAGGGGGAGGGGGCGAGTTCACGGTGAGAAGACAATTGGATCGTTTTAATTCGCGCGGGGTGAGGCACCCCCCCCCCCCCCCCACCTTAAGGGGTGATCGGCTGAGTGAAGCGTTCCCCCCCTTAAACCCTTCGCCCATCTACCCCCTAGCCACCCGATATAATATATCGGGTTTAATATGTATACTTATATATATTATATAAATATACATAGTTTCTTGAAAATCTCGAGAAATTCAAAAATGATCTACATTCTGAGATAGATTGAGCGCCCTCAAAGATTTTTTACGTTTTCCCCTCCTTCAACCCCCTCTCCTTCCCTAAAGAAGGGTAGGAGTGGGGATTTCAGCCAATATAATTTTATCAGCCGGGGGGGGGGGGGGGGGGGGGGGTTGATGTTGAAGGAGCAGTTGACCTTGATGCAGGGTTATGAACGTGTCCATCGATGCTCGGCACCCCACTAGGGGAGCGAGCGAAGCGAGGGGGAGGGGGTGAGTTCACGGTGAGAAGACAATAATTGGATCGTTTTAATTCACATGGGGTCTGCAGGCGGGTGATTTGAGGCACAGGTATCTATGTCTGTCGTGTCTTATAGGCACAGGTTTAGGTCTAAACGGCTGAACGGATTTCTGTGTAGGACGGGTGTGTAGGCAATTGGATCGTTTTAATTCGCGCGGGGACGAGCGAGCGTAGCGAGCGGACATAATACGGATTTCTGTGTAGGACGGGTGAGAAGACAATTGGATCGTTTTAATTCGCGTCTGCAGTTCCCCGCCCACCCACCGCGATCACTCTACCCCCCTCCCCCATACGCACTTCCAGAACCCTTTTCAAATTAAAGGGGGGGGGGGGGGGGGGGGCCTTACTTCGCTCAGCTAATCATTTTATCGGTCAGGGGGCTCGCTTTGCTCGGCCGCCCAAATAGGTAGTTATATTATTTCAAATTTGATTTCACTAGCACTTTGACAGGGGTGGGGGGCCTTGCTTCATTGGGCCGATCATTTTATCAGCCAGGGGGGTTGATGTTGAAGGAGCAGTTGACCTTGATGCACGGTCATGAACGTGTCCATCGATGCTACGCACACTACTAGGGAGCGAGCGAAGCGAGCCAGAGAGACTAGTATATTATATTACTTGTTTGTATGTTTCAGGATATATGAATTTGGTTTATTATTCTTGGACTAATACACCTATGTAATCGCGACGGAGGTCGACGACCCCGATCGGCCTCAAAATTCGACATAGTCCGTTTCAAGAGGTTTCCAGATTCCAAAACCGAAATTTCCGTCCGCCCGTCTTTGGCAGTAGAAATTTTTTTTAAAATCTGGAATTAAAAAAAAAAAAAAAAAAAACAATACTCGGTTTACCACCTAGTTGTGCCCGCAAGGTTTTCAGTCCGATCGTCCAAACCCGTGGGGCGCTACGGGGCTAAAATGGGGCTAAGGGAGGCGTTTTTTGAAGGGTTGTCGCTATGAGATCGAGTTAGGTGTCGTTTTCGAAGTATTTTTGAACGTAGAATCCATTTTTTGGGGTCCCAGAACGATCCGATTTTTCTGTGGGGATCTATAGGGCTTTCATGAGGCTACAAATGGGATTTTTGAAGTATCCCAGGAGTTCAAATATTTACTGAGTGAAAAAAATTTCGAAAAAATTTTTTTTTTGAAAATTATGAAACCAAAAAAAAATTAAAAATCATTTTACAGACAGAATTAATTTTTGCACGCATGTTTTACACAAGAACAAATTTTACACAAGGGTTTATTATACTAACCCCTTGTGTAAAATTAGCAGCGTTTTTGTTTAATCCGTTTGGATGTTTAGTCCTCCATTCGTGTTCCCCCCCCCCCCCCCCCTGGTAACCCTCGGCAGGGCGGTTGCGACTACTACTGCAAACTTTCGCACGAACGCGGGTGCGAGCTCTAATTCTCATTTTTGATTACGGCTGGGTGCAAGTTCTATACAAACGGATGCGATTTTGACGCTCTAATCCCCCCTGGGTGCGAGTTCATGAACTCCCATCTCGACAATGAAAAGCTTGAGGGCAACTATCGTCTATGAATCCGTCTAGGCCACTTTTGAGAAGATCCTCAAGCTCGAGGAACGTCCATGAATTCGAATGTGCGTCAAAATCAAAAACGGTTCCCATCATGTTCGTCTAACCAGAAAAACTTCGCAAGTTCTTATCGGCGTAATTCCTGTTATCCCGTATTCCGCTCCGGGGCGCTCCAGAAAAGACTCCCGAGGTCCATATTAGTTTCCAAAAAGTTACGCCCGAAGAAAAGTGTGGAGCGGGGCGATAAAGTGAGAAACTTTTCGCCGGAGTCTTTTCAGACCTCATCCGAATTAGGCAGTGAAAATAATTCACTTCGGGGAGGGTTGGGTCTCCACTTTCCAGCGTCACTTCGGTCTTATCCGTTTCGTCCGGCGATTAAAGTGAGTGGAAAGAGTTAGAAAGGGGAGGGAGAAAGTCTTGAGGACGTGTTGGCCGAGCGGAAAAGGGAGAATGAGAAACCTGGAAGGGGAAAAAGAGGGAATTCTGGGAAGAGGTGGGCGAAAATTAGGATCTGGGTCGGGGTTGAAAATTTCCAGCTTGAAAATGGAAGGTTTTGAAACAAACATTCTATTTGAATATCCTTTTTGACTGCGGGCCACCGACTTGAACGAGTCGTAACCATCCCCCGGACCACCCTTTCCATTACAACCCCTTCTTGTTTACTTTTCAACACTTTTCACCCTTTCCCCACCCCTTTCCACCAATTCAGAAAACCGGCTAGCCTCATAAAGGCCCTTCTCTCATAATTCACCATCTTCTTGCCCAAATACATTGCTCTGCTATTTATTTTATTACCCTCACCCCCTGTTTGGCCTCCTGAAAATATTTTATTTCTCCCGTCGTCCCTTTCGGGCCGTACAAGTTCATTACATTTGCTATATCGAGCACACAACGGAAAAAAACTATCCGCTGAAATTGTCAACCCAAATACAAAACACTTGGGGCCGGTTTTTGAAACCATAGTTAACTCTGACGGCCGTAAAAGACGACTCTGACGGCTGTAAAACGGAAAAAGCGTTTTTTGAACCTTAGTTTCCGTTTTACGGGCCGCTATTTTTACGAAACGGTAACCACAGCAGGACCCTGGGGTCAAATTTTTACGGAGCCGTGACCACCGCTTTCATTGGTTGACGAGGAACAACTGAAGGTGCAATTTCCAACACGCGGCTCACGATTGCGACTGCGACTCGCGATTGGCCGCGTCCCACTCCTCCAATGCATTCATACGGAACCACATTCCTAGGCGCGTTTCCCGGCCGTACGACGCAATGCGGCTGACGGCTGATGAGCGCGTCTGCGACTGGACTGGTAGGGAGAGCAGTCCAGCCGGACGCCGTCTGCGGCTGAGGTATGCAAACCCGCTCGAGAGTTCATTTTCAGGGAATCAAACCAAAAAATGTGAAGCACAGAAAGCGAAAATGGAATTCACATTCCCGTGAGTGATTCTTATGAGGTGGTCGACCACACCTACCTCGAGTGCATCTCCACTTAATGTTCTTTTTTGGATTAGATGAAAAAAAAAAAAAAACTTTTTTACTGATTTCCCATCACTACCACAGGCCATATGAACATAATATAAGGACACTGAAAGTAGTGAAATATCTGTATGGTTTGTAATTAAGTGGGTAGTCTTGGGATGATTTTTTAACATTTTTCGCACATTTTTCATTTTTCGAACTGAGAAAAAAAGGGAAGAAAATGAGTCGATAGAAAAACGCTGCAAACTTTACACAAGGGTTTATTATTCTTTGATATAGGTTACTTGTGCATAAATTTAATTCTGTCAATGAAACAAAAATTTGGGGAAACTTTTTTTTAATGTTAAAAAAAAATTTTGGGGATTTTTTGTCATGGATAATATCCATATTATGTCTTTTGGCTGGGGGTCAAGGAATTTTTCGCAACACTTTTTTTTCTCCTCTTCTTCCGCTAACAGGAGAGCGAGCACTACGTTCTTCGCGGACATCTTGAGCCAGACCGACGAAGCGGCCAGCCGTACCTAGGAATGTTACAAGTTTGTGGCGTGCGACTGCGTCTGTCGACCAAGAATCGCGAGTCGCAGTCGCAATCGTGAGCCGCGTGTTGGAAATTGCACCTTGACTGACGAGACGGCCCGCCGCGGACTCCGCGGCGCGGAGGGTGCGGAGGGTGCGGAGTGGTAGAAAGAGATGGAGATAATTGTTTACTTTTTTCGCTCAAATAACGCTCAAAATAATGACATGTTGAAGGCAGAAGAAGCGGGAAATGTGAACTCCTTCCTCACAAATGAGTTGTCAAAACCCGCAATGACGAAAAAATTTCACCTAGGGAAAATATTCAAGGCGCCAAAATTTTAGCGGCGTGGTCAGCTGTCGGAACGCTGACTATGGTTCTAAAAACGCCGACAAAATAGCGGCTGTAAAATCGCGTTTGACGGTGGTCACCAAACCACTCGTTTGCGATGATTTGACTATGGTTTCAAAAACCGGCCCCTAATGACTTACTGGCCCCATTTGTAGCTTCCAGACTCAGTCGAGCCATTAGCCGGTGATCTACTCGAAAGTGAAATTTATAAAGGAGCTACGAGAAAAACAGCTCATTTCACTCCCGAATAATTCATTCCAGAGTCTCCTGGGAATCCCACCGGTTTGTTCTCACAGACCTCATTGGAACGAATTTTCTCATTCAACTTGGCGATAACGTTGAATAATGCAGATCGACATCATTTGCCAATTAGTGATTTGTTGATTGAAAGGTTGACGCAAGCTCACTGAATAAGGTCAGTTCCGAGTTTGACGAATGAAAAAAGAAAAATCGATTCTAACTTTAGCAATTACAGATGGATTCGCAGTAGCGTCATTAAGAATAGTTGGTGGACAGGTAATAATTAAATTACCCATAATAGGGACGGTTTGTGAAGGTTTTCGCAGGTTAACCACTAGAAATAGTACGTTTTTCAAACTTTTTATGGTTGGTACGTGTTCCGTACCTCCCGACAGGATGACGTTGCGAAAGTGTAAATATATGTATTCCTTGTATTTTTTTTTTAAAGTGTCCCTATTCTAGTTCACATGTGCCATAATAGGGACACACCTATTTTTTTAAAGCTTAAACCGCTTCACAGCACTCGTATTCTCAATAGGGACATAGTTATGCTTAAAAAAAATTTTCCGATCCAAAACATAAAAAAAAAAATTTTTTTAATGAACTTTTGGTTTATTATTCTTGGAATAATACACCTATGTTTTCGCGACGGGGGTCGACGACTCCGATCGGGCTCAAAATTTGACGTTATCCGTTTCAAGAGGTCTACATTCTAAATCCGAAATGTCCGTCCGCCGTCCAGGCCGTTTTGGGCAGTAGGAAATTTTTAAAAAATCTGAAATTTCGACAAAATACTTGGTTTACCATCTAGTTGTGCCAGCAAGGTTTTCAGTCCGATCGCCCAAACCCGTGGGGCGCTATGGGGCTATAATGGGGCTACGGGAGGGGTTTTTTGAAGGCTTTTAGCTATGGGATCGAGTTAGGTGTCGTTTTCGAAGTATTTTTGGATGTAGAATCCATTTTTTGGGGTCCCGGAACGATCCTATTTCACTGGGGCGATCTTTAGGGCATTCGTGGGGCTAAAAATGGGATTTTTGAAGGATCCCAGGATGTTAAATATTTTTCGAGTAAAAAATACAGAATTTTTGAAAAAACACATTTTTGAACTAAAAAATCCAAAAAAATTATTTCTTTTGAGATAAAAATCCAAAAAAATTTTTTTTTAAATTTTTTTATTGACAGAATTAAATTTCTGCACAAGTATAATAAACCGCACGTATATCAAAGAATAATAAACCCTTGTGTAAAATTTGCAGCGTTTTTCATAATATGAAAAAGTTCATTAAAAATTTATATTATAAATACAAAGGAAGAAAAAAACTGCATTTTAAGACCCTTATCAAAATCACAGCTCTCAGGGTTGCGCAGCCTCGGAGCCATGGCGTTGAAAAGACAGAAACATGATGGTGAGCGGTTTACAGGTAGTAGGTAGGTAAATACCGTCAACGTGGTGGCTATATTCATATCCATTGTGGAGAGATGAGCGAGTCCACGGCCGAAGACGTCCTCATTCGATTCGGCATGGCTGAAAACTTGCAAATTGACCCAAACACCGGCTTATTTCCACTTAAAACAAAACGAGTCCAAAGAGAGGGCTCACTACGTTCGGCAAAACCGAGATTTCGTCTATATAAACCCATTAAAACACGCTGAAATGACGTTTTTGATCGAAAATCGGCCAAAACAGCTATGTCCCTATTGAGGAACCTGGACACCCCTAAATTGCCATTTTGGGAAAAAACACTTGCCAAAATTCGCTGGTTTCACCTTTTTGAAATCTGACAACGGCTTCCCTCTAGCTAATTATGAGGCTAATAATAAATCCAGGTGACAACTTACGATATAATTTTTCGTACAAACTGACGAAGCCCGTTATCACTGTTATCACCTCCCAGGCGGCGGGAGTTGAAAAACGTCTTCTTCTTTTGTTGTTGACTCATCATTAACATCCAGAAGAGTTGAATTTTACCATGAACATGAATTTCAGTGTAATAGGACGCCGCCAGGGGCGATTTTAATCTCGTTCCGCCAGTTCTGTCCCTATTCAAGGTACCTGTCGCGATGATTAGTCGCGACATATTACTGATTTGGTTTTGAGATGATTGATTATCTCTGAACTGCTTTGGTTCCCAATACCAACTGAATCTGTGTGTGCCTAGTGGGCCCTGTTGGCCCTAGCGGTCTCCACCTCCCCTTATAACCGCTCCCAACGCCTTCCTGATGAGAACTTAGCATGAAGATGACAGAAATAAACATGGGTTTATGCTGTACAACGGGATCCCTATTGCTGGGGATGATTGCATGCTTAGTGCTACAGCTGCTGGATTGCACAATACTGGCTTGACTGAGTGGTAATGGGTTAAGGGGGAACTGCATTTCCCCCTTCATTGATTGACTGATTGATTGATTGAGTGTACTGAGTGATGAGTCAGCTATGTCGCCTCTTCCCAACACTCCTGTGATTGACTGATTGATAAAGTTTACTTAGTGTTGAGTCAGCTATCGCCCTATTCCCAACACTCCATTAATTGCCTGGGGGTGGCTGGTTGCCCCCCTCCACTGACTGGCTGTACCGAGAGTTTTGGGGCGGCTGGGTTGCCCACATCCCATAACTACAATAGATATATGACTGATTGATTTGGGGTAGGGAAGTTGTGTTGCTTGTCCTACCTTCTGTTTGTAGAAGCGTGTACTGTGTTACTGTAACGCAGAAGCTAGCTGGGTTGCCCACTTCTGCTGAATACCTGTACCAGATGCCTGTAAGTATGATGATTTGAGCAGACAGAAGATCCAGAGAGCTAAGGTTCGCATCCTCACAAGTCTTCATGTCACTACCACTGTTCATACTGACCCAAGTTGTACCTCACCGCCTAAGGGCTGGTTTGTGGGGGGAGAGGGGGGCCCGCAGCCCTTCTCTACTACCCTTTCTGCTTTCTGTATCATACCTCGCCTAATGTCCTGTGGAATTTGGCGACAGTACCGTCCCTATTAGAGAGTTCCTAAAGCCATTTTTTGCCTAACGGTGATGAGTTACGGTCGACGTAACTCGAGATTTCGCGCATGCGCGGAAATAACGGTGATAACTTACGTCCTTATGCCTAACGTCGAACGTTATTGCCGTAAAGTTACGGTAATAAACTTACGGTCTTAAGGATACCGCCGTTAATTTCGAGCAATAGAACGTAAATAGCGGCACTTTAAATTTAGCGTGACTTTTGATAAGACCGTATCTCTGTTACGGTCTTATGTGAAGTTAGCTTTTCTTTGATTCTCCCTAGACAAATCCCTTACGGTGATAAAAATTAACGGTCGACGTAACTCGGATGTTTCTTTAGGAACTCTCTATTATGAGCAATTTACTACCTTTAGTGTAATAATTGGTGTAATTATTACACTAAACCACAACCGCAATCGTGAATTTAGGTTCACACCTAGGTACCTGATTTGGGAAATTATTTCAGTTACTTAGGTACACTACGATTTCTAATGGGTGGAAGAAAATTCTGTTTGTGAATACATACGTAATCTTTCTAACATGCTTAACGAAGAAATAAAGGGGGGCTTACATATTCCAAAGCCTTTTTAAGTTCTTCAGCTCATAAATTTTTGTTTTCAGCAAAATAGCTACCTACTTTTTCTCGAGTTTCCAGTGCTTCATAACAATATTCTCTCTGTCTTTATTTACAAGGGGAAATGACTCTCCTCCTTTCAGTCTTCCTTCGTTCGATCTTTTCATACCTACACATAAATATTGAACCTGAGCGTCTGAAACACATTCATAAATCTTCTAAACTCTGAAAATTATTCCTTGAGGTATTAAAATGAGAACGATGAGCGAGGGAATCCTTGAGCTTTTTCCCAATAAAATGCTCACCTATAATATTGAGATAGCTCAGAGCAATAACTTCCACTCTCAAAATAATTTATTGTTCAAGCTTGTAATTACTTGAGGCGGAAAGCACGTTTTTAAGAGCGACACCAATAGTAGAAGTTAATTTTCGGGACACAGGGCAGGTTGAGAGTACTTTGAGCGGATCTTCACTAATTTGATGATTACGCTCACGTGAACTCAGTAAAGAGTAATATTCATCATACACGCGTTCTTAACCCCTTTCTTGGCAGCTCCAACACCCTCCTTGACGGCACAATCACGTCGAGGGGTTTAGACACGTTTAGACAAAAATTTAGGTGGACAGGTCAATAACACGATGACAAGGGGGGGAATGCTGGGACTCGTTGATTCTCTCTGCATAATCGCCCTGTTTTGTTCTTCTTTCAATTTGTAGTTGGTTTGCAGAAGAAAGGAATAATTCCTTTTTACAATTTCTACAATAATTATTATTGTAGAAATTTCCTGTTAAACCTGAAAACAATAAAGAATTTCTGATTTTCATAAAACTTTTACGTTCGCAAAATTTGTCAAATAGACTGCAAATGAATGTCAATGTAATTCAAGTATTTATTAATAAATATACTATTTATAATTATAATATTTTCAAGAGTTTTGACGAGAAGTAATGTGAGGTATCAATTTAAACAAACGTTTCCCTGAAATCAGCTTCGGGTCTGGCTCCAGGACTATTTTAGAGGAAGTTCTTGACGAATTGAAGTTCCTCTTTTCAAGAGCTTGATCGTTGATCGTCTTCAACAAATCCTTGCCAACCGACACCACTTCTCCCTCAAGTGTAGGTAGTTGGGTGGAACATTGTCTTCGTAGTTTGGAAGGACAAAAAAAAAGGTCTTATGGAAGAGTGAAAATTGAGGCGGACGGGCCAGTAACCGTATAACAGCGGGGAAAAGTGCTATCGCCCAGAAACGACATGGAAGTAACTGCCCCCCACCCAACAACTGCCGCCCCCGGAGGGCCAGTTGGAACAATAAGGGCGTCCTGAACAAGGCTGTCCTGGACAAACATTAAGGTTGTCCTTGGAAGGAAAAACAATCAGAGGCGCGTTTAAAACCTCGTAAAGAAGACATTACACGGCCGACTTGGAGAGGTTTTCATCATTCCGGGTCTTCTGACCCAACCTTGAAAAATCCGCAGGCTTTCATATTCCGCACTGAGCACAAAAACCCCCTCCACTTTATCTCGGGGAAATATTACGAATTAAATTCTCTAATTTCACTCATTTATTGGGGTTGCGTACGCATACATGAATGCCTACCACAACGGTCTGAAAGAATTAAATATTCCTTTTCGTCCCCCCCCCCCCCCCCCCCCATGAACATGAAAGTTTTATGATAAAACCGAATCCTGCAGAGGTTTGTTGTTTTGGTTTATTACATATTCCAGGAATAATACACCTACCTATGTTTTCGCGATGGAGGTCGACGACTCCGATCGGCCTCAAAATTTGACATTATCCGTTTCAAGAGGTCTGTTGATTCCAAAATCCAAATGTCCGTCCGCCGTCCGGGCCGTTTTGGGCAGTAGGAATTTTTTTTTGTTAAATCTGAAATTTTGACCAAATACTCGGTTTACCATCTAGTTATGCCCGCAAGGTTTTCAGCCCGATCGCCCAAACCCGTGGGGCGCTGTGGGGCTACGGGAGGGTTTTTTAAAGGCTTTTGGCTATGGGATCGAGTCAGGTGTCGTTTTCGAAGTATTTTTGGACGTAGAAACCATTTTTTGGGGGCCCGGAACGATCTGATTTCACTGTTGCGATCTATAGGGCTTTCATGGGGCTACAAACGGGATTTTTGAAGGATCCCAGGAGGTCAAGTATTTTTCACGTAAAAAATGAAGTTTTTGAAAAAAAAAAAAAAAAAAAAAAATGGACAAATTTTTGCACAAGTAACCTATATCAAAGAATAATAAACCTTTGCGTAAAATTTGAAGTTTTTTTTTTTACTGAAAAAAGTAGGCAACCCTAGTTCTCGAACGAGTTTTTTGTTTGTTTGTGGTGGTTGAATCAATTAATAGGGGTCTCATACACATTAGGGTACACTAAGGAGGTCTCTGGGGCTTCAATGGGGCTACAGAAAGGGGGTTTGAAGGGTTTATGCAGGAAAGTCAAGTGAGGAGTCGTATTCGAAGTAATTCCGGCCGTAGAATAATTTCCGGGGTCTCCAAACCTGTCTGGCTAAACGGTGCACCCCATGGACGCCGTGGGGCTCTTTAGAGCTTTGAATGAGGTTTTATGGGGGTCAGGAAGTCACATGACGTGTCGATTTTGAACCAATTTTAGGCGAAGGATCTATTTATAGGGGTCGCTAAGTGTCCGTCATACCATGAGGCTGTCTGGAGCTACAGTCGGGGGTTTTGGCTAGGTTGTCATGTGAGGTGTGGTTACTATGTGATTTCTGACGTTGAATTAAGTTTTGGGTGTCACCAGATTTTTCCTTTAAATTAGTGGAGCTGCAGATGGAGATTTTAAGTGGTATGGCCATAGAGTCGTGTGAAGCGTAGTTTTCGGAGTACGTAATTACTATTCGTTTCTTTAATTATTAAAAGTACTGAAATTTATAATACTGAAAAGAAGATTACATTAAATCTACATTTTATGCAAAAGAATTGTGGGAAATTTACGGAGGTAGTTTCGGCGGATTGGAACAGGAAGCGCTGCAGTCGCCATGCAAACAAGCAAACCCTACTTCTTCCACGAGTGGCTTCACCGTTCGCTTCAAACATAACAGCATTAAATTGACATTCACCATCAGTGGTTTAATATGGTGTTTAAACGCAGTTATTTTTATGGTATCAACCCGCCGACCAGGCCTCCTCTGGCGATGTTTCATCTGAGGAGCTGAATCGGCAGGAATGATCCCGACGCATGGGTCCAGGCCCCTTTTAACGACAAATCGTTTGAATGAGCCGGGAGATCGGCCTCATGTAAGACAGGGTTAGCTGACCAGCTGGTTTCAGCCGTAGTGGGGCCTGGGGGCAAATTTTTAGATATGACGGTAACGGCCTTCCGCCACACACAACACCAATCAATTAATGAACCGAAATCAAATTTATGTTCACGAACTCATGCAGAAACACGCCCGCTGTATGGGGTGTCCCACAAGAATAATCTCGTGTAAAGTTTGCACTGTATTAAACTTTCTACTCGCCAAATAAATGAGTAGTCGGAACATCTGGTCACTAACGGGATAATCCAGTCGGATCAAATCAAAATGGAAATTAGCTGAAGTTTGAATTTTATTTGTAAACCGGGTTGAATGACTCAGCTCGCACACGAGCGAAAAACAAACAGTTTTTTGCTTGGTTCCCAAACGATTTCTAAGGGTTGGAGGGAAATGGTTGGAGAATAGAGTCTGGAAGGGGTGAGAGGGATAGTAACTCGAAGAAACAGGATACTATCTGCGCCGAAAAAAAGGGGGTTCTCAATTATTTCTATAGAAAAGACGATGGGAATACACTGCGGCCCTAACCCCCAATTTCACCCTTAGAACGTCCCCCCACTCAAGTAACCCTTTGCCCAGTTTTGCTAGGATTTCCCCCTTAGAAGTACTTTTGAGTCTGGGATCAGTCCTGGAATGAGAAAGTGTCTCTGGGGGTCTTAGCGTTATCACTGTGTTGTTACATTTTCCAGACTTGGATTTAAGGACGAATTTGGTGTTGAGGGAGGAGAAAGGGGGTGTTATAAGGGAATATAAGGATAGTTGGTTGGCCTTGAGCCGGTTTTCTCGGCTTTGTACATCGGGAGTCCTCCCCAAACTCTCCTCACTTCCCCCTTTTCGCGCTCTTTGGCGAAAATGTTTCACTTGACTAGCCAAAGGAAAGATGAGCCTATATAATTGATTCACTGAGGAGAAAGGTAGGTCCTGCCCCTGTCCCTGGAGCTTTGCCAACACCCCTCTGCCATCTCCTGGATCCTGCCCCCCCCACCCTTCCAACTCCTGCTATTCAGCTGTATCCTCGCAGAGGGCTTCGACCCTCCGAGTCGATCCTTTTCCCTTTCATAGGAACACAGGCGTGATGGACGCGAAGTTGACGGTTGAGTCGTGTAGTCTTCGTTAACTCCCCCAGCGGCCATGGCATCTTTAGTGAGAGAAATTTCAATTCAGTTTTTTTCAGATGTGATTTTTTTTTTTTTTTTTTTTTTTTTACAAAAACCAGGACCGTAAAGACTAAAGAGTGGCCTCAGAAACTCTTCAAGGATACTAGTAAATCCACAGAAAATAATTTAATACTGGTTACAAAAGATTCATTGGATGAACAAATTAAAATGAGGCTCTGGGGAAAAAGAGATGCTGCAGACCTTCAGGGAGATTTGATGGTCTCACCAAATAGGGCTACTAAATGTAAATAATTATAATCAGATTATAATCAGATTATAATCAGTCAGTAGAAATGTCATAAGACTTCCTACAGCTATTTCCTGGTATTTTATCTGTTAAACCCCGAGTAATTTTTCTTTAGTTCTTAATATGCAATAGAAGGACTGAATCACTAGGGGCGGTAGCAAACTCGTCCTGAAGCTCGAGCAAAATTTTGGGCCAGGTACAAATGGTAAACTCGGACCCCCCCCCCCCCCCCCCCCCCTTGATCGTTAAGATAACGAGGATTACCGATAAGGTAGATTCGGCCCAGCGTCAGTTGCTCAACGAAATGTCTGGCAGGCGATCCGTTGACTCCGCTTTACCTTTTTTTCGTCAGTTTTGCGTGAGATAAATTGAGCGTCTGCATTCACAAGCCGAAATTGGACTGACGGGTCCATCGGACGGGAATCCTCCTTTCATTTCCTGCAGTCCACCTGCAGCCACTGGACTCGGAGTGTGTGCGATGATCAGGCGATCATCTGCAGTTCAGTACGTCCGCCTGCAGGCGGTTGACTGGTAGTGTATGGGGCTCGGCGATATTAGTCTTGCGTTCGCCTTTTGAGGATACGGTCTGCTGCAGGGCGACCATCAAAACCTCCCCGAGTGGGTGAAAGGTGAGTTAGGAAGTAATCAAAACCTCCCCGGTTATTTGCCGGTTTGAATCGGGTAAACCTGCGCGCAGTTTGGCCAGTGAATTTAAAATCATTCGTTCAGCGGTTTACGCGATCGAAAGAACAGGTTGTTAAGCAAACAAAATTCGCAAAAATTCGAAAATTTCACGCATCCTGATTTCGACAAGGCACTACTGTCGTGGTTTATTCAACAGCGAGCAATTTTTTTTTTTTTTTGAAACTTATTGCACCAAGTAAGCAAACTTATCAGCAATTTACAATTGATGTATACTAAATGACTTGCAAGAAGCTATGACACAACACTGCTTCTATGCGACTTGTTGTTTTGTGCAACTGACGCACTAGTAATTACTCACTGAGCTGACTTCACAGGGCACCCCACTCCCACAGGTCATGAGATTTTGTTCTTTTAAGTCTTCTGAGCAGGCCTTCAACGTCGAGGAGCTGGACAACCTCGCTGTTGATGTGTGCCCGAAGCCTCTGCTGATGGGCTAATGCTTGTTTTTTGATGACTTCTTCGACAGTAGGAATTTGAAGTTCTCGGTGTAGTCTTTCGTTCCTGGTGTAACGATACGCATCTACGCATGCTCGTAGCACGTAATTTTGAAATCGCTGAATGATCAAGCGATTGCTCGGAGCGGTGCATGTTTTATAGTAAGCCTCCTGACAGGACGTTGAAATTGTCTAAAGAAAGGTCACTGTAATGGTTATTTGGAGAGGAACCCAATTTTTGTGAGGGAATAAAGGTTTTTCATCAATTGTACATACACACTAAGTTGTCTTGTGCACATACTTTATTTTCTCGTTCCCAAAATAGGTACATAAATCACTTGTAGGGGGACTGTCCACAACAAATGATTCAATCGCCAGTAGTGGACAGTATACTACAAGTGATATATCACTTTAAGTGGAAATCGTTTGTAGTGGACAAACCTGTTCGGTCCCTTGAAGTCCACTATAAACGATTTCGACTGTAGTTATAAGCAATATAACACTCAACATTATTCATCATTCCTCGGGTTTCTCTAACGGGGAGGTATTGATACACGGGGAGATTTCGACGGTTTCCTCAACGGGGAGGTTTTGATACACGGGGAGGTTTTGATGGTTTCTTCTACGGGGAGGTTTTGATGGTTTTTCGGCCGCCTGGGGAGGTTTTGATGAATCCCCCTGCTGCAGGCCGAGACACCGAACATCGACACTATAATATAGTGCATATCAGAGATGGCAAAAAAGTAGTTACGATTACAACTACCAACTACGATTAGATCAATCAAAATGTAGTTGTAACTACCAACTACAATTGTAGTTGGTAGTTGAAAATGGACAACTACTTTCCCCCAACTACTAGTTAGTAGTTGCAACTATTTTCGCCAACTACTTGTAGTTGTAAAAAGTAGTTAATAGATTTAGTAGTCAACTACATTTTTAGTCTGTAGTTAAGATTATTCAACTACCAACTACAAAAAAGAAAAAATCGCTGAAACGGAAATCACGGAATCACTGAATCACTGAAATCACTGAAACTCCGCTCAAGGTTCCAGATAGGGATGCAAAATCGGTAGTCCAAAATCGATTTTGACAATCGATTTTTAATCGCCCGCGAAAATCGATTGTACCAATTAATCGGGCCAAAAAAATCGATTTTTATTTAAAAATCGATTTTACGGACAAATAAAAAAATCATTCATTAAAAAAGAGCATGTAATTAAATATTTTACCTACCGAAATTTAGGTGGTTTTTATTTCATGCAAATTATCAAAGAAAATATTGGAACTGTAACTGTAATAATAATAATAATAATAATTATAATACATAATTATTATTGTAAGACACCTTTTTCATAGTAAAAGTATAATTAGGAAGTTGGGGTGAGCCAAGTTTAATAAAAAATCAAATTACGTACAAGGCAGGCACTTGGACCACTACACTTAGAAAAAGTAAATTTCGGGTAGGTACACTGTCCAAAAATAATAATTTGGAAAGAGTGTCGCCTTTCAACCTGTTGCGCTCCTAGGTGAGCATGAGACCTGCCTTAGAAAAAAGCCTCTCGCTCGGGACTGACGTAGACACCGAGGTTACAATGTATGTCATACTTAATAGCAAGTTTGGGAGAGGCAGGTTTCATGTTTCCCAGTAAGCGAGGGGGCATTTTTTGAGGTTATGTTATATTATATCCTTCTTGTGGGTCTGCTGCATAGGTACACAAAGAGTAGGTACAATACAGAAAACAAAAACCGATTTCGCAAAAACAAAAAATCGATTTCACAAAAAAAAATCGATTTTTGGATAAAAATCGGTACAATCAATCGATTGCAAAAAAATCGGAAATCGAAGGTAAAAAATCGATTTTTCGATTTAATCGAAAATCGATTTGCATCCCTAGTTCCAGAAATCAAGTTTCCCGAAATCACTGAATCACTGAATCACGGAAATGCTCCGCTCAAGTTTCCAGAAAATGTAGTTGCAGAGAGTAGTTGATTGTTAAGTAGTTAACTACTAACTTGTAGTTGATAAAAAGTAGTTAACTACTTTTTTGGCAACTACTAGTTAGTAGTTGAAAAAAGTAACTACCAACTACAAGTTACCAAAAAGTAGTTGCTCCATCCAACTACCAACTACTAGTTGGTAGTTGCTCTGTGTGACTACTCAACTAGTAGTTTGTAGTTGAAAATGTAGTTGATTGCTGAATTAATCAACTACTGCCCAACTCTGGTGCATATCATGCAATATGCAAACGCCTGCTGCAGGCGTTCATCATTCGTTCCTTTCATTCACTTCCTTCAGTTCAGAGGTGGGCGTTTTCTAATTTCAACTGCCTCATAGACAGGTAATTTAAGGGTTGGGCCGAGTTTTCTTGTAGGATTAAGGATTAGTCCCGAGTTTGAAATCGCCCATTACAGGGTGCAGCAGAGAAACATGCTGATTCTTAAGGTCAATAAAAGAAAACATGCTTCACTTATTGATTTAATCCATTTTGATTGTACTATACCTACTAGTGCCCATTTTGGAAGAACGTTTGATCTGAGAGCCCCCAAACCCCTTCCCTGCCATTAGGCGGCAACGTCGCACAACTCGAACTCGGACCCACTTATAATATAGAAATTCTATAATAGAATAGAATAGAATAGAAACATGTTTATTGTTCAATAATTCGTGCACAAATACTCCATCAATACTAACAACACTATTAACAATACTATACCTATATAATATTTGCACGTTCATTGTTGTTAATATTATTAACAACAATGCACGTGCAAACGGAGACATTAAAATTTGAAAATCGAAATGTGCCCGTTATTCTGAAAAAAAAAAAAAAAAAAAACGAGTATTATACTTTATAATAAAATTTAATGTCATGTAGATCGGTACAGTAATAAAATATTTGTCCTACTAAAGGCATCACTGATGGTACCATACCAAGTACTCGTGGGAGCCCCTAAGGAAAGGGTGGCCGATTGATTGTGTCATCCTGGTGGTGCCATGGGATGGATAACTGCTCCACCATTGAATTTTGAATCCAAATCGACGAAAGATTACCACGACGAAATGGACAGTGGACGGTTTGAACAATGGTTTATTGAGTCATTGCTGCCCAACGTCGAACCGAATTCCATAATCGTTATGGATAAAGCTTCTTACCATTCCTCTCCCTCAGGGTATTAGACACAGATTAAACTACTGGTATTAGATAAGCCTCCAACCACTGCGACCCGAAAAAGTGAAATAATGGAATGACTCAAAATCATGCAGTGCCATGTTCTAGTGGCATGCTGAAAGTTGAACTGTTGAGTTTAGTGAATATGAGGAAGCCTCAGCATCCTGTATACTATGTAGACGAGAAAGCAGTTCAACTTGGACACAGAGTGATAAGACTTCCGCCATACCACTGTCAGTATAACCCGATTTATAGCACTCAGACACAAGGCCTCGCTTGTAGCCTACAGCTTTTCTCTCATGTCAACCGTTCAGACGCCAATCGACAATGTTTTCCAAAAATCTGATTTCCAAAGTTAACCGATCTTCCGAGGCGTAGTATATCTCGAAAACGGTTCGGAATTTGGACAAAGTGTTTATAATCAAAGTTGTGCAGAATTGTATCATCTTTCATTTACTATCGGGCAAGGTTCATCGAAAAATACACCGTTTCCGAGATATTCACGAAAAACCTGAAAAAGGGACCTTTGGAGACACCCCCCCCCCCCCTCCTAACGCTGCACCCCCCAGGACTTTTAGTAAGTTACCTACTCAAGACACCTCCCCCTACGTGTATGCAAATTTAGGCTTTTATCTTATTTTTTTCTACCTCAAGCCCTTTTGTTTTTTGTTTTTTCGTCTTCGTTGCTTGGACTATAGGCGCCTCATGCGTCCCAGCAGCGCTTCTAACAGGACGGATTGATTTGTAGTTCCCATCAAGCCGACAAAAATTGGTAATCTGTTGAAGAAGTTGACAGAAGCAAACCTGGGTCCAGTGAAGTCCATTTTCAGTCAATGTGAGTGCTCCACTCATCTATCCATCGGTCCTACTCCCAGAAGGCAGGAAGTGTTTCGAATAGTCCCGTCCTTTGACTCGAGAAGTCGCGATCTGTGGTCTGTCTGTATCTTAGGAGAGAGGGTGAGGGACGACCCATAAAAAGGAAGTTGGAGTCTGTTCAACCTCGCCCAAGTCGTCTTCTGAATGGCTCGCTGGAGGTTCCTCGCAATCATCCATATCAACGACCTCTTCGCGTTTTCACTTGCTTCACGAATCTATAAAAATATTAGGCAATACCTTTCAAGCCCCCCCCCCCCCCCCCCCCACCATGGTATTCGGTCTCACAACTTCGCCTCCATCACTTACCTATCCGTCGACGCGAGAATGAAAACCGCCTTGCTCTTGTCCCCCTATACACGACCCTTACCTACAAGACTTGATTTCTCCCAACAGGACTCGAACCTCCTGATAACATCCCCTCACGCCTCACCACCATCTTGAGCACCTCCGGAATACCTCTGAGACCGATTGGATGGTATCGTCTCAATCAGCAACCCTTAACCCTTAACATCCCTTCGAATTAAGCAGTCTGCGCTTGGTCACCAAAATCCCAGCTCTGTGTACGGGTGACCCATCCGAATGTAGAATCGAATGCGGCATTCGATTATAGTAATCATTGCCAGCGCCGGATTAACCTCTCGTGGGCCCCGGGGCTGGGACTTAAAAGGGGCCCCCTTTATATATGTACATATACCTATATATTATGTACGAAAGTGGATCCTCTGGCCAGGAGTATCACGTAAAAACCACTAGAAAATCGCGTCTGTCGCTTCACAACCAAAAACTGAGTCAAAACAGTCAAAAATCGCTCCGAATGCAGGGCAATCTATTTTTACAATTAAGAAAAAAGTTCTTGTTACGATAAATAAAAATGCTGCAAATTTAACACTAGGGGTTGTTATTCATTGATATAGGTTACATGTGCAGAAATTTATTTCTGTGTCAATGAGAAAAAGTTAAGAAAAAATTTTTTTTGGGATTTTTTTTTGTAGATTGGATCTGTTGGATCTAACAACCTTTTTTCGAAAATATTTTGTTTTACTTGAAAAATATTTGACCTCCTGGGAACCTTCAAGAATCCCGTTTGTAGCCCCATGAAAGCCCTAGAGATCGCAACAGTGAAATTGGATCGTTCTGGGACCCCCAAAAATGGATTGAACGTTCAATAATACTTCAATAACGACACCTAACTCGACCTCTTAGCCTAAAGCCTTAAAAAAAAACCTCCGGTAACCCATTTTAGCCCCATAGCGCCCCACGGGTTGGGGCGATAGGGCTGAAAACCTTGCGGGCACAACTAGATAGTAAACCGAGTATTTTGTCAAAATTTCAGATTAAAAAAAATTCCTTCTGCCCAAAACGGCCCAGACGGCAGATGGCGGACGTCATTGTATGCACGTTCAATTTCAGTGTCATTGTATGTGTGTTCAGATTGTATTTTTGTCTAGGCTGGTCGTGTTAGTTTTAGGGAGGGGAGGAAATTTTGTAGAAGTACTCGCCCTCCACCAGACAAGTAAACGTAGAGAGAGCAACCACCCATGATCCGAAAACTGCAAGTTACGAGAAGAGGTAGAAGAGTAGGTAGGTACGGTCTGCTGCATTCCGCAGCCACCAACGACCGGAACACCACAAGTTACAAGAAGAGGTGGAATAGTAGGTAGGTCCGCTGCGATGACTCCTGTCCCAAAGAATTTCGAGCCAATTTACCATGATAAGAGCTCCTTTAAAACACGGCGCCTCCACATTTAATCCTCCAAATTTAATTGGTCCAACCCAGTCACACCAGAATGGTGCAGCTAACGCTGGAGGGGACAGGAGGGCCCGCTGTACACTCCCCCTAGGGGAGATCTGAAGAACAAGGAAGAAGAAAGAACCTACCTCTTTTTCGGGAAAACAATTTTTTGGAGATCAGCATAGGGGAATAAGGAAAGCGGTTTGTTAATTTTCAACCAAAAAAAAAAAAAAAAAAAAAAAAAAAAATCAATGGTGGCGAAGTGGCCCCCTTGGGGTGTGCGCCCCGGGGCTATAGCCCCCTTAGCCCCCCCGTTAATCCGGGCCTGATCATTGCAGCATAATACTTTTTACAATTTCGTATGATCGGATCGAAATTCTCAACTATTTGAACGATTTGACGTGCGTTTAGGATAAGGCGACCAACCGTCCTGTTTTTGGCAGGATCGTCCTGTTTTGGTTTATTATTCTTGGAATAATACACCGCGCGTGGGGCGCTATGGGGCTAAAATGGGGCTATAGGATGGGGTTTTTGAAAGCTTTTAGCTATGGGATCGAGTTTGGTGTCGTTTTCGAAGTATTTTTGGACGTAGAATCCATTTTTGGGGGTCCCGGAACGATCCGATTTCACTGTGGCGATCTATAGGGCTTTCATGGGGCTAAAAATGGGATTTTTTAAGGATCCCAGGAGGTCACATATTTTTCAAAAAAAAAAAAAAAAAATTTGAAAAATAACAATTTTTTATAATTTTTTTTTCATCAACAGAATTAAATTTCTGCACAAGTAACCTAAATCAAAGAATAATAAACCCTTGTGTATACACAAGGGTTTATTATTCTTAAAAAACGCTGCGAATTTTACGTAAAATTCGCAGCGTTTTTTCAGAGGGTTTCACGACGATTCCTGAGCCAATCCAAGAGGAAGAGGAGAGGAAGCTCCAGGAAGGATCTTTTCATTTTTCCCTTCTGGGAGATGAAACTAATTGTATGGCGTGGAACCTGATGGTTAGTCTAACTTCAGGAAATCTTGGAACTTTTGGAAATTCCTTTTCTCTTTTTAGAGGCGATGGATAAAATGAGAGATCGTAAAAAGCGTAAAGAAAGGTTTGCTCGGAGTGTAAAGCGGCAGAGGTGTTAAGAAAAAGGTGGGAAAAGTGGGGTGTGGATTTGCCAATCGGTGCGCATAACTCAAAACCATTGTCCAGGTGAGTTTTTTGAGTTACTTGAAGAATTGTTATCTGTGGCAGCTCGCCAAACCGAGTCGCCCGGAGGCCATTGTGCTGAGCTCGTGTTTGGCCGGTGAGAGAAAAAAAGAGGTGAAACCATCCTCCGCGACACCAATTCTTTAATGCATCACGACCATTGTAATTGGACTAACGTTTGACTTGGTTCGAAGTAGTGATGGGCAAAACGAATGATTTGGATAATCGAATGATCGGTTTGATGAAAGAGAAAAACGTTGGGCATTTTGAAGTCGACCCAAATTAAACAATAGGTTATCAGTTTGGCTCGAATTGAATATAATATATTCAGATATTATCTGAATATGCCCAAAAAATATGCTGGAAAAACGCTGTTAAGTCTGTAAACAAGAGAGTGAAACGAAAAAACGCGGCAAGTTTTACACAAGGGTTTATTATTCTTTGATATAGGTTACTTGTGCAACAATTATTTCTGTCAATGGAAAAGATTTTGACAAAAAAAAAAAATTTTTGGATTTTTTTCAAATATTCTTTATTTTTTACTCGAAAAATATTTGACCTCCTGGGATCCTTCAAAAATCCCATTTGTAGCCCCATGAAAGCCCCATTATGGATCTATGATAGATCGCCATAGTGAAATCGGATCGTTTCGGGACCCCAAAAATGTATTCTACGTCCAAAAATACCTCGAAAACGGTACCTAACTCGATCCCTTAGTCAAAAGCCTTCAAAAAACCCTCCCGTAGCCCCATTTTAGCCCAATAGCGCCCCACGGGTTTGAACGATCGGACTGAAAACCTTGCGGGCACAACTAGATGGTAAACCTACCTATTTTGCCAAATTGCAGATTTTTAAAAAAACTGTGATTTTTGCGGTACTCCCATTTGCAATGATTGGCCAAGCACTGAAGAGCATAATTTTGAGGTCAAAACAAGCTTCGAGGTGATGCAACCGGATCACACCAGGCCGATCCGCCTTTGTTCACCGGCAAAGAGACTAGATCAGTTTCTGCGCTGAAGATGGGGCACTGCAAGCTACCACCCATTACCGCTGGCATAAATTCTTCCCGGATTACTTCCCTCAATCTTTCAAATTCCTCCTCTTCGGTCCTGACTACCTTCTGAAGGAACTGCCATTGGAACTGATTTTCTGAAAGCGGTATGGGCGGCTTATGGCTGTTCCACGCCCACCGTTGCCAGTTTTTGCGCGATGCATGCCCACTTTTCTATCTTACGAGCGACATAGTCCTTTCGTGCATCCTCCTGACCGATGAAGCCACCAAGGAACCGCTGACCTACTGTTATTCCCGTTCCTTCAAACGCCTCTGCTGCCTCTTGCTGATTGTGAGGATGCACCACCAACAATTTCGATTCTTTGGCGATATTTTTCAAATTTTAAAAGGTATAATACAGTAGGAAGCCCTAGATGTGGATTACACAGCCCCACAAAAAAAAAAAAAAGAAAGTTCTGATCCGGGGGTCTGACTATGGTATTCCTATGTATTTTTCGACGCTGAATCCGAATCCGAGGTCAAAAAAATCCGTTCACCCCTTAATTTTTTGTGTAGGGGCGATTTTTTTTTTTTTTTTTTTTTTTTGTAGGTAGGGGCGATGATTTCGTGAATCGATTGATGAGTGAATTAAGGGGTGAACGGATTTTTTTTTTTTACCTCGGATTCGGATTCAGCGTCGAAAAATACATAGGAATACCATAGTCAGACCCCCGAAGCAGAAACTTTATTTTGTGGGGCTGTGTTATTAATGATAATATTATTAATAACATAGCCCCATTATAGCACTATATTATAGTATTTATGGTGGATGAAGATACAACAAAATGTTCCGCTTCATTTAGGAACATTTCATGTTTCTATTCGTTCATTTCCCGGTCTTCTCCTCCTCACAACAACCACAACCTTCCAAAGGTTACCTTCCTCTCCTCCAATCGATCCTGGAAACTTCCTCCAAAGGTCGATTTCGATAGTCCTCTCTACATAAGTGGCGAGGGTGGTGAAATCTTTAATCGTCATTAAATGAAAATAAATTTTATGTGATTCTTTGAAGTATAATAAACTTCATATTATGGAACTTGGTCGATACCCTAGTCAATATATCATCTCATAATTGGATTTTGCGTCCAAAATTACGTGGAAAACCACACATCATTAAATGATTAAAAAAATTTTGTCCTCCTGGCCTAAGTGCTTCAAAAAACCCATTTATAGCCTCATAAGTTGTACATTTTTGGTTTATTATTCTTGGAATAATACACCTATGTTTTCGCGACGGGGGTCGACGACTCCGATCGGCCTCAAAATTTGGCATGAAAATAGGGCTACGGGTGGGTTTTGTTGAAGGCTTTCAGCTAAGGGATCGAGTTAGGTGTCGTTTTCGAAGTATTTTTGGACGTAAAATCCCTTTTTGGAGTCCCGGAACGATCCGATTTCACTGTTGCGATCTATAGGGCTTTAATGGGGCTACAAATGGGATTTTTATGGATCTCAGGATGTCAAATATTTTCCATGTAAAAAAAAAAGAATTATAAACTAAAGAATTTTGAAAAAAAAAAAAAAAAAGCTGCAAATTTTACACAAGGGGTTATTATTCTTTGATAGACGTTACTTGTGCAGAAATTTAATTCTGTCAATGAAAAAAATGAAATACAAATTTTTTTGATTTTAATTTTTCAAAAAAAAATTTTTTTGTTGGATTTTTATTTTCAAAAATTTTTTCTTCAGAAATTCTCTATTTTTTACTCGAAAAATGAAAAATATTTAACCTCCTGGGATCCTTCAAAAATCCCATTTTCCGGATTTTCAAATTCAAATTCTTCATTTTCATTTTCAAATCCGGCCAATCACTTGGTCTCATTAGCCCCTTCCATCTTCTCTTACGACCTGCTATGCGACATATTATGTAATCAATAATAATTTCTGACTCAGAAATAGACACAAACAGAGATTATTCGTAACCGAAATTAGACGTGGTAAATTCTTGAATATCTAGAGCAGTGGTTCTCAAACTGGGATACGCGTACCCCTGGGGGTAGGTACGCGGAAGAATTGACGAGATGGCGGCAGATGTCGAGAATAATCTCATTTCAGTATACGTGTCGTACACGTATACGTGTCGTAGGTTCCCGTCGGGCTTTCATGGCCGGTAGAATTCAAGGAGAACGACGGGGGTCTTGCGCCAACAAAAACGGCAGGTGATTTTTCCTCTCTTTATTCGTCAAGCTTTCGGCTAAGCGCCATCTTCAGGAACAACTGTGCAATACACGTAAAGGTTACTGGTTATGACTAGGGAATATAGCAGCTTAGTCTACCAAGAAACATCTGTTGAACATACTTAGTTGTTGTTAATCCGCCTCCGACCGTCCATCCGTCGTTCCTCCTGCGAGTCCCAAGGGGGGTCTTTTGGTTGTAAAATATACATGAGGTTTCTGTGGAGTGTTGAAGAATTATTAGATGTTGAAGGTGAATAGGTGTAGGTAGATATTTCGTTATTTACCTTGTTGGCTGGGGGTAAGGGGTGGTGCAGGATTGCTGACCCCCCTTGGGACTTCGGTACTTTTCCGTTATACCCCCCCCCCCCCCCCCTCGATTTCGTGTTCATAAACACCCCTCCCGATGGCTTTAAGGCACCCAAAACCAACCAAAATCGAGTGGGGGGGGGGGATATAACGGAAAAGTACCGAAAAATCACCTGCAGTTTTTGTTGGCGCAAGACCCCCGTCGTTCTCCTTGAATTCTACCGGCTAATCTCATTTCTATGATAAAGGAAAGCCCCTGTTTTGCATTGCAACTCAATGAGAGCACTGACGTTGCGAACCTTGCCCAATTACTCGTTTGCATTGGATTCATCTCGAAAAATGAACTCCGATGTTATTTTGTAAGCCTTTGTCTGAGCGCGCTACTGCTGACAACATTTTTCAGGTAGGTACTCGATTCGTTCGAGATAAATGCCAAAGAGTTTATCGAAATCGTACATGACGCAGCTCACAGACAATCTTTTCATCCTGTAAAAACATGGCTTGCAATTCAAAATGAGTATCCAAAGTTGTACATGGAGGCAGTTCAAATATTGGTCCAATTCGCAACGACCTATCTTTGCGAAAGCAGTTTTTCGTCCCTTGCTTACGTGAAAAATAAATACAGAAGCAGACTGAACGTCGAACCCGATTTGAGACTGCGGCTTTCCTCCATTGAGCCAAACTTCAATCATCTCATCCAGATGAAGCAGCTCCGCCCGTCGCATTGATTTGGATTTGACTCTCATCACTAGGACTCTCATTTTTTTCGAAACATGTTGCACTTAGGTACATCAATGAAATAACCATTTCGGGCATAATATGCCATATTATGGTTCTCAATGACAAATCGCATTTTTCTTTTCCTTGATTGGATTCATAAAGATCTTGAGAAATACCTTTGGGGTCATGGAGGAAAGAATCCTCTTCCTTCCTTTCCTCCATGCTATGGGGTATAGGGAAGGGCGGCTACCTTCAACCATTGGCGATTTGTCCGCCATGATGAACGTTTTTAGGGCTGAGAAAATTACGAAAGGAAGAAGAAGTGAAGAAGACATTGTAACTGTATTTTGGAGGTTTCAGCTTATTTGTGTGGCTTGGCAGTTTAAAACGTGTTTTCTAGCGATGCAAGGTTTGTAAAATCGTAATTTTTGTTGCTCTGTTGTACTTGTCAGGATATGTATTTTGGAATGAACTCTGCATCATTAGGTTCATAATTTACTCTAGTTTTAGGAACAACTTGAGTTTTTTTGATTGCATGCTCTCTTTGAAGGTCAAGTCACTCTTAGTTCAAAAAGTGAGGGTGGGGTAGATTCAACCAGAACGAAGTGGGGTGCCTTCAACCACTTTTTTGAGTGGTTGAATCTACCCCATCTATTGGGTACCTTTCAAAATTGCTTAGTTATTCTGAATTCATATTTTTCTTTGTGATGAAACTAGAACTAGCAATAACTTTAATAACTTTATTAGTCAAAGCTGTGATGCAATAGAAGAGAGAATTCACAGAATCTGATGTAATGAAGAACGTTTTCAAAAGACTGGGATATTTAGTTTTAGAAAAAAGAGAGAAATAAATTATACAATGAGCTCCTTGAATGATTAAAAAAAAAAAAAAATCCTGGAAAGCTCATGCTTCAATAGTTTCGAAAATGAGTCAACATTGCAGAAAACACGTCTCTATAATTTATAGGGCCTTTGGAAAAATATAATACATATTTGAATTCCGAGGCCTTGAGGGGGGGGGGGGGGGGGGAGGTACATGATGCCGGCTGCTGGATCATTTTTTGATCTCTCTCTCTCGCATCTATGCAAGTTAGGCAACTTTGCTATGCGAAGAGACGACCCCAAAATTAAAAACGCTGCAAATTTTACTTAAGGGTTTATTATTCTTTGATATACGTTACTTGTGCAGAAATTTAATTCTGTCAATGAAAAAATTAAAAAAAAATTTTTTTGGATTTTTTTGTTCAAAAAAGTGTTTTTTTTTTTAAATTCTGTATTTTTTACTCGAAAAATATTTAACCTGGGATCCTTCAAAAATCCCATTTTTAGCCCCATGAAAGCCCTGTAGATCGCCACAGTGAAATCGGATCTTTCCGGTACCCCAAAAAATGGATTCTACGTCCAAAAATACTTCGAAAACGACACCTAACTCGATCCCATAACTAAAAGCCTTCAAAAAACCCCTCCCGTTGCCCCATTATAGCCCCATAGCGCCCCACGGGTTTGGGCGATCGGACTGAAAACCTTGCGGGCACAACTAGATGGTAAACCAAGTATTTTGTCGAAATTTCAGATTTTTTTAAAAATTCCTACTGCCCAAAACGGCCTGGACGGCGGACGGCGTACGGCGTACGGCGGACGGACATTTCGGATTTAGAATGTAGACCACTTGAAACGGCTAATGTCAAATTTTGAGCCCGATCGGAGTCGTCGACCCCCGTCGCGAAAACATAGGTGTATTATTCCAAGAATAATAAACCAAAAATCGCCCCGATCATCAGAGAAGGTCATTCAAAAATCGAGCATCGAGTTATCATCAAAGAAGGTAATTCAAAATCGACCCGTGTCGAGTGTTTTTATTCTGATTCCGTTCAGATTTATTATTCAGCGCTCTGGTGGCTCTGTGCCCAACTACTTGGTGACGTCACGTGCACTCTGCTTTCATTTCAAAATCTACGACATTTCTAAAACAGTTCTGCACGTAATTATACAGATTTTCGAACTAAAAATTTATGTAGGGGGTTTTAAAGGGTGCTGGAAATAATTTCCATGAATTCATAATTATTATGAATTCTAACCTTTTCAAGGATAGTTTGTGGGGAGGGGAGGGGATTGAGTTTATTTTTGAAGCTGAAGTATTTTGTTTCATTATTGTTATGCGAGAAAGCACCTTTATTAATAGGTACCTACTAGAGAAGAACTGACCTCATTTTACCAAGGCTGATGTAATATTTTATCAAAATTTGATGAAATATTAAATATAATATATTTAATATAAAGATATTCATGCGTTTTAATGGGTGTACCCGTTCACCTACCTACTCTATGAAAGTGGTTGAAGGTACCCCACATCATGGGTGAAGCTACCCCACTGGTGGGGTAGCTTCAACCAAAAAACAATTTTTCTATGGACATAGAATACGGGTATTTGACTCTGATTTTTTAACGATTTTACTATTTAATCGTTCAGGGCAATAGTTAAACTGTAGAAGGGAAAACCAATTCAAATTTCGCTGATGCAGAACAGAAATATCAGAATAAGCAAAAAGTGGTTGAAGGTAGCCGCCCCTCCCTACGTGGAATGACGGGAGTTCCCCAAGAGTGTACGTGGTGCATTCAAGTTTGAGAGCCACTGATCTAGAGACCCCCTCAAATCGATTCTATACCCACAATTACCTGGAAAACGCCTCACATGGCCAAACTCCCTCGAAAACTCCTTGCGATCTATGATACAACAATTTTCGGTGGGAAAGCAGCTTCAAAGAGGGCGCGACAATAAAACTTTTACACTGAACCCGAAAAATGTACCTATCTCGACCAACTCCTTCAAACCCGCCGAGATGAATCTCTCGAGTCTTAATGCAATGACGGACCCCCCGGTGCTCGGAAAGAATGTCAAAAGCAATATCTTACTGGATAATATTCAGCCGGAGTTGAAGGAGGTTGAGAATTCCTGAGAGGATCCCCCTTCAGAGCCACCAGGCCAGTCCTTCAACACCCACTTTGTATCCCTTATTTGAAACACCTTTTATGTTACCCCGCGTATATACTTTTCACTTCACTTCGCTGATATATCAGAAGTATTTTTATCCTTATAAAATCTACGTATCATACGCTTTTGAAAAAGATTTCGTCCTTAATGCTGTGGGCTTGAAACCAATACCCGGCTCTCCGGATATTCTCACTCGCTCAACTCCCTTTTGCCCCCCAACTCGGCGAAAAAAGATTAATCGGGAGAGGTTTAGGGGGGAAGAAAATTTCATTCAACTTGGAACGCTCTATAAGATTAACGTGGGCATAAAAAAGGAGTTAAAACTATGTACAAGTCCGGGAAGCAGCTTAAGAGTTTCAAGGAAGTGAAAAACTCTCAACTCTGGAACAGCCCTGTTTATGTTATTATAAAATACCGACTCCACAAAGAGTGTTTTTCTCTCTCGCGTATATTATACAAATGTGAATTTGATATGCGAGGTAATCAGCTAGCTGTTGCGGCTACACTCGACTGTATGAATAATAAATATGGCGGAAATCTAATATGAACTTCCATCCTTTTGGTTTATTATTCTTGGAATAATACAGCTATGCAATCGCGACGGGGGTAGACGACTACGAACGGCCTCAAAATTTGACATTACCTATCCGTTTCATTCTAAATCCGAAATGTCCGTCCGCCGATCGGGCCGTTTTGGGCAGTAGGGTTTTGTTTAAAAATCGGAAAATTGGCAAAATATTCGGTTTACCATCTAGTTGTGCCCGCAAGGTTTTCAGCCCGATCACCCAAATCCGTGGGGCGCTATGGGGCTACGGGAGGGGTTTTTGAAGGCTTTTAGCTATGGGATCGAATTAGGTGTCGTTTTCGAAGTATTTTTGGGAGTAGAATCCATTTTTGGGGGTCCCGTAACGATCAGATTTCACTGTGGGGATCTATAGGGTTTTCCTGGGGCTACAAATGGGATTTTTCAAGGATCCCAGGAAGTCAAATATTTTCCGAGTAAAAAAAAAAAAATTAATTTTCGCACCTATATCAACCTATATCAAAGAATAATGCTTAATCACTTTATTGCACTCCCATTCTCAAAAATCGTAGTGTTTTTCCATCTTTGAGTTTTCTGAATAATTCACAATTATTGTTACAATTGCAGACACGGTGTGCGAGTTTGAGACGCGTATCGCAAAGTGAATCTTCCTTTAGTAAATTTTGTTAAATAAACGTGTAGGTAGTAAATCGAATACATCTGTTTTCATGTGTTCTCATCATCTCCCCAAAATATAGTAGGTAACTAAAGGAATGTGGATCGAATAGAAAGTGTTAAACTGCCTACAAATTGGGAAAATTTGAATTGTAAGAGTTGAAACAGTTTTTGAAATAGAAAAATATTGAAACCTACTGGGAAAGCTTATGAGTGGCAGATGAAGTCCATTATAGTCTGTGTTCTCGTAGAGAAAGGATGCGAGGCAATGCAACCGCGGAAAACCCGGTAAAAAGGAGAAAAAACGCGTTTTTCCTCATATATTAGTGATATCTTTTGTTTGCTGACACTTAACGACTCTGCATCCCATGATGCCCTTTTAACTGGATGTTCTACAGGTGTATACCTTGAAATTAAGCCAAAAATAAAAAACTTAAAAATGCTCAAATTGGAGAAAACTTATTTTCAAGTTTTCAAACTCGATTTTGAAAGTGAATTAAAATTTCGATTGAAAAAACGATTACACCACAGAAAAGAGGAGGTTTTTCTCTTTCCAAAACACTGGCGATGTTATTTTTTTGGTGGCGGAATAAGGGCGGTAGCAGCCGGCGAAGTGAACCCACACCTGCCTATTTTGCTAACTTTGACTGCCCGTGGAGCGACGAAAATGCGACGAATCGGTCTCCTAATTTCTGGGAAATTTTTTCTCACATAGGGGTACAACATACCCAAAAATGGTTGATTTCGAAGAACTCTATTTTTCTGAGTTCAACCTTTGACGTGGAATGCCCCTATAGTACCTAGTCGGCAATTGTAACAATTCAGAAAACTCAAAGATGGAAAAACACTACGATTTTTGAGAATGGGAGTGCAATAAAGTGATTAAGCATTATTCTTTGATATAGGTTACTTGTGCGAAAATTGTACTATACAATATATTGCGGACAATCAAGAAAATCGAAACGCACTCTGTCGTCTTTTGAATGTAAACTATGAAGATGAACTGCACTCTGACGTCACAAAATCGCGTTGGCGACGGAGCCGCCGCTGTTTTCAGTCTAACCCTTGTTTTCATGTTGAGCGTTGTTGAAGGGGTTTGGGAGGGCGAGGAGGATCAGGAAGAGGCTTGCAAAGCCACGCGATTTCATCCCTCCTGGAAAAGAGAAGGGAAAAACCCCCGGAGGAAAAAGGAAAAGCGAGAGGGGCAGAGACCGCGAAAGCGAGAGAGACGCCCAGATGCGGAAGTGGCCCACCATTAGACCCCCGATATAAATTATTCGGTAAATTTGTATGGGAGTTGGTTTTTGGGCGGAGGAGTGCAGAAAACGACGAGTTGTGCCCGGAGAGGGGGCAAAAGGGAGAGAAGGAGACGGCCATAAATCACTATGAAGTTGGGACTGTGGTGTCGGTTTGTGAACGACGACAAGGGATGACAAGAGGGGGTTCGAGGGGGGCAAAGCCCCCTCTTTAAAATGTATAAGGACGGCCAAGACACGTGCCATCGCCGAGACAACTGGCGACAGCCTGACGTTGTTCTCCAGTCGACTACTAATATTCCTTCGTTTTCTCTGCAATTCCGCTTAGCGAACCTCCTGTTCAGTGTAAGGTTGATGAGGAGTTGGATGGGATCCAAAAACTTGATTCCAACAGATGTTTTCCGGCTTTAATTGAGTTTTAAAAGTCCTTTCCTGATTCTCAGCGAATTTCTCTCTTCTTTTCAATGTCGTACAACGATAGAAGGATGTAATTAAGCCGATTTGATTGCACTCGGAAAACTTGAAAACCCTAATACAACGTAGTAAAATAAATTGAGTGGCTTCAAAATATGATATTATCAAGGACGGACATCTTTAGTTTTGAAAAAGTGGAGAAAACACTGCTTTTGGTTTATTATTCTTGGAATAATACACCTACGTTTTCGCGACGGGGGCGACGACTCCGATTGGCCTCAAAATTTGACATTATCCGTTTCAAGAGGTCTACATTCAAAATCCGAAATGTCCGTCCGCCTTCCGGGCCGTTTTGGGCAGTAGGAATTTTCGAAAAAATCTGAAATTTTGACAAAATACTCGGTTTACCATCTAGTTGTGGCCGCAAGGTTTTCAGTCCGATCGCCCAAACCCGTGGGGCGCTATGGGGCTAAAATGGGGCTACAGAAGGGGGTTTTTGAAGGCTTTTAGCTATGGGATCGAGTTAGGTGTCGTTTTCGAAGTATTTTTGGACGTAGAATCCATTTTTGGGGGTCCCGGAACGATCCGATTTCACTGTGGCGATCTACAAGGCTTTCATGGGGCTGAAAATGGGATTTTTGAAGGATCCCAGGAGGTCAAATATTAACGTAAGGTAGATGCGGCGAGATAGTGGGAATCCATCCTATAAAAAGACGATTTCTGAAAAGAATTTTTGAAAAAAAAAAGTTTAAAACAAAAAATTGAAAATTTTTTTTTTTGAAATAGGTAGGTATAAAAATCTAAAAAAAGTTTTTTAATTTTTTTCGTTTACAGAATTAAATTTCTGCAGAAGTAACGTAGTTATATCGAAGAATAATAAACCCTTGTGTAGAATTTGCAGGGTTTTTATTTAGGCGTTGCCATTGGTGATTTTCTAATTGATTTTTTTTCTTAATCGTTATAAATTTTTTTTAATGTTGAATCAGTTTAGCGAAGCAGCTGATATCAATATAATTCAATAAACAAATTCGTTTTGAAAATACAGACAGTCCGGTTTTGAAACAAAATTTAGCAGATGCCTGTTTTTGATCCTTACCTGATGGTAGGTGTCCGTTTTTGGTACAAACTATTATGCTGGTTTGTTTCAAAGACGGTCTTGTTCATTAAACTTTAAATCGCAGCTATTTATAAAAAAAAAATCCACGAGCTAATACAAATGATAGGAAAATGGGTTATGTAAAAAAACTTTGAAGTAAAACATTTTTTGGAAATTTTAATCCAACATAAAGAACTATTCGAAAATAATTATTATTGGAAAACTGTATCATTAAACAAAATTTGAAATCAAATTAAATAATTATTTAATTACCTATCCATTGAAAACGACGGATTAAATAAAATTTAAACCTTATAATTATTTAATTATCCTTTGAAAACAATTGATTAAAATTGAAACAATTTAAAACTATGGGAACACTAATGCACAATTTTATTTTGTAGGTTTTGTTTCGAACATCTACATGTTTCGAACACCTACATGTTTCGAACGCCTACATGTTTTGAATGGTTTTCTCCCAAACTTACAAGTTAAAAGATCAATATAACCCACTTCAACAAAGCTATATAATATTTGGTCCTTTCTAACATAGTTTGCCATGACAACTGGAAGTAGGTAGGTAGGTACAGAGTAAACCCAAACAAGGTATTTGGTGAAACATTTACCCTCCCCAAACCAAAATTATTTGCCCCATAACGGCTCTAAGTCAACACCTAACTTTTAGCTCAGAGGAAAACCCTAGCAGGCTCTCCCCATTACCATAACCAAACAGAATCTCGTGTTTTTCTTGGTCCTTCGGCTCCCGGCTAATTCTTGAGGGAATTGAGCCCCCCCTGGCAGACGTCTTTGGAAGCAACAAAAAAAAAGGGGAAATTTCTCTGTTCTTAAATTCATCTGGCCCTGACAGGTTCATTCGCTGTGCGGGAGGCGCGAACGGGAATTAATTCCTTGTCGTTAGCATATCCTTGGCTAATTATTTTCAGCCATTGCAGCCCGCCTTTTTTCCTCGCATTTCGCCGAACTAGGGTGTTGGAAAACCTGTGAAAAAAAAACCCTCCTGATGAAAAATCGTCGTAATATGGGTTAATGGAGGAAGGATGGAAACTATTGCTCTTGTAAAAAATTTGAGTGATTTTTCCGAGGCCTAAATTAAACTTCGCGGTTTGAAGGATCACTCCCACAGAAAAAGAGGACCTTCTTCCCACCGTACTACTTATTCTATCATATTCAAGACCCCAAATATTGAAAGAGGGTGAGGATTCTATTTTCGCCGGGGTGGAAGGGGGGGAGGCGGTCTTTTCAGGCTAAAAAGGATTTTTTTGCATCTTCTTGTAGCTGTTCGAAAAGAAAGGGAGGCGAACACAATCGTGAAAAGCAAACAAGACCGCGCGGGATGGGAGAACGTGGTCTTGAAGGAGGGGTTTGGAGTTTAGCTCGGGGGTTGGGGTCAAATCGTTGCTGCCTCTGACGTCAGAATGATGCCCGTTTAAGGAGAAAAGAAATCTTCCTACAGAGTTGTTTTGAAGGTCCTGAACTTGAATACGTCGCAAACAGGAATCTCAAAATAGTAGAACGACTTTTTTTCGAGGGTGTATTTCCGGGGTGATAAAATTAGGCGCCCTAATGAACCAGTATTCACCACCTCGGAGATGATGAATAGCGTAATAAGGTTTAAAAGTAACATTTTTTCGCCCGTATTTTAACGTTTCAGTAGGCTGAAACGGCTCTGTTGGCCAACGGATGGGGATTTTGAAGTGTTTCGGCCGGGTGTGTTGTGAGAAACAGTTTTCAAAATGATAATTTCACGTTATGGACGTGGAACCGGATTAACCTTATCCAGTGATGCCAGATGGCGGGATTTATCTTATTCCGATAAAAACTGAGGGATTTTGGGAGCGGGTGGGAGGGTTGGGGCCTGGGGGTCATCTAAGGTGTCGTTTTCGTCGTAATTAATGGAGGCCTCCAGGCCTGTCCGGCTAAATTGGGGGCTCTATGGAGCAACTTTTTTTTAGGGTTTTGGCCAGAAAGTCACACTAGGTGTCGTTTATCTAACAATTGTGACGTCACCCGTCACTCGCCAGCGTCGGAATCGACCAACCCCGATTTCACGTGTTCCTCCCTCCCTGCTTGGGTAGCCCGGGAAGTGGACACAGGACCGAATCACATTGGTGGATCTCTGTCCCCCCCACGCCCCTCTCTTCACGAGTGGGACGCTGGGGCGGGAAGGGGGGAGATGGGAACGAAGCAAACCTTTTTTCGAGGATTCAACTTTTTAGCTTTCGTCGCCATCATTTCTTATATAATTCAAATTGCGATTCTTTTACTTCCGGTGTCTCTAGGCCCACGCCGCTCGACTACACTCAGGTGACCGGTGAGATCGTATTTGTCTTATTTGATTTGATTGATTTGCTTCGTTTGCCATTTTTCCCCATTTCGCCTTTTTGCCTTCTGGCCCAACTTTGATTCTTTTTCGAGAGGTTTTATTCTAACGAATAAACCTCGTTTCGTTTAACTTTTACATTTTCCTTTTTCTTTCACCCTTTTACCTATTTATTTCAGCCCAGAGCGGGCGTATTGGGTTTTCATTGATTTTTATACCGATCTAACGATCAGAAATCATTTAATTTACCTTTTGCTCCACGTTGTACACCACGTGGTGGAGGAAACCTTTGGGTTTTCCTTATTTAGGGATCCCGACCACTCGGAGTTAATAATCCGTCGGGTCGGTGCGATATCACATGGTATCAAGACCGTGGTTATCTACGTTTAGATATTACAGATCCACGAATCGGCGCTTTCGGGAAAATTCAATTTTCGGCGTCTTCAGGAGATTCGATCTTCGGCGCTTTCGAAAAATTTAGTTTCGGCGCTTTTGGAGGATCCAATTTTTGACGCTTTTCGGAAAATTCAATTTTCGGCGCTTTTCGAACATTTTTTTTTGATAGTGGTGTAAAATTCCACAAAAGAATTCGCTTCCACGTAACCAACATTTTTACGTTTTTTCCAACGAATGGTAGCAGCTCTGCGAAATTTTTTTACGTTCCTTGCTCAAGGGAAACCAGAAGAGATTTTATTTTCTTCCTCGTTTCGGCCCACGCGGTCGACATTTTTAGGTAAGAGGGTTCAACCAACCGTTGAATTATCTTTCCACGTTAGGCGGGCAGGAGGGGTTCTGACGTCACACCACGTGAGGTTCATAGGAGTCCCCCTTCCTAACGGACCGGACAGAAGACGACCTTGAACGTCTTGCGCATTGGGTCAAGTGCAAACCTCCCCACCGCCTATCCTCCGGACATTCACCCGGGTTCTGATTACGTGACCTTGTAAACAAGCCGTTTAGTCCCTTTAAATTTATTTTGAGGGCGTCACGTCAGTTGGTCACGGCGATTAGAGATGGCGGAGGGTGGAGACGCGGAGGAAATTCCATTTTGTGGCCTTTGTGATGACGACGCGATCCAAGCCGAAGCCGCGAACCCTGTTTTCTGTCAAGGTTGTGTCACAACATACCATTCCGCGTGTTTAAATATGCGGTACGTCCTATGGACCAAAATGAATGCCGAAAACAAAGGGAAATTTCGCTGCACGGATTGTAGAGCGAGACAAGCAATTCCGGACGTTTCCCAACAATTGGCTTCGGCGTTTGCAAACTTGCGGATACCTCCTCCCCAGCAAGCACCCCCACTACTACCAACCCCACCCAAGGGAGTAGTCCCCAGTTACCTACAGAAAACCATTGAAGAAATCCCACCTTTTCAGCCTACCAACGCGAATCAAACGCTGCGGTTTTTAATGAAATTAGAACACATTAATGTGATTGCTCCAGAACAAGTAGGGAACATTGTGTTGCAACTTTCTCTTGACAAACGATTCCATTATTTGAAAACGCTCGTAATGGACCACCCCGAATTATTTACTTATGATTCATTAAGGGAAAGAATAACTAAGGATCTATTACCTCCGAATATTAGATTTCAATTGATAAATTCACACATTCACCGTATGCAATACGAACGAGAGACCTTTCGGAATTATGTGGATTACCTCTTTACTTGTAATAAAATTTTAGGAGCGTACACCAATGAGGCCGCTCTTATTGATGTACTACTAACTCAAGTCCGCCCGGACACGAGCATTTTCTTCTCTTTCTATGCAAAACCTGATTCACGGCGAGCCTTAAATGAATTGGTCGCCCATGTCGAAACCTCGCAACGGAACCAATTCAGCGCGAAGGGTCATTCTGACCAAGACGGTAATAAAAATAAGGGCGCGTTCGCCCAACATAACCATAAAAGCCGCGAATCGGGGAGCGCCGACGACCCGAGAAATAAATCAGAACCGTCTGATAACCGCTTTAAACGCAATAACACTACGTCGCACGATTCCGCTTCTAAATCTCCGCATGCTTCTTCTGGGAGCGCGGGCTCTCAGAAACTAATAAAACAAGATGGGCAACGGAATCAGTCGACCTCCTGGCGTCATCGTCAGGCAGGTATGATAGCAACGAACAACAAAGGGAAGTCACAGCATCAACAGAAGACTTCTCCTGCTAAACAGGAGAAGGATTCACAAGACGAGGCAACATCTCAACAAAAACACCTTGCTAAAAGCACTTCCGAACCTAGTACATCTAGGAATTCCTCAAGTGTTCATGTGTTTCGCACATCGCCTCGGGAACGTATTTTCTCTCTGAGGGCGCGAAACGCTGATTTTAATATACAGCTGGAGGGGAAGCCTTGTGTATCATTACTGGATACAGGTTCAACCCTGACAGCGATTAAAAGGTCATTTTTTGAGGAAACATTCCCCAATAAAATGAACGTGACAACTTCTGTCACGGAACAGGTCATCTCTGTGGGTAATGGTTCGACAATGAACACGACACTCACGGTATGGTTGACAGTAAAAATTGCCAGACTGACATGGAAACATAAATTTTTCGTCGTGGAAAATTTATTGTTGGATGTCGTACTTGGGATGGACTTCTTAACAAAAACAAAAATGATTTACAATATCGCGGATGGATTAATCACATTTCAAGACCATCCAAATTTAGTAGTTCCGTTGAACGATGAAGTGACGGAAAATTCCATACAACCGACACCAGGCGAAAGATTGAACGTCATAAAACAGACCGACGAAACGAATTCACACCTTCAACAAGAATATTTAGTCAAACTTCAACAAGAATTTCCTGACGTTTTAACCAGCAAACCAGGAAGAACACATATTTTAACATATGACGTACAACTGAGCGAAAATGCACAGGTTCCTTATGCCAGATGTGCCTACCATCTAAACCCAGCTTTATTACCTCACATGAAGGACGAAGTACAAAAACTATTGGATCAAGGAGTTATTCAACCATTCCGCGGCCGACCTACGTCAGCGTCTTTCCTCGTCTCCAAACGAAAAACAGATGCAACGGATCAACCAGCTTACCGACTTGTGTGCGACATGAGAAATTTAAATAAGCAGATAGTTTGTCATAATTTCCCTTTACCAACCATCCCAAGTTTATTAGCACATTTAAAAAACGCGAAATACATGACTCTGATCGACTTAAATTCGGCTTACCATCAGGTGCCAATTTCAGTCGAGACACAACATTTGGTGTCTTTTATAACACCATTTGGAACTTATAAATATACCGTCGTCCCCTTCGGGTTGGCAACGGGCGGGGCGGTGTTAGCGGAACTCATGCAGTCCGTTCTTGCCGACTTACACGGTCGGATTTGTATTTGGTACCTGGACGACTTGTTAATTTATTCAACAAACTTTCAACAGCACTTCCAGGATGTGAGTACGGTCCTCGACCGTCTACGAGCAGCGAACTTAACAGTAAATTGCGACAAATTGAAATTTGCTTGTACCAAGGTACAGTTTTTGGGGCATGTGGTGGCGGATGGTTCGGTGACTGTTGACCCAGAGCGGACACGAATTCTGGGAAAATTGTCCCGGCCGACGACGCCCAAGGGCGTAGCCCGGCTCCTAGGTGCCATTGGTTTTTTCCAAAGTTTTATAGAGAATTATGCGCAGCTTTGCGTACCGTTAAATAATTTACGTCGTAAAAATGTCCCTTTCCGGTGGACAGACGCGTGCGAACAATCATATCAAACCTTATTATCTAAAATCAGCAACCCGCCAATCCTGGCATTGCCTGATTTTAATCTCACATTCTCCTTGTGGACAGATGCCTCAAATGACGCCATATCGTTTATTTTAACACAAGCTGATTCCGAAGGGCGCCACAGGCCGATCGCCTATGGTGGGAGAAAATTAACTTTATCAGAATTAAAATTTACTATTTACCAGAAGGAATTTCTCGCTGTCTTAGAAGGAATCCGGAAAAACCGATTTTATTTACAGCATGTGAAATTTATTCTGTATGCAGACAATCGCTCCATCATCGAAACGACAAAATTGGATAATCCATGCGCGAGAGTGCAGCGCTGGATAATCCGGTTAATGTCCTATAATTTCCAGATCGTTCATATACCGTCCACAGCAAATGTAGTTGCGGATTTTTTGACGCGAGCGCAATACAGTTATGATAACCCACCTGTCATTACCAACCTAGTCCCAATTAATGATAACAGCGTAACCCAACATGCTTCCGTGCAAGCACAGCATAAGTCTTACGACGAGTTAATGCACACCTTATCAGGTAAACTACAACAAGATGCACAGGTGCGTAATGACCACATCAATTATTTAAATTCATTCCCAGCGTTGTATGACCAGCTACCGAGGATGCAGCAAGACGATCCCCACTGGGGTGAAATAATCCGAAATTTACAAACACAACCTAATAGTGATTATTTTATTGAAAACAACATTTTGCATCGGCGAACTAATGCTGGTAGGCGAGTTTGCCTTCCAACCACTTTATTTCCTCATGTCTTTTCAGTCAGTCATGATGCAGTGTTAGGAATGCACCAGGGTATCGAAAAAACACTGGCACGGATACAGGTAAATTTTTATCACCCTGATATTCGGTCATATGTAACAGGACGTATCAAGGAGTGTTTGACGTGCGCCAGAGCGAAATACGCTCAGCGGACGGGAGGAGAGCTGAGTTCCTTCGATTATGAACATCCTATGCAGGGACTCATGATCGATGTGGCCCATTTCCCGCGTTCCACGGCGGGTCATAAGTTCTTACTCGTCGTCCTCGACGCCTTCAGCAACTTCGTATTTCTGTTACCCCTACGAACCCAGACCTCCAATTCAATAATTAAATCCTTGCATGAAAATGTGTTCACTGTCTTCGGCTTTCCAGCAAATTTGGTTTGCGACAACGCAACCGTTTTCAGGTCAACAACGTTCCGAAACTACCTTACCGATAAAGGGATAAATAACATAAATTTCCCGAGGTATTACCATAACCCTAACAAAGCGGAGCGGATGATAAAGAACGTCAAACAAGCGATAACGGCTTACCATGCAGAGAACCAGGTAAAATGGGATACTAATTTATCTGATTTCCAGCTTGCCTTGAATTCTGTTTGTCATGTTTCGACGAAATTCACACCCGCTAAGTTGTTTTTGGGGCGAGAGCTACAGCTACCGCTTCATTTAGTGTGGCAATTGGAGCCAGATGCGACACCGGCTGACGTCACACGGACGTGGGCAGCAGCACTGACGAATTTGGCAGCGGCTAGAAAAATTCGGGCCAAATATTATAACCAGCGTCACGTAGGAATTAAATTAGTTCCAGGGGACATTGTCCTGATAAAGTCGTATATTCTCAGCTCCGCCATAAACCACATCAATTCAAAGATAGCGTACAAATACAGTACTCCATACCGCGTGGAGGAGGTATTGAGTCCTGTGACATACCGACTGATTAACGTCGCGGATCCTGCGGACGTCAAGGTCCAGCATATTTCGCAAGTGAAGCTGTTCCAGTCAAACACCGCTGCGTCAACATCGGCGACGGCGGATCAGTAGCGGCGTAATTGCTAGGTTAGGATGTATCACTAACCGTCATTTGTTTTAGGCAACTACGACCGTGGACACAAATACTCAAACATTATTTTCAACGAAGTCTGCTAACAAGCACCCACTATGGATATCAGCAGGAAACCAGGAATGCGATGGACGACAGGATATTGCAAATTCCATACTACCGAAGAAACTCCGCTGAACTTCATTTTTTTTTATTCTCCTCCAACCAGTCCGGTGACATCGGCGGGGGTTTTTTAAACCTGGGCAACCGGCCTAAGGTTTTTCCCCCACTCCCCAACATTAGCATTTTCCTTAATTTTATAATTTTGCAAACACGACAAAACAATCCACATGAAGTACAAATGCCTTCAGCACTACTGTAACTCTCGCGGGAGGGGCAAAGCTGAGCTTGGGCGCACGGTCCTTGTGCACACTCCCGGGACTCCCGTGGGGAGGGGGTGTGACGTCACCCGTCACTCGCCAGCGTCGGAATCGACCAACCCCGATTTCACGTGTTCCTCCCTCCCTGCTTGGGTAGCCCGGGAAGTGGACACAGGACCGAATCACATTGGTGGATCTCTGTCCCCCCCACGCCCCTCTCTTCACGAGTGGGACGCTGGGGCGGGAAGGGGGGAGATGGGAACGAAGCAAACCTTTTTTCGAGGATTCAACTTTTTAGCTTTCGTCGCCATCATTTCTTATATAATTCAAATTGCGATTCTTTTACTTCCGGTGTCTCTAGGCCCACGCCGCTCGACTACACTCAGGTGACCGGTGAGATCGTATTTGTCTTATTTGATTTGATTGATTTGCTTCGTTTGCCATTTTTCCCCATTTCGCCTTTTTGCCTTCTGGCCCAACTTTGATTCTTTTTCGAGAGGTTTTATTCTAACGAATAAACCTCGTTTCGTTTAACTTTTACATTTTCCTTTTTCTTTCACCCTTTTACCTATTTATTTCAGCCCAGAGCGGGCGTATTGGGTTTTCATTGATTTTTATACCGATCTAACGATCAGAAATCATTTAATTTACCTTTTGCTCCACGTTGTACACCACGTGGTGGAGGAAACCTTTGGGTTTTCCTTATTTAGGGATCCCGACCACTCGGAGTTAATAATCCGTCGGGTCGGTGCGATATCACACAATCCTGAGCGTATAATCGATTTTAAGGAGCCCCAGACAGGTCAAATTACTACATATCGTTGTCCGATAATTAAGAAAAATAAACCCATCATTAATTGAGTGGCTTCATATCAAAGACGGACATTTGTCGATAAATCGAAATTGAGTTAGCGGTGGTTTCTAATAGGATTTTTCTCCCGCTTTTCAATGGTGAACCCCGTTTCTATCAAAAAAGGACGTAAGTGCTTCATTTTTAGCTTCAAATGTCGTGATTTGTTTCAAAAAACGGACTCCTGCAGTAAGAGTTGCTTTCAAACACGGACATCTACCAAATAGCCAATGGGAAAGCAGGGTTGCGGTCACGTGACTGGTAATTTTGTGATGGCCGCCTCTTTTTCTTATTAATCTGACGTATGTAGCGGCTACATCACGTACTACATTGTAGCCACATCACGTTTTATATTCATTTTACTTGTATTAAGGTGTTTAACAAAAACAAAAACAAAAACAAAAAAACTGTTGCAATGGAAACTTATGTATCCATGAGTGATGGGAATAGAAGGAAGACGAAGAACAATCCCGAAAACTGGAAGAGGATCGTCCAGAAAAGGCGAAGGAAAGGGAACATACAATGTAGGCCTATGATAGGTAGGTACTTTAATTTTGTTTATTGAATCAAACTGTTAGTCGGTAGGTAAAAGTTAGATGTCGGAGATGATACAGTTGATGAATCATTTAAAACCAATCTTTAGCTTTTAGGTGGTAAGAAAGTCGAAATACCTAAGTTGAAAGTTTGGTGTGTTTACAATGCAATGCTTAATGTGCACTCAGGGATTACTATTGAACATGGAAAGAACTTGCATTTAAATCTGATTTTTTAATGAATTTTCTTCTTTGTATTCAGGTGCTAAAGGACTTCCTGAGTATCCCTCCTGCAATCACAGGCAGGGCCGTGGAGAGAAAATCCGGGCCCGGGGGCAAAATTCTTCGGGCCCCCTAAAAAAAAAAAAAAGGTTGAAAATTTTCCCTATATTGATCTGTCCCTTTCCCCATTTTGCCTCCTTAAAAAAAAAAAAAAAAAAAAAAAAAAACGCTCTCAAGAAAATCCGGGCCCCCCTACGAAAGCCGGGCCCGGGGGCAACGGGTCCAGTGCCCCCCCCCCCCCCCCCCTCCCTCTCTACGGGGCTGATCACAGGGTTGGGTTACCAAACTTGGGTATCAGTCCTAACAATGCGAGGTATCAAGGAGTTTCACGGAGCTTTTTATCTCTCTCACTCTCTCTCTTTTATTTCTTCCTTTAAGTTGAATAATTCAACTGCATTATTAGCATTGAAAACAATGGATTAAAATTGACCCAATTTAAAACCATGGTATCACTAATTCACAATTTTATTTTGTAACTACCTTATGTTTAGTTAAAGATGAGGTAAGTAGAGAAGCGCTGCCACTAGGAAGGGAAAAACAAGACGGACCGGGGAAATTTCGTGCGAAGATTAGTTTGATTTCTGCCACCACAATGCAGTGTCGTAGCGCAATATTCTTGTGGGAGACCTATTATAGGTATCTATGTATCTAGTTACCTATAATAGATTCCCTTCTGCTCCATTCCAAAGATTAACGCACCCTAGGACAACACGACAGTGCGTGCCAACCTGAGGCTCGCGAATATTCCATAATTGCATAATTTTATGCATCGATGCCTCAAGATTCAAATTTTTATTTGCCGCAAACAACATGTGTATCAGCAATAGTCAAACAAAACTATAAACTACAACAATACATGAAAAAATCGTAAAAAAATAAAGGAAGAGATACAACGAACAAGGGCATACCATATAAGTAAACACTTGAGAGCACAGGAAATGTACATAATTTAGGAAGCCACTCTACAGGGAATTCGCATTGACAATCTCCCCCAGGAACTCCTCAAAGTCATAGGGCGCTGACTTAATGAGATACCGTTTGACCCGGGCCCTAAACATACCAACTGGATCACCGCGCAGGCTGCTGGAAAGTGCATTAAAAAATTAATTCCCCACCATGTGGTGCCAGTGCATGCAGTGGCAAGTCGATGGAACGGTTGGCAGAGATTATTCTTGCTACGAGTGGGGTACCTAGCCGTGCTCGGGAGTGTGGAAAAGGCCGATATTCTTCCTTACATAGCAAAGGTTCTCTAGGATGTAGGCAGCAGGGATGGTCAGAATTCCTAGCTCTTTATAGGCAGGTCTACAATCCAACCGGTATAAGGCAAACCAGCTACGACGCGCACAGCCTTCCTCTGACAGGAAAAAACGATGGAGGAGGCAGCAGAATGCCCCCAGCTGAGGATGGCGTATACAGCTCTACTCTGGAAGCATGCGTGATAAGCTGCCAAAACGGCAGACCTTGTTAGCCTCTCAGATAGACGCCTCAAAAGAAAGGTGTAGCTGTTAAGACATGACTGCAGTTTAGCACAGTGGGGTTTCCAGCTGAGCTTTGGGTCAAGAACGACACCAAGAAATTTGACATCGTCGGGATTAATGTCCAAGCTAGACAAATCTCTTAACCCTAATCTCATGACATTTGTCTTGTCAGCATTAACGGAAAGCCTGTTCATTGTAAACCAGTTTGACACTACCTCTAAAGCAGTCACCTCAGATTCGCATAATGATGACAGAGATGAGCTTTTTAAAATCAGTGAGGTGTCGTCAGCAAAAAGAATTGAAAGAGTTTTAAGACACAGAGGTAATTCATTAATAAAAATAAGGAACAAAACTGGCCCGAGAACGGATCCCTGTGGTACACCGAACTCAACATGCAAGAAGCGTGACAACTCACCGTTGTGTCGCACAGCCTGGGTTCTACCAGAGAGGTAGCTTTCAACCATAGAAATTGCCTTGTCAGAAAAATTATATTTACTCAGCTTATCTATAAGAAGCGTGTGGGATATGCAATCAAAGCACTTTGCAACATCAACAAAGGTTGCAGAAGAATATTCACCACCCTCGAAAGCGGATCCCAGGAAATCAGTTAATTTTAGAATAGCGTCATTTGTGGATCTACCCTGACGAAAACCGAATTGCAAATCACTGAACAGGCCATTTCTTTCAAAGAATTCACTTATATCAAATTTAATTTAATTTTGCCTCCTTCCAGGTCAGCAGATCACGACAGTTCCTCCAAAGACACCGGCAGCCGAAACCTAGACATGGCGCTGGAGGCATTCCGCCAAACACAGAACACAATAATTGTGTTAATTATTAGTGATGAACACATTTTGTGCATGTAGGTACGGGGTTCCCTACAGTCCGTTTCAACTAGAAAACGAAAACGAAATGTCGTTCGTTGTACGCCAATGTACTCACAGCTGAGCAGCATTCCTTGAGTATGGCCCAAGAGGGTCATGTCGCCAAACTTCACATTGCTAGCCAGTCAAACTAACGACTAAACTCGGTGCAGGTGTGTTGCCTTCTCAGGACATGACACACTCGGGCCGTATTACTGTACATAAGTAGTTCTACTTCTCGCTACCGCTACGCATTGTGTAAAACTTTGAGCGTTTGGGCGAAACTAGAGAGCCTTTCCGGGTCATCAAGCCAACGAGCTGCACATGAAACTCAAAGCTTTGAGAATGCAGGCAAACGAGCGCTACGCCTACTTCACTGGAAATTATTCGAACACTTGCGTCATGAAGGTAATTCACTGCTCAAAGGCTTTCAAGGCCTCAAACAAACCGCGTTGCTCTTTGGTTCAGGTTTGAATGTTGAGTGTAATCGGAGTTAGCTCTCTCAAAAGCTGCGATACCATCAACCAATCTAACGTTGAGCGATTTCTTGTTTGCCGCTGAGCGATATTTCCTCGTGAATCTTCAATAGCTCTAATCCGTATCAGCATATTGGAAAGCTCTCAGAGGATTGGTTTGCTCATTCCGAAGTTGAGATGAAAACATCTTTTTATGCTTCGTGACCTGCTTCCTCGATTGTAAGCCCCGATTTACCAATTGACTAAATAAGCCGATTTTCTCGTGTTTTGAGGGGGGAGGGGGGGATCCAAGAAACGAGATAATTCTGTTATTCCTCAACTCCGGAGGCCATTAGGTTTCGAGGTTTCTCATAACCGAGTTGCTTGATTTTCTTGGCGGTGGCTGAAAATTACTTTGGGGTAATCAATGATTTAAAAACTGCTGGTAGAACTTGGTTAGCTTCGAAACGTTTAAATCCTGTCGATCTAGACTTCGGAGCCCGCAAAAGGTCGGATATTATGTTTCTAAATTTTAATTGGTGTCTTGCAAGACACCAATTGGCGCCATGGCGCCATATTGGAAGCGACACCAACAAAATGTTTTTCGGGAAAACGTTTGGGGGCCTAGAATTTTCGGATTTGTTTTGGTTTTTAGCTGATATCTTGAAACCTATGCATCATACAAAACACATCACTCAATATAATATATAACTATATAATATAATATGTAACTATATAATATATAATCAATATAACATATAACTATATTATAGTTAAAGAGCATACAATTCTGCGTCGAATGGCTACCCTAACTTCAACATTCGATCCATTCGTAAGGACGCCTTCGGCCGTCAAAACATGCCAATTTTCCCTACTTGCGTTCAAACTGCACTTTATCGACTTATTCTCATTTTCTACTCAATCTGTGAAAAATTCTCATGAAATAAAAGTTGTTGGGAATGAAATTCTGCGTACAGGAAGCACCACAATTTCAAAATTAAAGCAATATTTAGTTACATACCGACTTGATGAGGTGGGGAGGGGTGTTTAGGCCAACAACAATAAAAAAAGTGTAATTTGGCATTGCAAATTACTTACATGTTCATGAGTTATTACGTATTTTATGTACAGTCGAGAATAAGGAGGAGTGGGGCAATCGCGACCGAAAATTTCATCATTTCAACTTTGATCCTGTTTATTTATTTTATTTTATTTTTTTTGTTGAAAAACGGTATCCTTTGTTAAATGAGTTGCTTGTCTTTTTTACAACGTTTTACAGAAGGTTTTCTTCTCATGGCTAAAAACTGTGTTTTAAAACATTCCGACCTACTTCTTTCTACATTTGCCCCACCAATTGAGGCAAATGTGGAAACGGCCAGCGAAACCAGTTAAAACTTTGTTGCATTGTTATTTTTTTTAACTTCACTTTAAGGGGGTTGTGGGTTCATCCCCCCCCTTTCCCTCTCAATCTCGAGCAGGTCTCGCTCCGGTTGCGGCGCTACAGTTTACTGTGTAATATTAGCTGTGTCTAGGGAGCCGTCCCCTGATGGCTATTTCCATATTGTGTAGTTTTTTCCTAAAGAAATTGGTATTGGGGGTGGGGGGCAGGCATTCGCTTCCCCGTCGGACACGCCTCAGCCCAAGGAGAGTCTGCCCCTAGGCAATCCTTGTCGGGTCTCAGCGCTACCTCGCGCCGCTTCAACTACCTTCCTTCACCGATTTCGTAAAGCACTATTGAAGCGGCGCGAGGTAGCGCTGAGACCCGACAAGGATTGCCTAGGGGCAGACTCTCCTCTCAGCCCACCGCCATCCCAACACCCTGTCAACTGTTCCAGCCTCTCCGTAGGTTGACGCTGGTGTGCTACGGCTCACTAGTGGACTCGGTTCTTCGACCCTCATGTCCACCCCTGTAATGTTCAGGCCGATATCCTGGGTAACGCCGGGATGTTGGGGGCATGAAAAGCGGTAGAGAGCCTTCGGGCTTTCGGGACACCGACCGGAGTGTCCTCAATGTGGAGGAGCTGCTCCATACTAACAACTAATAACGATCCTAATAACACATTCGCGAACAACCCGCCTGGAGCACTCCTCCTCTCCTGTACCTCGGGCGGGGCGGGGGGGGGGAGCCCGCGGTCTTGGGCTTGGGGGTCATCCCCGGGTCCTTGGCCACCCCCCTCCCCCCCCGGCTTACGGGTTGGGCTCGAGGGGGTCGTGGTCCGCTAGGAGGTGGAGCCCGCGGGCGGCTAGTCGCCCCCGTGTGGCGAAGTCCCCTTCGGGGGACCTGTTAATAGGCCCTCTGGTCTCCGACAGTCTCCTTTCGTACACAACTGTTCCAGCCTCTATTTTTTTTAAACCTCTTTAGGAGCAACAGATACACCACATGGAGCAACTTTGTGAAGGTTTCAGACTTTTCTCGTTATCGAGTTGCCGGCTTGAATTGCCGGCTCCTGACTGCTATAATGGTCCTAATGGTCCTAAATACACGGAATCTGAGTTTGCTCCACCGCAGGTGGTGAGCTTAACTTTTGGCAGCCGAAAACCGCGAAATGTTTGCACTTTTTTCAGTTTTTTCTCTAACTCGGAAACTATCCATCCTACAGAAAAAGTTATACGTTACAAAATGAAAGAGCATTAAATTCGCTATTCAAAGCACTACATAATCATCAAAGTCGGTTCAGCGGTTCAGCCGCAATCTTCGTCAAAGATATGCTATTGTTACCAACTTTCGTCAAAACCACATGTTGGTCACAGTAAGACCGCTGTAACTTCTAAACAAATCGAAAAAAGGTTTAATTATTAAACTTTAATACCATTAGAAGGACCTTCTATCGTTTTAATACCGGGTATTAAAACGATTTCCGCTTCGGTCCGAATTATTCCGTTTTCTTTCCCATTTTCGGCCTTATAATAATTTTACTGGCCGAAGCGGCCAGCGGCCGCTGGTTTTAGTGGCCTTGCAATGTGAGCGGGGGATGGGCAGGGCCGAAAAAGGTCAGTTTTCTCGTATTTTTGCTCCCAACTCAAAAACGGTTGGTCTTACAGAAAAATCGTCCGTATAAAAAATGAAGCTCACAATATTTGCTACAAAAGTGTCCATATTTATTTTTTGCGTATCTACTACAGTTTAGGAGATATTCTGGCTTAAAAGTTGGTGAGATATCAAAAACCCGCTTTCCAGTAGTTTTTCTCCAAACTGTTGGGCAGTAACTATTTTATCATGGCCTAAAACAAAACTGGATTAAATTTCCGGGGTGCACTTTTTTAACCTTCTAACGATCACATTTTGATTTTCTAGGGCCGTTCTCACCGGCTTCAATTCCCTGTAGGCTCGGAGGTGCAATCACGATTGTAGTCAACTCCCGTATGATCCTCGGGAAATTTTATAGCGCCTTAGAAAGTAAAAAAAACACCGCAACGCGCCCTTCAGATTCGGCTTGGATTTTATTGTTCCCAACAGATGCATTTCATGTCTCCCTCTGAAGGCCGCCGCCCGCCGCTTTTTCTTTCACGAGCCAAAAAACTTGTTTTCCGGAAACGCGAGGGGAGAACAAGTTGGTGACGGAAGAAAGTTGAGCTTTCAACCTCGAGGCTTTCCTTTTCTGGGTGTGTTTATAACGATTCGAATGTCCTTTTGAATCATACAACGGTAGATGGATGGCTGACGTGGACAGGAGAGCTTCGCTGGGCCATTCGCCAAGAGAGTGGGCTCGCTGTGCTCGCACATTTGCGCCCGATCGGAGTTTGGGTGGTGTTACAAATTTGATTTGAAAGCCCTGAGGCCAAGCGCGGTCAGAATCAACCAAGATAAACGAGTTGAGCCCTTTGCGCAGCCCATTCCACCCCGGGGGCTCATTAACTGAAGGGTAATCATGCGGGGCTAATCCCTCCGGGTCGGCCCTTCCTTGGGATTCCACCACTGTAGAGGACGAGCGAGGAAGGTGGATCTTAGGATTCCGCACCTCGTGCGTATGCAACGTTATGAACGCTGCTCTTCAGATCCAGCCAATGTAGTAGTTACGGATGTACTAGTTGACAAATGCAGAGATCGTATCAATTCGGGAGTCGCTACATTACGGAAAGTGATCGTGGGGAGTCAAGCAGAAGTCGACTGCTTTGGCTTGATCTGTTGGTTGGTTTGGCTCCGCTTGGCTCACGACCTGTTGAAGTCACGTCTCAACCATTCAGTTTTGGCTCATGTATTTTGGTTTGAGTCTTGTCTCGATTGGAATCACTCGGTTCCCAGAGATGCAGCTGTCGATCCAGAATCCCAGAAAGTTCATGGAGTTGTCCGCCCAATCATTCAAATAGTTCAGTCACAGAGAATTGGATGTCCACCAAGCTTGCAAAATTTCGTCTGAAGGTTGGAGATTGAGGGATACGGCGTCAGAAAGGGAGCCATTCACTACCACAGTCATATTTTCAGGGAACTCGCAGGGAACAAACATAATAATATTATGTCGCTTTGTCTTTGTTAAATAGGTACCTAGCTAGATCGTTCAGCAAAGACAGGGTTGGCCCCAGAACGGAACACGGCTTTACCCCTGCTGCTCATGAGCACATGTTGCAACGTCTCGATCTGTTCGAGGGTTCGGCTCTATTTGATCTCTCAATCTGAAGTGGTATCCCGAGGTTTCGGCTAGATGATATTAATGGAGGGTGTGGAATCCCAAGATATTCCTAAGCCGATCTGAGCTCATAATGAGGGTCCGTGGTGGAGCATGTTACTTATTATATTGGATGGGAGTCGAAAGCAAATGCTAGGATTTACCAGAAAACCTCAAGATTGGCCAGAAGCGGTGGATAAACTCCGAGATTTTAAAATCTGAAATTTTGACAAAATATTCGGTTTACCATCTAGTTGTGCCAAAAATACTTCGAAAACGACACTTAACTCGATCCCATTGCTAAAAGCCTTCAAAAACCCCTCCCGCGGCCCCATTTTAGCCCCATAGCGCCCCACGGGTTTGGGCGATCGGACTGAAAACCTTGCGGGCACAACTAGATGGTAAACCAAGTATTTTGTCAAAATTTCAGATTAAAAAAAAAAAAAAAAAAAAAAAAAAAAAAAAAAAAAATCCTACTGCCCAATACGGACGGCGAACGGACATTTCGGATTTAGAATGTAGACCTCTTGAAACGGATAATATCGAATTTTGAGGCCGATCGGAGTCGTCGACCGATTACAAAGGTGTATTATTCCAAGAATAATACACCAAAAGTAGATAGATAGATAGATAGATAGATAGATGCTTTATTGTGTTAAACAGTAGTTTTTCACAAGGAGTTCGCATAGTGGAGAAAAGGAAATTAAAGTACAACTTCTAGGAACATAATCAGAGAAAATAAATGAGAAAATGCAGTCTGAAGGGCACAGAATAGGAGAAAATGAAAACAACGGAAGTTAATACACCGAGTAGTGGCGGTGGAGGAGGTGGTGGCGCAAAACAAAGCACGTATAAGCCTACATTGGCTACGATTAGATGACCAAGAACCCCTCATTAATAGTGAAAGCTCTTTGACGCAGTACCGTTTGAAGAAACCCAACAACCTTGCGGACCAGGCCTCTGTCCTCAAAGAGAAGCAAAGAGAAGAAGTAGCTCTCATCAAAAGAAGGGAAACCAAAGAATTTAAAACGCTCATACGTGTACACTGGACAGGCAGCGATGAGATGGAAAAGAGAGTCTGGGCTGTTCGAGTTGCATATGGAGCACGTTGCGGAGCTGTCGAAGCGATTTGTAATGCGGTGGAGTATTATCCTGCTGTACCTAGGGTTTGCACATCTTACTTGACATAAGAGTCTTTTGGCGAACAACGGCAGGTCACCCGAGAGGTAGGGCGCACATTGACCCAGGCGGCGGGAAGAGCCTCTTGGGCAATAGTAGAAAGAGGAGGCTGCCGCTTTCTCCAGATCCGCCCTGAGTAATTTTGAACGCAAGCAATCCAGGACTTCCGGTTTTGCCTTCCTCAGAGCCGCAGCACCTCGCTCGGTCCACAAATCCTCCCTGCCAGCCTCCCCAAGAGAGGTCCTCAACTGCAAGGCCCAGTTGTATTTTGTGTCCGGGAAGCTCAGTGAGATGTCCACAAGTCTCTCGAAGCACACCCTTGGCAGCCTCTCCCGAGGCATGCCCAGCAGCTTGAACCACCATCCAAACATGGCTTTTATAATCGAAAACTTGATATGACAGAGGCCCAGCTCCGATCTGACTACGTAATCCGGGGTATTAGACGCCAGTCCCAAAAGAGACTTGAAAGATCGTACCTGGACACGTTCCAAGCACTCAGCATAAGAGAAGCCCCAGATCTCAGCACCATAGAGAGAGGTACTGGCCACAGCACCCGAAAACAACCCGCACCAAGTCTCCGGAGCCGCCGCCTGAGACTTGAAGATAACTGGCCAGATATTCTTGTATGCGGCAGTTCCTCTGGAGACGGCGTGCCGCGCCTGCTCGGCAAAGACGCCTGACCTGGAGAACACAACGCCCAAGTATGTGTATGAGGACACCCTTTCTAATTCCTCTGCGCCACACCAAAACCTGTGCTGAGCTTGTTTCCCCCTCCTCTGGAATACCATTACCTTCGACTTTGCCGCGTTTACAGTCAGTTTGTTCAGGAGGCAATAATCATTTAAAGCTGCTAACACGCGGTTCATATTATGGGGCGAGTACGCAAGCAAGACCTGGTCGTCAGCATAAAATAGAGAGTTGAGAGAAACCATTCCGTCAATGGCGACCCCTTCAATCCCTCTTGAAAGTAGGAAAGAGTCGAAATCCGCGACAAATAGAGCAAAGAGAATGGGGGACAGAATATCGCCCTGCAAAATACCTGAGGTTATGTCGTAATGCTTCGAAGCCTCGGTACCCAGCTTAACGGAGAATATGGCTCGTTCGTACCAGCCTCTAACAACGTTGATGAAGCGAGCGCTTACTCCCATTGCATGCAGCTTACTCCATAACAGGCCATGGGAAATGCTGTCGAACGCCCGCTTGTAGTCAATGAAGGCGCAGTAAAGCTTTTGATTTTTTAGCCTAGTAGAAATTTGCACTATGCTGGCCAAAGTGAAGATCGAGTCAATGGTTCCTCTTCCCTTTCTAAACCCATTCTGGTTTTCTGGCAGGAGGCACCTGTTGGAGGCAAAAGCAAGCAGCCTATTGAGGAGAATTTGAGAGAAGATTTTCGCCAGGGCGTTGATGAGCGAGATTCCACGATAGTTACCAACGTCTGCGGCATCACCCTTCTTGAACAACAGGAAGACCCGGATCGACGCCCAGCCGGCAGGAATGGTTCCACTAGAGAGAATCAAATTGAAAAGAGAGAGAATGTATGGGAGCCCTTCCTCCGGCATGTTTTTGAAGAATTCATATGAAATTAGATCGTCGCCAGGCGCCTTATTATCCTTGAAGGAGGAGATAGCCTTGGAGAGTTCATCTCTTTCAATAACTGCATCCAGGATCGGGTCATAAGTTCCTTGAAAAATATCTCTCTCCACGGCTTCGCGACTGGGGTAGAGCGCGTCGTAAAAGGCTTCTATTTGCTCCATTTTAAGCTCACAAGTACGTGCTCCGCGGCCTCTAAGCTTCCGGACCGCGCCCCAAAAGGCTTTGGGATTGCGACAAGACGACAGGAGACCTCTCAGGTCAGAAAAGAAATTCTTCTTCTTGGCCCCGATCAGACCCCTGTAAGCCTTTTTCCTATCCAAGTACTCCCCCACGAAGGGCTGGACGAAACCTTTCCGCCGCAGCCTTCTGAAACTGGCCCTCATCTCGTATTTCGCTGAGACACAATCAGAGTCGAACCATGGGTTGTGATGAACGTTGTGACTGCGTGGTTTAGGAGGGAGAAACATGCTCAACTCTTTGGCACATTCGAGTATGAGGGCTTTAAGCTCATTATAAATGGAGTCAACCGACTCAGACTGAACCACTGGCAGTTTTTTTGAAATTAGCTGCCGGTACTCGGCACATCTGACTGGATCCCATTTGAGCTTAGCATCCAACCAGTTCGACGAAGTGGCCCGATCAAACGAGGGCTCGCACGCCTGCACCTCCAACCTCACCAAGCACGGCGCATGATCCGAAGAGAGGTCCGGCGCGAGAACCCGGAAGTCCTTCACATCCCACACGGTATCCGCACTGACCCAGACCAGGTCAACCGTGCTAGCTCCGTTGTAGGAAAAGCTGGTAAAAATACCTGGAGTGTCACCAACAGAGCGCCCGTTGAGAGCAAATAAGCCAAAAGCCTCAAGCGAACAGACGAGTTTTTTTCCTTTTGAATCCGCGGTTGTGTCCAGCGACGAGCGTGCAGGGGATAGAGAGCTACCCTCAAAGAGGTCAGGATCCCCAGCATTAAGGTTGCCTATCCTACTATTCCAGTCACCCCCCAAAATTATACGAATGCCCTCAAAGGAAGCTTGTATGAAATCTAAGGCCGTGTTTAATTCGTGGATGACGCTGTCCGTACACCCCTCATTGAAATAGACCGCCCCCAAAACGAGGGAATCATTTCTTGTATACTCAACAAGAACAAATAAATAGAATCTTGACTCTAAAATAGTAGAACATTTGATATTATTTCGAGAGAACAATACAATACCCCCGCTAGCTCTTCCTCTGACACTGCATCTAACTGCGCTAACGCCCAGAGACTTATAACCATCGACTATAAATGAAACACCATCCTCCAACCAGGTTTCCACCAGAAAAATAAAGTCTAAGTCAAGTTTTAATAAAGAATTTTGCTCTAAAACAAAGTTACCAAAACCATTACAATTCCAAAACAGAACATTACTACTTCTTGATGCAGACGGAGTTCCTTCTGCGGCTTCACCTTCCAAAGGGTCTAGTCGTTTTTTGGGGTTTTTTTGGTGTCCTTCTTGATGAGCGGCGAGGTCTCCTTACGCTTATTGGAGTTTGGTCCTTGCGGCCTCCCGGGGACGGAGGTATCCTTGTCATCCGGCTTCTGAACGCGAGGAGGAAAATCCAGCTTCACGAACATAGGCTCAGGCACTCCTGCGCGAGCAGCATAAATTTTTTCTTTCATTTTCAGGGACAAAAACTCCGCGACAATTGGCCGGGAGCGCCCGGGAAGAAGCTTGGCCTTATTCCCCCGACGGTAGCAAGCCTCAAAATCGTCTTCAGTGCAGACAAAATTTCCCAGAGAGTTCACAATTTCCAGAACTTTGGGGAGAGGCTCGTCTCCAGACTCAGGAATCCCCATGAATAGGAGGTTCTTTCTCCGAACTTTCTTCTCCAACGCATTTATCAGGCGCTCATGAGAGTCCACTTTTTTTGACACGGCTTGTAAGTCGACTCCTTCGAGGCTTTGCTCGATATTTTCTAATTTTGACAAAATTAAGTCGAGCTTTTCGTTGGGGTCCATACTGCCGAGCAACGCGGGGGGCGAGGGACAGGGGGGAAGACAGATGATTGTAGCTGCCTCGGTCAAGGTCAGGCGTCAGGACGATAGCGATAGTCAGTGGATCCGGGAGAGGGGGCGGATAAGAGGTATGTGTCACCTTCCACTAAACACGAGCGCATGCGTCAATCACCTCCCACCAAACACAGGAGCCAACCGACACACCTTCCGATCTTGATTATGAACACTTTTTCCACAAAACAAATTCAAAACTCGACAATTGGTACGGACGAATCTGGCTCGGGAACGCACCAAAACCGCTGCCAATCTCCCAAGCTATGTAGTCGCCAGCACTCAGCCCAAGATTGGTCCGAGATTCGAAGATTAACGCACAGTAGAAAAGAACTTTCACAGAGCCGATCTGCACGCTGTGCCTTCTCGAGGCGAACTCCTACACCAAAAGTACCAATTAAATGTTACTTGTAAACGAGTGCCATGATCTGTAAGATGCGTACTTTTCGCGTTATAGGGTATGCGAAATACTGAAAAAAGAGCGAGAATGTCGAGGTTTTTAGGCGCCCACATCTGAAGCACAACCTAGAAACCGTCTCAAACTCAGATGTGTCTTATTTGGGACCCCCCGAAAGGGGTTACGACGATTTCCAGCTGCGTCCTTTTTTTCACCTACAGCACTAATTTTCCAAGGTGAAAAAGGGGTTTTCAAAATCCGTACGAATGTTACTCCTAGAACCAAATCTACCGTTCAAATGGTTTGATTTTACAAGATACCCTGTCTGATTAAGTTACCACACTCACAAGAACAATTTTTGGGCCAAAAGAAGTGGTACTTTTCGAGAAATTGAATGAAGTTCTCGTTTTTTTAATTTTGGACCACTGTGTGTCGGGGGGGGGGGGGGGGGGGATGTGAGGCAAACCTTGCTGCTGCTTATATCTGTAGCTTTCAACTCGGTTAAAATTCCCACTACGGACATGGCATCGGAGATTAGATCCAATTATGACCATCAAACGTTTTTTTTTTTTTTTTGCAATGAGAGCACATCCGCATCCCCGTAGCACATCACCTGACGTAAATGGCGCTTTCCGGATCAAATGGCCCATATGTCAACCTGAATCCAATTTCCCCCCTTTTCGTGACGAATGCTCTCCACATTGGAAAATATTTAATATGAGTTGATCTCGCATCGGCGTGTTTTGATTGTCCGTCAGCGTTGACAGGAGAAATGATTGCATCGTCTCGCGTCCGTCTGATAAATGGACATGTTTGATCACGTCCGCGGTCTAGTGGCTCACGTTATGAAGGCGGCGCTCTAATTAATTTGTAATCCTCTACCTAACGTCAAATTAATTGCTGATCAGGTCACGGAAGTCCTACGGGTCCCCTTTCTTGCTAACTTGAGCCGTCACGACGACCCTAAAGGGCCTGCCATTGATGGTGAGTGATAGTCCTTTTGATGGAAAATCTCTTTCACAAGAAAAAACTTCTTCAGGGATATTACAACATATTTTCCCCATTTATAAAAGAAAATACCCATTGAGAAATAGCTCAGCGTCTCCACTACTTCTCAAATTTTGGTTTATTATTCTTGGAATAATACACCTATGTTTTCGCGACGGAGGTCGACGACTCGGATCGGCCTCAAAACTTGACTGAATGGGTTATCCGTTTCAAGAGGTCTACATTCAAAATCCTAAATATCCGTCCGCCGCCCGGGCCGTTTTGGGCAGTAGGAATTTTTTTTTAAATCTGAAATTTTGACAAAATACTCGGTTTACCATCTAGTTGTGCCCGCAAGGTTTTCAGCCCGATCGCTCAAACCCGTGGGGCTGAAATGGGGCTACGGGAGGGTTTTTTTTAAGGCTTTTGGCTATGGGATCGAGTTAGGTGTCGTTTTCGAAGTATTTTTGGACGTAGAATCCATTTCTTGGGGTCCCGCAACGATCCGATTTCACTGTTGCGATCTATAGGGCTTTCATGGGGCTACAAATGAGATTTTTGATGGATCCCAGAAGGTCAAATATTTTTCAAGTAAAAAGCAAAAAACATTTTGAAAAAAAAAAAAAACCCAAAATCTTTTTTTGAAATATAAAAATCCAATTTTTTTTCTTTTTTTATCTATGTCATTGGCACAGAATTTCTGCACAAGTAACCTATATCAACGAATAATAAACCCTTGTGTAAAATTTGCAGCGTTTTTAATTTAATTTTTTTTAACTGCTTATTATTTGAAAAAAAGTTAACTTAATAATGTTCGTTTTTTAGTGTTAGGTACCTCGTTTTAAACTACTTCCCATTAAGTATCTTCCTTCCTTTTTTTTAAAGTTGTCATGTCTACCTGTTTGCAACAAAACTCAACATGCCCAAAAAACTTTTCCCTTCAACTTCGTTTTATTTGGTGTTGGAAAAGTGGGGTTCGAGGGTTAGAAATGTAGCGAGGAGACTGTAGTGCGAATAATTTGCTTATTGAAGTTGAGGGGAAGCCGTGGCACGTTATTTTGCTCTCCAGTAAAATTCTCCAATGTAACATATTCAGTTTGAAAAGACATCTCCTCATTTACAATACCGTCATATTATGACATGAAAATGCTCTCTCATGTGCTCTATAAAATATCTCCCCCAATTCCAGTAAAAAAATACAAGGAATTTGTTTAGGTGTAACAATTGGAGGCACCGGCCCCAGTCCAGCATCCGCCTTCGGTTCAAAACACTCTGAATTTGTACAGTCGCGTCAACTTCAAACAAAATATCGCCCTTGTATCGTCCCACGACTATCATTTCCACTAAAGCCGAACCAGCGCCAAAAGAGGGAAGCTATAAAATATGACAAAGTGCGGCGGGGGTCTGATAGATTGTGGACGCTGACGCTTTTTCGATAAATCTATCTGAAAGCCATCTACCGCCGCGAAGGGACGTTGTGGTTCTTTTCCAATTCCGAATCCGGCTTTGGGTCATCATTATGTATGAATGGCAGGAAAATTTACGATATGCGAAGAATTTACGTACATTCGGGATTTTCGTGAAAAAAAAAATAAACAAATAAAAAAATAAAAAAAAATAAATAAATAAACAAAAAGTCCTGGATTTAAACTGAAATAGTACGGGGGTCTGTGGTGTTACAATGTCTTTTTTTAACTAACAATTTTTTTTCCATTTTTTTCGTTTAAAAAAAAAATTTATACGATCGATTTTCTAAGATTCGACACTTTTTCAAAATTTTTCTTTTCATAAAAGAATCGATTTTTACAGATTTTCATTGTGGTTGCAGTGGTTATTGGTTTTGTCTTGATTTTCTGAAATTTCCCGGAAACATGTTTTCAATTAGCAGATACGAGTTTTCAATTAGCTTATTGTTCAATTTATACTAAGTGACGTCTGAACATTATAGTGGATTCAGTGTTTTTTCAGTTTGTCTGGGGCTCGTGAATGCTAAATTATGATCGCTTTAAACCGGACTATCTATCAGTGGGGCCATTCAAAGCTTGAAATAGGTCTCAGGCCAAGTGCCTCAGACGTCATGCACCTGATAAAAGCCAATTTTAGGTTCTTGATCGGTCATGTGAGCACACCAATAAGGAATGGATGTCGAAGCTTTATATCTATTAGCTTCTTTGTTTTTGCTGGTCCTAATTCTTAAAGCGCATTTTTGTTGTATTGTTGCAGACTGAGCAGTTCGCAATATTGTGGCTTTTGTTCATCCTCATCGTATTCGGCAATTCGGCGGTGCTCGCGGCCTTGCAATGCGGCAAAAAACCAAAGTCACGGATGAATTTCTTCATAATGCAGTTAGCAGTAGCAGGTAAATTTTTAACACGTAAGAGCGAGATATCTGATATATACCCACACAGCAGAAATTCGTCTCTGATACGTCTCAAATGAGATAATATCTCGTATATTATATTACGTCTCAAACGAGATAATATCTCGTATATTATATTACGTCTCATGACGAAACAAAAGAAACATGTGACGTTGGTGAGACGGCTCAGATACATCCCATGTCCGCAACAAAGACGTCTCAGAGCTGCAATGCTGAGACGTATAAGAGATGTGTCTGAGACTCCGAGTCTTTAGCCAATGAGACGATGCTGAGATGTTCTGGGTAAGCCTATGTGAGGTGTAAAGAGATGTAAATTTGGGTTCTCGTATTCCCGAGATCCCATCAAAAATTGCGTTTCGCCATATTGGAAATGGCGCTAGACAATTATTGAAATGAGGTATCTGGTGAAAACAACATGCCCAGGCCCCTATGAGGGGGCTAAAGCGTCCTCTCCGGAATGAGAGGGTGGTGACATGCTTTTAAGACGCCACAGAGACGTCTCATCGCAGTCACTTTGGAGAAGTAGGTTCTACTTTGCGCTCGTGTTGTCTCTGCGACATCTCTGGTGGACGTCTCTGGTATGTTAAAACTAAAATGCTTATGAGACATCTCGAGAGCAACCATCTCCGTTTTGAAGTCTCAGAGACGTATCGGTAAAGTCTCAATGAGACCTCTAAAGCTATGAGACGTGGAGACCCATTTGAGCCCAGATTGAGACGTCTCTGAGACTATCTCTGCTGTGTGGGTACGAGGGTTGTTCAAAAGTAAAGGGAGAAACCCCCACGGGGATATTTTCATTCTAACTTCAGTAGGTTCAACAGTTGGTGCGTTCGCAGAGTAATTCTGAAAATTCCGAACCGTTCGGCGCATGCGCAGTAGGGCCTTTTGCAAGGGCCGATGGTGAGGCTAAGTACATCGCCTTCCAGGAATTAAACAGTCAAGTTCTGATAGTCTGCGAACGCAGAACTCGTTCGGAATCGATTCCAGCAGTTATGATTTTTTTAGAACTTCCAGAACTGATTCCGACGGGAGATTGTGAAAAGAGCCAACAACAAAAGTGTCAAAATAGCCAAATGTCAAAAGAGCCAATCCCTGCCGTTGGTCTTTAGTGAGCTAGGCAAAAGAGCCAATGTTTGAACCAACGAAGCTGTGTGGAAAGAGCCAACAGTCGACAGTACGAAAAGAGCCAAATAAAGGAAAGAGGGTCTTATATATCGTTATCTATTGCACACGATAGGGCCTTCAGTGCAGCATGTGTACCAATATAATATACAGTATTATAGACTTTGGTTCCTTTGATCCGTTGACTTTGCAGCTGACGAACATGGTGCCAATGGCCTGAAAGATGGAAGCCATCGCCACAGTCTCAGGTACGGGGGTTCGGGTTCTTGCTGGCGTACTCCCTGTTGAGCTGGAAGCGACCCGCCGTTTTGCTGCCTGGTGGCTCAGCGGTTGCGGGTACCATGGGCACGTGCTTCTGAGTTGTCCAGCTTTTGCGAGGAAGGGTCTTCCTGGGGGCTGAGGTTTTCCCTGACGAGGTATGGGAGGACTGGAGCAAATAAGTCTCCAGCCTGTCGAAATACAGGGCGTTGCTGCCTTTGCAGCGGATGTCCTGAGGGAGATTTTGAGGGAGAATGTTCCCTTGTTGTACAATAAGCGTGTTGACAGTCTCCGTGGCTCGTTGGGTGGGCAATGAGGCGGACTCGGGCTTGGCTCTTTTCACCTATAAGTTGGCTCTTTTCACAGCTGCCCATCCCGACTGCCTTCTCAAATGTGGAAAGTCACGCATGCGCGATTCATTTCCTTCTGTGATCTCGCGGGAGTAACATCGTAGGGACTACTTTTTCGTTCGCGGAGGACCGACCGAAGTTCTGTCCGTTTTAATTCCTGGAAGCGTTCGTGTTCTGATTCGATTCCAAACGGCCAGAACTTACTCTGCGAACGCAGCTACTGTAAAACGTTCAGATCGTTAAAATAATTAAGCGCCTTGGAAAGTTGACAATTTCGCATTTCTAAGGTCATATTCGGATGCGAATAGTGGAGATTGACCCAATGGAGTGTAGTTATATGCGTCAGAGTTTTATTGGGATTAGGGCCAAGAAGGGGAAAACTCTACTTCATTTGCCGAGCTTTCGAGCAGTATGTGCTCTTCATCAGGACTATGAAGATGATGTGCTCTTCATCAGGACTATGAAGATGATGTGCTCTTCATCAGGGCTATGTTATTCTATAAATTCACGCGAATTCTATCAATTCACTGCAATTTTAGAAGCCTTCTATTGACATGATTCGAGGCACATTAATTCAATGTAATGTTTTGCTCGCCATCAACAAGTGAAAATATCAGACGATAGGTTGTTATTTCATTCAAAAGCGTCCATAACGCATAAGCGTGACAATATAACGTAAATGGTCGGAAAACAGTTGTGAGCATACAAACGAAAACTGGAAACTGGGGAGCAGTTGAAGGGAAGTGGGGATATTCCAAACTTAGTGCCGCTGACGAAAATTATGGCGTTGGAACTGCTCGTTTATAAGTGAGGGGAAAGCCTGTGAGAGGCAGAATATAACCAGCGTGTTATTTTGTATAAGCCGTTTTTGCGTTAGTTGGCGCTCGTGTTGGGGGGAAAAGGGCCCTATTATAAAACTTCAACGGGAGATCAACTGCCCTTCGCACACTCGGCACCAACGCTGGTAGGAAAAGAGGATGCCGTTTCGAGCGACGTTGGTCAAGTGGGTCTGTCAGTTCACCCCTTTTGCTAACTCGGTGGGGCGCGTGATGAGGCCAAACCGTCCTAGCGTTCATTCTCACACATTCAACACGGCCCTTTTCAAAGCAATAATGACAAATCAATGAGTGAGATTCGTACAGAGCTAAATGGGGCATCCTCTCACAACGGTATTGTAATGGTAGGCATAAGAATATCACTAAAATACCCCGCCTGGGGCTGTAGCTACTGTTTCTCAGTGGGCTCGAGAAAACGTTTACTGTTAAACTCTTCCTGACGATGGTATTTGTAGCGCTCATGGGGCCACAGTCTTCAATTTGCCAGCCCGCCACGGGAAGCGCTGTGACTGACGGTGAGAACGAGTGACCCAGCTTATCGCAGGGGAGGCTTCACCTCCCGAGACCCAGTCCGCCCCATATCTCACAGCCAGGTATCCTTCACTGATCGTTTATTATCATGTCAAATAACCGCAGCGACTTTTTGATTGGATCCACTGTCCAGGCAACCCTTGCCAACATTTTGCTTGGGGACGCCGGATCAGCGGGCCCAATATTTACGCGTGGGGCTGCTGCCAAGGCACCGGGAGAACTGCCCTTCATAATCATATTATGATTGAATTGGACGACTAGGCCTCCATTAGTGACAATTAGGAATGGAAACGTGGCTGGATTATTATTTTTATCGCTAGAAGGCGTCTTAATAATACTGAAAATTGGGTTAAAACACAAACTGCAAGTTCGTACAAATTTATAAAATTTATGGAAAAATTTCAATTTGAATTTTGGCGGAAACCCAAAGTCAGCTTCTATTGGTCGACGAGTAGGCCACCATTAAAAAACTAAAAACTGAAGGATCCGTCACGTCGAATAAGTTAATTAAATTAACCGATTATTAACCGATCCTTTAGTTTTTAGTTGTTTAATGGTGGCCATTTTCGCGTTACTCCAGTGTCACTATAAAAAAAAGTGCCGACCACAAAAAATCGAGAAAAATTTGAAAATCGACCTGCACTCTGGTGTCTTTGATTGGAAACCAGTTTATTAAATAGGTGAAAGACTTTTTGTCACAAAAATGATGTATTTTCCCTTTTTGACTTCTAACAACATGGTACAGGATGATTTAACCCGAAATTCGGGTGCATTTTTATTCCTAATTATCCTCATGACACAAAACATACTGTTATATCCCACCGCTGCCACCATGTTGTATATCAAACACACAATTAAGTTTATACCTATACAAGCAGTTTATTACAAATCTTTAAATCATTATTTAGCTATGTTGGACCTTCTGTTCACACGCCAACCAATGCCATGCACATTTGTATATCCCACCTGAAGGTTACAGTTGTTGTTTAGCATATTTAAATCCTTATTTCAACATCATACCCCTTAAAGTTAAAAAAATAAGCGAAACAATATAGAGATACTTATACCTACTACAAAATTTATAGACCATTAACTACTTAATGAATTATATAAAAACATTACATTATACACAATTAACCTCATGAATAATCGTTTACCTACACATATCGATTACACGCAACGATATAACTGGCTTGCACAAGCCAGTTTGTACAAATGCCTTGAGCGTATAAACCCACCTATACACAAACAACACAATGTGTCATATAGTTATATCCCACCGCTAGAAGGTATCTTGCTCTGGGCTCTGTGGACCGGGGAGAGATACTGGCGCGAAAGGACCTGGTAGGAGGACTATTGAACTTCTTCAAGGGCACAGAACTCCTATCATAGTAACAGTTACTCCGAGAGGCAGCAGGTCTTCAGGCCTAAGTGTGGGAAGTGGGGCGCCCCTCAGGAACCCACTTCTATACCCTCTCTGGTAATAATCAATCAATCAATCAATATCCCACTGCTGCCACCATGTTGTATATCAAACACACAATTAAGTTTATATACAAGCAGTTTATTACAAATCTTTAAATCATTATTTAGCTATGTTGGACCTTCTGTTCACCCGCCAACCAATGCCATGCATATTTGTATAACCCACCTGAAGGTTGCAGTTGTTGTTTAGCATATTTAAATGTCCTTAAGTCGAATCATTGTTACTACAGATGCCAATCTAAGGGGTTCCAGGGCTTTCCAAGATGATCCCAAGCTTGCCAGACCTCTCCAAGGCTTGCAAAGCTGGTCCGAAGCTGGCAGTTTTGTGCTCTGTAGTCGATCTTTTTTTTTTCAATCGGGGAGTCAATCGCATTCCTCACGGCTCTGGACACTGCGTCCCGACCTATGTTGTGTTTAATCCCTTCAAAAAATCCCCTGAAATGTTCTTATTTTCCCAACTAAGTGAGTACAGTAGATGAAATTTTGAATGTTAGAGAAGGATTGCAGAGTTACGTCATGAACTCGTTTCTACTCGTCTAACCCGGAAAAATAAGTCTTCCTCAATGGATTTTCTTGTTTTACTTAGAATTTTTATTCCTCGAAAAGAATAACACCGCAGTTGATTTTCCCGGCTCGGATGACAGTGTAGTCTACTGAACAACCCTCTTCTTCGCTTACCCTATTTATTACCATTCCTTCTCCCCTTTTTTCCCGGAAAGAACAAGAAATTATATGATGTAATATTCCCGTCTAGAAAGGAAGAAAAATAGGTTAGGGAGAAATCAAATCCAATTTTATTGTTGTTTTATCGTAGGGGGTAAGGAAGAGGTTGTGGGTCAAATTAGGGGTGGGAGGGATGAGCGAGAGCTATGGAAAGATGGAAAGATTATCGCTAGTTTGTTTTCGTGTTTCCTTCCGTCTTCTTCATTTAGGGGTTCACCAAGATGAGCATCAGATTCTGACGTAATGGCGCTTGACTTGATTACAATTTTGTCATAATGAATTTTGTTTTTGCAGACCTGTGCGTGGGGGTGCTGAGCGTCTTGACGGACATAGTTTGGAGGAGCACGGTGGCCTGGAACGCGGGGAACACGGCTTGTAAAGTCATCCGATTCTCTCAGGTGAACTTTCTCAATTAAACGTTGATACCATCAAAAGCCTTCCAAGAAGCCTCCTTCATCATCCTGTTCATCCCAGGCCTGTCTCGCAAATCCCGCCCAACTCCCGGGTATCAAGTCGTTTTATCAAAGAGGCTTTTGTGCCCTCACCCCCCCCCCCCCCCCCCGCGACCGCAACTAGATTCGATGGTTTGATCGACCTTGATTTCACCCGTTTCCTCTGGTTTTCATTTTGAGGGCTTCCCGTTGGGAAAGGGATCTCGGATTACCAGCAATGACAACCAGTTTCTAGCGTTAGACTGTCAGTTGAGAGTTCTCAGGTTTGATCCTGCGTCAATAGACTTGACACCTTTAAGGTAATGAAAATAGTTTTCCAAGAGCGCAATGAAAACTTTCTCTCGAACAGACACTGGAAACTCTACTTTGTGTACAACTAAAATTTCGGAGGACCCAGAGCTGCGAGTCTGCTCTTCTGAAGGTGTCTAATGACGTTTGAACAATCACTGAGCACCATCCAAGTTCATCTGGATTTTAGGAAGGCCTTCGGGTCCGTCAATCATGCTCGAATACTGGATAAGTTGGCAACATTGTTCCACATCACTCCATCAGCTTGTCGTTTAATTGCTAATTTATCACGGCGCTTCCAGCGTGTGGGTTTTGGATCGGAATAATCTCACCTGTGGAATCCCACTGTTCTGGTTCCGCTTCTTTTCTCATTGTACTTACATCAATGATTTTCCTCACCAGCTGGAGTTTTGCCAGTACCACATATTTGCCGACGACTGTCAGGTATATACGGGCATATGCGCGTTCCGATCCAGGCGCTGGACTTGTGCTCGCTGTCTCGGGTATCAACGGGGATCTCAGTAGAATTGGCGAATGGGCAATGCAGAACAGAATACGACTGAACCCAGCTAAGACTCAGGCTATAATCTATTACAAGAAGGAGCTGAATGTTGACGCTGTACCTCCTATTTTGGCCGGAGGGGTGACTGTGACGTTCTCGAGGACCGTGCGGAATTTGGGTGTAGTTTTTGACACCACTCTGTCCTGGAGAGAGCATGTTCGTCGTGTGTGTGGCAGAGTCTATGGAGGATACAAGCCATTTGACTTGAGGAGGCGGTTGGTGGTGGCCCTGCTGGCTCCATTTTTCCTGTATTGTGATACGGTTTACGCATGTTCCCTTGAGGCTTCAATGAGAGGACGACTTGATTGCGTTCAATGCTTGATTGCGGCCGAGAGACCATGCGTCTGAATTCAAGTACGGGATTTAGGGCCTGGAACTGTTCCAGTATTTCCGACTGAGACATCTGCTGCCTATTTTCAGGATGTTCCGCGGCTCGACACCATCTTACCTGAGTGACTTCTTCTCCCATCCGCTGTCCCACAGATCGTGCGCCATTCGTATGCCGACTCACGCTTCGCGCTTCTATGGTTTCGGTGCGCTCTCTCAACATCCTCGGTCCGTTTAGAGAGGCAGCAAAAAGATTTTGGAAACTTAAGGGGAGACTCATGCGCCAACGGGTCCCATTGGATTTGACTAGAAAACGGGCCTCCGTTCGGAACCTCTACCGAAGTTCACTCGGTATTATGAGAGGAACACACACAAAAAACGCTGCAAATTTTACACAAGGGTTTATTATTCTTTGATATAGGTTAGGTACAGAAACTTAATTCTACTTGTACAGAAATTTAATTCTGTCAATAAAAAAAATTAAAAAAAAATTTTTTTTTTTTGAATTTTTATATTTCCAAAAAAATTTTTTGAGGCGATTTTTTTTTCAAAAATGTGTTTTTTCAAAAATTCTTTAATTTTTACTCGAAAGATATTTAACTTCTTGGGATCCTTCAAAAATCCCATTTTTAGCCCCATGAAAGCCCTATAGATCGCCACAGTGAAATCGGATCGTTCCGGGACCCCAAAAACTGGATTCTACGTCCAAAAATACTTCGAAAACGACACCTGACTCGATCCCATAGCCAAAAGCCTTCAAAAACCACCTTCTGTAGCCCCATTTTAGCCCCAGAGCGCCCCACGGGTTTGGGCGATCGGGCTGAAAACCTTGCGGGCACAACTAGATGGTAAACCGAGTATTTTGTCAAAATTTCAGATTTTTTAAAAAATTCCTACTGCCCAAAACGGCCTGGACGGCGTACGGCGTACGGCGTACGGCGGACGGACATTTCGGATTTAGAATGTAGACCACTTGAAACGGATAATGTCAAATTTTGAGCCCGATCGGAGTCATCGACCCGCGTCGCGAAAACATAGGTGTATTATTCCAAGAATAATAAACCAAAATTTGAAAGTGATACGATGAGAGTGAACTTCGGTATATTTAATATACCGGCACAAGAAAAATTTATGCACGCCTCTAAAAAGTTGCTAAACATCTTAGGGCCGGTTTCACCACCTCGAGTTAAGGCCTCGAGTTAGGCTAATCCACGAGTTAGCGAAAAAAATGCGTTTCACCAACTATTAACTTCTAGTTACCAGGACGGTAACTTCCACTTTTTTAACTAGTGGATTTTCGGAAGTTATCTCCTTAACTTGAAGTTATGTCCCACTCTTCCTCCTTCTGTCTCCATGTGATCTGATCACTTTTGATTTATTATTCTTGGAATAATACACCCATGTTTTCGCGACGGATGTCGACGACTCCGATCGGCCTGTAAATTTGACATTATCCGTTTCAAGAGGTTGATACCAAATCTGAAATGTCCGTCAGCCCTACGCCGTCCGCCGTCCGAGCCATTATGGGCACCCATCCAAGTACTATCCACGCCCGACGTTGCTTAACTTCTGTGATCGGACGAGAAACGGTGTGTTCAACGTGGTATGGCCGTTGTGGGCAGTAAGTAGGAAGTTTTTTCGAATGCAGGGAAATTTGACATTATCCGTTTCAAGACACATAGATTTCAAAACTTAAATGTCCGTCCGCCGTCCAAGGCGTTTTGGGCAGTAGGAGTTTTTTTAAACAACTGACATTTTGACAAATTACTCGGCTTGCTATCTGATTGTACCCGCAAGCTTTTCAGCCCGAAATGATAGTTCAGAAAGGAGGATTAGGGACGGGTTTGGTACATACTTCTGTGGTTGAAAACAATATCAATCAACAAGGAGTGCTCCTCGTTGGAGAAGTTCGACGATCGGATCTTCCTTTCCTGGTCCCTGTCACTGTCCATAGTATGTAGGTATGTAGTAATGAATAAATATCACAATAAATATGAATCAATTTCACAAGGTCGATGACACCGATGATAAGTAAATCAGAAAATTCCTTTTTTCATTCACATTCAATGTGAAAGTAGAGATGATGTTCGACCAACAACACACAAAATGAGGGAAAATGTTGCCTAGAACCAGCACAGTCGATGCTAACGTTAAACTCCACTTCTTAATCTTCAAATTAGTTAACATGAGGTGGTGAAACGATGACACTCGCTAACTGGTAGTTACCCTAACTTGAGGTCTAACCTCCAAATAGCTAACTTGAACTTTAACATGAGGATGGTGAAACCGGCCCTTAGTACGTTTTTCCGGACGTTTCTGTTCCTGACGACGCACATTGGTCCAGATCGCTTATCTAGCAAATCAAAAATGTTGGAGTCCGCACTTAGAATAGGTCTCTAGCCAGGTTTTTTTACGCTGAATCCGATGGTGAAATCGAATTTTGGCTGTGTTGAGCCGTCCAGGAAATATAAGTACCTAAAAGTGGGATTGAAGAAAACTGTATTTCCTGATGTTAACATAATTTATTTTAGGTCGTAAGATAAGTGTTTTGAATCTTCTATGCATATTAAGAACTAAAGAAAAAATTATTCGGGGTTTTGCAGGAAAAAATACCTGAAAATTTTGCTGTAGGAACTCTTTCGATTTTTCTTCTGACTGAATTTTTAAATTTAGTAACGCGCTATGGTGAGACCATCAAATCTCCCACGAGGTCTGCTGCATCTCTTTTCCCCCCTAGCGGCTAGGGCCTAGCCTAATAATGATAATAATTTAAATTCGTTCATCCAATGAATTTTCCTCGACTTGTTCAGTAACAGTAACTAATATAGTTAATAGTATTTTCTGTGGATTTACTAGCATTCTTGAAGTGTTTCTGAGGCCACCCTTTAGTTTCGGTTGCTTGACTGGAAGAAACAATTGAGATCGATGGCATTGATCCCAAAACCTTTTGAATATTTTCAAAATAATTGGTCATTTTCACATTGAACGAATCATCTTCGAGCAGGTTTGGGGTGTAAACTGGCTATGTAGGCATTTATTGAGGTTTTCAAAACTAAAACTTGCATCTTTTAAGATTTTGAAAATGCTCTTCTCTCAATAGAAATTTTCAGACCTGAAAACAAAAGAAAATCAAATTTCCTGAAATTGCAAATAGTTGCAGCTGAAATTAACAAAAATATATTCTATGTAACTAGTAGTTTACGAATATTAGCCGGTTCCAGGTTCTACTAAGTTCCGTAGAATTCCTCGCATTCTAAAAATTGATTTTTGTACTTGACTCTAGTTTTAAGGTGCAAAACTACTCCGCTATTCATCACTATTAGCCAAATAATTATTATAGTATTTTTTAACCTTCACTTGGCACATCCATATCACAAGAAATTAGGAGAAAAAAAAATCAGTATTCACCAGACGGGGTTTATTGAGAGACAAAGCTCAGATCTATTACGCGGTAATCAGCTTCCGTCTGGGGCCCTCGTCCACGAATAAAGTACAAAATCTCCATTCAACAATTTTATCAAGTTCTCTCTGGTCCTGTTTAGTCCTCTAGGACCCTCCCCCTCATGATCTGACGACCTACCAATTAAAATTGGACCTTAGATTTTGGACTGTTGACTCGCGAGATAAGCTATTTGGACCAATGTGCGACGGTTCTATTTGGTTTTCTGGCTTGATTTGTTGTACATATCTTCTCACTTAGTTACTGAACATGTAGAAAAAAAAAACCCATTGGAAAAGATTGAAAAATGATAAAGTTAAGTGTTCCGAACTGACGCGGAAGCATGAAAACGAGAAAGCGCCATTTTAGTTTCCCCGCTGGACTGCTCGTCCATGGACAAATATTCGTTTTCTTTATTTTTTCTATGTCCTACTTTATCAGAGGCGAACAAAACATCTCGTAATTTTTGGGACGAAAAATTGTAAAGAACAACATCTGATATCATTCATGTTCATCATCATCAGATAACTCCGTCCTATGCGCCCGGAGCGTTCTAGACCCCATTTGAAGCGCGCAGAAAACATGTTTTAAATTTTTGTACATATTATTGTAATATATCAAAATTTTCGGTATAAGATGTCGTTTTGTTGTTGTTGTTTTTTTTTTCAAATTATTTCCCGAAAATCGATTTTTGGCCAATTTGGCGCATGTGTCTCCCCTTAAATAAGACCCCCGTGCTAATATCATCCACACCCCCCCCCCCCCCCCCCCATCATCATTCACTTTTCATTTTCTCATTGCTTTCGTTCATGTTGATTTACCTCACTTCGATATAACACCAATGTGAAACATCTATGTTATTCGATGTACAATTTATGGGATGTGAATCCCGTGTACAATAAAGTTTATTTTATTTGATTTGATTTGAACCGAATTCCTACCATCTACGAAGAAAACCGTCCCAAGTCCGTCCAGAGGTTTTAACCGCAAAATCGATGCGGCTAAGTGATAATCGACGAGCGTTTGCGGTCGGAACAATGCGATATTGCTACTCCGGTCGCCGTATATTCACTCCGGAAACTTGGACCGTATTTCACATCCCCCGATCCCAACCGTGAGTTCGGCTTTTCCAATGTAAGCTGGTCGGTCTTTAGTGAATTCCTCGAATACAATATAAACCCCTTTTGCTAACTGTCTACGTCAATTACACACGCCATCTAATTTCCATTAAGTCGGTATTGTAGGCGTCCGCTCCTAATGTCCGTTTATGAGAAATGAATGCAGCTCGCTTCAAAGAACTCCATTTTTAAAAATAGTTGAGTTAAGACTTTTTTCTTCATTTCAACTCGTTTAAAAGCCTCTCAATGACAGCTTTGATTACTTCATACCAACCCCTGTGTAATAAAAATTCAAGACGAGCTTTTCCGAGCCTCACAAGATGCTTGAGGTCAATACACCGCATTTGGAATTCCGAATCACGGAATGTCAAATTAAAGATTTACGTGCCCCAAAAACGTCCAATCGGAGCGACACATTCCGTTGTACTTGTGACAAAACTTATTCTTCCCTTTCTTCGGTTTTTTTGGTTTGTATTGTGACGGAGACCCGCAAAGGGGTTAAATGTTGTGACTCTTAAATCGCCCAGAATAAAAGAGGTTTTTTTTTTTCTTCAATTGAAAAAGTCGGGAAACTCGAGGACTGCTCAGAGCCAACTTCCCCCTCGGTGGCCAAAGAATCCCTTTTTCCTTTCATTCGATTTCATTCGAGAAAATTCTCTATTCAGACGTAATTGCATTGTTGTGGCTGCGAAGATGCGATTTTCGTCCTGTTGAAGGAAAAACCTAAACCCTTTTTCTTGCGGATTTTTATGATCTTGGTATTGTTTGAAGACTGGAAGAAGGAAGATTCTTAGAAAATGCTTTTGCTGTAGGAGATGTCACTCGAAAAGGTTTTGACCGATCAGGCCAGTCGCTAGAGGATTACTGGGGTGTTGGGAGGGGGGGGGGGGGCACTCATGAACGATATGGTGTAGAGGCTTTTGGTATATTATTCTAGAAATAACACACCTATGTAATCGCGACGGAGGTCGACGACTCGGATCAGCCTCAAAATTTGACATTATCTGTTTCAAAAGGTCAACATTCCAAATCCGAAATGTCCGTCCGCCGTCCGGGCCGTTTCGGGCAGTGGAAAGGTTTTTTTTTTTTTTTTTTTTTTTTTAATATGAAATTTTGACAAAATACTTTGTTTAGCATCTAGTTGTGCCTTCAAGGTTTTCAGCCCGATCGCCCTACCCCGTGGGGCGCTATGGGACGAAAATGGGGCTACGGGAGGGTTTTTTGAAGGCTTTTGGCTATGGGATCGAGTTAGGTGTCGTTTTCGAAGTATTTTTGGACGTAGAATCCATTTTTGGGGGCGCTGAAACGATCCGATTTCACTGTGGCGATCTATAGGGCGTTCATGGGGCTACAAATGAGATTTTTGAAGGATCCCAGGAGTTCAAATATTTTTCGAGTAATTTTTTTTTTAATCCAAGAAAAAGGGACCTTTTCTGTTATCCGACCACCGCCCGAAACCGCCCGATCCAATAACCCCCCCACGCGATTTTGGTTGGCTTTGGGTGCGTTAAAGCCATCGGGAGGGGTGTTTGTAAGTAGAAATCGAGGGGGGGGGGGGGGGTTGTTAATTCCGCACACAGCATCAGGCGGTTTCGGGCGGTGGTCGGATAACAGGAAAGGTCCAGAATCAAACTTGTGCACAAGTAACCTATATCAAAGAATAATAAACCTCTGTAAAATTTGCTGCGTTTTTTTTTTTTTTTTTTTAAATGATTACTTACTAAAACTTATAATATAATATAACTTACTAGTACTAAGTACTGTATACTGTAGTATTATAAGTCTTATAATCAGAGACGATTACACTAGTATAATTAAATTAAATGGAATGGTTATTATATGGAATAGAATTATACTAGTCATTTAATTAAATGGAATAAATGACGTAACTGGAGTAACATTTATGCGTTTTATTTTTCGTGGTTTATGTCACATATTCGACCCAACTGGCCATTCTATGTCATTTATAAATTATTTCATGTCAGTTATTTTTCAAGTTTTGGCTATCCTAGAAAGTTCTAAACCATTGTAAAACCTGGAGAAAAGGAAAGAAATTTTCCAAACACTTTCTGTAGGTACTAATGCCGATTTATTTCAATGATAATGTTACAAGGAATTCACGAAATTTACGAGGAAAATCATTTTAGAATCATGAGAACTAAGCGTTCACCTTCACGTTTATGTGATTTATTCGGAATTTCGGCTATGTGGGCAGTTTCTGATTTGTCGCTGCAGCAGGGAGCTGCACCGGTCGTTCTCCAAACGCACGCTTGGAGCGCTCGAGACAGTGTTGACAGGTCAAAGCTCACTCAGGCTTTCGTCACGAAAAGTCCTGTTGGTAAAACGAATGAAGTTAATTAGCGCACTGCGAGATGTCACCGGAGGACACAGTTGCTCCATCAAAATGCGGAGTATGTTAAGAAGTCACTTTCTCGCTTTGTAAGGTGTAAACTCAGCCGGCTCTTCCACCCTACAAATTCTCCCTTAACGCAGTTTGAGACTTCCTCGTGTTTTTAGCATAAAGTAGTTTTCCCTTTTGTTCTCGCTCGGAATAGGACAAGTTGTAATGTGTTTGGAATGGTGTGGTGGTGGGGGGTCCTACGAGTTTTCGGGGCTCTGAATGATGATTTAGGGGTGGTGGAACACTATCAGGGGGAAACCGAGTGGACCCTGAAGAGGTGGCGAAAAGGGTTCGGCGTGAGTTATGTATCGAGAAATATGGGCGATAAACTTGATAGGTTCGCCCTCTTGAATATACCACTCCGTTCCCGGTCCCGCCCTTAAAGAGAATTATGAGGACCCGCCCCGTTCCTTGCAAATATCGTCCGAAAGAAATCCGATTTTATTTCAATTTTCAAACACAGTAGAGGAAATCTAGCTCAGGTGAGATGGGGGCGTGGCACCAAAGTTAGTTCTAACTAAACAAGATTTTTGTTTTATTAATTGAAAAAAATTCTTCCACAATTGTTGTAGAAGACATAAAATAATAAGATAATACATATCGTCGTTGTAGAAGCAACACCGCCTAACCCACATTTTCCCAACTTCACAGGTGACACAAAAAACTGTTTCGTTTGAAAAATTAATTCATGTAACTGTTTTATTTCACTGTTTCAATAAGTCCCCGTTTCTTGTAAAAGATGTTTCATTTTCCAACTGAAGTGGGTTATGCGGTGTTGTTTCTACAGCGACAGTGTGAATGGAGCCTAAAAAAGATGGGAATACTTCGTGTAACTTCCTATCGGTGGATGATTACTGCAACTTCTTATCAGATGATGATTGATTGCTGTGGGCTCCTACCAATTGATTATTAATTGCCGTGGCTTTTTAATGGTTGATGATTGCTTGATGGGTCTACCTATCACTTGATGATTGCTTGCTCTTGCTTCTTATCGGTTGTTGATTGCATGCTGAGACTTTCTAGTGGTTGGTGGTTGCTTGTTATTGCTTGCAGAGATTTCTAGTGGTTGATGATTGTGTGTTATGGCTTCTTCACAGCTGTCTATTGCTTGTTTGGCTTCTTATCAGTGGTTAATTTCTTGCTGTTGCTTCCCATTGGTCGATGATTGCTTGAGGTGGCTTCCTATTTATCGTTTACTGGTTTCTTTGGGTTCTTTTCAGTACCTCTGTTCCTGTTTCTTATCTGATGATTGCTGACAAAGGCTTCTTTGCGGTTGACGATTGCTTGTCATGGCTTCCTCATGGTTGTTTATTGCTTGCTGAGGCTTTCTAGTGGTTGATGATTGCTTGTTACAGCTTCTTCACAGCTGTCTATTGCTTGTTCGGCTTCTTATCAGTGGTTAATTTCCTGCTGTTGCTTCTCATTGGTCGATGATTGGTTGAGGTGGCTTCCTATTTATCAATTATTGCTTGCTCTGACTTCTTATCAATTGATGATTGCATACCTTGACTTTCCAGTGGTTGATGATTGCTTGTTACAGCTTCTTCACGGTTGGTTATTGCTTGCTTTGGTTTCCTATCGGATGATTATTGCGTGTTATGGCTTCCAAATGGGCGGTTATTGCTTGCTAGGCTTCCCATCTCGGAAAGATTGCATGTGGTTTCCAATTGGTCGATAATTACTTGCTATGCCTTCTTATTGGTTGATGATTACATGCTGTGGCTTCTTAACAGTTAGCGATTGCTTGCTTGGCTTCCAAACACCTTCTATTCATGCTGTGGATTCCCAATGTGGGCAGAGAATATTCTTTAAGCGAACCTCAACTTATTCACCTCCCACATTACTTGCTGAGGCTTCCTATTGGTTGATGCTTAGTTCATATGAATAGAAGCCACCGATGCAACCCACTCAGATGAGCTCCTGTGCTGAGCACTGATTTCAAATTCAAAATTTGAACATCTAATCAAATGCAATTTCAGTTTTTACTTCGCTTTTCACCGTATTTTGGTTTCAGGCAGTGGTGACATTTTCGTCTACTTATGTGCTGGTGGCGCTTAGCATAGACCGCTACTATGCCATCAAATACCCCATGAACTTCTCAGGCTCGTGTAAGTAGAAAGTATTGACATTTTTTATGCGACCCAAGAAATAATTTCAATTGATTGCTCCTTCCTGAAATGTGAATTTCCGCTTTGAAACCAGCACAGGGTTTGTTGGCCTGGTGTTGCTGGGAGCCCATTCGGCACTGTGGGATCCTCGTTGAGGTATTAGAGTTGTGTGTCCGCGTTAGAAAGGGCCGTACCAAAAGGCAGGGTATATTTCAGAGGTGAGTTTCGGGGGTGTGTGCATATGTATGAAACTTCGGGCCTTTGACTGGCTGTATGGATGGCAAGTTCAATCTCTCTCAACCACGATCGAGTTGTGAGGCCGTGCAAGAATAATGAATCATCTCACCACCGGTTCCAATTTGAATTACAGCCCGAGGAGTGTGATGAGTAGGGCCCGGATTTTTAGGTAATAACTAGGGCCCGGATTTTTAGGTAATAACATATTTTTTCCTGAGCAGATATTCGAAGGTTTCCAAGTTATTTATCCGTTTCACGGCAAGCTGATTCCGAAAATGCACATTTTATTTTACATATAAACGCATATATCAGGGTTAGTAACATATTTTAGAAGTAAACTCATATAAATGCATATTATCAGATTTTCCAATTAAAAATTTGGTGGATAGCCGTAAATTATTCAGAATCAAAGCGTACCTAGTACTTCTAGGACAGCATTGTAGTTAGGTATTTAATCCAGAAGATTCTGCTGCTGTGACCACCCTATCTTCAATATGGTCAGACGAACTGGAGTGCCAGTTGGCTTCTGTAAGCTCAAATTATGGGGAAATTGTGAAAGCCATAGCATTCCTAGAGAACAGAAGGCTCGACATCAGCCAGTGCATCAGCGTCATTGAAAAACTTGAAGTCAAGTGGGGTTTAAGTGAAGACACAGTTGCACTACCAAAACTCCGATCCGTTCTCCAAAATAACCCTAGTTGGAAAAAAATCAAGAACATCAAGACCATCCTTGAAGGAGGCGTGGCATCAATTGATCTTCTAACGCCCGCTGAAGTGGAATGTATAAAATTCTGTCCTCTGGTGTCAGTAGAAGTGGAGAGGTCGTTCTCAATCTACCAAACTCTTCTTGCTGACAATCGCCGGAGCCTTACCGTTGAAAACTTGAAACATAGGTACCCTTGTGACAAACTATTTCTACTCGATCTCAGAGGAAGCGGCAAAATGAATCCCCCTCAAATTCTCTAATGAATGAACCCTAGTTACCTAACCTACCTACCTGCACTTTTGGTTTTTGACATCATTCAATATTTTAACATGGATATGTTTTTGGGCTGGGGGTCATTCTAAAATTTGCATAACGACACCAGCGTAACGGCACCAAAATTTGTGACGACCCACTGTTTGCCACGTTTAATGCAAGGCGATACCAGTAAACAAAATGATTGCTAGGTTAAACATCACACGATGGAGTTGGTGATATTTACCAAAGACATATCCATGATCTGATGTTTTTCCCTGAAGGGGAAAAATTTAGTTTGGTTTTTATCTCAATGTTTTGGTCGTTTTTATATGGTGAAGGGTTGCAGCTGTTGTTGGGGATTTGAACAAGAGTTCCTGCATATTCGTCATTAAATTATGTACGTATTTTGTATACTCGTACGTAGGTACTTAAAAAATGAAGTGTACAATTATTTTCCAAAATTAAAAAGATATTTTACCAATGAACACGGCTTCTTACTTAGGCGTTATATTCTTCCTCTTCCGTTATATTTATATTTGCATATAATGCAATTTTAAAGACATAATTGCAGTTTTAGCGACATATTTTAGGTGCCTAAAACGGCTTTTTTAGTGACCTAAGAATCCGGGCCCTAGTGATGAGCATACAAAAGATTTTTACGTTTTGGACTGAAACCAATCCTCAAAAGGATGCAGATTGTAGATGAATGAAACAAATTCCACTTTTTTTTTAAATCTGAAATTTTGACAAAATACACGGTTTACCATCTAGTTGTGCCCGCAAGGTTTTCAGCCCGGTCGCCCAAACCGGCGCTATGGGGCTAAAATGGGGCTACGGAAGGGGTTTTTGAAGGCTTTAGGCTATAAGATCGGTGTCCTATAAGTCAGGTGTCGTTTTCGAAGTATTTTTGGACGTAGAATCCATTTTTGGGGGTCCCGGAACGATCCGATTTCACTGTTCTATCTATAGGGCTTTCATGGGGCTAAAAATGGGATTTTTGAAGGATCCCAAGAGGTCAAATATTTTTCAAGTGAGTAAAAAACGAAAAGAATTTTGGGAGAAAAGTGAAAAAAATCTAAAAAATATCGTTTTTCTAAAAATTTTTCATTGACACAGAATTAAATTTCTGAACAAGTAATCTATATCAAAGAATAATAAACCCTAGTGTAAAATTTGCAGCGTTTTTATTGCGGATTCGGATTCTACGTTAAATTCTACGTCCGAAACTCCTGTCAGGATGGTCGACCGAGCGAAGCGAGGCCTTGGGTCTGGACGGCCAATGTACTATAATAATTATAGTACACTGGACTATAATTATTATAGTAGGCAGTTATTGTTATTGTTCATGGTCAAAATTAATTAATTATCGTGATGGATAGGTATATGCGTAGGTTACTGCTTACATTAAATTTTGCTGTGCACATGAAGCCTGCACATACTTGACATTTAATTTAACGAGCCGGCGTTCTGAAGATTGAAGGCAAGTGGGTTATCAAGTTTCTATTACCGTTAGAGATGAATCGTTTCAAATCCAATTTATTATTGATAGTGCAAACTGTTGGCTCGTATTTTAACCTGCGGGTTCGATTACGACGTTGTGATTTATGTGGGTTCCTCGGCTAAGATTAATGCCGTAAGATAAAGCGGTTAGATCTTCCAGTTTCGGTGTGTCGGGGGCAAAAACGGAAAGCAATTAGAGTCCCTCAAGGCAAATTGAGTGGTATTTTTGAGGTGGGGGGGTTAGGAGTGACGTTAATGGGGAGGTTTAGCGCTCGCAAGTATGTGGGTAAGTATTATATGTACTTGTTCCTGAAGTGGAATCCATGAAAACGATCAGGTCTTATAATGTACGTAAGGCACTAGAATAATATCCTTTTTATATGGATTTTAATGTATCATTCTAGGAATTATACACGTATTAATCGCGACGTGGCACAGTGGGGCCAATGACCTCAAAAGGTGGCGGAAAGTCCAAAAAAATAAAGTCGCAGGCAGGTTTCTTCGTGAGTTGGTAGCTAATATATAGGTGGACAATACCCCTTTATTGTTTTGCTACTGAAGGCTGTTGGGGGGGTTAGTGGAGGGAGTCAAATCTTATCTCTATTCGTCTTCTGCCGGGATCTACTTGTGCAGTTCATTTATTCCACTGGTCACTACAAGGAGTATTATTTTTCAACGATGACTGAAAGTGCTTCAGTTACGTGCTTACCATACAAAAATATTTTATTTTCTTATCAGTATTGCTTCCTTTTATTGTACTCAAACATGAACTGGAGAAACCCGTTAAACGTAAATATATATAGGTGAAAACGACGCTTGACCCCACATGAACCAGCAACGCCATTATTTTTCTCGTATTCTGGGGGAACTGCAGAATGTGTAAAAAATAAAATAAAATCTTGCCTATTTTTGCCAATTATTCGTTTTTGAATTTTTTACTGAATGTTTTTATTTTTAGTTTATTCGTTTTTTAAATTAGTTTTGTCTGTCATAGCTCGAAACCGCCATAACTTCCGACCACTTATGACATTTTGAACCACTTACTTATCACTTCAGACCCCATGATTTCCTCTTTGAGGCACATCAGGAGCTCAGGCATATCAGGCAATTTGAGGCATAATGAGGAATTATTTGTGTTTTGTTAGGTATGCTTGAGTTTATTTGTGTTTTTCTATGCCAAATACACATTTTTCAGTCACTTATTTGCCAAGAATAATTTCCGCCACCTTTTGAGGTCATTGGTGCGTGGGCCGAAAATTTTGATCGGCCTCAAAAGACTCATACACACTGACATGCTTTCCGTTTCGATGTCTAGATTCCAAAAACCAAAAGTCCGTCAGCCGTCCGGGCCGTTTTGTGCAGTAGGAATTTTTTTCAAAATCTGACAAAATACTTGGTTCACCATCTAATTGTTCCCGCAAGGTTTTCAGCCCGATCGCCCGAACCCGTGGGGCGCTATGGGGCTACGGGAGGGGTTTTGTGAAGGGTTTTGGCTATGAGATCGAGTTAGGTATCGTTTTCGAAGTATTTTTGGACGTAGAATCCATTTTTTGGGGTCCCGGAACGATCCGATTTCACTGTTGCGACTTATAGGGCTTTCATGGGACTACAAATGGGATTTTTGAAGGATCCCGGGAGGTCAAATATTTTTCAAGTAAAAAACGAAAAATGTTTGAAAAAAAATTTTAAAAAAAATCCCCAAAAAAATTTTTTTTTTTTTCATTGACAGAATTAAATTTTTGCACGAGTAACGTATATCGAAGAATAATAAACCCTTGTGTAAAATTTGCCGCGTTTTATTTTTCAAGATGTGTAATTTTTGTGGATTTTTTTTTTAATCCGAAATTTTAGTAGGTATTCTCTTCTCCCTCTAGTTGCGTCCCTGATTGCATACCTGGGGGGCTCTAAGAGTGCTCAAAATGGGCTACAGGAGGTGTTTCTGAAGTATTTCGAGTTGAGGGTCGAGTGGGGTGTGGTTTTCGAAGTGTTTTTGGATGTAGAATCCTTCTTTTGGGACCCTAGATTGTTCCGATTTCACTGTGGGGATCTATAGGGCTACAAACGAGACTTTTGATAGATATCCGTGCACATGCCTGGAGCTAGAATGAGGTGTCGTTTTCCGAGTAATTTTCGAAGTATGACGACAAAATTATCGTAAAAAAAAGTTAACTTCATCAAATCGATATTTTGTTGTATTGTGTTAGGTACCTAACATTTTATTTTGTGTTATTCTGTTGTATTGTATCTTCTTCCGTAAAGTCCCTAATTTCATCCTGGAGTTTCCCACATTTGCTAAAACTAAGTCGGCTGCCCTAATACGGCGATATTTTATGTTTCAGGGAGACGAGCCAAACTCCTGGTGGTGTTCGCCTGGTCCTTGTCGATCGTCCTGTCCGTTCCCGTCGGGTTTCTTTACCACGAAAAGCTGATCCAAGGGAGGCCCCAGTGTTGGATCGAGTTCCACAAGCCCTGGCAGTGGCAGCTGTACATGACACTTGTGGCTATGGCTCTTTTTGTCTTCCCCGCCATCATCATCACCATCTGCTACGCCATTATCGTCTTCACAATATGGGCCAAGGGCCGCCAATACACTCAAAGTACGTGCTCAGACGGGGTTTTCTTCCCTTTTGACTACTCGTGAACGCACTTTTCTTCCGCCTTTTTTTTCCCACTTTCCGTTTTCAACGCCCTTTTCCTCGTGCGGGAAACGATTGCAAAGGTGCTCCCATTATAGCAACTTTTAGCGGAGATATTTTCGCACCTAAAAATAGATTCCTGTATGGTCTGTACGAGCACTCAGCATAATTGTGCTCGTAATTAAATTCCAACCTACCAGGTAATTCAATCTCTGCGTCTTTCCCGAATGACAAGGTGTGGGAGAGTGTTAATATCACTTTGACACCACACGTGATTACTCCTGCCGGGCCGGAAAGAGAACCACATTTTCTCTCTTCTGTTTATTATATTTACGGCCGTAGTTTTTACCCCCAACTTGAGAAAACTTGATGGAAAACGTTGTAGAATATTCAGCACTGGTCGATGTTTTAAAGATCACTCAAGAAGCTCCCCGTTGTAAGCCGAAGTTTTAAAGCCACTTTCGATACCTCGCGAATCTCGTGCATATTACATGGAAGTCTACACAACAAAGTTATCAACTCTAACTGAGCGTTTCTTTTTCAATTCGGAGAAGTTCAGCTCTTCTTCCATTAGGAGATGAACGCCTTTCAAAATCATTCAAGTTGAAGTTGACGTCTTCGTGGGGGGTCTGACATAAAGTCTAGAAAGCTAATAACGTGAAAAGTTTGGAAAACGGGATTCTATGATACGCTGTCTAGTTGAAGGCTCTCTCTGATCCGCCCTGCTGTACAGAGCTTCTTAGGATGTATCTAAGGCCATTTCTGGCCCATCACGACCTTTCTCGTGCCTTCTGCTCACTTTCTTCCCCAAGGGGAAGTGCACTTATGTTCCTTCAAATTTCTCCTTGTTCTTCATCTTCAGCACTCCCCTAGCGGAAGTACAGCGGGCCCTCGAGGATCCTGTCCCCTCCGGCGTTAGCCACACCATTCTGGTGCGTCCGGGACGGACCAATGTGGAGGTGCCGGGTTTTAAAGGAGGTTTTATCATATTAAATTGGCTCAAAATTCTTTGGGGCAGGAGTCGTCGCAGCAGACCGTACCTCCTCTTCTGCCTCTTCTTGCAAGTTACATGTAACTTGCAGTTTTCGGATCATGGATGGTTGCTCTCTCCACGTTTACTTGTCTGGTAGAGGGCGAGAACTTCTAAAAAAATTCCTTAGGGGGGTTGAACCTCACCTGAGATGCGCGCGAGTAGGAGAATTTGCGCCCAACTTTCTTATTTTAAATGGGAACCCCCTAATTTTTTCCTCGAATTTGGATTCCTCGGCCAATTTTACGTCTGATAAGCGCGATAAACTAATTTTTTTTTAATTCTTCGGTCGTTAACCCCGTTCCAGTCCACGTTTCCTCCTTATCCTACCTAGAGATCCGAATTTTAATACGAAATCCCGAAAAAGACTTCTGTCGATGAGCGAATTTAGACGGTGAGTTTAATTTGAACGATTTGAAGAGATCTTGCGTGCATCTTGGGACGGTGGTTCGGGAGAGTTGCCGGGGACCTTAGAAAGGTGGATGAGGCGGGGGAACTTGGGGGGGGGGGGGGGGGGCAGTTTTGAGAAACGGTTCATTCTACGCTAATTTCGGATATATTCTGGTGTGTGGGAAGACGATTTCTCTCTCTATTCCCGGCCAATTTTACGCCCGTTAAATTTATCGCATTGAACAACAGTCACTTGGCCGAGCGAAGCGAGGACTTCTGTCCGAGACGTTTAGACGGCGAGTTTAATTTGAACGATTCCGCGTCCGTCAGGTCAGTGACGCGATCGGCGGGTGGCGTTTTAGAAGACATCAACCTCATAGGTCTATGCGCTTGCAAGGTCTACGAGATCTCTCCCCGACGACAGACTAGGTTGTCCAAAGCATTGTTTTACCATCTCATTCGTTCCCTTGACTCGCGTCGAGAAACCCTGCGGAACGTTTGGTTTTTGTTTATGGTCTGATTGAGTCGGCGTTTCTTGGTCGAGCGAAGCGAGGCCCCCCTGTCCGAAAAAGCGGTTTGCCGAGCGAAGCGAGGCCTTCCGTTTGATTAAGTGGTCGGCCGAGCGAAGCGAGGCCTTCCGTTTGTTTAAGTGGTCGGCCGAGCGAAGCGAGGCCTTATGTCTGATTGCTAGTAACATTAATAATGGGGGTGTCTCACGGTATAACGGGAAATAAAGTTAGCCATACCTACGTAATCACAGGCGGCAACTTTTTTTTTTTTTTCTGTCTTGGAATATTTGAAGTGGAAAACCCTGTCCCAAGTGTTACTAGAATTGAGAACGAAATTGGCTGGTCAGCAAAACACGCAACAATAAAAATAAGCACCTCAGTTGGCGAATGACAAAATGGGAAGTCAATAATTGTTCTACGGTTCAGGGAAGTGAGACCGCAGCTTGTCAGTCATTTCACTTGGATTTCCCTCGTGACGCTGAATCCATTTTTCTACCCTTACAACACCGTATCGCCGTGGCAGATGATCGTCCATTTCCATAAATTTACCTACCTCTGAAAATGTAAATGTACGAATACGTTTGGGTTGGGAGAATTGAAGTCTTTGTTAAAAAAAAAAATCGCACGCGGTCGCCAAATATTTAAAGGAAAAAGAGTATTGTCGTCGATGGAGTTGTCGTGAATATTCTCCGCGATCTCTTAGTCATAAAGCTGACCTGACTTGATAACGAAATATGTTTGTTAACTGCCGAATTGTTGATTGTTTTACAGAGGCTACTAACGACGAAACGAGGAGAGCAAGCTCAAGGGGGATAATCCCGCAAGCCAAAGTTAAGACTGTTAAAATGACATTCATCATTGTTTTAGGTGAGTGTGATATTTCATCTTGTACAAAATATTGTCGAATGGGCTCCTTGAAACGGTAAGAATACGGAAGTTGTGAACGTATTCGGATACAGCGCCTTTCAATCCTGCCTGCATATTCAGCACAATATTCCTAGGAGATACGCCAGGGGCGGATAGGCATCGGGAGATCGGGCGACGCCCGAGGGGCCGGTCGAAGCTGGGGATAAAAAAAAAACCTAGCAATTAAAAAACGCTGCAAATTTTACACAAGGGTTTATTATTCTTTTATATAGGTTACTTGTGCAAAAATTTAAATCTGTGTCAATAGAAAAATGTTTGGAAAAGTTTACCTTTTTTTTATTCTTTTTTTCTTTACTCGAAAAATATTTAAACTCCTGGGATAATGTAAGGTGGATGCGGCGAGATAGTGGGAATCCATCTTAAAAAAAGACGATTTAAGACGAAATAGTCTATTTCCACGATAAAAATATATAAACTTGTAGACGCGTTTCGGTTGATTAGACCATCATCAGTACAATACATCATCAGTATTGTACTGATGATGGTCTAATCAACCGAAACGCGTCTACAAGTTTATATATTTTTATCGTGGAAATAGACTATTTCGTCTTAAATCGTCTTTTTTTTTTTTTTTTTTTAACTCCTGGGATCCTTCAAAAATCCCATTTGTAGCCCCATGAAAGCCCTATAGATCGCCACAGTGAAATTGCATCGTTCCGGGACCCCAAAAAATGGATTCTACGCCCAAAATACTTCGAAAACGACACCTAACTCGTTACCATAGCAAACAGCCTTCAAAAACCCCCTCCCGTAGCCCCATTTTAGCCCCATAGCGTCCCACGGGTTTGGGTGATCGGGCTGAAAACCTTGCGGGCACAACTAGATGGTAAACCGAGTATTTTGTCAAAATTGCAGATTAAAAAAAAAACGAATGCCTACTGCCCAAAACGGCCCGGACAGCGTACCGAAAATTCATTTTTTGGGTTCCTTCATCCGTCCAAACACTTAGCATCAAAATTTAAAAAAACATGTCTTAATGATTAAATTTTAATATATATAAAGGTAAATTTACCACAGACCTGAGGATGAGCCTAGAGTTCGAAAGAAATGAACAAGCGAGGGACATACATGAGAAGGGGTGGAGGGGAGATGGCGAGGAGGGCCACAAACGTCTGAAGCCCCTCAGCTCATTGCTCCAGCCAGATGTTCCTCTTGCGAGACTTCTTGTCTTTTATCGTGGATAAGCTGTGATAATGTAACTAAAAAAATTTGCAAAATGCATCCTAGTTTTTTATATTTTTATATTTTTATTTTATTTTTTTTATTTTTTTTTAAGACGGTGGGACCTACTTACCAAGCGCCTATATAACTTTTTCTGAATATAGGTAGGCGCTTCATTTTTATCTTTCACCCCCTCCTTCGTTGGTCTTTGGATAGGTAACTGTTGTGTTGTGATGAGGGGGGGGGGGGGGGGGGATGGGCGGTCAAAACCGCCTATCCGCGCCTGAGATGTATACGCAACCGTGACACATCAGTCCTAAACGTCAAATTGTCGACCTCCGTCGTGAAAAAAAAAAAAAAAAAAAAAAAAGTGTTATTCTTGGTGTTCCAAGAATAATAAACCAAAATCTTTCGAAAATGACACCCCACTAGATATCATACCCGAAAACCATTAAAAAACTTCTCACTTCTAGTTGTGCCCGTAAGGTTCACGTCCTCATCGCCCAAATCCGTGGGGCTCTGTGGGGCTAAAAAGGAATGACAAAGGCAAAGGGTCGAGTTAGATGACGTTTTCGGAGTATTTTTGAACGTATAATCCATTTTTGGGGGTCTCTGAACGATCTGATTTCACCGTGCGGATCTATGGGGCTTTCATGGGGTTTTTGAACGGTCCCAGGAGGTCATAATGTGACCTCCTCATATTATAAGGTGTCGTTTTCCCAGTAATTTCGACGCATAAACCATTTTTTGAGATCCCACAATAATTGTTTAATATATTTTATTGTCCAAACATTGTTCCTACTGATTTTTTTTAATTTTTAATTAAAAAAAACCTTTTTTTTATTGACACAGAATTAGTTTTTGCACCATTAACCTATATCGAAGAATAATAAACCCTTGTGATATTTTTCAGCATTTTTTTTTTTTTTTTTCAAGACAGACACATTCTGCTTTTTCTAAGGTTATTTGATGAAATCAAATAACCTTAGAAAAATTCAAATTTTGAAGGCGTCCATCATGAGTATGCCTGGTGCTCCCGTCCCCCAACCCACACCTACGAGCCCCCCCCCCCCCCCGAGAACTCCGCCCCACGCCCGGAGTTGATACCTTCCACATTCCTGAGTCACTCCTTTGGGAAAATACGTTAACACTACCTAATTAGTTTCGGTCCGCTGACAATGTTTCACCGTGTCAAATTAGGTGTATTGTGGTCTGCTGACCCAGGGGATGAGATTTAACTACGTGCGGCAACGTTTGTTTTTAACTCAAGGAGCCCATTATTGTTGTTGCGTTCAATTCCAGCGTTCAAACCATTTTTTATGCCGGGTTGAGATCGGCTTCTTTTTCCAGCAGTATTTGTACAAGGCAATAAGTCGTTCTGTTTCAGTGTTTGTTATGTGTTGGAGCCCTTACATCGTATTTGATCTGCTCCAAGTCTACGGGCACATCCCCCGAACTCAAACCAACATCGCCGTCGCCTCGTTGATCCAAAGCCTCGCTCCCCTGAATTCAGCGGCCAACCCCCTCATTTACTGTCTGTTCAGCTCGCCCAAAACCAGATGAGCCCCGCCGGCCCCGTCCTACGCTCAGCCTTAGGACGGACGTCGACGACCCTTTCTTGTTCGGCGAAGAAAAACCCAATCAGTCCGGCATCTGAAATAACGATATCGGATGCGCCCAGCCCGCCGAAACGATCCCCCCAAGCAAACGCCGGGTTTTCTTTTGAATCGCAAAAGACTCCTAATCATCCCGAAATAACGACTGTGAACGTATTCTACTGGGGGGGGGGGGGGGATCCATCTCCGCCAAAGTCCGTCTAATTGCACGTGAAAACATCCCAACTCCGCCAGCTATGCGTTATCGGGTCAATGCAGGGACGACCATCTCCGCCAACTCAGTTCCAGGGATCAGTTTGCACTTGACGACAAATCGAGGGGGGTGAGGAAGAGAAAACAAGAAATAAACCAAAAGGAAAGCGGAATAGGTGACAACTTCACAATCCAGAGATCCTGGAGTCCAGAGATGTTTATTTATTTATTTATATAACGGGACGAGCCCAATACAAATACATATTATAGGTTAACCGGGGGTACAACAGTAAAAAATGTAAATTTGTTGGGAGATTGGAACACTGCAGACAACATTTTGGGGGAAATCCCCAGTACGGAAGCCGTCTGCCTTATTGTACTCCCGAGTGTCCGTTTTTGACTTTATTTGCCTCCTGGGTGGTCGAGGTCCAATTCCTAATTACCTAATATACGTCTTATCACTGCGTCTACTTGGGGGGTAGTGAGGAAGGGGGGGGGGGGGTTACAGTCCCACCACCTCGTCAGGGACCCAGGGATTTGGGGGGAGCCGGCACTTCCCCCCTCCCGTCTTTAGCCCCCAAGGGATCACAGGTTGCGTAGCTAGTTTAACATTCTCAGCAAACGAAGACAATGTTTTTACCGGTCCACCAGAAAATTTTTATCCCCGTTCGAGGTCCCAAGAGAGGTTGTTTACGTTGTAAACTTTGACCTCAGATCTTGTGTGTTGAAGACGGATGTCTTGGCCGCCTTTGCCACAGGAGCCTCTGCTAGGATTCACATAAACGTTCCAAAGTTCAGAGGTGAGTCGTCAACCGACAAGACAGGTATTACAACACATAATTGACTTTTGGTCAAACATTGGTGTTCTTCCCCGGATTCGAACCAGGCTGATCAGCGCTCCGACTGATTGTAAACAGACGTCTCGCTGACGCCTTAGTCCACTGGGCTACCCTGTCCCCAACAGATGTGTAATTAGGTATGGCAAGTAATGAGATTTTATGGCAGAAGGCGACGGAGAAGGAGGTCTTGTAGGGTTGATTTGACTGATTGCAGAGGGTGATGAAATAAATCGACAGCTGGGAAGTTGCGAGGAGATTTGCCAGGCAGGGTAGGCGAGATAGTGGACGATGCCGCATGTAGAGGAGAAGGTGGGAATATGAACCCCTCACATAATATGGACCCCCGCGCTTTCTCAGGCCAGGGAGGGGGTGAGAGTGGAGAAGCGGCTTGTACCGCATCTTGAGTGGGGGAGCGACAGGGGCAAGCGGGGACGCTCAGTTTTCCATCAACAAGATTACTATGACGCACAGTGGTCTGTGGGTGGCAAAAACCCCCATTTTTCAACTTGATTGTTGATGCAATTTGAATTTACAACTGATGTGTGAAGAAGTTAACTAGTGTATTCCATGGGTTTTGGTACCTATAGGTAAAAATAAAGATTTTACAGCGTTACACAAGCTTGAGAAGATGAAAAAACGCCAATTTCCCGAGAATTTATGTCAAAGGAAACGTGACAAAATGGAGCGCTTTATGTTAACACAAAAATTACTTCTATTTATATCAAGTCTATATAAATCATGAGAAGTGTAAAATTATTTTTCCTAATTTTTCCAGTCAGTTTTAGCTTGTGTTTTTGAATAAAATATTGAAAAATTCCATCTTTGGAAAATTCAGTAGACAAGGAAACACCGTGCGCCAAAGTGCGATTAGTCTAGGAACACTCAGTAGGACCTGTAGAAACAAAAAATGCAAAGATCGGATGCGGGAACTTGCGGCCTCGCTCGTTTCTCTCCGGTCTCTCCTGTCAGAGCTCCAAAATTTTTTACCGACGTTATGACTTCAGATTTGGATTCTACGTCCCAAAAAACGTAGGTGTACCAAGTTTTATTGAAATATTTCAAAGAAAAGTGGTTTTTGCCGCTTTTCTGTCATTTCAGACCACTGTGTGACGCCATGTTTTTTTTCCTCCTCCATCAAATATTGAACGAGGTGATTAAAACTTTCGTTTTTGCTCATTTAAACTTCAATTCGAGCAAATATCGATGCTCCCCCTTCACGAACATGTTTCAGGCTGTGATAATCCGTTTTTGTATCCTGAATATCGTTTACCTGCAGGTAAAAAAAAAAAAAAAAAAAACAGTTTTTGAGAAGGTCGTTTTTTATAATAATATTATGGCCATATTATGGCTCCTTCGATGATCATAATATGGGCCCCGCATTACTGTGACGCCATGTTTTTTCCTGCTGAGGAGAAGGTGGTAATATGAAACTGTTTATGGCCTGGAAATGGTCCCAATATGTCCATACCAATACGCTGAAAAGGACCTCCAGTCTGAAGTTGCTTGAGTGGTGCCTTTTGCGTCTTCCCTGGACCCTTAAACTTTCTACATTGTTCGCACGTTCTGCACCAGGCTTTGGTGTCCGACGTCATCCCAGGCCAATAGCAGTCCAGTCGCAGTTTACCCAACGTTTTCCAAAATCCAAAATGAACTCCAGCAGGAGAGTTGTGACATTCCGATAAGATTCCTGGAACTGCAAGTGCCGGTACAACCCACTGTAAGTGAAACCGACCCGACCGACCTTCCCAACGATGGTACAGTTTCCTGTCTAGACCCAGCTGTTGGGTTTTTGGGCTTTGGGCTGAGATGTCAGAGGTTGCTGGCATACACCCCGTTCGTTTATGCTTTATTACCCACTGAATTCCCTCATCTTGGAGCTGATCATCATGGGGGTTCGTAAGGCGTATCACAATATTATAATGTAGGTACACCCTCAACATTCGTTTCCACGGGTGCTCCGACACCAGAGATCCAGAAAGTTTAGACATTCTCAGATCCCGAGATCTCGTGATCCAAAAATCCAAATATCTCTTGGCAAAATAAGTGTGAAGGTCCTTACATTGGCGGAGTTGGATGAACTTCTGGCGGAGTTAGATTGTCCCCTTCAACTGGCCCTTCTTATCCCCCAAAAAAACTGCCGCAATCGAAGATTTGAACGAAAAATCTGAACCCAAACCCAACTTTTCACTCATTCCTTACTCGGCCCTCCGACAACAAGTTTATTCCACATTACGCGGGACCAGAATGTAAATAAGACGGCATCGCCGACTGAAACGTGACGAGAAATAAAAAATCTCCCATTTCCTTCTTTTCCCCCCTTCGGGAAGAAAAAAAGATGTAAATAAGGATATCCGCAAGTTACATGAGGATTCCGCACTGGCAGTAAAATAAAATTCAAATTGCCTCAAGCAAGAAAGGGTTTGGCTGTGCAATCGGCTCTCGAGGTCGGCAGCTATCAACGAGCTCAGAATGTCTCGTACATTGCCGTGAAAATTCGTGTGGTCCACCTCTCAACCTTTCTTCTTGCCACATATGAAAACAGGGTTTAATAATCTTATTGGTAGCTATATACGTAATAGATTGTAAAATTTATACTTCCTTGAAATTTACTCTTAAGTTATACAATAGGTGAAATTCCAATGTGATGAATCTTGTTATTGTGACCCTTTTAGATGTCATGCTAATTAATACGTATAGTCAATGTAACCACTAAACGTTAGTGTCTGAAATTTTGTTTAAAGCTAGTCAACGCTAGCTCAACGATAAAAAAAAAATTGCCAAAGGAGTGAGCAATTTTGAGCTAAATTTGAGGGGAAACGGAGTAGTTATATGGTAATTGTGTGCTATTTGTCGCCTTTTTATGTAATTGAAATGATATTATCTTACTCTGAATGTAGTTGGAATGATGAAATAAAAGGTTGGGAAGGCGTACAAATCGTGAATAAAAAAATAAAAATAAAAATAACCTTAGAATTCGTCGTCCGAAGTATCGGGTTGTTGAGGACTGAACGCTGTGGTTTGTTGCATTGTTGGGGTCGTGTAACTGGCCAATTGCAACGAAAAGGTTATGACTAGCGTTCGGATTTTGCATGTTTTGCATATTTTTTCCTAAGCCCCCTAACATTCATAGATGTACATTTTGAGTGTTTTTAGGCCATTTGCAACCCAAAAAACCGAAATATATTTCGCATGTTTTGGTGGTTTGGGGGGATTTTTGCATGTTTAGGAGATTTATACATGTTTTTTGCATGTTTTTTGAATTTACCAGACGTTGTTACAAAAAATAAAATAAGCTTTTTTTAAAAATTGAAACTAGGTACTAATTTAAGGAGATAGTTTCGGCTGAAGACATAGCTAACTACCGATTTTTACCCATTGTGTCCTGTGATGTGGAGCGGTCATTTTCTACTCTGAAGACATTTCTAAGTGAGAACAGGCGACGTTTTAAGGTTGCTAACTTAGAAAAAGTTTTAATAGTTAACTGTAACTTCAATGAGTTGAATGATGGCAGCAATACTGAAGAAAATGAATCCGAAAATGTTGTGGAGATTGAATAAATTGTAAATAAGAAATAACGTATCTGTAAATATAATGTAAATTTTCCATCTGTGAACTTTTTATTCTTACCTATTTACCTTGTTTTTGAAAAATAAGAAGAAAATAGTAAAATAACTACAAACAGAGAACAATTATTACAATTTTTCAATATTTAACTATTTATCAATTATCTTTTGAAGATTTACGCTAATTTGTTATATTGTTTATTAAACAACATTATTATTATATAAAAGGAGAGTTTCAAAAGCACTCATTACAAAAAAGTGGTACTTTTTCCAAATTTTATTTTGCATGTTTTGACATTTTTTGTGTGCATGTTTTGGCATTTTTATCACATGTTTGCATGCATGTTTTGCCTTAAATTTTTGCATGTTGATCCGAACCCTAGTTATGACATAAGGGTACAGGGAAAAAAACATCTATGTCAAGAAAGCTGCAATCCGAGAAAAACGAGTTTTTATCTTCAAAACTGAATAAAACCTTTACTATGATAAATAATGAATCGTTTTTCGTCCCAAAATACTCATATGGATGCCAGAAATGGCCCCAAGAAATTTCAAGTCATCAATAAATTTGTAGAGGTAACAAAAATCGAAAAATGTGGCAAACTCCATGAAAAATATTCAGAAATACATCGTTGTGCATATTAGAAACCATCTGAAACATTCAAGAAAATAATCGATGCCTGAATCTCTCGAATTAGCCAAATAATAATCGAATTAGACAAATAATAACCCACAGGATCGCGAAAACAACGCTATCTGTAGGCGAATCTGCTGGAGACAAAGATGTTTCTTTCCCTGTACCGGATGACATAGCTGGTTTTCCTTGTATAGCGAAACTTTGAGTGCTATTCTGACCCTGACTGAACTGGGGTTTTCCTTGTTTGGATAGACCGTTGAAAATTACTGTTCATTCTGATTCCAATGATGTATCAAACTCATTTTCGAAAGAAAAAGTGACATTGTGGGTTCGTTGACCCACACAGGACGTAGTCTCCTTAACACTGGCAGCGAGCGCGGCTGGCCTGTCTGAGGTGGCCTCATCAGCGGATTTTGTATGAAACTATGTTTATCTTCACTATAATGTCTCTTGTTTCCATGTTATTGTTATTGTAACTATTGTATATAATATTGTAACTATATCGCAGGTGCTCGTAAGTTGAAATACTATGATTTCAACAAACCATGAGAATTATTTTAATCTGTTTGCCTTTCCGATTTTTCATTTAATCTATTCTGTCATTCCAACTACCGTCAGAGTTCGATATTTCAATTACATAAAAATTGCAGGTGAAAGTCAAAATTTGTCTAATAGCACACAATTACTGTGATTTACTAAATTCACCAAACTTTTTTTGTTGTTATTAGGGATTAGATTACGAAAATGCTTTAGCCACGATCTAGTTAGTTTGGGGGTTTTATACCCCTTTTCTCTCAAGCTCGCCAGCCTGCCAGAGATAGTACTGGCGGGAGGAGCGGGTCGTGTGTGGCCCCTCTTCTCCCGCCAGCGAGTCTGCCTTTTCATTGGAAGACAGGCGTAATTAGCGGCTTTAAATTGCCATCTACTGAGTATCAGCCATATATTAGGTAGGTATGTCCAATTGCCGTGATAATTCAGGGTTCACTCCCACTAAACAGGCCTCCCTTAGGGAAGCTGATTGGCAGGAGATGTCCTGACGCTTGGGTCACTGCTCAGGCCTCCCCTGTCGACAATTCGACTAAAGAGGCCACAGGGGCGTTCCCAGTTGAGACCGGGTCTGTGTATCTGGCCACCTTTGGCGGCATTTAGTTTGAGGTAGCTGCTACTATTTTGAGGTTCATTTTTCCAACATTTTCAGCAGTACAATTTTCAAAATTTTTTGCTGTTAATGCCTTCTACATTCAATCCTTGATAACCTCAGTAAGCTGGCTCACTATTATTTGTAGTTTTGGAGATGAACATAAAAAAAAGCACTTGTGAGTGACATTATAGGGCTAGTAAAGGTCTACCTGGCCACTGTGGTCACTCCCTAGACGTTCCACAATTTGGTTGGGGCTAGGGAGGGACGGACTAGGGAAGGACAAATCAGCCATTTTCCATTTGTGTACACAAGAAGCTTCAAGGAAGGCAAAATTGCAGTCATGAGAGTGTCAACATTGTAATAATGAAAAAATGAAAAAAACTTCCCTGTCAAATTTCAATCCACACTAGGGAGAGACAGTCAATAAAAACACATCCTGGACCCAACTGAAGAGAAGGAAAGTAATAGAAACCCCCCCCCCCCCCCCCCCCCCCCCCCCCCCCCCCCCCCCCCCCCCCACACGTGAAGCTGGCTTCTTGCCAGTGTTGCCAAAACAGTCATTATCTCGAAATATCTCTTCCTCAGATTGAGGGCAGGCATTCAACAAATTTTTGACTGCCTGAAATAGTCACTCCCTAGCATATTTAATATTCTAGGGAGTGACTATTTCGATACTAGAAAGGATGCTGAGTAAAATGTTGCCCACATTGTCGGATTTATTGTGTGAGACATTTATACGAATACAATGAGAACTTTAGAACTCAGTGTGTGGACATTGCTAGGGAAAGACAAAATGGTCCTTCTCCATTTGATAATTCGGCTTGCATTGAGTTTAAGAGTTATGGAATAGTATGCACAAGTTGCCTGCAATTGGGAGCAACGTAGGACATTGGATGGGGGGGGGGGGGGGGGGGGGTTGGATGTGACTGGATATGAAATAGTACCATTTCCGAAGAATGGCCCAAATAACACCACTAAAATTTGCATTCCGAGAGTTGGCAGACTGCGAATGAGAAATAATTGAGTGGCTAAAGCATGTTCATATTTTTATAATTTTAGACGACTTAGATTCTAATAGTGTCAGGAAGATGCAAGAAGGGCAAAGCCCCCCAGTCGTGGCATTTTTTAAAATTTTTTATTGTATTTATTTACAGTTTATTGCTGTTTATTTTATTTTATTTTTTATTTTTTTAGTTTTGTAAATACGAGCAACTTGTGTTTTTGATTTCGATTGATGTGTAAACTCGCGCTGAGAAAACGGGCGGGGGGACGGCCGGCTTAACCACGTTATTTCCTTCGAAATAAATCACCAAGGTCGGCTTTTAGAGCCAGTTTAACCGAATCCCTCGAGGTTCTCCATCTCCGGTTAAATGGGCGTTTAAAGAACCCGCGAACGGTTGTGGCGGTCCGGCTGAAATAATTTTCCCCCGTGAAAAAAAAAAAAACAACAAAAAATAACAACTTGTTGAAGGGGGGTTTTCATTATTGATGTCCTAGCGAGGTGCGAAGTGGAATTGAAGACTGACTTTTTTGTTTTGTTTTTTTAAACAGTGATGGGGGTATGAAAAGTGAAAAGTATGAAATAAGCACTTCCAAATCATTAGAAGACTTCCAAATGACATTGAAAGTTAATCATGAGGCATGCCCATCCTTTATTAAATTGACTGGACTTTTACTCATTTTGTTAAAGCTGTAAAGTAGGGGCGGATCCGTTGGGGCTCCTGAAAACGAAGGACTCATTCGCGTACCAACTTAAAAAAAAAAAAAAAAAAAAAAAAAAAAACTGCTGGGTTTTGCAGAAATGTGGTCTATTCAGCAGAGACGAGAGGGAAGAACCACCTCAGCAGGCGTGACGAGCTAAATCAACAAAGAGGAGAACGAGAGAGAAATAGCCGAATCGGATGAAATTCGCTTCCGTCATTTCCGTCGACTTTTATTTGCGGCGGCCCGTAGGGCTTAATCCTGAACCCCTCCTCAATACTTACAGGAAATTTGATGGTGATTACAAACATACCTCATCCCCCTATGAAATACACCGGAGTAGTGTAGGTAACGGAAAACCGATAGTTCAACTTTATTCGCTCATCATTTCACACTGATCTGAGGTTTGTCTCATTCGATTCAGCGTTCAAAACACTACAAGACACTACAAAAAACATTTTTTGGAATAATCTTTAATGTTGCGGTTAGTCCAGTCAAATGGCGGTTTTCCCTTAACAAAATTAGGGAAGTTTTTCTTAACGGATCTATCTTGTTTTAGGGTCCGCCCCCGCTGCAAAGTTCAGTTCTCAAAATTTGTAATTAATAATATTGTACAGATTGTTGGTGTAGTATTGTGTATCTCCTAAGCTAAGTGTACATATTGTGGATTGGTAGTCAGATGAACTAACCTTCTTCCTCGGTAAACAATTTAAGAAAATGTCTGATTCGTCAGGTAATATTTTCGAAATTGAATCTCATCTTACGACTGTGTCACTTTGAAAATACATTAAATCTTTTTAATCAGTGAATATTATATGGTGTTTTTATTTATTCGTATTATCCTTAATTGATTTCAGGTTGCCGACAGGTCGAGGTAATTGAGGGACTGTACAAAAATCTTGCTATATTGATTTTATTCGTCAAGCAGGTACAGCGACGTCATTGGAGAGCCCTCTTCTTGGCACCTCTCCCACTTTCGGCCAAATCTGTGCAGGGAGGTGGGGAGAAACCGAGTAAACAAAATTAAGCCAATGTTGTGCAAACTCCCCTCCCCGAAGGTAACGCATGGGTTTGACAGGATGGAGGAGTCGAGCGTACAACATTCGCTCTAATGGATAACTAATCAATCAGGGAACTGAACACTTGGGTAGTCATCGACTGAAAGCGATCCGATGTTTGGGGGATTAGCAGAGTTCACTGGAGGACCAGGTGGAAGTGCCGATTATATCTTATACATCCTCCGTATTCCCCCTGGAGTTTGTATTAGCGTCTTCAGAATAATCTCACTTAGGTGATGCGGGACACCCCACACATTGGATGTTGTGCGTGTACCTACCAAATGAGTTTGTGCTCCTAATACACAATTTCATTGTCAGGTGTTTTGATGGAAGAGGTGGGGAGTCGCAATCCCGGGTGGGACTCATTAATTTTTAAGTAATAAAATAATTTTTTTTAAACAGCGTGACAGCACTACTGGTGGGTAGCCATTAGTAATGGCCCATTACAAGCTGAATCGTCGTTTTTCTTCGGGCCCTTCCAGTGAAATTTCCAAACTCAGTTCCGGTCGACGAAACATTTTTTCAAAAGTATTTGCGGATTTTTCCAAAGCATTTGACAGGCTACCCCACTGCGTCATCATGTCTGTGCTTGAGTCTTTGGGGGTGTTTGGCAGTTTCCTGAGGTGGGTGCGTGACTATTTGACGAACCGCACACTTTGCGTACGGGAGGTTGTCTATGGGCCTTTCTTTGCCACATCAGGTGTTCCTCAGTGCTCATCTGGGCCCCCTACTATTCCTTCTCGTGATGAACGGTGTCACGACGGTTCTCTCTCGGGTCGACTTCTTGATATTTGCTGATGACCTCAAGCTGTTTCGTCGCATAAAGTCCCCGTCTGACAGCCGGCTCAATCAGGATCAAGTCAAAACCGACACTCAAAACCAATCCTTCTCATTCGTCCTTCCCACCCATGCGCAACCTGGACGAGTCAACGCCTCGAATGGGGAAGAATCTGGAAACCAAGTCAGCTCCAGACCTCATGATAACCTCAACACCGCACAAGCTGTCCCACAATACGTCCAAGACCACTTTCTTGAAGGGTGGGGTTGACCCAGATTGCGCTCACTCGGGCAGTGAACCTCCGACTCCGGAATACGCGACGGCGGCTACGGTCACTTGATACAGAAGATGGGGCCGGTGTTGTAGAGGAACACTGGGGAAACGACGACCAGTGACAGGTGAAAACGACGGCGCCCAGAAGGGCATAAGGGGCGGCTTAAGATTCCGCCAGCCATGGACATTAAGAGATTATAGGAGCTTAACGAAACCAAAATATTCCGCCAAGTTCTTCGGCGTGCAGCTTAACGCTATCTCAAGATTCCGCCACCCGTAGCCTGCTGCCTACTTCAAGATTCCACTATCCAGAACCTTTAAGTCCCTCAAGGTTCAGCCCAAACATTCGTGGTAAAAAATGACATAGACATTAATTTTGATGTAAATGTGGTTCACAAACTTTAACAAGGTGTCGGTAAAGGGGTAAATGTCCGGATGTGACTTGGAAAAAGAGTCACCCAAGTGGCGGTGGAAGGATTCACAGCAAGTATTGGTTTTGTTGAGGTTTGAACTCACTTCAGCCCATAATTCTGGTGGGTATTTTGCGATTGGGTTCTAATAATAATTCTTCTGTAAATACGTAAAAACTTGGTGACTCCTGCGGATGCTTTTGGTTTTACACTTTTCAAGTTTTCGAACTCTTTTGAAACTTTGGTGCGTGGCAAAAATATGAGACCATAAAATTGTTTCAACCAAACACCAAGCGTTGTTCTGTCTCGATAATCGGTTACTCAGCCCACAATTTTGAATCGCCCTCCACCATGCTTGACACAGATGATTGGCGGAATGTTTATATTGGAGGTGAGACACGATTGACGGAATGTTTATATTTGCTTCAGCTGGTTCCAGATAGACGTGGCGGAATCTTGAGGTCGCCTTAATGTGCTGAGTCGGGGTACTGAATCCGTCGCGTTAATGACATCGGCTGGCGGAATCTTAATACACCCGGCATAAGACGCCGGGCTGAAGGGCAAACGAATGCAGGCGGCCTTCACGGTTGCCAACCTTTTTTCACAAAACCCCCTGAGCCGTAAATAAAAAACCCTGAAAAAACCCTAAATCGATTTTGAGAACTACTAAAAAATCCCCGAATGCATTCAAACCTCGAAAAACCACTCTTTTATACTAGTGAGTCCGATAACCAGCAGTCTCAAGCACATCTCATTCAAAATCTTTTTGGATTTTTTTTTCAACAAAAAAAATTTTTGAATTTTTTTTTTCGAAAAAAAAAAATTTTTTTTTTGCATTTTTTTTCCAAAAAATTTTTTTTCAAAAATTCTTTATTCTTTACTCGAAAAATACATAACCTCCTGGGATCCTTCAAAAATCCCATTTTTAGCCCCATGAAAGCCCTACAGATCGCAACAGTGAAATTGGATAGTTCCGGGACCCCAAAAATGGATTCTACGTCCAAAAATACTTCGAAAACGACACCTGCCTCGATCCCATAGCCAAAAGCCTTCAAAAAACCCCTCCCGTAGACCCATTTTAGCCCCATAGCACCCCAAGGGTTTGGGCGATCGGACTGAAAACCTTGCGGGCACAACTAGATGGTAAACCAAGTATTTTGTCAGAATTTCAGATTTTTTAAAAATTCCTACTGCCAAAAACGGCTCGGACGGCGGACGGACATTTCGGATTTTGAATGTAGACCTCTTGAAACGGATAATTTCAAATTTTGAGGCCGATCGGAGTCGTCGACCCCCGTCACGAAAACATAGGTGTATTATTCCAAGAATAATACCTAAACCAAAAACCACAAAATAACCTCTATACTTCGAAAACTGAACTTTGACTGTATGTATCATCGGTTGATGGCCAAGTGATACGAAAACCAATAGGTCAAATAAAATCCCTAAATTCCCCCTGACAAGGAAAAAATAACCCTAAAAAAAACCCTAAACATTTCTTCCCCCTAAAAAAACCCTTTCAACAAAAAAAAACCCTAAATCTAGGGGGAAAATCCCCAACTTGTCAACCGTGGCGGCCTTGCTCCTTGTTTATGTTTTTGTTTTTACTTGTTACTCGTTTAAATACAGTGTTTGTTGTTGTTGGAAAAAAGTTCAAAGTTGAGCTATTGAACAAAGCCAATTCAAAATCAAATAACCAAGGACGGTAGGAGAAGAAAGTCGGTGCACATAACACTGGCTGGCATAGGCATGGACTGTATAGAGTTGGCTAAAAAACCTCCTCGTCCAAACACCGAACGCCTTAATTACTATGGGTTATACGGAACATTATTATTAATTGTGCTTCCTGTGCGGATCCTACGTGTCGATCCGCGTTTTTCAGTCATCGTGTTTCAGTCAGTCCGTGGCCATCAGTGCTCCGTACAGCATGTAACCCTGGTGTGTTTGGCCATCTTTGCCCTCTCGTTCACGGTTTTCCTTTTCTCCCTGCATTTTTTCCTCCACCTGGCGCTTATGTGCCTCGGACCAGGACTTATGAACGGTCCGCAAATGAGTGTCCTGAGCAAACCTGGCGCTTATAAACGGAGCTATTTTACGTGAGTAGACCTTTAAAAAGGTTTACTCATGCTCTTGTCAACTGTCACATCCTTACAGTAACGTCCTCTTCGCCACCAGAGCGCTCTTGCACGATCTGCAATCACACGATCTGCAATCCCCTTGCACGATCTGTAATTCACATCCGAAGAGTCTTCGAAGACGTCAGATACCACCCATCGCAACACTAAATAATGTAATCGGGCTGTCAGCGAAGAACGGGGTGAGAGATTCATGCTGTTCCGCCTAAGTGAGATTTACTTCACCAGCCTGGTTTACGGCTTCGCACAAAACCAGAAATTCGGCAGAGAGTTTGACCCTGTTGATGTATAACTTTGAAGGATCGACTTTCCAAGCGAGGAAGGACGATAAAAAAAGGACCTGAGGTGAGTTCATACGGTCCGGGTAAAAAAGTCCACTCCATCTTGCGGGGGGAAGATTGTTCGTGACAGGGAGAAGATTGGAGCAAAGGAAAACCCCTTAAGAGCCGATAAACGCAATCAATTTCGGGAAGCGCCTATCCCCCTCGGGTGGTAAACCGTCCGCAGCCCGCTTTTACAGCTTTCTGAGGGAACTTTGAACCGTTGAGTTATGCTGCACGACAGACATTCGTGGTGGCTCAACTCAGAACTATCGTGCAACTAGACGGGCAACCGCAATCCAAGATGGTATAATCCAACTCACAACGGTATTCCTATAGGAATCACTAAAAACCTGGCCAATTGTACACAAGTTTTTTGGGGTGCTGTTACAGTAAACGAAAATGATGTTCAAAAACTGGTAGGACCACTGGCTAGGGGGAAATCAATCAACTTCAAGAGACAAAAAAAATTAATCCAAGATAACCGCAGTACCCAACAATTTTCACAGGTAGGTACATAAGTTAGGTATACCTAAAGACAACAAAAATGCTGCAAATTTTACACTAGGGTTTATTATGCTTTGATATAGGTTACTTCTGCAAAAATAAATTTTGTGCCATTATAAAAATATTTTTGAAAAAATAAAAATAAAAATTTTTTGTACGTTGTTTGGTCAGATGTGGGACATCGAAAAATGGATTATGCGTTGCGTTAAAAATCACTCGGAAAACGATAGCTTATTTGAGCTCCCAGGACCCTCCTAAAATCACAATCGCAGCCCCTTGAAAGCCCCATAGTGAATCCCCACGGTGAAATTGGATCGTTCGGGCGCCCACGAATTGAGCGTAGTTTGGGTTAGTGGGCAGCGCTGTGTTTGGGTTGAAGGTATTGAAGGTCTGTAATGTTTGTATGTTACCTCCGAAGCTGTGCGGAGATAAAAAAGGTAACTAAATGTTTTCGTGGAAATACGCAGTAGGTAGGTACACAACTAATCCAAAGGGTCTTCCATCAATTACAGTAATCCCTCATTATCCGCGGTTTCGGCATCCGCGGGTTTCGATTATTCGCGGTTTTTGCCCAGTGCCCTTGAACCTTTTGTTTGTAATCACATGTTTGACTTTTGAACGTTGTTGCCATCATCTAGTCTGAAAAATTTTTAGAAACTGAAAATTTTAAATGCCGTAGACTGGGACAACTTTGCCAACCGGGGCAACTTTGCCAGCTTGTGAGATAAAAGTGTTTTTCCACTTTTGCTAGTACGCAAATGAGAAATTGGTGGCGCTAGTGTCTTCTAAGCATCAAGGAGACATTCTGGAAGAGGTTTCAGCTAAGGTTTTCATTGTTATCAGTATGTTTGCAGCTGTTTCACGTGTTTTATTAGCCGAAGTCAACATAAGGAAAGTTTGAGTGTGGTAAAAAGTGGGATTTTCGGCATACATAAGCTCACCGTGAGTAAATCATTCCATTTCTAGTCGCTAAGGTATATGATTCTCTAGTGAATTCACCTATGGTTATTTGATTTACGTCAACTTGAGGCGATTTAATTCCACATGGCAATGTTGCACCAGGAAGCTTGGGCACAATGGGACAACTTTGCCACTTTGGAAATTACTCGTTATCTCAGCCTTTCCGTACATTTTTGAACTTTTTCGATTCTTTTAATTGAATATCCGGATTATCCCTTGTGTCTTCTCTTACATTAGATGCCGAGCCGAGTTAGGAAGAAGTTCGGGGCCCGAAGGTACCAAAATTACGACCCAGAAGTTCTCCAGCGCGCTGTAGATTTGGTCGCCAAAGGAGAAATGAGCAGTGGCAGAGCATCAGATGCGTTCAATATCCCTCGAAGAACGATCGAAAATAAGGTAAAAAAGCTCCACATTAATAAGCCAGGACGCCAGACTGTGTTGAGTGCTGTTGAAGAAGACGAAATCCTAGAACAAATGCTGGTGTGTGCAGATTGGGGGATGCCCCTTGATGCCCTTGAGCTGCGGGTTGTCGTCAAGAATTACTTGGACTCAGTAGGGAAGAAAGTTCCTCAATTCAGGGACAACATGCCAGGAGAGGACTGGTATCGGTGTTTTATAAAACGGCACAAGCCGTCGATGAGTCCCACTTCAACGAGCCTGACCAGCCACTTCCAGGTTCCTCCGGGGCCTCTGACCAGCCCCTTCCAGGTTTCTCCACGGCCAATGTCCAGCCTCCGAGGACCACAAAAATTAACCGGAGTGACACTCGTAAGAAGATCACCAAGAGGAAGGCTCGTAACAGCAGTGACTCTGACGACGCATATTCCTTGCATGACACCACATCTGATGAATCAGAAAATGAGGATGAAGTGGCTCAAGAAGCTGGAAGAAGTGCTGAAAATGAATCAACTAGAGATGACGAAGCTGATGTGAATGAAATTAGGGACGTGATTCAGGAAGTGGAGGAAGCTGGAGAAAATGGGGAGCAGAATGGATTTGAAGTGAATGGGGAATCAGTTAGTGAGATGGTTCCGAATGTAAATGATGATTCTTCCATTATGCAACTAAAGGCTGGGATGTTTGTTGTGGTGAAATTTGTAGCGAGAAAAAATTTGGTGACACATTTTGTGGGCAAGCTCACTCGTTACAGTGGAGACGGAGAATTCGAGGTGACGTATCTTCGAATGAAAGGAAAAGGGGACAGTTTTTTCTTTCCTGTTGTTCCTGATGAAGCTCTTGTCAACGTGGAGGATATCGTGTACTTGATTCCACCTCCTTACCATGAAACTCGTGGGAAATATACCTTTTCTGATGAAAATGTCCAAACATTTTTTTTAAAATGACTAAATTTTAAACTTCAATTTTTTTCATTTTCGCATTTGTTGTGTGCGACTTTTTCATTTTTATCTTAATATAAAGAGTTTAAACTAAAGTTAAATGAGCGTTTTTACTTAAGCATCCTTTTCTCAGGTGTTGTTTTTTATCATTTTGGGCAAATTTCACAGGTATGGCAAAGTTGCCCCAGTGTTATCCGACAGTTTCAAACCTGTTGGCAAAGTTACCCGGGCAGAGGTAAAGTTGCCCATTTGCCCGGGTAACTTTGCCAACGGTATATTTCACAGATATCATAAACAAATACGAATAAAGTAAGTCATTTCTACTCTTGAACTGAAACTAGAGATCAAGACTAACGGGTTGAGCCACTTTGGACGCAGATTGGGACTCCACTGGTAGCAGAAATCTTGATTTGAAAATCAAAATGTGGCAAAGTTGTCCCGGTCTACAGCACCATTCGCGGCGAGTAAGGGATGGTTTGAAAGGTTTAAGGCTCGATTCTGCCTTCATAATCCTCAAATCGAACATCCTAACGTACAGGTCATGTTTCTGCCCGCCAACACCACATCAATCCTACAGCCATTAGACCAAGGGGTAATTGCTGCTTTCAAGGATCCTCTGCAAAGCAACTCAGCTGGCGGATCAGGTGGTTGAGTCGGATCCCCTTATGGAAAGTCCCCTTCGCTTCAGAAGAGGTCTCCAGGAGCTGATGATGCCATACGAAGAAGTCCAGAAGGAACTGGCTAAATATTGGCTATATACATTATTTCTTGTTGTTCCTCTATGTACCTACGTGCATTCACAATACCAAATTCTCTCTAAAGAACCAAACCCCCCGTTTCCCATTCAAGTAAGGTCCCGTTATCCGCGGTTTCATTATCCGCGGTACCTCTCTGGAACCTAACCCCCGCGGATAATGAGGGATTACTGTACTTACAAGGGTTTTTAATTTCAGGAGCAACCACCAACCAAAATCGAAGAACAAACTAGATTCCAGATTTCTTGACCACTTGGATAATACAAACTAGTTTGGTTCTCGAGGGTTGTTCCAAGTGAAATACGTTGTTTAATGCCAACGTTTCATTGTATTTTCACACCTCCAGGGCTTCGAACGGTTAATTGCTTGCTTGTAAATAGAGTTGGATCCAGGTGACTATTTACTCAATCTAAGCAAGCAATAAACCTTTCTAAGCCCCAAAGAAGACGTTTTTCGCCAGGTTTTCAGCCTAATCGCCCAAACCCGTGGGGAGCTATGGGGCTAAAATGGAGCTGCGGGAGGGTTTTTTGAAGAGTTTCGGCTATGGGGTCGAGTTAGGTGTCGTTTTCAAAGTATTTTTGGGCTTGGAATCCATTTTTGGGGGTCCCAAATGGATCCCAGGAGGTCAAATATGGTGTCGTTTTCCGAGTAAGTTTAGGTACAAAATCTGTCCACACATTGTACGAAAACTTCTTTTTTTTTTCAAAGATATTTTCTTAATGACACAGAATTATTTTGGACAATTAGGTAACGTAGGGGAAAGTGGGGCACATTGATACACTTTTTTTTTCGGAAGCCAGTAGTTTCTAGTCGGACGGATTTTGAGGCCGTTCTTGTTGTTAACCCTTTAAGTATGTTTCATAGAAACCGGGGGAAAATGGGTGACAATTTTGCTAAAAGCTAAGTTCCCCATGTTGAAGTTTTTTTTTTTTTTTTGGAAAAAGCCATATGCGGGGCACATTGATACGGGCCCTGGGGCAGTTTGATACACGGTGTACGGTTTGATACAATTATGAAAATCACAAGAAAAAAGCGTATAACAATCTTGACAAACCTCTTTCTTAAGCAATTTTGGTTTATTATTCTTGGAATAATACACCTATGTTTTCGCGACGGGGGTCGACGACTCCGATCGGGCTCAAAATTTGACATTATCCGTTTCAAGAGGTCTACATTCTAAATCCGAAATGTCCGTCCGCCGTCCGCCGTCCGCCGTCCAGGCCGTTTTGGGCAGTAGGAATTTTTTTAAAAATCTGAAATTTCGGCAAAATACTTGGTTTACCATCTAGTTGTGCCCGCAAGGTTTTCAGTCCGATCGCCCAAACCCGTGGGGCGCTATGGGGCTATAATGGGGCTACGGGAGGGGTTTATTGAAGGCTTTTAGCTATGGGATCGAGTTAGGTGTCGTTTTCGAAGTATTTTTGGACGTAGAATCCATTTCTTGGGGTCCCGGAACGATCCGATTTCACTGGGGCGATGTTTAGGGCATTCGTGGGGCTAAAAATGGGATTTTTGAAGGATCCCAGGATGTTAAATATTTTTCGAGTAAAAAATACAGTTTTTGAAAAAACACATTTTTGAACAAAAAAAAAAAAAAACAAAAAAAAATAATTTTTTTTTGAGATAAAAATCCAAAAAAATTTTTTTTTTCAATTTTTTCATTGACAGAATTAAATTTCTGTACAAGTAACGTATATCAATATCAAAGAATAATAAACCCTTGTGTAAAATTTTCAGCGTTTTTGGTTTATTATTCTTGGAATAATACACCTATGTTTTCGCGACGGGGGTCGACGACTCCGATCGGGCTCAAAATTTGACATTATCCGTTTCAAGTGGTCTACATTCTAAATCCGAAATGTCCGTCCGCCGTACGCCGTACGCCGTCCGCCGTCCAGGCCGTTTTGGGCAGTAGGAATTTTTTTAAAAATCTGAAATTTCGGCAAAATACTTGGTTTACGATCTAGTTGTGCCCGCAAGGTTTTCAGTCCGATCGCCCAAACCCGTGGGGCGCTATGGGGCTATAATGGGGCTACGGGAGGGGTTTTTTGAAGGCTTTTAGCTATGGGATCGAGTTAGGTGTCGTTTTCGAAGTATTTTTGGACGTAGAATCCACTTTTTGGGGTCCCGGAACGATCCGATTTCACTGTGCCGATCTATAGGGCTCTCATGGGGCTAAAAATGGGATTTTTGAAGGATCCCAGGATGTTAAATATTTTTCGAGTAAAAAATACGGAATTTTTGAAAAAAACACATTTTTGAACAAAAAATCCACAAAAAAATTTTTTGAGATAAGAAAAAAAAAATTTTTTTTTTAATTTTTTCATTGACAGAATTAAATTTCTGCACAAGTAATGTATATCAAAGAATAATAAACCCTTGTGTAAAATTTGCAGCGTTTGAATAATATTCAAAACAATAATTTTCAGAATAATAATAATAATATTATGTAGGTAGTACCTACTAGGTACCTACCTAATCCTCAAATTTTTGGCTCAATTTTTGGTAGAACTGTTGAAAAACGCTGCTAATTTTACATAAGGTTTATTATTCTTTGATATACTTGTGCGAAAAATTTAATTAATTCTGTCAGTAAAAAAAATTTGAAAACAAAAATTTTATTCGGAAAGTAGGTAGGGAATTTGACCTTGTTGTATCCAAAAATACTGAGAAAACGACACCTAACTCGACCCCATAGCCGAAAACCTTCAAAAACCCCTTCCCGTTGCCCCATAGCGCCCCACGGGTTTGAGCGATCGGACTGTAAACCTTGCGGGCACAACTAGATGGTAAACCGAGTATTTTGTCAAAATTTCGGATTAAAACAAAAAAATCCTACTGCCCAAAACGGCCCGGACGGCGGACGGACATTTCGGTTTTGGAATCTAGACCTCTTGAAACGGATAATGTCAAATTTTGAGGCGGATCGGAGTCGTCGACCTCGTCGCGATTAAAAAGGTGTATTATTCCAAGAATAATAAACAAAAGTTTAATATTGGTACCTAATGGGAAAGCTCATGAGTAGCAGATGAAGCTCATTATAGCTCAGCATCCGAGAGCTTCATAGCTGTTTTGTTCGGAGGCCAATTAGATGTTCAATGTTCAAATGGAGAAGAGTAGTTCTGTTCGAGTAATAGGTTCAGTTCGTCTGATCTCCAATACTGATTGATGATCATTCGTTTATCTAAATAATCATCGACTTACAAGATGTTCGGTGTCCAACGACTGAATTTCCTACGAACCGCTCATTCACCCTATTTTATTTTATTTTAAGAACAACTAATCATTATTGAAAAGCGAGTAGAAGAGGACAGAGGCCAGAGTCGGGGGTTAGCTGATTTTAGCCAGCACGGGGTGGCCCCCGCCGAGTCGTACATAAATGTGAGCTATCAGCGTTACCCAGAGGACACCGCGAGGAGGTTGCTCACGTTGTCCCCCAATATCAGTGGCATGAGCCACCTCGTCAAACGTTAACAAAAAAGAAAATGGGGGGGGGGGGGGGGGGGGGTTGTGCTCATGAGTCTGAAATAACGTAAACCTGAATACAGTTTCCATAACTGTTTCCGAACGTACACCTACCGATACGTTTCAGTCCCAACAAATACCAACCAGTAGTTCCATGGAGGCGCCCGCCTAACACTCGTCCCTCCTCAAAAGAAGAGAGACTCCAAACTCCTTGATGCCTCCTATGCCTCCACCAGTTGAACACCTTGTCCAACCCAGCTACGGATGGACTACGAACAATTTAGTCCAGTTCTTTGATCTCTTCGAACTCGTTGTGTCCTCTTATGTGTGTTCAGATTTTGTCAAGGGGTTCTTGGTATGTGTAATAATGTGGTGAGGGGAGGAAATGTAACTATGTTCTCGACCTCGACGTCAGTCTTTGTAAGGATCCCTTATGTTGGGTAACCATAGGAAACCATTCCTGAACATTAACCAAATACCAACTGTAGGCACTTCACGAGAGCCATCCTACCTTCTACCTACCATCTTCCTTTCTTCTGCCAGCCTTCTCTTCTTCCCTTTGTTCTGGCTTCTTCCTCGAGCTCCTGTCCTCGTTTTTTTCTTCTGTTGACTGGGAAGCCTCCGGATCTGCCATGTTTAAGCCTCCAATCACTGGAGAACTGGTGACTCCAACGTGATGGAGTTTCTGTGAAATGTGAAAATAATGAGAAAAGGATCTAACTCCTGGCCCTGGCATTTATGTATAAAGGGAAACCCGTTTTTACAACTAATTATTAATTAGTTATGAAAAGGGGTTTCCCCCATGTGACCTCCTCCTACCCCCCAACTAAGAGGGGGCTTTCCCCAAATAGTCACACCATCCTCACCAATTTGGGTAGGTTACTGGAACAAAGCATCAATCCTACGGAAACAGGCGATAAAACGTTCAATGCAGGAAACAGACAGTATAAAGGCTCCAGGCAGCAAACAGGCAGTATCAATGCTCCGTGCAGGAAACAGGCAGTATAAATGCTCCGTGCAGGAAACAGGCAGTATAAATGCTCCAAGCAGGAAACAGGCAGTATAAATGCTCCAAGCAGCAAACAGGCAGTATAAATGCTCCGTGCAGCAAACAGGCAGTATAAATGCTCCAAGCAGGAAACAGGCAGTATCAATGCTCCGTGCAGCAAACAGGCAGTATAAATGCTCCAAGCAGCAAACAGGCAGTATAAATGCTCCAAGCAGCAAACAGGCAGTATAAATGCTCCAAGCAGCAAACAGGCAGTATAAATGCTCCAACTATGGAAACAAGCGGTGATAACTTTTCACAGGCAACAGGCAATGTCCAATGGAACTACTTACTTTTGAGCGTTTCTCATCTTACCAGGGGCTGCTCAATATCACCTGACGCCAAACCCTATGGTCCTGACTGATTCTTGGTGAGCTTGAGGCGACGCGACGTGGGTGACCCTTCTTCAGTCGGCCTTCTGAAGAACCTGCCTGGGTCACCTTTCTGCGGCCATACGACGGACATGCTCGTACCGTTGGAGCTTCCTCGTGTCCCACGACCTACAGCACATCCTCCTTGAGGACGAAACTGTAACTACTCTCCCTCAACGTCTTCTTACCTTTCATAATTTGCCTCTCCTCTTCACACCGTTCTACCCCCTCCATTGGCAGTATACTTTCAACAATAGCACTGAGGATGAGCTGTTTAGTTCGGCAATGAATTTCTCTGCTCCTCCACTTAAAGTTGAGAACTTGAATTGTTCCTCTGGCTAGTGAAATCTGTGTTTCACTATCCGATTTGCACACTTGTCAATGATGGAACCCTGAAACTTGAAAGAATGCCAACCTCAAAAACCTCTTGGGCAACCTATGGAACCCTTAAAGAAAGAGAGCCAAGAGTAGATAATCAGAACTTACATGTCTTCATTTTGTCAAAGGACTCATCTAAATAATATTTTTGTCAAAGGACTCATCTAAATAATACGTTTGTGAGCCCTCTATTTGAAGCCTTATATTATAAGGCTTCAAATAGAGGGCTCACAAACCCAACTTTCTTCAATAAAGACAAAACAGTACCTAACTACTCTCCATCAACGTTCCTTCTTACTTTTCATAGTTTGCTGCTCCTCTTCACGCACACTTCCCCCACCATTGGCAGTGGCGTCAGACTGAAGACCCTCTGGGAACTTGGGGAGCGTTCTATAAATAAACTCACTAAAAGACGAAGCTATTTGCCAAATTATTTGCCTTCCTGGTGATTTCATGCAGAATTTGGTGACCATTGCTGCAGCAACTCTTGTCTGGTGTGTCGCTTCGCTGCAGAAAAACTGGATTGGCTCGTAGACAATGAGAAGATATATCTTGGTGGTCTTGTCATTCAGAGTACTTCAGTAATGACGCTGATGCTCCCAAGAAGTCTCCCATCGATGCTGAAATACAAAATGACCGTTTAGCAAGGAAATCCACTCCATATCTATTTCACTGTAGACAATCAAACTCACCATCAATGTCTTCTCTGTAAATTCAGTCAATGAAGGCAGCATGATGGCAGATGTTGAGGACTGTTTCGTGGAGTCAAACAAAATCCATCCAAGGAGCACGAAGAAAGCTACGAAGCTGAACGTATTGCTGCATCACCGCAGAATCACTTCGCTTCATGGCAGAAAAACTGGATTGACCCGTAGACGATGAGCAGATAATACCAACATAATATGTTATATAATATTATTATGTTGGTAGTCTTACCCATCATTCAGAGTAGGTGCCTGCTTACTTACTTCAGTAAATGACGCTGACGCTCTCACGTGGTCTGTCATCAGAGGCCAGTTACGAAATGACTGTTCTGCTAAATAAAGAAGAAGTAACTAAAGATGAAACAACCACCATGCCTGGTCGTCATATTCCCCGAACTGAGCACGGTCCACCAAACTTCACGGATGGACGACACAGTAAGAGATATTCGGTTTGCATAATGTAGAAGTCAGAGACAACAACATTATGCCCACAACATCAAATATTGTGCCGGTTGGAGAAGCCAACACCTGGCTCCGGAACCAAGCGTGAGAAACATGACAATCTACAGCAATTTGTTTCACCGACTACCAAATACAAGAAGAAAAGACAAAAACAGTGGAAACAACAACCAGGCCTGGTCGTCATATTCCTCGAGCTGAGCACGGTCCACCAAACTTCACGGATGGACGACACAGTAAGAGATATTCGGTTTGCATAATGTAGAAGTCAGAGACAACAACATTATGCTCACAACATCAAATATTGTGCCGGTTGGAGAAGCCAACACCTGGCTCCGGAACCCAGCGTGAGAAACATGACAGTCTACAGCAATTTGTTTCACAAAGACAACTACCTAATACCCTAATTGCTTAAAAAAATAAAAATAAAAAAAATAAAAAATCCTTGGAGCCACTGGCATGCAATTTACTACAGAATATAGATTGATAATAGAATGTTTGAAGCCTACCACTTCAAAACACAACATTAGAGCTGAGTTGTTCTCTCTTGAAGAATTTGGGGGGATACAGTTGAGTCAATTATGGGTGGGGTGGGGGTGGGGGGTGTTGTTGAGTCAATTTATGGTTTGTACGCTGAGGCCACTAATCTATTGTAAACTTGTTGTTTTTTTACCAGCTTTTTGGAGTACATGTGCGTTTTTTTACTGGTTTATGCAAAAAGAAGTAGGGAGTTGTGGGAGTTCTGAAGAATATTCTAATTCTAATGAACGACTTCTACGCCTACATGGGTGACTTATTGTTTTGTGTATTGCAATTATTGGAAGTCTACTTAGTAGTTTTTGAAAATTGCTTGATTTGAAATGACATTGTGTTGTAATGTGTGTGCAGGTGTGTGTTGTATATATATCCTAGCAACCTATATACTGTTCTTGATTCTTGAAACAAACAAATACCATGTGAAATGTGTCTGTGGATCCTCTCATCATTCTTCAGCTGAAGTTCTTGAAGTTCATGAAGTTCAACATGCCAAAGGGGGGGAAAAGAGACTAATTTCAAACAGTGGCTCCACAAAATGGCATTCAGGTTGGGTAGTATTTAAGCATTGCTTTAAGTTCAGATTGACCAATTTGAGGAATTTCTTTAGGGGTTTTCTTGAAAACTCCAAAAAGTGGAAAATGAAAATCAAGTGATTAGTGACCACCAAAGTCACAAGAATGTTGAAAAGGAACTTGAATGCCATCTTGAATGGTTTGACATGGTTTTGAATTGTACCTGGCTCAATAATTGTTGATGAGCATGCCTGAAAAAAAAGAATGAAATCGTTTTTAAAAAATGATGTGAAACTGTAGGACGTTTTAACAAAATTTACGTAGAATTTACTCACCAACCAAACCTTGTCTATGAAGCGTTCAGGAACTTTGGAGAAACTCGGAGAAGACCCCCACACCCACCCCCCACCAAAACGCCGCGAGACTTGGGAGAATTAACGGACACTCGCGTGTTGAATTGATGTGGCAGCAGCAGCAGCGATGGCGAGGTTGTGAAGTCGACAAACGCAGTGATGGCCGAGGAGGTCTGCACGTCTCGAGGTCTTGATTGAGTCTAGAAGTCTTCTTTTCTTCTCGGTGGTGTCAAAACAGGAAGTGTGTTCTTACACTAACATCACTGTGATAGCCCACGCACACAGACTGGCATTGACGCTCTTCAATCGTTACGTGCCAATGATAATATATACGCCTGACTGTCGAGTTCAATGCTACTGGTAATTAACACAGTAGAAACGTTCCGAGTTTTGTTTCTCCCTGGTTGGCGTACCTAGTCCCCCCCTCCCACCAGAGCCTACCTACACAATCAGCCCCACCATCCAGATCGAACCAAACTGAAACTCCATCACTGTGCCAGTCCACCACGCCTGCGACTAGCATCTGAAGTTCAGATCCGTTTACCAAGTTTACCAGCTGTTGATAATTGGAGCTGACCAACCAATGCAACCTTACTCTCACAGTGACCAACCCACTCACATGCGCGGCGAATCACCATGGCAGAAGCGATCTCCAGCCTTGCTAACCACTTCAGCCACTTCATCCACCCTAAGACTACCTACCTACCCGAGACCTAAAGGGACAGACTATAACTAACTTACAATCTATAATCCACGCGGCAGGCAGGCAAGGAGGCACAGCATCGCAAGCTATTAAATAATGAATGGCAGGCTGGATCCTACGAGCTGGCTTATCCTTGCTGCGTACCACGTTTACCTACTAACCGTCTCACACATCCTGTTGACACCACACAACTAGCCTACGCGCACTTAAACACAACACTGCACTTTAACACTCCGGTGATGCCCAACGCGGTTGCTCCTATTTATGCTCCCAAGAACAACTAATTTCAGCCCAATCCCTGATTCACACTCCACTTTACTTGAATGTGAGAAATAAATTTTGATTTTTTTTAATAACTCTGGTTGATTTTGTCACCACTGATTTGGTGGTGGTGAGCTCTTTCAATTTGAAAACCTCATCGTCTGATCATTGATGACGTTATCACATCGAAAGCGCTCGCCACCACCACCAAAACAGCCCGTTATGATGGGCTCAACCAGAGTATGTAATCACTGGCGGGCTTAGAAACCCTTTACATTCAATACCATTATGATTTTTTATTCAATTTGATTGGATGGACATTGTGAATTATTTATTTTCTCGAGGGAATTTGGCGAATGATTTTGTGAACCGAATGACACTTGATTCAGGGCAACAAAATAAGGCACCAATCGCCATATTTTTATCGCCTGAGGGGTTTACTTTTGTTTTAATGTGTTCTGAATAGGAATTTGAACAAAGTGGATACGAATTTTGAGTGGAGTTTTTTACCGAAGGTACAGAGGTCTAATGTGGAGGTTAAGGAGGGAAATTACTCCTCTGCTGTTGTGGGTACTAGATTGAAGTGTGGGAACCAGTTTTATTTAAGAAATTTACTTCCCCGGACATCCCCCCCCCCCCCCCCCCCCCATTATACTACTGCAACAACAGACGATTTCTTTCCCTAACCTCCACATACTTTCAAGTTTGCCACGTCGCGAAATGACTGGTCCTTGCGGGCACATTTGTCAGAATTTCAGATTTGTTGACTCTAAAAAAGAAATCCTACCGCCTGAAAGGGCTCGGACGGCGGGGGGACATTACATTTTTGGAACCTACGCATTTTGAAACGTGAAATGACAAATTTTGAGGCCGGTTCCAAAAAAACTCCCGAGAATAATAAAACTAATTCATTAACGGTAGAAAAAAAGCTCAACAAGAGAGACAGAGAATCCCTCAATGAGATCAATTTGAGGCCAAACTAAATAAACCAGTCAGGAGGGTTTGTAATCTTCAAGAATAGAGAATACCGCGAGTGAGAAACAATAATTATTCGTAAACGATGAATTAATCATCAGTTCATACCAAATAAGTAAACTACGCGATTTTCGTCTAAAACAAGCCAACGCGACAAGTTTCTTTCAATTTGTTTCTCTCCCGGATGATAATATCACATTGTGCGATAAGTGGAGGTAATTTCAAATGAATTGGGCTGAAATTACATTTAAATTAAAAAAATTCCCCAACAAAACCTCCCCGTTGAGCTGCTGGGAGAAGACTGAGTGATGACGAGGACGGGCCACACCCTGCCGTTCGAGGTGGCATGTTGCACGAACCTCGCTGGTGTTCGTGTAAGGTCTACACGTGTATGTCTACTGCGTGTAAGGCTACGGCGAGTCAAACATAGACCCTACAGAGACTCTGTGGTTCCGCGAGATGGCTTCAACTAAGTAGGTAACAATGAATAAAAATAATAACGATGATTATTATTCTTCGTTAAGTACCTATACTAAATTTTTGACCCCTCCTGGGACTCAACATTGCCCTTAAACATCTCATGATGCGAAAATTCCTTGAATAAAGCGTATAAGGTTAATAGTGTTACTATTCTTTGATAGGTACCTATGGGTTAATTATGAAAAAATTAATTCTGTACCAAAGGAAATATTTTTGAAAAAATTAAAAATTAATTCTGTAGTTACCAAAGGTAATATTAAAAAAAAATTAAAAATAGTTAGTTATTAGTTTGAACAAATGTGGGACCTCAAAAAAAAAAAAAAAAAAAAAAAACTTAAAACGACACCTTAGGTATTAAACAGTTTTTTTTTAAATCTGAAATTTTGACAAAATACTCGGTTTGCCATCTAGTTGTGCCCGCAAGGTTTTCAGCCCGATCGCCCAAACCCGTGGGGCGCTATGGGGCTAAAATGGGGCTACGGGAAGGGGTTATTTGAAGGTTTTCGGCTATGGAGTCGAGTTAGGTGTCGTTTTCGAAGTATTTCTGGACGTAGAATCCATTTTTGGGGGTCCCGGAACGATCTGATTTCACTGTGGGGCGCTATGGGGCTAAAAGGGGTCTGCGGGAAGGGGTTTTTGAAGGTTTTCGGCTATGGGGTCGAGTTAGGTGTCGTTTTCGCAGTATTTCTGGACTTGAATCCATTTTTTGGGGTCGCAGAAATATCGGATTTCACTGTGGGGATCTATTGGGCTTTTTGGGGGCTACAAATGGGATTTTTGAAGAATCCCAGGAGGTCAAATAAGGTGTAGTTTTCCGAGTAATTTTGGACGAAAAATCTATTTTTTCGAGGTCCCACATCTGTCCAAACATTGTACCTAATTATGGTTTATTACCGACGGGGGTCGACGACTCCGATCGGTCTCAAAATTTGACATTATCCGTTTCAAGAGGTCTAGATTCCAAAACCGAAATGTCCGTTCGCCGTCCGGGCCGTTTTGGGCAGTAGGTGTTTAGTTAGACGGTATAAAACTTGGATGCGAGTATCAAAAACTGTATTTTACACGTTGCAAATTATAACGACCACGAGAGCCCCCGAAGGAGGTTATTGATGCCTGAGGTTACCAAAAGGAACAGTTACAAAAATAACATAACTAAACATGCCTCCTCTTTGGGTCCTTGAGCAAATGGAATGAGAAGCCAAAACTTAGAAGACAAAGAGACAATCAACTGCTGCATAACGCGCAATACAGTATTATGAACAGGAAATGTTGAAATTAACTAGGTATCAGTTGACGTCAGAGTAATGAAACAGGTATTAAGCAAGTAGGTACTACAATAACTTAAAATTATCAACCAATCTCATCAGAGGTCAAGTCGCCTGGGTATAATCACAGGACGACCACTGCGAGTTGTAGCCAATGGTGTCGGAGCCGACTCAGAAGAAGCCCGCAATGGTACTGGGTCTGCGGCCACCAGAACCCGAGGCGCCGAAGTGGGCAAACCACCTGTGCCTCCTGCCTGACTCCTGCCAGGTAGAGGAGTGGGGGCAGGAAGTGCTGTCGAGTTTCCACAGTCACCAAGCCTGGCCAAACGCAGTGATTGCTGATCAGGAGAAGAAAGCCGAGGCCGAATATGAATAATATTACGACGAACCGTCCTACCATGTACATTCACCAAGTAAGAACGATTGGGCAAGACCTCCTCAATCACCCCAGGCTCCCAGAAACCAGAGACCGCATCCTGCACATAAACCCCATCCCCTTCCCCAAATAGGTGTGAGCTGGAGCGGGCCGACCTGTTGTACAGCTCCATCTGACCAGACTTGGCCCTCACAGCAGGGTCAACTACAACTTTTGGTTCTAGACAGGAGGGATTCACCATAATCTTGGACCGCAGCAGACGACTCTGCAGCAACTCCGCTGGCGAGTATGGAAGATTTGCCACTGGACTATTTCTGTAGTTGAGCAAGAAAAGCTCCAAATCGGTTTTGGTGTGAGCAGCCTTCTGAAGGAGAGACTTCACCACACCCACAGCCTTCTCTGCCAGGCCATTACTGCGAGGGTAGTGAGGACTGCTCGTGAGTGATTCAAAACCCCAGGACTGGGCGAATTTCCGGAACTCCACAGAGTTGAATGGGACGTTATCAGAGACAAACTGTTTAGGTACACCAAAGTGGGAGAAGATCTTTTTGAGAGGGGCAATCACAGCCTGAGCACTTTTGCTGCGTATCTCCTCCACCTCAACCCACCTGGAATAAAAATCCACCACAACCAAAAACGACTTCCCACCAAAATCAGCGATGTCTGCAGCCACCTTCTCAAAAGGACTTTTGGGAACCTCATGGGACAACAGAGGATCCCGAATTTTACCACGCTGGTAACGGTTACAAACAGAACAGGACTGCACGAAATTACGAAGGTCAGACACTATTCCAGGCCAGTAAAAATTCATGGTGGCCTGTGACTGTAGCTTATGCAACCCCAAGTGGGTCTCATGCAACAATTCCAACGTGAAACGCCGCAGAGCAAGAGGCACAAGAACCCTATCACCATAGAACAATAGGTCATCACACAAGGTTATCTCGTTTCTCAAGGAGAAATAATGACTCAGTTCCTGGTCACCAGTCGGTGATGAGCGAGGCCATCCACCAATGTAGAACGACTTAACCGACTGCAAAGTTGGGTCCGCCAACGTCTCAGCTTGGAACTTCGGTTTAAACTGAGAGTCAAACACAGAGGCAGTAGTGACAACATGAACTACGTCAAACATGGACTCATCCACAACAGTTTCTGTCGGACCACACTCCCGAGACAACAAGTCAGCCAAATGCAATTCTGCACCACTCATGTGCTTAAATGTGAATGAATATGGCATGAGCTTAAGACGGAGCCGGCGCAATCTAAAATTTGTAATCTTGTTAAGCGGCTTTTGCAGAATAGAAACAAGAGGTTCGTGGTCATTACGAATGGTAATATCATGGTGACCATACGCAAACATATGGAACCGTTTGAATGCGAATGTGATGCTCAAGAGCTCCTTCTCCACCTGAGCATAGCCCTGCTCAGTTTCAGACAAAGAACGCGAGGCAAACAGAACAGGCCGTCCACCTTGAAGGAGCACAGCACCCAAGGCATAACTGCTCGAATCTGAATGGATTTCCACCGGCTTAGCAGGGTCAAATGGCACCAGCAGAGCCGAGTCAGCAATGGCTTTTTTCAACTCCACGAAACTCTTGGTCAAAGCATCCGACCAGGACCACAGGACATTCTTCTTTAACAGTTCCTGAAAAGGGACGACAGCATCAGACAGGTGGGGTATGAAGGACCGCAGATAATTTACAGTCCCTAATAGACGTTGCAGTTCCTTTTTATTTTTCGGGGGTTCAAGATTCATTATTGCGTCAACACGCTCGCTATCTGGACGTATACCGTTCTCACTAATGATACAACCCAAAAATTTAACCTCTTTCACAAAATATTGCATCTTTTGAGGATTTAGAACAACCTTTTTCTCGCGGCAAACACGCATGACTTTCTGGACGATACCCCACAGTTCATCCTCACTCTCTGCTGCACAGAGTATGTCGTCAAAATAAACAGTGACCCCGTCAATCCCCCCAAAGTAGCGCTCAGTTAACTGTTGGAAAAATTCGGGCAGGACTGACAAGCCAAATGGGGCCCGCAAGTACTTGAACACACCAAATGGTGTGCTGAAAGAACAGAGGTGGGTTGATTCAGGATCAAGCTGAACCTGATGGAACCCATCCTTCAAGTCAAAAACACAGAACAATTTCTTATGGGCGACTTTAACACTTATTTCTTCCAGCGTCGGGATTTTAGCATAGTCGCGGACAAGGTTCCTGTTCAAATCCTGAGGATCGAGACAAAGTCTGAGCTTTCCAGTCTTATGTTTTTCGACTATGACCAAATTATTAACCCACTCACCTGCACGGCACCGTTCAACCACTCCTCTCGCCTCCAACTCTTTCAAGTGCTCACCCAAACGATCATGGAGCTTTAGTGGAATGCGATGAGCCGGGGAGCTCCTCGGGACAGCCCCCTCTTTAAGCCTCAGGGTAAGAGTGTCAGGAAAACACCCAAGCCCGTCGAAGACATCCGGAAATTCACGGACCAAAACAACCTGATCCATAAGACAAGTTTTGCGAGGAGTACTAACGTCCCACATTTTCTTTACCAGATTAAGGCTAATACAAGCCTCGAGTCCCAGAATAGGGTTAGCCCGAGCTGAATCAACAACAACAAACACGATAGGACATCCTTCTCCCAACCGCTCTACCAACAGCTCAACCTGACCCACTGATCTGATTTCAAAACCACCATAGGCCTCCAGTCGCGTAACACAGGGGGACAGAGGAACCCTATGAGTGGCAGACACCAACTGGTACACTCTCAATGGCAAGATACTCACCTCCGCCCCTGTATCCAATTTAAAATTGACCAAAGTGCCACAAACGGACAATTTCATAAACCAAGACCTAGTCTGTACATCGTTTACAAGAGAAACTGAACCAATATCGAAATAGTCCGTAGAGGAGCTGGAAGCCTGATGGTCGCCGACTGCTGCTGAATCACCCTCTTGAATGGACGGCTGCGCCTTCAACTCATGGGCTTGTTTCTTCGGCTTGGAGCACATTTTAGCAAAGTGGTCGTATTCCCTGCAGTTCAAACACTTCTTGCCACTAGCAGGACACGAGCGCGTCGGAGGATGGGTGTAGCCACACCGAGAACAAGTGACAGAAGGCGTCGAAGGGTCAGCGGACTTCAATGTTGATGAGGCTGACGAGTCCTGACCTCTACTTGGCCGAGTCTGATGTGCCAAAAACTGCTTGCCACTGCGCTGGGACGAACTGGGGCCCTTAACTTGATCAACCAATGAAGATACCCCAGCCAAGGTCTTCATGTTTCTATCAGCAAGTTCAACCGATTTACAGAACTCGATAACCTTCACCAGTTTTGAGTCATCTCTGAGTAGACGTTCTTGAGTGGCCTTGGAGCTTAACCCAAGTATGATCTGAGCTCTCATTAACTTATCTTCTTGATCGCCAAACTCACAATTCGCAACCAGTTCCCTCAGCCCAGCATAAAAAGCCTCAAACGGCTCTTCAGGTTGCTGCCTCCGCATGAAAAACTGATGAATACAAATCGTCAGGTTTTTTAGTGGCTTACAGTGCGTTTCCAAAGTGCTGAGGATTGAAGTTACCGTTTCCCGATCTTCGGTGACGGTAGTAATGGCATGATACAATCGCAGGGCCTCAGAGCCCATCAAATTTTTCAGTCTAGCAACTTGAACTTCACGCGGTTTCTTACCCGACTCAGTTGCTACGAGGTAAATCGTCACTTCACGCTTGAACAAGTCAAAGTTTTTCGCGATGTCACCCGAGACAACGTTCAAACAATCCGGCTTGTTGAACTCCATGGCGCACAAACCGAGTTGAAGAATCGGGTACCAGCTCACACGAGACAAACAACAACCACCCAATACTTAACGCTCAGTTCTGGACAAACTTATAATTCTCAAGAATTCACTACCGACTGTGCCATGTTTAGTTAGACGGTATAAAACTTGGATGCGAGTATCAAAAACTGTATTTTACACGTTGCAAATTATAACGACCACGAGAGCCCCCGAAGGAGGTTATTGATGCCTGAGGTTACCAAAAGGAACAGTTACAAAAATAACATAACTAAACAGTAGGAATGTTTTTTAAAAATCTGGAATTTTGACAAAATACTCGGTTTACCATCTAGTTGTGCCCGCAAGGTTTTCAGCCCGATCGCCCAAACCCGTGGGGCGCTATGGGGCTAAAATGGGGCTACAGAAGGGGGTTTTTGAAGGCTTTTGGCTATGGGATCGAGTCAGGTGTCGTTTTCGAATTATTTTTGGACGTAGAATCCATTTTTTGGGGTCCCGCAGCGATCCGATTTCACTGTTGCGATCTATAGGCCTTTCATGGGGCTGAAAATGGGATTTTTGTAGGATCCCAGGAGGTCAAAATTTGACTTTTGTTTTTTACTTGAAAAATATTTAATATTTTTCAAGTAAAAAACAAAAAATCTTTGAAAAAAAAAACCCCAAAAATTTTTTTTTCCAAATTGTTTTTCATTGACACAGAATTAATATTCTGAAAAAGTAGCCTATATCAAAGAATAATAAACCCTAGTGTAAAATTTGCAGCGTTTTCTTACAACTACTTGAAGATAACATTTTGCACCTCTCAAGTTGTCAAGGGAAATAAACTTACACATCCTTCATCAACTTCTTATAAAATGCAGCCGCCTTACGTAAGGACATCAACCCTTCAGTTACAGCTTGCACTGCAGAAGACATTGCAGGCAGGTTCATCGATGTCGCTCCTGCTGGTTTTGGTTTATTATTCATGGAAGGACACACACGTGTATGTAATCGCGATGGAGGTCGAAAATTCAGATCGGTCTCAAAATTTGACATTATCCGTTTCAAGACGTCTAGAATCCAAAAACGAAATGTCCGTCTGCCGTTTACCATGTAGTTGTCCCGCAAGGTTTTATAAAACGTGGCAACAAGGTTTTATAAAAATCGGCTTATAAGCCCGATCACACAAACCTTTGGGGCTAAAAAGGGGCTACAGGAGTGCTTTTTTGAAGGGTTTTCGGCTCTGGGGTCGAGTTAGGTGTCGTTGTCAAAGTATTTTTGGACGTAGAATCCTTTTTTGGGGGTCCCAGAACGATTCGATTTCTCCGTGGAGATCTATTGGGCTCTCGTGGGGCTACAAATGGGATTTTTAAAGTAGGTATTCCAGGAGATCAAATATTTTCCAAGTAATTTTGGACACATCCATTTTTTGAGGTCCCACATCTTTTCTTTTTTTTTTTTTTTTCAAAATTTTTTTTATTGACAGAATTAATTTTTGCAGAAGTAATCTACATCATAGAATAATAAGCCCTTGTGTAAAATATGCAGCGTTTTTTTTTTCTTGTACTTGCGGACCATTTTTTGACATCTAGAACTATAACGAAACATGATTTACCTACTTAACCCGTTTACAGACCACAACATACAGACACAAACACACACACTTACACATGCAAAATATTATTTTAGTCAAATATAGCTTCTTTCAAATTGGTAGATACCGATACCACCAGTCAGAGGGACACCACTGGTGTCACACCTGTCGCGAGCAAAGGGGTAGATTGATGCTCTTGGGTGGGGCACTTTGATACGTGACAAGCTGCCCCAACATTGAGTGTAGGTATCAATCTTCCCCACTACGCCATTTTGAAAACACCTTGCTTTTTTGACTAAAAGTAACCAGTAACGAGAAAGAAAATTACTTCACTTTAGCCATGTTCTTCCCTGTGCATTTAACTCCAGTTGAAAATCAGTACATCTCACTTGCTGGGTATTCGCAAACAAAACGCAAAAAAATTCCATGGCATCTTCCTTACCTACGTCTTGTATTCAACTGGTGGAGGATGAAAGTTCGCTGGAAGACTTCACTCTTGTAGTGCTATCTCCAGCCCCGTAGAGAGGGGGGCACTGGACCCGTTGTCCCCGGGCCCGGCCTTCGTAGGGGGGCCCGGATTTTCTTGAGAATCTTTTTTTTTTTTTTTTTTTTTTTTTGTAAAAAAAGGGGGGGGGAGAGGCAAAATGGGAAAAGGGACAGATCAATATAGGAAAAATGTTCATATTTTCATACTTTTTTTTTTTTTTTTTTTTTAGGGGCCCCGATGAATTTTTCCCCCGGGCCCGGATTTTCTCTCCACGGCCCTGGCTATCTCTCGTCATAACAACGAACCTATCACTTGGTCCATTGCCTAGATACCGTCACTGTATCCCCACATTCCCCTATAACTATCAAATAATAATAGGTACACACCTTTGTGTAAAATTTGCGGCGTTTTTGACTTTTATGTCTTTACTTTGGCACATAAACGAAAAATTCGTTAACAAAAAGCGTTAACAACTACCGATAAACAAAATTTGTTAACGTATAGCTATGAAGCAGAACCCCCCACTTGGAGGTGAGTGGTTGCGCTGGTGATGAATAAATAATAAGTTACAACTTCACATACCTACTAGTAATAAGATACACCGCAATATCTGAGGCCAAATCAAAACAACAGACATTAGAGAGTTCCTAAAGAAACATCCGAGTTACGTCGACCGTTAATTTTTATCACCGTAAGGGATTTGTCTAGGGAGAATCAAAGAAAAGCTAACTTCACATAAGACCGTAACAGAGATACGGTCTTATCAAAAGTCACGCTAAATTTAATGTGCCGCTATTTACGTTCTATTGCTCGAAATTAGAGAGATTCTACTAGATGCGAGGGTAACTACGGTGACGGGAGTAACTTACGGAAAACGCAAATACTAGGGCGAGCCAAGGTGAATGCTAACCGCACAGCCACTTCTTACGAGACGCTATTTACGGGATTTCATTGGTAGGGGCACCAACGTGGAATGAGAAGTCACGTCAAGCGTCACTCAACGGTTGATGGTGTCTCTCATGGTGTTGAAAGAAGTAGTGTGATTGTTTTGTTGATACAGGGGTTTTAGACTAGGTGTTACTTTTTTTTAGAGAAAGTGAAAAATATAATTGAGATGAGTTGTAGGATACACATTGTTTTTAATATTGTGTTCTAATTCTGAAATATTTACTTATACGAGTATGTTTAATTAGCACAAAAGGAAACAAAACACTGTTTGAGAATCTGTGACAAGTAGAGGGGGCTGGCTCATCTTTTCCAGAATAGGTTACCTGTCGAAGAGGATGTACAAGTGCTCATTACTTTCAATTTTTACTGTTACCTTGCTTACGATAACTTACAATTGGATAAAGCTTGAAAACCCACATTTTTAATTAGGTATGTTTTATTTTGAAACATTGAGCAAACTTAAGGGAAGATGAAGAGACCAGGAAATTTCGACGGCAATACCTATGTGTAAAAATTTTGCTACTTCAACCTGTTATGCTACATGAGTGACTGTTTATTCCCTTTTTGTCTGGCTATTTTACTCACAAATGCAGTAGGTATGTATTTTAATACAATGCAATCCAAGCACAAAATAAGTAGAAGCGTGGCTGTAAATTAGATTGTGCAAAAAGCCAAAGTTGAATAATAAAATGTTTAGACATTTCAGTGTCATGCGATTTTCAAATTGAGTGGTCCACTTCGAAACCTACCTGAGTAGGTACCTATCCTAAAGTTTTCTTGAATTACTGGCGGGCCTCATTAGATTTAGTACCAAAAAAATTACAAGTAACACTATTCATGAACAAATTTCATGTACCTAGGTACCACAGAACCAACAGATACAGAGCGATTTGTTTTTCGCATTATACCTAATACAGCACGCTACTGATGTACACACGCGTGTATTTTATGTACACGCTCTTCTCTACTTTACTACAAACTGCTACTTACCTACCTACTGCTCATGAATCTACCAAATTTTCTAATCTAATCTAATGAATCTATCTAATTGACCGTCAGGAGACTCTCAAGTAGAGTGGGTTTCGCCCATCAAACATTTCATACCATTTTAGAAGTAGGAAAACTGATTAGATAGATGCATATCACTTACCTATTCTGTGCAGTAGTTTAGTTAGTCACCACAAAAATACTAATGAAGAACGAGGACGGAATTCCCTTCTGACCTGAGCAACTGATAACCAGCCAGACGGTGAAGGGTTATCTATCCAGAAGGTACTGGTTCAACAGCCTTACTACCTTACGGGGTTCTATTTGCGGTTCTATATGCGGTCCCTTCCCGGATTAAGAGCCCTTTATGCGGTTGTGGTCCCGCACGTACGCCTACCTGCGTTCCCGCGCCGCCCGTATACCGTATTTACGAACGCAAATGAGGTCGCATCAAGCCGCGCGCAGGTAGTAGAAACTCTCTATTAACGGCGGTATCCTTAAGACCGTAAGTTTATTGCCGTAACTTTACGGCAGTAACGTTCGACGTTAGGCATAAGGACGTAAGTTATCACCGTTATTTCTGCGCATGCGCGAAATCTCGAGTTACGTCGACCGTAAGGTAACTCATCACCGTTAGGCAAAAAGTGGCTTAAGGAACTCTCTAGTAAATCATTACGGGAGGGGTTTCTTTATTGAATTAAGGCCGAGCCATGGTAACCGTCTGACCAAAACTGCAGAAGACCTCCTGTTAATCAGTATCAATTAATAATAGACATAAAATGCCCCAATGTGTTGCAGACTGGTATGCATTACTTGGGACCTGGCAGCAAGTTAGGCAGCCCTAAGCAGCTCTCAATCCTTCCAGCTGCTGAAAAGATTGAGAGGTAAATCGGGGGACGATAGAGGGCAGACTTGTGTTTCCGAGAAGAGGTATATTTACTTCGGAACGAACGTGATTTCGTCTCACCTCCTGTAACAAGATGTTGACGGCGGCAAAACACTCGAAAACGTCACCCGCCAGGTGAACCTCCGCAGCTGAACTTGAAACGCGTCGGCCCGGCCGAAAGGAGGCGGCGCCTTTTTGACTCCGATTGTTCTCGAAAAAAGGGCTCGAGGACACGATTGGCCGCCCAAACAGAATGAAACACTCGAGGCTTCTCAGTAACCGTGTCAACCAGCCCTTTTGTCCTTCCGGGGTGACCATCTTCACGGCCTTTAGTCCGACTTTTCAACAAGACTTGAGACGTCTGAGTGATGATGTGAGGCCGCAAAACCACTCGAACCTCCTCGAAATTGACCTCAAACGTTCCGACAATTCAAAAGAAACCAATCAGCTCTACGAGACTTTTGACCCCAAAAAAATCAAACAAACCCTATTTGGGGTTCCCGTTGAACCCGTGCAAATCTATATCGAAGGTTCTGTACAAAGTGGTATAAAACCCGACTGGTCTGGAACGCTATCAAACTAATTTAAAGTTCGATAGAAACGGTTGTAGCTATAAAATCGGTTTGAAGTGGTGACTTTGAATCCTCCCCTGATAAAAACTGGCGATAACTCAAGTACTTACAGCCTATCAGAGAGATTATTATTATCATCATCGTTAAATAGGACCATATTTTTAATTAGGTGCAAGCATAGAGTAAACAAACGAGTTGCGAAATCCGTTTTTGCATTTTTTCATTTGGATTTCATGGGCCAGGCAGGATAAAAAAGCGTCAAAGAGCTTTTACTCTGCGACCAATTTCCCACCAAAGTGCATGTTTGGAAGCATCTATAGCATGTTATGTTTCATCGCCACCCTCCGCCGCCGGTGTTGGGGATTGAATAAAGGATTTGTTAGGTCTCTCTGTCATCCCTGTGCATCGTGTGCTACACTGCAGGATTCTACAGTGCAAGATACTGCGTAGTGAAATTTGGACGACATTCTGTAGAAAGGAACCATCCCCAAAAATCAAGTTTCGAGTCATCAGGTGTTAAAATAAAAGAAAAGTTATTTCATGTTTGCAAATCAGGTGTCAGCTTTTCCTAGATTTTTTTTGTTCCTCTCACACCTACATTCTAAACACACCTAAACCTAAATTCTGCATCATTTCCTAGAGAGACCTATTTCATAAGTCAATAAAACGTTGAGAAATAACGATTTTATGGGGATGGTTCCTTTCTGAAAACGCTGCAAATTTTACACAAGGGTTTATTATTCTTTGATATAAGTTACTTGTGCAGAAATTTAATTCTGTCAATGAAAAAATTTAAAAAAAAAATTTTTGTTTTGGATTTTTATCTCAAAAAAAAAATTTTTTTTTTTTGATTTTTTTTTCAAAATCTTTTTTTTTTCAAAAATTCTTTATTTTTTACTCGAAAAATATTTAACATCCTGGGATCCTTCAAAAATCCCTTTTTTAGCCCCATGAAGGCCCTAAAGATCGCCCCAGTGAAATCGAATCGTTCCGGGACCCCAAAAAATGGATTCTACGTCCAAAAATACTACGAAAACGACACCTAACTCGATCCCATAGCTAAAAGTCTTCAAAAAACCCCTCCCGTAGCCCCATAGCGCCCCACGGGTTTGGGCGATCGGACTGAAAACCTTGCGGGCACAACTAGGTGGTAAACCAAGTATTTTGTCAAAATTTCAGTTGTTTAAAAAAATTCCTACTGCCCAAAACGGGCGATATACATTCGGGTCCCGTGTGTGAAAGTTGTTATCGGCTCCGTTGCGTTTGGGTCCCGTAGAAACAAACCGCTGGGAAGAGCCTTACCAAACGGGTCCGGCACAAACATGCCGCCTGATACCTATAGCCCAAGCAAATAGTACTTTGGACCAAACATCAAATATGCAATTTGATTTTATTGTCTTAAATGGTCCATTGGGGTCCTAATAAGAGTAATCTGTCGTTTCCCACGAAAATATTTGATGGGAGAACTGTGGGCAGCCCAAAAACCACGAAATTTTCGGACTTTTTTCGGTTTTTGCTATATCTCAGAAACGAATAATCCTATCGATGTTTTTACCGTATACGGTTTTAAAGAGCATTAAATTCTCTACAGTTTCCACTACCTTGAGTCTTTTCTAACTCTGATAGCAAACGAGCTAGAGCTCATCAAAAATTGACAATTTTCTCCAACTTCTGGAAAAATCACAAAATCTAGCTATTATCTCCTTTTTGCTTCTTTCTAACTCGTCCAAAGTGTTATTAGAACGTAGTAGACGTGCTTGTATGATGCTCAGAGTCAATGACGATCAATAATTAGGAGAAAAATTCTGTTAATTTGTAATTTGTGAGCTATTTTCGTAATATTAATAATATAATATTTCTTTTCCCCTTCGTTCGGGTCGTTGATAATTTTTTCGTCCACCGTTTAATATGGATCTTATTACCTGCCCCACTTGCAATTATGCGTTGGGATCAGAAGAGTCCGCGAATCCCGTCACATGTTCCAAAATTTGACATTTAATGTCATCTTTGTTACATACCATGCAGCATGTGCCAATATGACATAATATGTATAATATTTCACATTATGAAAACTGGAAAAAGCGTAACAGTGACACTAAAGCATCGTGGAAATGCGGCTCTTGCAAAGGCTAAAGTGAGTTCCTAGCCATACCTATAGGTTGGTATGGGTCGTTACATTGCCGTAAGGGAGTACCCTACCAATCACATCAACAACCGGCAGGACGCGGAGAACAACACTGAATGAGTGCCTTTATAATAATTATAATAGGTAATTATAATAATTATAATAATAATAATAATTATTATTATTATAATAGGTAATTATTACCTAAATATATATGTAGGTAATAATTACCTATTATATATAAAAATATTATATATCAAATTATATATCAAAATTTTGATACCAAGGTTGGGGGAACCTTGCTGTACGTGGTCAAGAAAACCCACCTCCCTGCTATAGGTATATTTTGACGCATGCACACATAGACGATCTCACGATGAGAAAGGTACCTATTAGGTATACCTCAGTAATAAGTAACAAGGTGACTTCGTTTTTAATTGGGGGACCCGTTTGACGTCGCGGACCCCTTCGCGATTTTCCTAGGGGACCCGTTCGGTATTAGGGACCCGTTCGCGAATTTTCTACGGGAGCCGATTGTACTTTTTTCGTCACCTCGGGACCCGTTTGGAGGTTGCCCCCCAAAACGGCCTTGACGGCGGACGGACATTTTGGATTTAGAATGTGTACCTCTTGAAACGGATAATGTCAAATTTTGAGGCCGATCGGAGTCGTCGACCCCCGTCGCGAAAACATAGGTGTATTATTCCAAGAATAATAAACCAAAATGCAAATTTGCTGTTCTGCTATGAAAGAAAGGAACCACTGTAGCTGTGGTGCAAATAAATATTGGATTTTTGGCACAAAATAAATTATCTATCTTTTGATAGATCAGTAGAGATATTAGGGTATCTCAACTTTAATAAAAATCAAAATAATTAGGGTAAGGGTTATACTTTCATTTCTAAAATATTGATTGGAGATAAGGGTTTGAATTGGAGCGAGTTTTGGTGCCTACCGCCTGGTGAGCGAGTTGAATTGGTGCCTACCTCTCCACTGGTGTTAAGGTAGCGTCCTCAATTGGCAGTCATTTTTATAGAGATTAAATTTAGGTATCTAATATTATTTATTTATCTTTAATTATTTAATAATAAAAACTCAGGTCATTCTATTTTGTGGCTTTTAATACCTTTAAAGTGTGTCGAATCACTCAATTATCAGTAGTGAAAATTCGTCGGGTAGAAAAAGGGCACTTGTGCAAGATTTGCGTTTTGAGATATTGCCCTTCAAAGTTTTCATTTGATTGCTATTTTAATTTGGTTTATGTATTTTCTGATGGAATGAGTGCACACTTTCATTCAGGCCTTTCTTTAATCGAAATTATACCAAGATATAACATTTACGGTCAATATGAACTCGAAAATCGAGTTTGCAAAAATCAAAATGAAGGCCCTTTTTCCACCTGGCGCCTCAATTTTCGTTTACCTATGTCTAGTAATAAGTTATTTTAAATGTAAATATTACACCTATCGGCATTTATTTATCAATTCCGTATAATAAACATCTGTCCAATAGGAAAATGCGTTCGAACCTTTTTTTCCACAGTTTTTATTTAAGTATTTATGAATTCTAAATTGGTAAAAATATTCATATAACAACTCCATTAAAAATCCATGAATATCTTCAAATGTTAAAAAACAAGTACTCAATTAACTGAGGAAGAGAAATTCTTATAATGGTTTTAGGGTATGCGTAGAAAGTCACATTTGCTAAAACGGACCACGTTTTTAACTTAACAACGGCCCATAACATTGAACCCGATGGTTTCAGCATGATCAACACAGCAGTAGAGGTTGTAGCAAACTAAATTTCCGATAGAATGAGATTTAATTCAGATTTCTGTGACAAGTGGTGTTCGATTTATTCAAAAACAACTAGGAATATTTGCCAAAAATCTCTGTTCTTCAAAACTTCAACCTCGATGAGGAGGGTCAGAACGTTGTCCGATCGATCTGAAACTTTGTCAATATCATTTTGATACCTATTTGCACCATCTGGATACCTATTACACCCATACTTACAGAGATGTTGTGAATTAGTGGTACGGAAGATAAGGTAAAAAAAGAAGAAAATTCATTGAATCACATAAATGTAATAAGGTTAAGACCACAAATACACCTTTTAATGAATAAATAAAAAATGAGAAACGTTCACATGTCAAAGAACCAAAATGGTGACAACTTCCGTTTAGAACTCGACTAGAGGCGGTAACTGAATGAACATATAAAACGTTAAAAATAAAGTAAACATCGTTTTTTTGATTCTAGGAATCACATGAGATAAAAAGTCAACACGACATTGATTTACTTCACACGTTTTTTAAAATATATTTACACACAGAGAGCATTACACGTTTTAGTGTCGACGCTGAACCCCGCGAAAGGTCGAGCCTGTGCAACACGAATCTAAACCCACCGTTAAAAATAGGTTCGGCAAAAAACACGAACGTCCAAAAAAATTTTCTCAGACTAGATTTCTCGCGTACCCTTCAGAAAACATCACAATTTTTTTCCCCCCCGTTCCTTCGGATCCAAATTCGTCGCACCGGATCGGCTCAGGGATGAAATCGGCTCGAGTCTGCAACCTTTTTCACCGCGAAAGCCATTTAATCCTGAAATGTTACATTAGCGGTTGTATAATGGATAATTAACAAATTACAAGTACAATTTGCGGCTCGATGAGAAAAAATTGCTGACCCCCGCCACAAAAATAATCAAGACACCTAAAGCTTGCAGAATATGCGAAAAGCGATTACGATTCGACAACGAATTTTTATTAGCTAATCACCTAATATTGCCTAATTTCAAGTAACCTACGAGAATTTTTTTTCCCCCACTTCGTTTAGTGGACGTTTCAGTACGTTCAAGTAGAAATATTACGAAGACAATTACGTTTGATAGGTAAAAACCTCACGAAGAACTTTCATTTCAGTTTTGTTGTGCGTTGGGGTGAAATGCGTGTAAAATGGGAGATCAAACCTGACGTTAGATAAAACCTAGTTATAACTTCCCCGTTTAATCAGCCGCATTTCACTAAATAGTCCAGTCCAACGCGTATCAGGACGTAGAAAACAATAAATGGTTTTTTTGTATTATTCGATGTTTTTTGGGGCGCTGAATCCGAACCGGAAGAGATCCAACAAATATCTGTTATAACAGATGTGCGTTTTGAGATATTCGCAAAAAAACACCAAACGTTTTGCACCATTTACAGTTGTTTGTTTATAACTCCAAAACTATGCGTCCTACGGCCAAAGTTACTATTATCGAATTGAAAGAGCATTAAATTTCCTATCCAATTCACTAGCCACAGTTGATTTTAGACTTAACAGTTCAGGAGCTAGAGCGATTTGAAAAAAGGCGATTTTTTTTACAGTTGTTCGAAAAACCACTTTTTCGCACTTCAAACAGCTGTACCTTCAAAACGGCCGGTCCTATCGAAAAATGATACATGATGAAAGTTGTAGAGCGTTAAATTTCCTATAAACAGGCACCCAAAGTTTGTCGAAAAATGCCTACCGTACGAATGGCAGAGTTGTTACAATACGTCCGCACATTTTTCGCTGTAGCTCGGAAGGTCCATCAAATTTCGTCCCCCCCCCCCCCCCCCCCAAGAGAAAGCTTACTACATTCCCTATCAAACCTGATATGTGACGTTTGGATGAAGGTTTCTGTAGGGCACCCTGCGTAATGTATGTAGAAGGTGTACTATCTACGTGCACAAAATGAGTTCCTAGTTCTTTTATAGGCCTATCATTCTGTTGTTTGTTTGGGGGAAATCCTCCAGCGCTGGGTCCTACGCCCCCGGTGTCTGTAGAGGAAGAGGAAGCGAGTGCCTGAATAACCCTGCCTAAGGCATAACACGAAGTGTCGTGATCTGCTGTCCTGGGAGGCGGTATCGAGGCAGTAATGGGATGTTGCGGTAGTCTGGAATGCGTTGATCTCTAGAAGAGAATGCTGGGGGAATCCAATATTTAAGTTGATGTGTCAACATGAATATTAGTCCTCCCTGAATCCGCAGTAATTACGGGAATCATAGGACTGGCTCCTCCAGACAAATTGTCGCCAAGAGAGGATGTTTGGGCAATGGATTTGGGCGCTGGCTTCCCCAGACGAAGTGTCGCCAGGGGATGCTCGGTCCTCGAGTCCAATCAATAAGTCACTGCGTTTATGCGTTGTTATAATATACAATAAAAATATACGGCCAGTGTATGAAATTGGGACTCCGCGGTGAGGTTGGAACCGTCCGAGTAATGAGCAGTGCTCCAGCTCGCGAGAGAAGAATTCCCAATCACACCACCGACGGTGGCGCTTCCCGTGGCCCGCGACTAAACCCCGAGCGGCGGGCGGGCGAATTCAACTACGGAGTTTGGCCCATGCGGCCACATTTTCCATCAAGCAGAAAAAGAAAATGTGCGTTTTTGGAAACATTTCGGCACTTTTTAAACTTTTTTGCGTATAACTCCGGAACTATGCGTTCTGCGGCATAAGTCACTATTATAAAAGTGATAGAACATTAAATTACCTATAAAATTCACTGGTGAACTTTGATTGTAGACCCAGTAGAGCAGGAGCTAGAGCGCGATGAAAACCGATCACATTTTTCCACTCATGTCAAAATGCCTTCTAGCCGACTATTTTCCTCTGCTTTCCATTTTATATACAATATTTTGCAAATCTCACACTTTCTGAAGGTATACTTATCATTTACAATAAAAAAAAAGTAGAATTTCCACAAGCCAGCCTTTTGTATCGTAGATGATAGGAATACCTCGTACGGCCTGCCATTCGTACGGTAGGCACTTTTCGACAAACTTTGGGTGCCCGTCCTACAGGCAATTTAACGCTCTACAACTTTCATTATGTAACATTTTTCGATAGGACCGCCCGTTTTGAAGGTACAGCAGTTTGAAGTGTAAAAAATCGCCCTTTTTTTCAAATCGCTCTACTTCCTGAACTACCGACTCTAAAATCAACTGTGACTAGTGAATTTTATAGGAAATTCAATGCTCTTTCACTTCGTTAATAGTGACTTTGGCCGTAGGACGCATAGTTTCGGAGTTACCCCCAAAAACGTGGAATAATACCGCAAAATTCAACCATATATTTTTTTCCACGTCGCTATTATTTTCGCTACGGATCGTCTGGACTATACAAGCGGAAATATTCATTAAAAGTAATCAACCAGGACACACTCACACTACACGTTCTAGCCGAACTATGAAAAAACGTCCCTAACTCACGTATTGCACTTCATCCCCAGCCTTCTTTCACTTATCAATTTTCTAGTCACATTTAAAACGAGACATTTTTGATTGTAATTAAATTAACTGTCTGCTTTCAGCAAAATCACACTTTGGTATTTACACTCCAATTTTTGATTAGAGAAAAATTAGTCTATCAAATTACAAATACACCAAAACCTACAGTACAACGAAAAATATCCGCTTAAAAGCTGTTCATATAAAACGACTAAATTCGACTAGTTTCGATATTTTGTTATTCATGGCACATTAGGACATCCACGGTGAAGTCACTTCACTTACATACATAACACACACATTCTTGATTAAAGTCGATCAAGTGTTGACGCGTAATTTGTGCAGGGCCGCGCCGTTTAGACTAGTGATACAATTTTGCGTTTTTTCCTGTAAACAAAACCGCAAAACAAAAAAACGCATTACAAAAATTCTCCACTCGTAAAAAACAGACCGAGTTCCAATCACACACTCACTATTCACGTTTGATTTGAAAGAAGCCGGTAAAAAAACGAAAAATCGGCTTTTCACTCCGGGGGGAGATATTTTTGCGAATTGAACAGTCTTTGGGGATTTTTTACGCTAAGTTCTGGGGTGAATTCAAAAGGCCGAAAACGGGGCATCATGCAAATTTCGAGATATCGTCAGCTGTGCCTGCGAGTTTGGAAGTTGACGTGAGGGCTGCCATCTTTGTTGGGGGAAGAGCTGCAATACTTTACTGAACAGTCGAATATTAAGGTTCACGAATGAAAACTCACACGAATTGGGTCGATTTCAGACACTCAAATACCGCATTGAAATGGCGAATGTACCAAAATAAAAGCGAATATTCTACACTAAAATGAGTTGAGGCGGGGGAAGTGCAAAAAACGGGGCAAGTGCGTAAGTGGGATGTAAAAAATGCCACTTGGAACAATCTCCACTGGATGCCATCAAGTGGCTATATTTGAAACTATAGGTTTTTTTTTTTTTTAAATTGTATTCCATCCTTCAAATTTGTGAGCATTTTCAGGTGTTCCAAAGTTTATTCATAAGTTCAGTAGCTTCACTCCTATAATTATAGGAATTCAGTGCTACCTCTTTTTTATCGGTGAGTTGGGCCTTGCCGTGCACTTACCCCATTGATTTTTCAATGCGTGGTGATAATCAAGTTTGAGATTGTTTCCTCGTGTAAAGGCTGAATTTAACTTATGTTTAGAACGGATTTATTAAAGATTATTGATGTTGTCAATGTTTACCCGTATTTTCCAGGTAGGATCTTGATAATCTGTAAAAGTTCGTAACTTTGCGAGTTTTTGTCCGATTTTAAATTTTCAAATCGCTGAAGGATCGTTGAGAGATTTCCTTTTGTGCACTTGCCCCGGTGAAACCAGAATAGCGTTCTGACGATTGAACAGGCCAGTTACGCACTTACCCCAATTCGTTTTAATGTACGGGATGTGCCAGAGAAACTTATTTTACAAAATCGCCGAGCAGCAAGTTGGGGGTCTGAAGTATGGGAAGCTCGTGTGAATGAGGAGGTCCCCAAGTTTTGTTACCACTATTAGGATTTTCCGGTACTTTATCGGAGAGTTCAACGTACCAAATACTTCAAAACGCAATGACTTTGGGCCAACTGGAAGCACACTGGGAGAAATCCATAATCGAACGGGATTCGACGCTCGACTGACTCATTTGCTCAATAACACACATATAGGATTGCCAGATTCATTTCGAGAAAAGCAGGACAACCACACTAAAAACGCTGCAAATTTTACACTAGGGTTTATTATTCTTTGATATAGGCTACTTGTGCAGAAATTTAATTATGTCAATGAAAACAATTTTAGAGAAAAAAAATTTTTGTGGGATTTTTTTTTTTTCGTTTTTTTACTTGGAAAATATTTGACCTCCTGGGATTCTTCAAAAATCCCATTTGTAGCCCCGTGAAAGCCCTGTAGATCGCCACAGTGAAATCGGATCGTCGCGGGACCCAAAAAAATGGATTCTACGTCCAAAAATACAACGAAAACGCCACCTAACTCGATCCCATAGACAAAAGCCTTAAAAAAAACCTCCCGTAGCCTCGTGATTTTAGCCCCATAGCGCCCCACGGGTTTGGGCGATCGGGCTGAAAACCTTGCGGGCACAACTAAGATGGTAAACGGAGTATTTTGGCAAAATTGCAGATTTTTTAAAAACCTAGACCTCTAGACGAAGACAGGACCGGATGGCAGCCCTAACTGAGATCCCGTCGGAAAGTACAAAACGTTAGTAGACGACTAAACGTTATTTTCAAGAGCGGCTCTCAATTTTCGGCCCAGAACTTCTAAATAGCGTATTTTATAGACGGATCAAAAATCCAAAACGTAGTACTTATTGCTGGGTTCGGCTGTCGTGTGGAGGGCTTCCTTGAGGTACTCTTTGATGCTCACGGGGAGCGTGACTCCCGAAAGGGCCGTGTCCAGGTCGGTGGTTCCCAGTTGGGAAATGATGGCGGCTCGGCATCTGTCCTGGAGGCTGACGAAGTCTCTTTTCATCCCGCCAAGGCGCATTTCCGTTTTGGCCGCGGTGCTCGATATGATGGGGTAGAGGTTCTCTCGGACCTGTGGAGTGATAAAAGAAAGGGTTCAATTTTAGAACAGCAGGTGTCTTAAGGCCGACATTAGGGGCGGATACGCCGGTCGGGGGATTGACGCCCGAGGGGCTTGTCGAAGCTGGTAAAAAAATGTTATCCTACCTAATGTATTTTATCCTGCCTAACGTATCCCATCTATGTACTCGAGACTGAAAAGGAAAATTTAGACTTAAAAGAAGGCGATCTGGCTTTGATCCTAGTAGGGTGGATGGCAAAAGCAATAAATGCATAATTTTTAAAACCTCTTGGTCTCACCGCATGCAAGTCTCTTTTTGATTTAAAAATTTTTGGTAACGCTTTCTACGACCCAAGTCGAGTATTAGAGGAGTTTTTCAAAATTGAAAATAATCAAAACAAGGCTGAGGAAAACTCCGAGTAACAACAATCTGGAAGATCTCATGTCGATGGCTTGCGAGCAGGAGCATCTGGCTGGAGCACTGAGGCGAGTGTCTTTGGTCGTTTCCAGCCCTCCTCTCTCATCAGCAAGCGTTTCGTGTGTGAGATTTATGTGATCCTGTTTTGGTTAAATATTCTTGGAATACACTTCGGTGATTTAGAACAGGGGTCAACAATTTTGATTGTCCTCAAAATTTGTCAATATACGTTTCAAGATGTGTAGATCCCAAGACTGAAATGTCTCGCAGCCGTCCGTCAGAAGGAATTTATTTAAAAATCTGAATTTTTTGACAAATTAAGTAGGTACTTGGTTCTCTTTCTAGTTGTTCCCGCAAGGTTTTCAGCTTGATCGCCCCAACCCGTGGGGCTCTCTGGGACTAAAATGGGGCTATGGAGGGCTTTTTGAAGGGTTTCATCTATGGGATCGATTTAAGTGTTGTTTTCGATGTATTTTTGGACGTAAAATCCACTTTTTGGGGTCCCTAAAGCATCCGAGTTCACTGTGGGGATCCATGGGGCTTTTGAAGGATGCCAGGAAGTCGAATGAGGACTCATTTTCCGATTAATCTCGATAATTCACTTTTCGGGGTCCTTCATCCATTCAAACACTTGACATGAAAATTAAAAAAAAAATAAAATAAATAAATTAAATCTAAACAAATATAAAAGGTAAATTACCACGAGCCTGATGTTGAGCCGAGCATTCGAAATAAATGAACAAGGGGGTGATGGAGGGGTGATGGTGAGGAGGGCCAGAAACGTCCAAAGCCTTTCTTGCGCGCCTTCTTTTTTATCAATGATAAGCTTTGATCATGTAACTTAAGAAATGTGCAAACTGCATCCTGGGTTGAAGCGCTATTTTGTTTGTACTGAGGGTAAAAAAAAAAAAGTAAATCTTTCGAGAGATTGGAACACTGCAGGCAACGCTTTGGAGGAGACCACCAGTACGGAAGCATTCTGGCCTATTGTTCTCCCGAGTCTCCGTTTTTGACTCTATATTCCTCCTGGGTGGTCTAGGTCCAAGTCCTAATTACCTAAATACACGTCATATCCCTGTGCGATCTTGGGGGAAAGTAGGGGGGGGGGGACACAATCCCCTCCAACTTACTTCCCCCCCTCCCGTCATTAGCCCTCAAGGCCCGCAGATCACGTGACTAGTGTGACTTTCTCAGCAAACGAAGACATGTTTATACCGGCCGAGAAAATTTTTATCCCAGCCCGAGGTCCCAAGAGAGGTTTTTTACAACGTAATCTTTGTTCCTCAGATCTTGTTTGTTGAAGTCAGATGCCTTGTCACTGAAGCCTCTGCTAGGATTCACATCAACTTTCAAAAGTTCAGAGGTGAGTTGTCAACCGACAAGACATGTATTACCTACAACACATATTTGACTTTTGGTCAAACATTGGTGTTCGTCTCTGAATTTGAACCAGGCTGATCAGTGCCCCGACTGATTGTAAACAGGCATTTCACTGACGCCTTAGTCCACGGGGGCCGCCCTGACCCCTATACTGACGGTACCAACTAATTCACATACCTAGCGCCACTTTTATTTTATTTTTGGTTTATTATTCTTGGAATAATACATCTATGTTTTCGCGTCAGAGGTCGACGACTCCGATCGGCCTCAAAATTTGACATTATCCGTTTCAAAAGGTCTACATTCAAAATCCGAAATGTCCGTCCGCCGTCCGGGCCGTTTTGGGCATTAGGAATTTTTTTTTAATCTGAAATATTGACAAAATACTTGGTTTACCATCTAGTTGTGCCCGCAGTTTTCAGCCCGATCGCCCAAACCCGTGGGGCGCTATGGGGCTAAAATGGGGCTACGGGAGGGTTTTTTTTTTAAATAGATTTTGGCTATGGGCTCGAGTTAGGTGTCGTTTTCGAAGTATGTTTGGACGTAGAATCCATTTTTTTGGGGTCCGATTTCACTGTTGCGATCTATAGGGCTTTCATGGGGCTACAAATGGTATTTTTGAAGGATCCCAGGAGTGGTCAAAACCGCCTATCTGCCCCTGGCCACCCTAACTGATACCTCACCCTAGTCAACATAGCTACATCACATTGTTACCTCGTGCAGATCCTTGAACGCCACACCAAGCGACTTCCCGTCCTTGTAGAACGTCAAAGTGCCGGCGACGCCGTCGAACAGGACGCCAACTGTGGTAGGCTCGTTCTCTTTGAACGGCTTCGTATAATACGCCCATTTGCCACCGTGGAACACCAACCCTTTGTGTGACAGCCCCCATCCGTGGTCGTCTTCGCCGATGAGGTTGACGAACGCTTCGGCGTGAAGGCGAGCCCTTTTGGTGGCCACGCCGAACATCATGCTGGTGCCGAAAATTCTCTGAGACAGGTTCAACTCCCAATAATACCTGAAAACAGACGCGGCGTCATACTTCATTCTTAAAGTTTGCACCGCTTGAAAAATGACGAAAATACCTCCCGTTGTTGAGCACTCTTGTTCCACGAACGGCGGCCGTTCCGGAAGACCAATTTGGGTGAAAATGCGCAGCGAGGAGCCCCTTGTCGTACAGGCGGACTTCGTGGCTTCTGTCCAACCTGTTCCACGTCCAGTAGTCGTCACACCCATATCTCAAAGGTGGCCCGCCCATTCTCAACTTCTGGAAAAATTAATCAATTGCCAATCCATAACTACGGTGGTAAATTGCAACCAAAAGGCCAACATGTGACAAACTCAAGCCCAGAAATTGTTTCAGGGGCCAGTCAGTAAAATACCTAGGCGTAGCGCTCCAGAAGAAAACTAAGAGGCGCTGCTGGCTAAAGCCAGCCAACCCCCGACCTCTTCCCCTTCTACTCAATTTTCCCTCCCTTGAATAGTTTTTTGCTTTGTTTTGAATAAGTTTTGCTCTCCCATGGAAGAAACCTCCTCCTTTCCTCCATATTGCTCTCCATAACTAGATGTTTGAAAACGGCTTACTGATCCGTTGTATAATCCTGTCTTACGTAAAGATTACATGCTTTCGTGCGATCTGAAGCCTTACACGACCGTTTTCAAACGAACGTTAATGACTTTCGCTGACGAAGCCCGATTACCTCAAGTGGGTCTTCTGATCAGGCGAGAACTGGCCAATCCTTGAATCTTCGGAGGTCATTGGTAACGTAAGTCGGTTCTAACTGGTCGTACCTGCCGACGGAAGTACCGAAAAATACTCGATTCCGCCAGGATTTCGGCCCAACCGTCTTGGAAGGTAGGGGGAGGGGCTACAAAAGGGGATCTTTGAAGGGTTTCAGCCAAGTAGTCGACTGGGGTGTCGCACAGTGTTTCGACTATATGGATTGAGGTAGAAGAAATTGAGTAGGTAGATAAAAGTATGCATCGCTGCGAGAGTGAAAGGCTAAGGTCTCAAATTCACACTTTACATCGTTTACTCGCTTTCATTTCGTTAATGAGACACCTACTGAGCATATTCTTGCGTATATTGCGCTGTCGTCTGTATGGGAGATGTGAAGGCCACTGTGGTGAGACCCAATTCGGGTTCAGATCTTGTTTTCCTACTCGTGAGGCGGTGTTCAGTCTCCAGTTCCTCACGCAAAACTGTCTGGACAACCGTAAAGATGTGTGGCTGTGTTTTCTGGACTAAGAAAAGGCCTTCGATGGTCGCAGTCTCTCAAACGGATCGGCGATGATGAGAAGGACATCCGAATTATTGAGGCCTTGTATTGGAACCAGAGGGAAGCAGTGAAGCTCCCGGATGGTTCAACGACGGGTGAATTCGACATTCAGAGGGGTCCGACAGGGCTGCATCCTATCTCCGTTGCTGTACAATATTTACATGGAACAAGGATTTGCTTCCCTCCCTTGGAGCTTGGCATCAAGGTAAATGATGTGTTCGTCAACAATATCCGGTATGCAGATGACACCGTCCTTATAGCCAACTCTCAAGATGGCCTGCAGCAGCTCGTCAACGTAGTGGCTGAGGAGAGCCTGTTGATTGGCCTAAGGGTCAACACCTCAAAGACCAAATGGATGATGGTTGTGCGTGGCAACGAGTTCCATGCAGGGCAGATCAAAGTTGGGGACGTCTCATTGGATCGCGTTCAGAATTTCAAGTATCGTGAACGAGAAATGGAATCCCAGGATTGAGCAGGCCAGAGCGGCGTTTATCCGGATGAAATCATTGTTAGCATCTTAGCTTCAGCGTTCGCTACACTGAGAGAAAAAACGCTGCAAATTTTACACAAGGGTTTATTATTCTTTGATATACGTTACTTGTTCAGAAATTTAATTCTGTCAATGAAAAAATTGAAAAAAAAAAAAATTTTTTTTGGATTTTTATCTAAAAAAAATTTTTTTTTTTGATTTTTTTGTTGAAAAATGTGTTTTTTCAAAAACTCTGTATTTTTTACTCGAAAAATATTTAACATCCTGGGATCCTTCAAAAATCCCATTTTTAGCCCCACGAATGACCTAAACATCGCCCCAGTGAAATCGGATCGTTCCGGGACCCCAAAAAATGGATTCTACGTCCAAAAATACTTCGAAAACGACACCTAACTCGATCCCATAGCTAAAAGCCTTCAATAAACCCCTCCCGTAGCCCCATTATAGCCCCATAGCGCCCCACGGGTTTGGGCGATCGGACTGAAAACCTTGCGGGCACAACTAGATGGTAAACCAAGTATTTTGCCGAAATTTCAGATTTTAAAAAAAATTCCTACTGCCCAAAACGGCCTGGACGGCGGACGGCGGACGGACATTTCGGATTTAGAATGTAGACCTCTTGAAACGGATAATGTCAAATTTTGAGCCCGATCGGAGTCGTCGACCCCCGTCGCGAAAACATAGGTGTATTATTCCAAGAATAATAAACCAAAAGGGCCTATTCTAGGTTGTTTTTCGATTTTTTTCTAGGTTAAATGCTGCCAACCTAGATTTTTTTTTTTTTTTTTTTCATTCTAGGGTGGAACAATTTAGTCTAGGTTGAATATCATTTAACCTAGATTGAAAATACTGGTGAAGTTACCGTCCTAAAAATGTAATCAACCAAGATTTAAAATGCGCCACCCCCACACTTTAGTTGTAGGTTAAGTTCACGGTGTGTGCCGCCGCCTCCATCCATTTACAGTCTAGGTTAAAAACATTAATGTCTTGGTTGTCTCACCCTGGTATTCAATGTTTTTCACTTTCATAGACGGTTGATTTACCCTAAAACGAAAACGTTCTCACCCCACCTCAAACAATTTACAGCCATGGCGCGTTAACCTAGAACCCTTTTTTCTCTAGGTTGTGCCCCTTTATTTACGAGGTTGTTTCAATAATTGATTCAACCTAGAAAAAGAATAGGTCCTGGTTAAAGTAACCTAGAAAAATATTAATCCAACCTAGACCCATATAGAAACAACCTAATCCGTTATTACCCGCCCTCTGACCACAACCTGGAATAAAAAAGTGTCAATCAATTATTGATTCTAGGTGGTTTCAATTTCTTTTCTAGGTTATTTCGGATTTAACCTAGCCACTAAAAAAATCTTTTCTCTCAGTGTATCGTACGCTTCTGCGGTAAATTTTTACTATAAATGCCGAATATATACACACATTTAGTCTAAAACCTTTTTAAACCATTAAAAACCTCAAAAAACTGCAAACAAATGAGCAAAAACCACATTTTTAACGGTTTGTTTTTCTTATACACCTATTTCTCCCTCTACTCGCTCCAAAAAGTTCTGTGAAGAAATCGGGGGTAACGTTTTGAAAGCTTAGACCTTTCGGAACAGAAAGAGACCAACCGCGGCACCCAAAAAATTGAAACTGGGAGCTACAATTTTATCCACTTTTATCCAAGTTTGACCACTAAAATTTTTTATCAGACCTCATCCTCGTCAACCCAAATCCCTGTTAAGGTTAATTTCAAGGCGTTCGGTCGAACATTTCAGAGATGAGATGTTTTATATCATTCAGGTTGGTATACCAATTTACCTATAGGTAAACAGTCTCACGATAATGAGCACTTATACAAATTTAATATTTGATGTAGAAAGATATGAATGGAATTTGTCCCTTGTCATAATATCTAGACATATCCATGATCTATTGTTTTTCTCATCAAGGGAGAGGGATTTGTAAACAGGCGAAACACTGTCCACGTGGCCACGGGGCCACCCTGTCCTGACTCATCCTAGTTCTCTCCTGTTCACCATAGAAAGCTGAAATTCGATAGGGAAACAGAACGAGAATATTAACATGACGGGTTCTGACCTGATCAGGCGAGTGAGCTACATTGCTCGTATAAGCAATTTAAATTTCATTTTTCCCTATCACTTCCACTGTAACGATACTACGGAAAAAAACGTAGATATTCTACCATCCTCAGGGTTTAGCCTTCGCGCTCAAAATAGAAGATTAACTTCTTTTTTAACAACTATCATTGCATCCACCTAATACAGACCCAGAAGAACCTGTTTTCTATGACCTCGATAGGCACTTGTCATTGGCGTAGTTCTTTATATAACTAAGGTAAAACTCCTTTCATCACCAACGGGGTCAATGAAGATATTTTTCAGGCATTATTGCGGTTTACACCTTTCTGTTGAACCTAATCCTTCGAATTTTTTTTTTTTTTTTTTTTTTTGAATATGGAAGGAAATCGGAGCCGTTTTTTGTTGGTTGTTTTTTTTTTGGTTGATGTTGACTTTTGGGTTATTATTCAGGGAATAATACACCAATGTATTCGTGTCGAAAATTGTGATCGGCCCCAAACTCGGTTTATCATCTAGTTGTGCCCGCAAAATTTTCATCCCGATCGCCCAAATCCGTGGGGAGCTATGGGGCTAAAATGGGGCTACGGGAAGGGGGCTTTGAAGGTTTTCGGCTATGGGATCGAGTTAGGTGTCGTTTTCGAAGTATTTTTGGACGTAGAATCCATTTTCGGAGGTCCCAGAAAGATTCGAATTCACCGAGGGTATCCATGGGGGCTTTCATGGTGCTACAAATGGGGCTTTTTATGGATGCCAGGAAGTCGGATGAGGTGTCGTTTTCCGAGTAATTCATTTTTCGGGGTTCCACAAACTTTACAAGAAAACCTTTTTAAAATAAATTAATTAAAAATTCCGTCCTATCCGACTGCACAGTTGGGCTCTAAAGGGGTTTCAAGCAGCTGCAGGCGGGGTTTTTGAAGGGTTTGGATCAAGAGCTTGAGTGAGGTGACGTTTTCGATGTGAATTGTCCTCTAGAGTCGATTTATGGGGGTTCTGGTCCTGCCCGACAGCACAGTGGGGCTAAAAAGGGCTTTCAAGGGGCTACAGGCTGGCTTTTTGAAGGGTTGTGATCAACGAGTTGAGGTAGGAGTCGTTTTTGCCTTCGAGTCACCTTGTGGGGAGTCTCAGACCTGTTCGATCATTCTGTGGGCCTTTTGAGAGTTAAAGACGGGGTTTTTTAGAAGGGTTTTGATCAAAGGTTTAGTGAGGTATCGTTATCAATGTTAGTTGGCCGTTTAGTCAATTTAATGGTAGTCCCAATCCTGTCCGATTGGACAGTGGGGCTAAAAGGGGCTTTCAAGGGGCTAGAGGCTAGAGGCTAGAGGGTATTGAAGGGTTTTGATCAATAGGTTGAGTGAGGTGACGTTTTCGATGTCAATTTTCCCCTAGAGTCGATTTATGGGGGTTCTGGTCCTGCCCGACAGCACAGTGGGTTAAAAGGGGCTTTCAAGGGACTACAGGCGGGGGGTATTGAAGGGTTTTGATCAATAGGTTGAGTGAGGTGACGTTTTCGAAGTGAATTTTCCCCTAAAGTCGATTTTTGGGGGTTCTGGTCCTGCCCGACAGCACAGTGGGGCTCTAATGGGCTTTCAAGGGGCAACACGCGGGGTTTTTGAAGTGTTTTGATCAAGGAGTTGAGTGAGGGGTCGTTTTCGAAATCGTTTTAGCCGTCGAGCCAACTTGTGTGGGTCTCAAGCCTGCCCGACCATTCTGTTGAGAGCAGCAGGCGGGGTTCTTGAAGGGCTTTGATCAATGGTTTAGTGAGGTATCGTTTTCAATGATCGTTGGCGGTTTAGTCAATTTAATGGTAGTAACAGTCCGGTCCTATTGGACAGTGGGGCTAAAAGGGGCTTTCAAGGGGCTACAAGCGGGGTTTTTGAAGGGTTTTGATCTACGAGTTGAGTGAGGAGTCGTTTTTGCCGTCGAGCCACCTTGTGGGTGTCTCAGTACTGCCCGACCATTCTGTGGGGTGTGAAGTAGCTGCAGGCTGGGATTTTGAAGGGTTTTGATCAAGAGGTTGAGTGAGATGTCGTTTTCGACGTGAATTTTCCCCTAGAGTCGATTTATTGGGGTTCTGGTCCTGCCCGACTGCACAGTTGGGCTCAAAGGGGCTTTCAAAGGGCTACAGGCGGGTTTTTTGAAGGGTTTGGATCAAGAGCTCGAGTGAGGTGACGTTTTCGTTGTGAATGTTCCCCTAGAGACGATTTATGGAGGGCTCCAGTCCTGTACGACAACTCCGTGAGGCTGTAGAGGAGTTTTTCAATTGGAGTTTTTGAAGGGCTTTCGCCAGGGACTGGAGTGTATGTCGCTTTCGGAGTAAATTACGCCGTGGGGTTGTTTTTAAGGGGAGTTTCAGAACTGTCAAATCTCGCCATACTGTAATCCACACTTAGGAAACTCTTGTTAGTATGCCTTTCAAATGTACAAAGCTGAATCTACCAGGTACTCGTCCGAAGGTTTCAGAACTATTGTGGGAAATGGGCCCACTGAACAGATGCTTTTCAACAAATTTTGGACAGAGAGAAAGCGCCAGAATACATTTTTTTAGAAATGAAGCTGAATCATGAATCTGAATTAGGTCACACTGTGACTTGAGACGTTCCCAAGTGGGTTTCAGGTGTTGAGCTTACTTGGGTGGACGGCAGAAGGACGGTCGCATCTTACGTGCACTAAAAAACCTCACAGACGGTAAAACGCAGCTGGTTGAACTGGCGTTCGATATGAGAATCTCTCCTCCTCCCCCTCTCATTCGAAAACATCCCCCGCCGCCCCCCGACACGTTCACCGCCCCCACCACACGGGCCAGTCTATTCGTATCGATCCGCTTCCGCTATTTGAAAGGCTGGGGCGGCGTGTGACGTCACAACTGTGGGGTTTTCGGACGGTAGATCGAGGAGGCTTTGAAGCTTCTACACCCTCAACACTCCAACGGGGTGAACGACCCAACAGTAAACAACGGGGGTGGCCGTTTATCCGCTTATCTACCTCGTCGCCAAAGTTTGAATTACTAACCTTTTGTTTCTCCAAGTAAATGACCCGGAAAAATGATGACGGTACATAAGCAGAGAAATCTTTGACCACGAGGGAGAAGAAATATTTATGTCAAACTTACGCTAACAGAAATTGAACACTTGAGTTTAAGGAAAGGTACCTATCTGGATTAATTAGGAAACGCTGGAAATTCCTCCATATGGGTTAATTATTTCAATGAAGATCTTGAGAAATGGTTTTAATTACCTTGGTAGGTACCTTTATAAAATTAGGTAGGTATACTTTATTTTCTCACTGAACAATAACTCAACGACAACGTATAAATCACTAGAATACAATATCTGAAAAAATTGAGAAGTAGGTAGGTACTGTATGTGCACTTTTGGTGGTAAATCCCGACGTACCTCATATTCATAAATCACAACAAAAATCACAGAAGAAAAATTTGTTTCCAAATAAAAAACGCTGCAAATTTTACACAAGGACTTTTTACACAAATTTGATGGACGTTACTTGTGCAGAAATTTAATTCTGTCAATGAAAAAAAGAAGAAAAAAATTTTTTTTGGATTTTTTTTCAAAAATGTTTTCTTCAAAAATTCTTTTTTTTAACTCCTGGGATCCTTCAAAAATCCAATTTTTAGCCCCATGAGAGCCCTGTAGATCGCCACAGTGAAATCGGATCGTTCCGGGACCCCCAAAAATGGATTCTACGTCCAAAAATACTTCGAAAACGACACCTAACTCGACCCCATATCTAAAAGCCTTCAAAAAACCCCTCCAGTAGCCCCATTTTAGCCCCATAGCGCCCCACGGGTTTGGGCGATCGGACTGAAAACCTTGCGGGCACAACTAGATGGTAACCCAAGTATTTTCTCAAAATTTCAGATTAAAAAAAAAAAAATCCTACTGCCCAAAACGGTCCGGACGGCGGACGGACATTTCGGATTTAGAATGTAGACCTCTTGAAACGGATAATGTCAAATTTTGAGGCCGATCGGAGTCGTCGACCCCCGTCGCGAAAATAATTCCAAGAATAATAAACCAAAAGTATTACCTATTATGAATAGAAGAGATCAAAACAAAGTTTCAATAAAAGTGCATCCATGTATGATATATAGCAGAATTTTTTGGGGTAATATATTTTTGAGGATATAAACCTGCTTGGGAACACCGTCCTTTGAGAAGATGAAGATTTTTCTGCCAAACCATGACAGCGGACAGCCGGGAACCCAACTCCCGAGATAAGCGATTCCCTCAGTTTCCGGTAATAGCGCCAGAATCAGGGGCCTTTCCCGTGGCGGGAAACTTTCTTGGCGAGTCGTCTGGCATCACTGGAATTCCACTTGTAATCGAGATCCCACGTGAATCGTAATTAATTGACCGCTATTTGCTTCCGTTTTGCCTATTTTTTTTTTCACATCCAGAATTTTTTTTTCGCATCCAGTAAGTTCTGTTATGCATAACTCATGAGCTTTTCTGTCTACTCGAACACACCTTCCTTCCTTCTCTCGCTATTTTGTGTAACATTGGGGATTAGAACGTAAGGTGAATCACCAATAAAACGGGTGGTTTGTTTCTGGAGATGACGACAGTGCAATGATAGTAACAACAAGGATAATATCCTTGTTATAAAAGAAAGGAATATTATTAAAATGTCTTTTATAACCTTTCCTTGTTCACAGTTTCTACTCAGTTCGAGAGCTTCCACCCAACGTGAGTACCTACTTCTTGAGATTAGCGAATTTCTTCACAACGGATTATTCAATTTCAATCTGTCGTAATAGTTGGGTGACAAAATTTTTCGGTGTATTATTCACTCCAGCACTCGCAAAAGTGAGTTGCTCTCTGTTACTCTGTGGTGGTGGGTCTCCGTGGGCAGGTACCTACCTGTTGCCCGCAGAACAGAGATCTTTGCACCTTCACAACATTCTTTTTCCCCTCGCATACCTCTCGCATGCTCGCGAACTCTCTCCCCCCCCCCCCTCCCGACGTTCAGAGGGGCCGATGACGCTAAAAGGTGGCGGAAATTCGAAAAATTAAAAACGCATCTGACCGATCGGTTTGATGTTAATTCTTTAGCTGATATATATTTATGAACAAAGAACAATATTGGTTTTGTCGCTTCGAGCTATCTGGAGGAGTTTCCTCCGAGGGGAGATGGGCGGAAAGTTGGAGTTGGCCATTTTCACCAGTACATTTTTCTCGCTGTGGCGGGCCCCAGATATTAAATAAGCCTTAAACCACTACTGATTTGTATTCAGGCGGCCCATACGAAGACGTTAAAAATATTCTCTTCATCAAATTGCGATTTTACAAATCCGCAATCGATTTTACAAATCAAAAATGCAGTAAAAATCAGAAAATCGATAAAAATAGTAGGTACTAGGGTGGCCAGAAAGCTTAGGGTAAAAACATAATAGAGAGTTCCTAAAGAAACATCCGAGTTACGTCGACCGTTAATTTTTATCACCGTAAGGGATTTGTCTAGGGAGAATCAAAGAAATCTAACTTCACATAAGACCGTAACAGAGATAAGGTCTTATCAAAAGTCACGCTAAATTTAAAGTGCCGCTATTTACGTTCTATTGCTCGAAATTAACGGCGGTATCCTTAAGACCGTAAGTTTATTGCCGTAACTTTACGGCAATAACGTTCGACGTTAGGCATAAGGACGTAAGTTATCACCGTTATTTCCGCGCATGCGCGAAATCTCGAGTTACGTCGACCGTAACTAGGGGTCCCAATCCGCACGGATTTTCAATCCTGCAGGATCCGCACCTCCCACTTGCCAATCCTGCAGGATCCTGCGCAGGATCCTGCATCTGCCCAACAGCGCAAATTAATTATTTATTTAACTAATTAATTAGTAATTTATAATGCTAAGTCATGATAGAATACCCGGAATAGGTAGGTAGGTAAAATTAAAAGATTTAGGTCGTCAATAAGAGTATTTAAGGACAGAATGTAATAATTATATTCTGTCCTTATATGTATACTCTTATTGAAGTTTTCAATTCATACCGTTTGTAACAATCATAATCATAATAATAATTATTATGATTGTTACAAACGGTATGAATTGAAAACTGGATGTTTTTACTTCGTCTGGAAGAACAACCGAAGCATGCACAATGCGTTCAGAGTGTCACTGTTGAGTCGCGAACGAATGGATGTACTGTACATAGGTGTAACATAGGTAAATACCTATCCAGCAGCGGAGAAGGCGCGTTCGGATTCAAGTGGGCGGTATCGTTGTCAGGTAAGAAAAGGGCATGGTGAGACATTTTTCTCTTACGTTGTCATTGTCGAAAGTGGACATTTCTTTCTTCAATACAGTTTCCAAGTCCAGAGTGGAAAGAGCTCGTTCTTGCAAGGAGGTTCGAGCTTGTTGAAGTTTCGATTCAAGTTCTTCTTTTAATGATAGGTAGGTGTGCGGAATGTACAGTATTAAGCTGGTCTGAGCCAGATCCAGTCAAAGATGACGCAGAACTTGGACTTGGACCTGGGGCTGGGGTTGGACCTGATACAGTTTCTGTGGTGATGAAATGATTTCGAGAAATGATCCCAAACGGCCGTGGAATCCATAGCTTTAAATCAGCTCACAAGGCACAAGTTAATAATACCATCATGTTGCAAAAAGATGATAAATGAAAAATTTTCATTTAATGGTAGAAGACTGGCCTGGCCCTGGCGCTAAATCGGGGAAAACTGTGAATCACAGAAGGAAATTGGGATTCACGCAGAAGATCGGAGAAGGAGGGGGCTGGAGCGCTGGAGGGGAAAGCACCCTGCCAAGAGTGGAAACTGTTATTCACATTTTTGCAGGATTGCAGGATCCGCGCACGAATCCTGCAGGATCCGCACCTCTCAAAAAGCGGCAGGATCCTGCAGGATCCTGCAATTGCAGGATTCAAGATTGGGATCCCTAACCGTAACTCATCACCGTTAGGCAAAAAGTGGCTTTAGGAACTCTCTAATATCTTCAAATCCTTGCTCTCACCCCCCCCCCCCCCCCCCACCAGATGGTGCAAATAGGTAAAAAAATGATATTGACAAAGTTTCAGATCGATCGGATAACGTTCTGACCCTCCTCATCGAGGTTGAAGTCTTGAAAAACTGAGATTTTTGGCAAAAGTTCCTAGTTGTTTTTGAATAACTCGAACACCGCTTGTCACAGGAATCTGAATTAAATCTCATTCTATCGGAAATTTAGTTTGCTACAACTTCTACTCCTGGGGTGATCAGGCTAAAACCAACGGGTTCAATGTTATGGGCCGTTCTTGCTAAAAACGTGGTCCGTTTTAGCAAATGTGACTTTCTACGCATACCCTAAAACCATCACAAGAATTGCTCTTCGTCATTTAATTGAGTACTCTTTTCTTTTTTTTCTTTTTTGTTTAAACATTCGAAGATATGTATTAATGTATTTTTAATGGAGTTGTTATAATATAACAATTCATATTATGAATATTTTTATTTTATGATTTTTTTAAATTTTTATTATGTATTATTATTTTTTACTAAAGTGGGCACTACAACCAGCCCTCAGCCAGACGTCTTCAAGAAGTTTCAGGGTGGGTGGACGAAGATAGATCAAGAAAACGTCAAACCAGGGGTTGAAGATGAAAATATCAAATCTGAATTATGGAATCTGGAAGATGTTACAAGTTTTGAACAACTGTTGAACAACCAAGGGACGATTACAAGGAATTTTTGCAGCTTTGTTTTATATTTCTCGGGTATGAGAGCGCGAGAGATATATCTTTCAGATTGCCCGGTCCTATTCACCATGCTAGATGGATGTCCAAGGCAATTTATTCCCTAAAAATATTTCTTTTTAGAGATCAATTTCCATTAACCCATCAACAGAGAAAAAATTTCGGGGATATTTGTTTGTTCATTATCAACATTAAATGTTGATAATAAACAAACTTGAATAAAATAAATTTTATGTAAAAGCTTGGTTCACTGCCTCTAAACCGACATTGGCTCCTTATCAAGACCTTCAATTACTGAAATCATTAGTATTGTATAGGGAAGTCAACAAAGAGATTGCTGACAAGGCTCTGTATAAAATGATGAACCATCTTTGGTACCATCTTTGAGTCGAAGGAAAGGCGGTGGAGCCTATATTAAATAATTCCTGTATCATAAAATTATGATGGATGCTTGCTAACGTTCCGCATGGGAAAACTGGGAGGAAGACCTTAATTTAGACCAGCTGACTTCATTAAATTTATTTTATTTATTTATTTATTTGAAAATATGAAATGTGTATACAACATGAGATTCCATTTCTGAAAAAATAAAGAAAATAATAATATTTAAAATAATTAAAAAGCACATTGTAAGGCTAATGATTGAAAAAAGACATTTAAAAGTCATCGAACTTTTTGCTCAATTCTCTTTTTCGCCCAGTGTTATGTAAAAATACTTTGAAAATTACCACAAATTGTACGTTAAAAGAGTCTGTTGGGCGAAGCCGAAAATTGCCGCAGGAAATTCCTTCATAGTTTGTTAAATGAACATGTCAGGAATGTACCCATACCATCAGATTTTTTAGGAAACTTGAGGGAAAACCTTGCGAGCTGATCATCGCTCGAAAACACAGCGTTTTTTCGGCAAAAGTGGTATGCCCCGACTACTAAGACGTCCAACATTTTTTTCTCAACGTTGGGTCCTTCTACAGACTTCAAGGACTGAGGCTTCTGGCTTGAGGAATGGGGCCTGAAAAAATTTAAAAAAAAATTCCTAGAAGCTTCTGGGCTACAATAAAATTGACCGACGCGACGCGTCAAAACTGCAATTTCACCTCATTTTGTTAGTGATCCAAAAGAAAAACAGGGATAAGGAAGTAGTTTTAAAAACGCTGCAAATTTTACACAAGGGGGGGGGGGGGGGGTTATTATTCTTTGATATAGGTAGGTTACTTGTGCAAAAAGTATTTCTGTGTCAAAAGAAAAAAACGCTGCCAATTTTACACAAGGGTTTATTATTCTTTGATATAGGTTACTTGTACAAAAATTATTTCTGTGTCAATAACAAAAATTAAAAATAGAAAAAAAGTTTTAGATTTTTATTTAAAAAAAAAATTTTTTTGGGGATTTTTCCTTCAAAAAATTTTTTTTCAACAATTATTTGTTTTTTACTCGAAAAACATTTAACCTCCTGGGATCCTTCAAAAATCCCATTTTTAGCCCCATGAAAGCCCTATAGATCGCCACAGAGAAATCGGATCGTTCCGGGACCCCCAAAAATGGATTCTACGTCCAAAAATACTTCGAAAACGACACCTAACTCGACCCCATATCTAAAAGCCTTCAAAAAACCCCTCCAGTAGCCCCATTTTAGCCCCATAGCGCCCCATGGGTTTGGGCGATCGGACTGAAAACCTTGCGGGCACAACTAGATGGTAAACAAAGTATTTTGTCAAAATTTCAGATTTAAAAAAAAATTCCTACTGCCCAAAACGGCCTGGACGGCGGACGGACATTTCGGATTTTGAATGTAGACCTCTTGAAACGGATAATTTCAAATTTTGAGGCCGATCGGAGTCTTCGACCCCCGTCGCGAAAACATAGGTGTATTAATCCAAGAATAATAAACCAAAATTGAAACTCCGTCTCCAGATATACGGAATATATCCAGCCCGAAACCACATAAGAACTTTTTCTTTTTTTTTTTTTGTCAACGTCCCATAATAACGCCGTTTTGTCCCACTGTGCGGCGTCATAAATACTTCCGCCGTCCGGCGGAACCTCCTTTTATTATTCTTGGAATAATACACCTATGTTTTCGCGGCGGAGGTCGAAATTTCTGTTCGGCCTCAAAATTTGACATTATCCGTTTCAAAAGGTCTACACCCTAAATCCGAAATGTCCGTCCGCCGTCCGTGCCATTTTGGGCAGTGGGATTTTTTTTTTTAAATCTGTAATTGAGGAGGTCCGTGCAAGAAGGGCCTACGTGTCAAAACTGCGTTTTGAGGAAATGGTCTCCAAAGTTTTCTAACACACACCCTGGAGTGTCTATATGTTTTATCCTTTCCAATCCTTTTCTCTACGACTTCATCATTATCCTACTTGAAATACCACTACACTAAATGGCGATCAATTTTATTGGTACTGTGACCAGCAGAGGGATGGGGCCTGGACAGGGGACCCGGTTGAGAAGAGGCGAGACCTTGTTATCCCCACCCCATCCCTCCTCCACTCGATCATCCTCAACTCGGCGGGATGCTGAGACCAGCGAAGTTGGGATGAATAGAGTCCCGTGTTCTCCCCCTCAGCACCGTTTTGTGCCGATAAATTGTTCTGGAGGTCAGTTCAAGTTAAGTCGCAAGTCGAACAGACAGCAGTAGACGAGAAAGTGAAGTTTTGCGAGCGATTTTGGTGCAGAAACGTTGGAGTAACAAAGGACCCCACTTCAGTAGGAAGTGATAACTCAGTGGAGTGCCCCGGAGGGACGTTTCGTTTTTTCGTGGGGTTTTTCGGTTCGTGGACATTGGCAAACATCCCCGCGAGGGTGTCGGGACTGCAGCGGCGGTGATTCGCGGTACAAACAGTGAAAAGGGAATTGTGTTGTCGGCGGAAAATTAGTGGAAAGGAGAACCATCCCTTGCTCGGGGCCTGGCAGGTTTGCTAAACGATAATTTTGGTTTTACTTAGTTTGTTTTGTTCATTCGTTGAAGGGGGACTAGCCCCATTATTTTGGCAGGTTGGCTAAACGATAATTTTGGTTTTATTTAGTTTTTGTTCAATCGTTGGAGGGGATCAACCCTATTATTTTTTTGAATATATATGTCATAATGATGCTCATAGGGGCTTCATAATTCACCCGGGAGGGGAGGGGGTGAAAGACCCATAGTTAAGATCTCTGGATCCAATTTGCACTAATAACCCCAGAGGGCGTGAGGAGGGGGTTACAGTACTGAGAAAAATAACGATATGTGAAGGTAGGTTATATGCCCTTCTTGGAGGGAATGCAAAAATGAACTCTTCGCTAGTTCCCTGCAAGAAGGGCATATGGAACCAAAAGGTTAAAACAATAGAAAAACTATATTAAACCATTAAAATGTATTTTAAAACGAAATTTTTTGATTTTGAAACAACTTTACAAAAATATTTAATTAAGTCAATATTTTTGTACATATTATGTAGTTAGGTAAGTACCTATTGTGGGCTTCACTTTTATTAGGAACTTGTTTTGATTGTAAAACGAATGGTAACGAAGCAACCGCGAATAAAAATACCCGTAGAACATTACTATTTTTTCTTCTTATTTTCTTCAAAATAATTTATTCGAAAAAATAGCCATTTTATGTCATTTAATTGCTGCCGGAGGAAACAGGTGAAGAGTACCTGCCTTTCCGTATATGGGGTTGCAGGCATAGTGATAGTATACACGTCCTTTTGCGCCGGAGCCTTTTTCTAATTCTGCATTTCGGGGAAAAGCCCAAAAACGTCCGACTTGTCATTAAAACGTCAAAAAATCACAATACGAAGCAAGGAACCTCGTTTTACCTAAATGTTTTTTACCTAAAAATTGGTTCCCTGCCAAAAGGGCATATAACAACAGTTGACTCTAACACGGCTACCAACAAAACTATCAGGATTTTCTCAACCAAACTTGGTACAGACATGGAAGACAAGATGGCGAGTCGATTTCTGCATTCCCCCCAAAAAGGGCACATGGGTCTATGTGCCCTTCTTGCACTGGCATCCTCAATTTTGACAAAATACTTGGTTTATCATCTAGTTGTGCTCGCAAGGTTTTCACCCCGATCGCCCAAACCCGTGGGGCGCTATGGGGCTTTGGGAGGGGTTTGTTGAAGGCTTTGGGCTATGGGATCTAGTCAGGTGTCGTTTTCGAAGTATTTTTGGACGTAGAATCCATTTTTGGGGGTTTCGGAACGATCCGATGTCACTGTGGCGATCTACAGGGTTTTCATGGGGCTAAAAATGGGATTTTTGAAGGATCCCAGGAGGATATATATTTTTCCCAACCAAGAAACCCACCTTAGAGGTGTTAATGGATAATATCCAGAAACATAATATGTTTCTCCGTCATTTTTCGCAGGCGTCGATTTTGACAGCCCCAGCACCTCGACTCGCTCCAGAGCTAGAGAACGCGGTTGCGACTCTGGTTCTGAGGGATTCGCTTCTCCAGGTACATCATGATTTGATAAAAAATGATGATGATATTAGTCCTTAGTTACCTATCAGGTACAGATTTCGTCAATTTTCATTTTCGTCTGTTCCAGTTCCTACGCCACCAGTTCAAAAACGTAGGAGAGTCAGTGACTTTGGGTCCGAGTAAGTTGACTACAATTTTACGTAATTGGTGATGGTAATGGTGATATAAATAATAATTATTCACCAAAATTTGAATAATAATTATTCACCAATTATTGTGTACACTCCACCAATAATCACACAGGCCTGCAAAAAAAATATTGCTGAAAACTTTTTTGATCTTTTTAGGTAATCTTATAGTTTTGAAGGGCGCTGAATCCGAAAATTACATCGGTTTTTCTCTATCAGCCACCGTTCTTCCGCATTTTGACCCAATATTTGGAAATTAATAGGCTAAAATGACTATTATGGAATATAGAAATAAATATTTCCAACATACCCAGCGAGGCTCTAATGGTCCTAATGCTCTAATTTTGTACTCATTGAAGTGTTCCAAAATTTCCAATTTCATTAAGTCCATATTGAGGCACTTACAGAAAAAAATATATGAAAATAAGGAATGAGGCTGCTTTTAACTAAAAATGCCATCTCGACACCCCAAAAAAATTAAATATGCGATGAAACGGAGGGTGATGGAATTTTTTCATTATTTTTCCCTTTGGGGAAAGGAGGAATTATTAAATTAAATTCACACTGAAATTGAATTCTAATTATGAATTTATTTAAGTTATTACAAGTCATTACCTAATGAAACTACTCCTCCTGGGGAATTAAGGGACCCCTAGGAAGAGGGACAACAGTAGGATGTCTACTGGCTTCATATCAGATCAGGGTTCAGAAGGGGAAAATAAGCAACAATATGAGAAGGCCGAATCAAGCGTTGGGGGCAGGGGGACGGTTGAGCCTTCAATCTCCGATGTTCTATCATGACTGCTGGTCTCAGTAGCGTAATTGGTAGAGCATCGCACTAGTAATGCGAAGGTTGTGGGTTCGAGTCCCACCTGAGGCCCAATAAATTTTTCGGCCTTCCCCTTCTGATTTCTTGTAATAACTTAAATAAATTCATAATTAGAATTCAATTTCAGTGTGAATTTAATTTAATAATTCCTCCCTTCCCCAAATAAAACACTGTATGAGGGAAGCAGTTCAAAATTCCCTCAAGTCATTACCTAATTATTTTTCCCGGATTCAGCACCCAAAAATCTATAAAGTTCACCTATTAGTTTCAAAAAAGTTTTTTGGTCGCAGGCCTGTGTAATTATTCACCAATTATTGTGTACATTCCACCAATAATAATTATTCACCAATTATTGTGTACACTCCACCAAGTATTGTGTGTGGAGGAGGTGGTCGCTGGTGTTTCGATGATAAATACTTTTCCTTATTTTCAAAATGTTTGCTTTAAAAAAATAAGTATTAATGGTTTACATGGTATTAGTGTATTAAATGGTATTAAATAGGTATTAATGGTTTACAGCTACTAGTGTGAATTATTTAACAGAAACAATTTATTTGGAAATAATAGTGATAAGTGGGAAAAATGAATTATTCAGTTATCATTTTGCAAAAATGCGGAGTCGCCACCTCAAAACCCGATAGATCCAACATTAGAATATGATTATCTCAGGGTGTTACTAACCCAGCAGTATATCACTGCAGTATTATATTATAATGCCTGACATTACTACCTACCAAGTGACGTTCATTGGTTTTGCGATAAAAAAAAAAGAAAAAAAAGTGGAGAGCTGCAATTTTAAATTTTTAGGTTTTTTGCTCTCCTGTAAAATTCAGAAGAGTGGATATATCTGATTTTGGAACGGCAGGCCTCATGTTTGTAAAATGGGCCAACCAATAGCGATGGCACAGTAAGTGAAGTGAGCCAAGTTCGTTCTCGCCTGCCTGGGTGAAATGGGTCAACCCCCTTGATTTCGTCAAGTGGGAGCAATAAGAACTCGAGTGGCGATATTGAAAAAGCGAGTAGAAGTGGTCTGAGGCCAGGTGGGATACGGTTGGTGGTTGGCTGATTTCAGCCAGCAGGGGGTGGCCCCCTAGTCTACTGCATTGACGATCCAGCCTGATCCAGGGGAAATTTGATGAAAAACCAATGGTTTTCGACGAAACCCACCTTAAGAGGTGTTAATGGATAATATCCAGAAACATATTATGACATAAACATTGTTTCTCCGTCATTTTTCGCAGGCGTCTATTTTGACAGCCCCAGCGCCTCGACTCGCTCCAGAGCTAGAAAACGCGGTTGCGACTCTGGTTCTGAGGGATTCGCTTCTCCAGGTACATCATGATTTGATAAAAAATGATGATGATATTAGTCCTTAGTTACCTATCAGGTACAGATTTCGTCAATTTTCATTTTCGTCTGTTCCAGTTCCTACGACACCAGTTCAAAAACGTAGGAGAGTCAGTGACTTTTGGTCCGAGTAAGTTGACTACATTTTACGTAATTGGTGATGGTAATGGTGGTATTAATAATAATTATTCACCAAAATTTGAATAATAATTATTCACCAATTATTGTGTACACTCCACCAATAATAATTATTCACCAATTATTGTGTACATTCCACCAAGTATTGTGTGTGGAGGGGTCGCTGGTGTTTCGATGATAAATACTTTTCCTTATTTTCAAAATGTTTGCTTTAAAAAAAAAAGTATTAATGGTTTACATGGTACTTACTAGGTACCTAAGTAGCTACTAGTGTGAATTATTTAACAGAAACAATTTATTTGGCAATAATAGTGATAAGTGGGAAAAATGAATTATTCAGTTATCATTTTGCAAAAATGCGGAGTCGCCACTTCAAAACCCGATAGATCCAACATTAGAATATGATTATCTCAGGGTGTTACTAACCCAGCAGTATATCACTGCAGTATTATATTATAATGCCTGACATTACTACCTACCAAGTGACGTTCATTGGTTTTGCGATAAAAAAAAAAAGAAAAAAAAGTGGAGAGCTGCAATTTTAAATTTTTAGGTTTTTTGCTCTCCTGTAAAATTCAGAAGAGTGGATATATCGGATTTTGGAACGGCAGGCCTCATGTCTGTAAAATGGGCCAACCAATAGTGATGGCACAGTAAGTGAAGTGAGCCAAGTTCGTTCTCACCTGCCTGCGTGAAGTGGGTCAACCCCCATGATTTCGTCAAGTGGGAGCAATAAGAACTCGAGTGGCGATATTGAAAAAGCGAGTAGAAGTGGTCTGAGGCCAGGTGGGATACGGTTGGTGGTTGGCTGATTTCAGCCAGCAGGGGGTGGCCCCCTAGTCTACTGCATTGACGATCCAGCCTGATCCAGGGGAAATTTGATGAAAAACCAATGGTTTTCGACGAAACCCACCTTAGAGGTGTTAAAGGATAATATCCAGAAACATATGTTTCTAATATTATTATGTTTCTCCGTCATTTTTCGCAGGCATCGATTTTGACAGCCCCACCGCCTCGACTCGCTCCAGAGCTGAAAAACGCGGTTGCAACTCTGGTTCTGAGGGATTCGCTTCTCCAGGTACATCATGATTTGATAAAAATTGATGATGATATTAGTCCTTAGTTACCTATCAGGTACAGATTTCGTCAATTTTCATTTTCGTCTGTTCCAGTTCCTACGACACCAGTTCAAAAACGTAGGAGAGTCAGTGACTTTGGGTCCGAGTAAGTTGACTACAATTTTACCTAATTGGTGATGGTAATGGTGGTATTTGAATAATTGTGTACACTCAGGTGATCATGATTTTATTGAGCTGGTGTTTCGATGATTTGATTCATAGCAGGTGATCCGAATAATGCGAGCGGTTTGTTTTGTGAAGTGGTGGGTAAATCATTTTAGTTAATTTCCGGATCAGATGAGTGGCTCTAAAAGCTAATTTCTATGCTTTACACTCTAGGAAGCAGTAAGAGAGAGTGAGAGAATCGTTTTTTATTGTAAAAAAAAAAACATTGATTGTTCAGGATAATAGTCGAAATTATAAGCTATCAATAAATAAAATGAGGTAACATAGTCAAAGGGCGACACAAAACATAAACAGATGAACAAGACAGAAACTATACAATTTTCCTAGAAACCGATGGCAGAAAGAATTCCGAGGTCTCGAACGGTAATTTCGTATGTAGCCTCTTTAGGACAAGTAAATTTTACTTGACGCTGCCCAGGGTCCGGATCAGCTGAGTTGCTATTAAAGCTAATTTCTATGCTTTACGCTCAATTGTAATTCGTAGATAGAGGGGAGTACAGAAGAGGGAAAGGGGAGGGTAGGAGAAAGGGTAGGAAATGGTGGGGGGGACTAAAGACATAAAATGTCCCAATGTGTTGCAGACTCGTATGCATGCGTTTCCTTATATCTTTACTTTCGCACATAAACGAAATAAAAAAATGCGTTAAAAACAGCCCAAAATGAATAGGTTCTTTATACTGCCGTGCTAACGTAAAGTGCAGTATCTCCACATTTCGCCGGTTTTGAGTTATACCCCTAGGAGGTATCTTAGATATGTAATTTATCATATGAAGGGTCAAAGTTCACCCAAAAAGTCCTTTTTCCCGCCGAAATCGATAAGTAACCGCCACGAATATTGGGTATTGCTAAGCTATATCGCAGTAACTCCATATTCCAACGCTAAAATGCAGTATCTCCAGCTCAATGTTTTGGAGTTACTGCGATATAGCCTAGCGGAATGGAGATACTGCAATTAAGTCAAAGTCAAAAATCCTTTATTGCTGTAGGTACAATGTACATAGCAAGCGTCACACATACATTACGGTAAAAAAAAAAAAGGAGTTGATTGCATTAGGGGAAGATATACTTGGTTGTCACTGCTTTCCGAAATCAGTGCCGGCCGGGCGCCACCCGCTTAGTAACAATAAGCTTAGTAACATTAGAAATTCATGTGGCGTTTCCTACGAAATCATTACTGGGATAATGGATCTACTGCGATCTAGCGTTGGCTCTCTGATCGCCGTTTATTATTATTGGAATAATACACCTATGTTTTCGAGTCGGTGGTCGAAAATTCTGATCGGCCTCAATATTTGACGATATCCGTTTCATGACACGTTGATTCCAATAATGAAATGTCCATCCGCCGTTCGCTGTCCGAGCCGTTTTGGGCAGTTGGAAGTTGTTTAAAAATCTGCAATTTTGATAAAACGCTCGGTTTACCATCTAGTTGTGCCACATGGATTTCAGCCCGATTGCCCAAAC